>CM028130.1:447602500-448202500 GCA_016271365.2 Neoceratodus forsteri
TATAATGCATAGGGCAGTTTCACCAGTCTTTAAGTTGAAATATCTCGGAAGTGGTTTGGTCTTTTTACATAAAATTTGGAGGGTGTTCACGGCATGTCCTGTAGATGTGAATTATGGTGTTTACGTGTCGGAAGACTTTTTTTTGTGTGTGTGTGTGTGGAGATATTGAGAGACTCAATTTACGTGTTGCGGACAGTTCTGCATTGTGCTGGTGGCTTGAAATTGATAGGGTACCTAGCCGTAGTGTCATGGATGTGTAGTTGTTGGTCGTCGTGCCTGTAAAATGTTAACAGGTGCGGAATTGTGCAACTCTGACGAATGAAAATTTCAAACTTTTAACATGTTTTATCTTGGACATGGTTTGGTGTTTTACATTGAAATTTGGAGGGTGGTGATGGTACACACACGTTTACAAGTTGGTGGGAGCGCAGGGCCTGAAGGACCCACGCTCCCACCAACTTGTGCAAGTTACTTTTTTGAGAGAGAATAAAAAACTTAAGGAAATTATATGCAAAAAACTGAAATGCGTCATTTAGAGTTAAAACACAGAAAGTCAGGAAATCAAAAATCTTTAGGGTTGCCCCTTCCCCCTGGACCTGCCCATCACCCCAAGATTGACAGCTGACTGGGTGTGTCATTGGGTTGTGAGGCATAAATGTCACCCATTCTTATTTACTGTGGCTTGTGAATGTAATTTCAGATGGAATGGGGTGACATTTAGGCCTCATAACCCCAGTGACACACCCAGTCAGCTGTCAGTCTTGGGATGATGGTGGTCGGGGGAGGGGAATCTAAAGATTTTTTGTTTCCTGACTTTTTGTGTTTTAATCCAAAATTATGCATTAACGCAGTTTTTTGCATAGTGTGTGTGTGCGTGTGTGTGTGTGTGTACAAATATATAATGTGTGTGTACATATATGTATGTATATATAATATATACATGTGTGTGTGTGTGTGTGTGTGTGTGTATGTGTATATATCTATATGTATGTGTGTGTACAATTACACACTCACTCTGTGCAGGACACTGGTGGGGGATGCCTTTGTGAAGCACTGCAGCCTGGGCCTCCTGTACACCTTTCCTCTGGTCCACAAGGTGGTGGTCAAAGCTTGGAAGGACAATGGATGATCCTAATAGCCCTGGACAGGCCACACCAGTTCTGGTACCTGAATTTCCTCAGCTGCACAGGAGACTTCAGTGGCAGTTGCCTCTTAGCCTGGATCTGCTGACCAGACATCAGGGCAAGCTTCTGCATCCAGAACTTCAGCCCCTGTACCTCACAGCCTGGTTCCTGAGCAGCTAGAGTTGCAGTCTTCCACAGAATGTACCCCACATTGTAGAGGCCTTTTAATACTACCAACAGCTTAATCTGGTTCAAATTCAATTACTTACCATCTGTATTCCCCCGGTCGCCTCTGAAAAGGGGACTTCTAGGCCCAATGGGCTTACCAGGTCAACAAAATTCAACAAACAAACAAAGGGTCTCTTCACTGGTGCTATGCCTTTTAATGGAAGACATTTTCCATTTGGTGTCCGGCAAGGAGCTTGATCCTCTTACCTGCCCTGCTGCTAGTATCCTTGAGTACCTCCGATCCCACTCCCAGCTGGTGCTGCGAGCAGTGGCCCCAATGGTGCACTTGGCAGCCATCTCTGCATTCCAGGCATGGGCTGGTTTGTCGACAGTGGCCCAGAAGATGGTTACATAGAAACATAGAATTTGACGGCAGATAAGGACCGCTTGGCCCACCCCGTCTTCCCATTTCCCTACCTAATGGATAAGCTGCAGATGCTAGTTAACCAGCAGCCTACCTCTTCCTACCCCCAACCCCTAGAATTGCCTTATGACTGTCCCATGCATGCTTGAATTCCACCACTGTTTGTGACTCCACAACCTCCTCCGGAAGGCCGTTCCATGCATCCACAACCCTCTCTGTGAAAAAATACTTCTTAAATTACCTCTGAGCCGCCCCTCCTCTATCTTCAAATTGTGCCCCCTTGTTCTTGCACACCTCTTTTTTTAAAGATGCTACTCTCCTGGACTTTGATTCCCTTGAGGTACTTGAAAGTTTCTGTCATGTCCCCTCTCCCTCCTTTCCTCGAGGCTATACATATTAAGCTCCTTAAGTCTCTCTTCATATGTTTTCCGTGCAGACCCTGCATCATTTTAGTTGCCCTCCTCTGGACAGCTTCCATCCTGTCTGTCTGTGGAGATTGGGTCTCCATAACTGCACGCAGTACTCCAGATGGGGTCTCACCAGCTGTCTGTACAGAGGATAATAACTTCTGTTTTCTACTGGTGATGCCTCTCCCTGTGCATCCCAGTATCCCCAGTCCTCCTTGCTGCCCTCTCACATTGCTTGCCCACCTTTAGGTCATCTGATATGATTACCCCAGGTCCCTTTCCATTTTTGTTGTTGTTGGTATCACCCCCAATTGTGTATCTTCCCTGGGTTTTGTTTCCCAGGTGCATTACCTTGCACTTCTTAGCATTGAATCTAAGCTGCCATACATTTGACCATTCCTCTAACCTTGCAAGTCCTTCTCATCCTTTCCACCCCACCTTGTGCATCAACTCTGTTGCAGATCTTGTGTCATCTGCAGAGAGACATCTTTTCCTTCCAGTCCCCTGCAATGTCTCTTATAAAGACATTGAAGAGGACCGTCCTAATACTGAACCCTGTGGTACCCCACTAGTAACCCCCTTTCTTCAGAGTGGACTCCATTTACTATTACTCATGTGTCTTATTCTCCAGCCAATTCTTTACCCAGGCTGTCATCTTGGGCCCACTCCCAGGCTGGCTAACTTGTATATTAATCCTTGGTGTGGGACTGTGTCAAATGCCTTGCTAAAGTCTAGGTAGGCCATATCCACAGCCCCTCCCTGATCTACTACTTTGGTCACCCAGTCAAAGAAATCTATCGGATTTGTCTGGCATGACCTTCCCGCTGTGAATCCATGTTACCTTGGGTCCTGTGCCCCTCTGGCCTCTAGATACTTGACAGTTCTTTCCTTCAGAAGTGATTCCATCATTTTCCCTACCACTGAGGTGAAACTAACAGGTCTGTAGTTTCCTGCTTCTGCCTTGCTCCCACTTCTGTGAAGAGGAATCACATCTGCCCTCCTCCAGTAGTCGGGTACCACCCCATCCTCCCATGATTTGTAAAAGAGGGTAGTCAGTGGTGTCACTAGTTCTACCCTTAGTTCTTTTAGAATTCTGGGATGAATCCCATCAGGCCCCATTGCTTTGTCCACCTTCAGTTTTAAGAGTTCTTTCAGAACCCTTTCTTCTGTAAATGGGCTGGTATCAACTTCTGTATCCAGAGTGTTTCTACTGTTTGTTTTAGGTACCTCCCCCTCTTCCTTTGTAAATTTTTTTTTTTTAATAGGTCTGGACCACCTGTCCCTTCGAGTGCATGAACCACCTTCACTTTAGTACTTGCTGTGCTCATGGGCAAGCCTTTTCAGCCTATGTACATGTGAGATTTCATCCCTGTTGTGGAAGATGGCGTTCTTGGTGACTTACGTCAGCCAGAAGGATTGGGGAGCTCCAGGCACTCTTGCTGGAGTCTGCATATCTGGTCTTCCACAAGGACAAGGTAGTCCTTCATCCCAACCCAGTGTTCCACCTGAAGGTTGTATTGGAGTTCCACCTTAACCAGGTGACGAACCTTCTGGTATATTTTATGTACCTGTCTTTGGCGGTTGACCACAAGCTTCATACTCTAAGCCTGCAGTGGTGCTCTGCTACTACGTAGAGTGCATAGCTAAAGTTCAGGGTGAGGCATTCCAGATGCTTATCTTATATGCTGAAGCTGTGCTTGGCAGACTGGCAGCTAAGCGGTTGATAGGCAGGTGGGTTACATTCTGCATCATCCACTGCTGTAGGTTGGCTGGTAGGGAGCTTCTCATAGGGCTTGGCGCTCATGCCACCAGACATACCACTGCCTCGGTGGCTGCTTCCAGGGATATCTCTATCCAGGAGACCTGCAGAGCTGCCACCTGGAAGTTCACATACACAATCTCCCATTATAGCGTTGACTTTGAATCTTGCCAGAATGCTGCTTTTGGGGCCTCTTCTCCAGTTTGTGTTTGCCAAGTAGGAGTGCTTACCTACCCCTTTCTCCCGGAGAACTGCTGGAAGTCAACTGTCATGTGGATAAGGGAACCATGTGCAACACTCTTAGAAAAATAGGTTATTCATCTGTAACCCTGGTTCTAGGAGTGGTATTAGGTTCACGTCCACACCACCCCCCTCACCTCCCCTGGCAAATTGCACATGGATCCCTGCTTCCAGTGTGCAAGATCTAATGCCACAGAATGGAGCCAGAGGATATACCACCAAGGTGGTGGGAGGAGCTCGGCTTAGACATACCAACGAATCCGCACTTCCGGTGGAACTGCCATTGTTTGGATACAAATGATGCATCATTCTTGTAACTATGGTTACAGGTGAGTAACCCACCCCCCAAAAAAAAATCTGGATCATTTATGACAACGCAGGGCTTTAAAGTATTGTCAGAAAGGGTACCATAGATTTTATTTGAAGCAGAATGGGAAATATCCATCCTTTTTTCTATGTGCTACAGATGCAAGTTACAAAAAATGTAGAGCAGCACATACATCAGAGTTCTCTGGATTATGTATTCAGAAAATGAGGTACAAAAAAGTGCTGGCGAAACACTGATAAACTACCTTACTCTTGGGGCAGTTGGTCAGCGGTTTGCCTGCACTTTCTGCATCCTTATTTTCTGAATAAATGTGTGTGTGTGTGTGTGTGTGTGTGTGTGTGTGTGTGTGTGTGTATATATGTGTGTATATATATATATATATGTATATGTATATGTATATGTATATGTATATGTATATGTGTATGTGTATGTGTATATGTATATGTATATATATGTATATATATATATATATATATATATATATATATATGTGTATGTATGTGTATATGTATATGTATGTATATATATATATATATATATATATATGTGTGTGTGTGTGTGTGTGTGTGTGTGTATATATATATATATATATATATGTGTGTGTACATATATATGTGTGTATATATATATATTATATAGTGTGTGTGTGTATATATACACACACACACACACACACAGTGACTTGCAAAAGTATTCAACCCCTTGAAAGTTGTCAGATTTGTCTGAATGACAAATGATACATTGAGATTTTGTTCTGTGTAATATTTTATTTAAAAAGACTGACCCTCAAAATAATTTTAAAGTGACATTGGTTTTATGTTAGAAAATATTTTTAAGAAAAATAACTGAAATATGCCGTTTGCATAAGTATTCAACCCTGTGCTCTGGAAGCTCCAAGTTTACACAGATGAAAAATACTGCCTAACGAGGACACAATTGGCTTACAATTGGCCTCACCTCTGAAACATTAAAGTAGCTCACATTTTCTGATAAACCCCCCTCAGTTTAATGACCATTGGTCAGACTGTGAATCTGAAGGAAAGGTGTGAAAATGAAAACTAAAGAGCATTCTAAGGAAGTTGGAGATAAAGTAATAGACATGCATAAATTAGGAAAAGGGTACAAAATAATATGTAAGTGTTTGGATATCCCAGTGTGCACTGTTGGATCCAATAGTGAGGAAGTGGAAGCTGCATCACACCACCCAGGCACTACCTAGACAAGGCCGTCCCTCAAAACTCAGCGTCCGAACAAGGAGACTAGTGAGAGAAGCCACAGAGAGGCCAACAATCACTTTGAAGGAGCTACAGAGTTCAGTGGCTGAGAGTAGAGTGAAGGTGCGCCAGTCAACCATATCAAGAGCTCTGCATAATACTGGCCTGTATGGGAGGGTGGCTAGAAAGAAGCCATTATTCAAAAAGAACCATATCAAAGCACTTCTGGAGTTTGCCAGAAAGCATATGAGTGACCCAGCTAAGATGTGGCACAAGGTTTTGTGGTCTGATGAGACCAAGATAGAGATTTTTGGCCAAAATTCAAAGCGCTATGTGTGGCGCAAACCTAACACTGCTCATGCCTCAAGAAACACCATCCCTACAGTGAAGTGTGGTGGCAGCATCATGCTGTGGGGATGCTTTTCATCAGCAGGGACTGGGCATCTTGTTAAACTTGAAGGAAGAATGGATGGAGCAAAATACAGGGAGATACTGCAAGAGAACCTGCTTCAGTCTGCTGAAAAACTGAAGCTTGGGAGAAACTTCACCTTTCAGCAGGACAAAGATCCCAAGCACAAGGCCAAAGCAACACAGGAGTGGTTAAACAACAAAAAGGTGAATGTCCTACAGTGGCCAAGTCAAAGTCCAGATCTCAATCCCATCGAGAATCTGTGGCACTGTTTGAAAATTGAGGTCCACAAGTGTCACCCAACCAACCTGAACAACCTGTAACAAATCTGCCAAGAAGAATGGGCAAGAATCACTCCCAAACAGTGTGCAAGGCTGGTAGATACTTGCCCCAAAAGACTTAAAGCTGTTATTGCAGCAAAAGGTGGCTCTACCAAATACTAATGTGTAGGGGTTGAATACCTCTGCAAGCAGCATTTTCCAGTTTTTAATTTTCTTTAAAAGATCTGCTGACGGATAATTAATTTTGGCTTTGACAATATACTGTTAGAGCATATGAGTTTGCAATAAAAATACTGACTGGAATAATATATGCAAGTCTCATTTGTAATCCAGACAAATCTGATAACTTTCAAGGGGGTTGAATACTTTTGCAAGTCACTGTATATATGTAGTGTGTGTATATGTATGTATGTATGTATGTATATAAATATATGTGTATGTACGTGTATATATGTGTGTGTGTCTGTGTGTGTCTGTGTGTATGTATATGTCCACAGAAGTCAAGTTTGTGCACTTGGTTCTTTATTTTTTTTCACCTGCTTAGTGGCACCTTTGGGAGTAGGGTATGCTTCCCTACTCTCACTCTGAAGTGCAGGTTCCAGTTCTGTGCTGAAATTTGGGGTTTACGAGAAACATCCTGAGAAGTCCTCCCATCCCCTGCATTTTTAAAACCTTGGGGAAGGGAAGCATGGCATCTCCCATAAATCAAGCCCAGTTCTTGTCCGTTTTTCTTCTCCAGTGGATGGAGACGTGATCATGAAAGAAGGGGAGCATAAATGGTCTAGTTCTGCTTTGTGATAGGATTTTTATCTCCGGTATTCACTGTCCTGTATCTTGCACGTAAGCTTTTTCTTGTAGTAAAAGATCTTCATTGATATATTCTCCATTGGGAGAGACCTTCGGAACTGTAAGCAGTCATCGGGACCACTTGGAAACTTTTGCAAGCTGGGATCCACCCAGGATGATGTATAGTGTCGGCGCCTGTATATTCTTGGGCAGTCCCCATTGCTCTGTTGATCTTACTTCGAGAGGAAGCTCTTGCTGCAGGTAACACATGTACGACTGATGCCACCTGGTGGTAGATCTCGGCAATTCTTTTCTCCAGCAGTACCGATGTGGGACCACCCACCCCACGTCGGCTCCACCCCTGACGTCACCTGGTATAAACGCAGGTGGTGGTCCCCACGTGCTCCAATTCTTTCCCGCCGTGGCGATGCATTGGTCAGTGCTTGGCTCTGTAACAGTTCCTCAGCTTTAGAACTTTTTTTTTCCCTCAATGTCTCCCTTCAGTGATTCCTACGACGTATGTCCTCTCCACTGACCTAGCACCATAGTAAGTGTTCTTGTGGGGAAACGGATCCCTTCCAAGGACGGACATTTGCCCTGCCTCTTTTGCCTGGGCCCAGACCACAACACCAGCGCCTGTACCCATTGCCAGGCCTTCAACAGCCGGACCAGGATTTGGAGACTGAAGTCTCTTCAGGCTTACCTAGCCAAACAACGCTTGGCCCAGATGCAGCAGGGAGAAGTCCTCTGGGTGGGAATCTTGTTCCCACTCTTCAAAGAAGGAGAGACATGCCACCACGGGACTGGGATCGCTCGCCTTCCAGCTCCCAGTCCGCTGGTCATTCAGACTCCTCCAGACATGAGGCCCGGCTTACTCCTCTCAAGCCACCTGCCTCAGCTTCTCTTGCTAAAGGGTCCTCCCTTCAGCCTGTAAAAATTAGGCCCCGGACTCCAGTTCCATAAAGCGAAAAGGCCCTCTGACTCTGGTTCTGCGGTGGCAAAAGGTCCTCTGACTCCTGCTCCTTGGTGCTTAAGAGGCCCTCTGATGCCTAGCTCCGCCAGTGGCTAAGGGTAGTCCCTTCCTGATCAGCCTCTGTCGATTCCCCGGAAGCCAAACAGTCTGCGGGGCACTCTTCTTCCAGGGCTTCGTCCCTGCTTCTTAAGCACAAGTCTGACAGGCGTCTGTCCGTGGATTCCAACCACCCCTCAGGCAAGCCCCGCAAATCTGCTGACAGGCCGGTCAAGGCTTCTTCACACTCGGACTGCCCCCACCCTTCGCCGGATAAGGGACGTCCATTGGATAAGGCTTCTGGCCCAACACCGGAGAATTGTCCTTCAGTGCCTCCTCCGGTGCCGGATAAGCCGCCCACCGTACCTCTACTGTTGCCTGCCCCCCAGACATCTCCTGTCGGTAGCCCCAATGTCTCGTCTTGGGACCATACACCTGTCCATCTGAGACGTTGGAACCAGACGGTACTACTGAAGTACCACCGACATCGCCTGTTAGAAACTGGATCCAGCTGATGCCGGTTTGGGAGAAGGCAGACCGACCTTGCCTCCAAAACCTGGGTCTGTGGTGCTGGGCATGTCTCGGGTGAAGGAACTTTTCACCTATTGGTGGGAGACTGGTAAGCAGGATTTGGTTTTTCCTTCTTCTCCCACTCCTGAGCCTACTTCTGTCACTCCGAAGCCAGATGTTCAGGTCACCCCTTTCCATCTGGAAATGAAGGGGATAAAACCCCCCACTAGACCCAGGAAGCACAAGTACAGGCGCCGGAGGACCAGATCTCATTCCTCCTCCCGCTCTCCTTCACCCAGGCATAAAGGAAACAACGTTCTTCCGCCTCTTCAGAGGACTATGGAGAGTCGGAACATTCCTATCCTGATTCGCTTCTTGGAGATACAGAGGACCAGCCAGAGTCTCTGCCCGATGACCCCAGCTTTGTGGAGGTCATGAGGCACATACAGGAGAACAGGGGATGTGAAACAGAGGCCCTGGACCCCAAATGCTTGCATCTGGCGAAATATTTGCACCAGAAGGACCCCAAGCCATTGTGTTATCCTCCCATTAGTGGATACCTTCCAGGACGTCACCCTTGCCACTTGGAAATATCCACACGCTTCCTCTGTGGTGCCCAAAAAGGCAGATCATCAATACTGGGCCACCAAGGACCACTCTTACTTAGCCGAACATCCCATAGCTAATTCCATGGTTATATCGGCTGCACACAATTGTTCACAGAGGCCAAAGCACCTAAGTACCCAGCTGCCAGACAGGGAGTGTAAGCAGCTGGATTCTTCAGGGCGTAGGGTATACTAGTCTGCCACCTGCAGCATACGTAGCCTCAGTTTTTAGGGACGTGGATATGTTCAGTCCACACTGTCTAGCAGGTTCCTTGCCGCTTTAAATGTTGCCGGAGGGGCCAGCCCGGTGGCACAGAGGGTTGAGGCGCTGTACGCCACTCCTCGAACCACGCCTGTGACCTGGGTTCGGAAGCTGACTCTGGTCATCGGGGCTGGCTGGGGAAGGAGAGGATTGAGCGTCCAAAGGAGTGCTCTCCTCTCCTGGGGAGGCTGGGTGGGAAGCCCCACTCTAGTAGTGGCCCCTGGTGGAGACCAGGGGTACTACATGCAGCGGTGCAGGCTGGACAACCAGAAAGCCGGAAAAACAGCCTTGGCGCCACTGGATGACTGCCTCCGTGCTCAGTGTCCCTCGGAAACTCCGGGAGCATCCTTCACCACAGCAGCGCCCCTGGACTGTAGAAAAATAGTGTACTGGGGTCCCCTGCCACCCAGTGCCTTTCCCCTCGGAGGAGGGGTACCCGCCCCGCGATGGGATACGTCAGGACAGATCAGGGGTCGGGGGAGTGTGTGTCTGTGGAGCTCCAGAGAGACATCCGAGGCATGGAAGCACTAGGTGGCCTGAAGGAGAGGTGGACACCGGAGTGTAAGGGGAGGTAAAAGAGTATACCAAAAAAAAAAATGTTGCTGGAAGGTCTTCAAGCTGGCTCCTCCCACCCACCCGGGTGGTAAAACTCTCGGCTCCGCCCCATGACGTCAGATCTTCCTTACCGCTTGGAAGCTCAGGTTCCTTCCTTAGCGCTCTGCGTTTTTAGACTGGACCCTAATTCTTCGGTTCGTCCGAAATTGATTTTTGAAGTTTTCTAAACTTCAGTCTTAATCTTCCCTTGTGGCTGCGATGGACAAATCTGTTCCCGGCTTTCCGAGATGCCCTTGCGGGCAGAAAATGTCCAGGACAGATCCGCACTCCACGTGCGTCTACTGCTTAGGCCTAGATCACGACCTGCAGGCTTGCGAGTTGCGCCGTTCTTTCTCGGCTAATGTTCTGGATGATCGCGCTGCCCGTTTGAAGCTCGGGCGCCCCGAGAAAGCGTTTTCCGCTGGTAAAATCAAGAGGCTGGGTGGGCGGTGTCGCGGTGGCTGGCTTGGCTGAGCAGCTCGAGCAGATGATCGCCCTCGAGGAGGCGGCCCAGGCGCATCTTCTTCCTCACCGACATGCATTTATCCAACTCTCTCTGAGTTCCTCGTATACAACTCGTTCAAGGAGTTTTGCCAGTCCCTTTCCATGAAAGGAGAGGGCCGCCCTCTCGGACATTCTTCTCGCCCAAGAAAAGGGAATCGAAGCAAGTCCCATCGTCGGCGCTCGTGGGAGCCGGGAGAGGTCCCTCTCTCCGGCAGGCCGACTGACTTCGGTCGAGGTTGTGGCTGAGGCCGCTGGCTTCACGGTGCCCCCGTCAGGCCAGCCTGCCGAGACTCCCGTCGACAAAGTCGAGATTTTTGTCGATCCGTTAGACGGGCTGTCGACTGAAGAAGCCGACAGCCCTACTTCACCGGTCCCCCCGGTGGATACCGAGGATCTGCCTGCTCCTTCGGGACCACAGTCCCCGGTTAAAGTTCCCGAACCAAGGGAAGAGCGGGTATTTCCCAGACCCACCCTCGGTCCCCCCGGGGGTCTCAGTCTCGGACCTCTTCTCGGTCCAGCCGTTCCCGCCGACATCGGCGGTCTCGGCCTCGTTACCGAAGTAAGCAGCGACACCGTTCTTCCTTGTCCTCCTCCTCGGGTGAGGAGAGGCTACGGCGCAAGTTGCGCCGGCGCTACGAGGATCTTATGTGGCAGCAGTTGCTGTTATCCAGGCCTAAGTCGACCCTGGCCATCAAGTGGCTGTCGCCTGAACAGCCGAAGCAACCACTCGTTCCAGTCGAGTTGCCCGCTCCAGGGCCGGTTGCTAAGCCGAAACCAGCTGGTCCACCGATTGTGGTGGAACCTCCGCCTCCACAACCGAAGTCGGGGGCACCTACCAAGAATTCTCGGTCGGGTCATGGCCTGCCCCACAGGTTGTCGGTCACCCTCACTCCCGACCGTCCTCGGCAGGTGGAGGGTGGCTCAGGGCCGAGGCAGCTCTTTGCAGACTCTTCGGAATCCAACAACGATTCCTCCCTGTTCTCCAGGCAGTGCGATCTGGTGTCCTTCGGGGGCCAGTCAGTGGACGATAGCCCATCGTCCTTCTTGGGTCTGCTTTGACTCATCTTGGAGTCCACCGGGATGCAGCTCGAGCCCGTGTCCAAATGGGCCAAGTATACCCTGACGGAGATTCTGGACCGAGGGGATTCTCCCACGGAGGCCTTTCCGATGACTGAGGCCATTGTCGGCCCAGCCTTGGAGCTTTGGCAGCGGCCTGCTTCCTGTCCTGTGCCCTCGGCCAGGATGGCCAGGAAGTATGCGGTCCCTACTGGCTCTTTGCCCGGTTTCTCGGAGCACCCCTCTGCCGAGGGGTTAGTCACCGACAGCATTTTACGGCGTCCCAGTAACACTTGGGATGTGGACAAGTCCCCCAACAGAGTCCAAAAAGCTGGACTTTGCTGCGCGCAAGGTGTGCGCTGCGTCCTCCCTCAGCCTCCGACAGGCCAGCTCGGCCGTGCTGATGGCACACTTCTCCCACGCCCTCATGGGCTCCCTGGATGAGGTTGTTCCTCATCTCCCGCCTGATCTGCAGACCACGGTCCGCCAGGTGCGGGACCAGGGTAGGGCGGTGGTGAAGCAGCAGGTCCAGACTGCTCTGGACATAGGTGATTCCTGTGCCAGGTCAGTAGCGGCCGCGGTGGCCATGCGACGCAGGGTGGCCTGAGGATATCCACCTTCACGGCGGATACCCAGCACAAGTTGGCGGACGTCCCCTTCTTGGGGACTGACCTCTTTGGCCCTGGAGTGGAGGGACACCTCCAGCGGATTGAGAAGTCCAGTGCCACTCTGGACTCGGTCACCTCCGCCCAGAGGGACAAAGGCCGCCGTCAGCAGCAGAAGTCCTTTCGTCCTTCGGTCCCTGCTCCTCGACTGGCCCAGCAACAGGGCCAGCAGGCTCGCGCTTGGCGTCCCAAGCCCAAGCCGATGGCTTCCTCCAACAGGAAGCAAGGAGGTAAAGGCCCGGGAGGTCCCTTGGCCGGTTCTTCCTCCAAGCCTGCCCAGTGACGGGTTCCGCCCCCAACCTTGTCACTCCCCTCGAGTTCCCCCCGTGGGGGGACGGCTCCGCCACTTCCTTTCCGCCTGGTCCGCTATCACCATGGACCGCTGATGTTGGAGGTGGTAGGAAAAGGCCTGCCTCTGGAGTTCGAGCAGGTTCCGCCTTTTCGAGCCGTTGCCCCTCGGGGGGCCACGGGGTCCGCAGCCTCGCTGTCGGCCTGCCAGGCCGATATTGCCCTGCTCCTTGAAAAAGAGGTAATCAGGAAGGTGGTGGATCCTCTTCCAGACCCGGGGTTTGTGTCCAGGTACTTCCTGGTCCCAAAACTGACGGGGGGGGGGCTGGCGCCCCATTCTTGACCTGAACAAGTTCCTAAGGTCTCGGACCTTCATGATGGTCACTCTGGCTCAGATAATCCCATCCTTGGAATGAGGCGTGTGGTTCTGCTCCCTGGACCTCCAGGATGCGTTCTTTCACGTCCCAGTCCGTCCGTCCCATCAGAGGTTCCTCCGCTTCAGAGCGGAGGGATCCCTATACGAGTTCCGGGCCATGCCCTTCGGCCTCTCCCTAGCTCCCAGGGTCTTCAAATGCATGGCAGTGGTGACAGCATTCCTGCGGCGCCGAGGGGTCCGGGTGTACTCTTACCCGGACGATTGGCTGATAGCAGCCCCCTCTGGACTGGAGGCGGAGCGGTCCAGAGATCTGGCCCTCCAGGTTTGCTCTCAGATTGGCCTCCTCCTCAACGAGGCCAAGTTGGAACTCGTGCCAAAGCAGGTGATTCTGTTCATCGGGGCAGAGCTCGAGACTCTGTGAGCCAGAGCACGGCTCCCGGCAGACAGGGCCGAGGTTCTTTCCTCCTTTGCCCAATCATTTCTGGTTGGGCAATTGCGCCCTGCCTGGGACTTTCTGCGCCTCCTGGGCCTCATGGCGGCCTGCACCAGCGTGGTCCGTTGGGCCTGTTGGTACATGCGTCCCCTTCAATGGGGACTGGCCAGCCAATGGTCACAACGCCGCTATCCGTTGGACCGGCCCGTGACAGTGACCCAAGAGATGTGGAACGCTCTCCAATGGTGGATCGTTCCAGCACATCTGCAGGAGGGTATCCGGTTTGTCTGCCCCGAGCCGACGGTCTCTCTCTCGACCGTCGCATCTCTGATGGGTTGGGGTGCCCATCTTGGGGAACACCGAGCGCACGGCCTCTGGTCCCCTCGGGAGTCCCGATGCCACATCAGCCTGCTGGGGCTCCGAGCAGTCCGTCTAACTCTCAACCGCCTTCGCTCCATTTCTACGGGGTCAAGTGGTTCAGGTCCAGACGGACAACACCACGACCATGTACTATCTGAACCGCCAGGACGGGACGCACTCCTTGCTGTTATACAAGGAAGCTCTCCGCATTTGGTCCCTAGTGCGCAGCCTGGAGGCGGATCTCCTAGCCATTCACGGGGCAGGAGCCTCCAACAGTTTGGCCAATGCGCTCAACCGGATAGGCACTGCATCTCATGAGTGGTCTCTCCTGCCAGAGGTAGTACAAGATCTGTTCTCCCATTGGGGCACCCCTCAGGTAGACCTGTTTGTCTTCAGGGAGAATGCGAAGCTGAGGCTGTTTAATGCCCACCACCCTCAGCATGGCTCGCTGCAGGGGGATGTCTTCTCGAGACCTTGGACCCTGGGCCTCTTCTACGCCTTCCTTCCATTTCCCTTGATCCACAAGGTGCTTCTCAAGGCGAAGAGGGACAAGGTGCATGTGATTCTGGTAGCCCCAGACTGACCCCGCCAGTTCTGGTATCCAGATCTCCTAAGCCTCGGCTCCAGGCTCCCGAGGCAGCTTCCAGCCCGCCCGGACCTGATCTCAGTCGACAAGGGGAAGTTTCTCAATCCGGACCTTCAGTCCCTGCACCGGACGGCCTGGTTCCTGAGCGGCTAGAGTTCCAGGCCTTGGATCTTTCTGACGAGGTCCTCAGTGTCGTTGAGGTGTCCCTTAAGGAGTTGACCAGGGAATGCTATGTCTTTAAATAGAAGAGATTCTCCATTTAGTGTCAGGACAAGGGGTTGGACCCTTCTTCCTGATTATTGGCTAGCATTTTGGACTACCTGTGGTCCCTTTCTCAGCTAGGGCTTCGGTCGACTGATTCTTAAGGTGCACCTGGCAGCCATCTCTGCTTACCGGGCAGGGGCCGGCAAGCAGTCGGCACAGGAGAAGGTGGTCGGGTACTTCTTCAAAGTCCTTTATGACATATCCCTTCCAGTGCGAGAACCTCTACCTCTGTGGGATCTACTGCTGGTATTTGCTAAGCTCATGGGAAAAGCCATTCGAACCGATGCACGGGTACGATATCTCTCTCCTGTCGTGGAAGACCGCCTTCTTGGTGGCTATCACGTCAGCCAGAAGGATGGGAGAGCTCCAGGCGCTTTCCATCGAGTCTCCTTATCTGGTCTTCCACAGGGACAAGGTTGTCCTGCACCCACACCCAAAATTCCTTCCGAAGGTGGTGTCTGAGTTTCACTTTAACCAGGTGTTGACTGTGCTGGTGTTCTACCCCAATCACATCTCGGAGGACAAATATAGGCTTCATACTCTGGACCCCTAGAAGAGCCGCTTATTATAAGGAGCTGACTGCTGAAGTTGGGAGAGGTTCTCCAGCTGTTTGTCACACCTCGCTGAAGCCTCACCTGGCAGATCTGCAGCTAAGTGGATGATAAGCAGGTGGGTCACCTCCTGCATACATCTCTGCTATAGGTTGGCAGGCATGGAGCCTCCCAAAGGGATAAGAGCTCATTCTACCCACCGTATCGCTGCTTCTAGGGACATCTCTATCCAGGAAATCTGCAGGGCTGCTACCTGGAAGTCAGCACACACCTTTATTTCCCATTACCACATTGACCTTGAGTCCTGCCGGGATGCTGGTTTTGGGACCTCGGTTCTCCAGTCCTTATTTCCCAAGTAGGGGGTGCGCGCCTTGCCTCCCTTCTCCCAGAGAACTAAAGTCTCTTCAACTTCATGCATGGCTCTTGCAGACCTAGCCCAATCTCGCTTTGGCGTCTCTCCTAAGGTGGCAGAGATTCTGGTGGAGGCTAGAAAACCCTCCACTCTGTCCACCTACGCCATGAAATGGAAAAGATTTTCCATTTAGGCTGCCTCCAGGAACGTGGAGCCTTGTTCTCGAGAAACTTACCCTTCCTCCTTTTTGAGCCTGCGGCTTCGTGAGACTTGAAGTTCTTATCGTGGAAGACTCTCTTCTGGTGGCCATTACTTTTGCTCGCAGAATTTTCAGAGCTCCAGGCCCTTATGTGCAAAATCCCTTATCTGATCTTTCACAAAGAAAGAGTAGCTCTTCACGCAATCTAAGTTTCTCCCAAAAGTGGTAGTGGAGTCTACCTTAAATCAGTCTATTGAATTACCTGCCTTTTCACTGAGTACTCCAACCATGGAGAATACTTGCTCAGTATTCTCATGGATGTCCACAGGATTCTGAGATACTACACCGATAGGACGAAGAATCTCAGAAAGACTGATCAGTTGTTCGTCTCTTTTGCTCACAAAAGGGAAGGCAATGCTGTCTCCAAGTAATGCCTATCAAAGTGGCTGGCTCATTGCATCACTTTCTGTTATAAGTACAAGACCACCCTACCGGGTCAAGTCAGAGGTCACTCCACTCGAGTAGCAGCCTCTGCGGTCTGTTTCAAGAATGTGTCTGCAGCAGACATCTGTGCTGCCTCCACTTGGACTTCCGTCCATACATTTACTAAACATTACAATTTGGACATTGCCTCTCGCTGTAGAGCAGGCTTTGGGTTAGCTGTCTTGCAAGGCCTCCTATCTTGAGGTTTGCAAGGTTGTTTGCTGCTTCTTGGAGTAGTTCCTCCTCCCGGTGCCTTTTCATTTGTTCCAGACTGCTTGGGATTCTGTCCTATATGTAATTACCTACTGAAGAGTCCTCGAGTAAGATATTACAGTTATGAAGAACTTACCGTAACAGTAGATCTTGAGAGAGGCTCTTGCAGTAGGTATACCTTCCCGCCCTCCATCCCCTAGGCTTTTCAGCTCCTTTTCCATTGAGGAAATATCTGCTTCTCTCATCCGGGCCTTCCGGCCTGTGGCGAGAAAGAACTGGAAGCGGCGTCGGACCACCCCTTTATACCGACATCGTCTGGCGCGGTCACCTGGCGTGAGGCGGTCCCGCCAGGGACTGCTAGCTAGAATTTTCCGTGGGGTCCTGCCGCCTGCGGCGTCAGTCCTATATGTAATTACCTACTGCAAGAGCCTCTCTAGAATCTACTGTTACGGTAAGTTCTATATACTGCAGCTTCCTATATGCTCCCCCTTCCTCTCCTGTTCAAAGTGCTAGTCAAAATCAGGTATCAACCCTGCAAAGTGATCCTGATTGCTCCAGACTGGGCCAGACAGCTCTGGTATCCTCTCCTATTGTCCTCATCAGTCCATCTTTCCAGGAATTACAACCTGTTAACCTGTGCTCAGGGGAGGGTTTGGTACCCGAATCTCAAATCTCTCAATCTCAAGGCCTGGCTCTTGAAGAGTTAGAGTTTGCTGATTTACACCTCTCCCGAGGTGTTATGGATATTCTGAAGGCTTCTAGGAAGCCTTCCACCAGAACTACTTATAATTCCAAGTGGAAAAGATTTTCCATGTGGTGCTCTGGGAAGCATATTTCCCCAGAGTCTGCTGATCTGCCCACAGTACTTGACTACATGGTTCATCTCAATAGCTTGGGACTCAGACCAGGTACACTAAGGGTGCACCTGGCAGCTGTTTCTGCTTTCATTTCAGCAGGTAAGCCCTCTTCTCTTTCAGCTCACCCTGTTTTCTCCAAGTTTTTCAAGGGATTGCTTCATACCAATCCTCCATTCAGGGATCCTGCCCCTGCTTGGGATCTTAACGTTTGCATTGCTCAGCTTATGCAACCCCCTTTTGAGCCCTTGTCCTCAGCAGAGCTTAAGTACTTGACTTGGAAAACTGTTTCTGGTGGCCATCACTTCTGCCAGGTGCATAAGTGAGCTGCAAGCCCTGTCAGTGGAGCCTGACTTTATTTCCTTCCATAGGGATAAGGTGGTCCTCAGGACTAACAGAAGTTTTTGCCTAAGGCGGTTTGACTTCCACCTTAACCAATCTATGTCTCTTCCTGTGTACTTCACTGTCCATTCCTCCTCTGGTGAGAGGAGGCTGCACAGTCTAAATGTGAAAAGAGCCCTTAGTTACTATATAGAATGTACCAAGGGTCATAGATTTGACTCCCTCCAACTGTTCCTCACTTATGGTGAGATAGGCAAAGGAAAACCTGCCACTAAAAGATCCATTGCCAGGTGGATTGTCTCTTGCATCAAATTTTGCTATGAAAATTAGGTGAGGTTCCACCCTCAGGCCTGAGGGCTCATTCTACTAGAGGTACAGCTGCTTCCTGTGCTGCCAGGATATTCCTAGTCTAGAAATATGTCAAGCAGCTACCTGGAAAACAGTTCACACTTTCACAAGCATTACTCCCTGGATATCCAGGCTAGGAGTGATGCTCGGTTTAACATAGCTGTGCTTCAGAGCCTATTTCCTAAGTAGGTTCTGTCCCTCCTCCATGGAGGTACCTTGGTAAGTCTGTTATTGTCAGAATACAGGAAGACTTCATATTGTTTGAAGAAAATTACTCATCTTAGTAATGTTGTTTTCCTAATGGAGTCTTGCTGTATTCTGACCTCCTCCTTCCCTCCTCAGAACCTCTGTTTTTGGGATGTGGGTGGGCAGTGGCAATTGGCACTCAAGAGGTGCCCCACCTTTTATCACCCTTTCTTTGGGTAAGTGAGTGTTATTTCATTTTTTGGGTCTCCTGACTTGAGTCTGTTTTGGGACCAAAAAATCTGTTATGTTAGTAGCCAGTTGGCTAGTGTAGGTTTACAGTTTCCACACAGGACCTCAGTGAGTTTAGCTCGTAAAGATCTGACTGTTTGAGTTCAAACAGCAACAGACAGAGTCTCAACCGAGCTCAAGCTCAGCGTTCCATGCCTGGCATGGAAAGTTAACTCTCATCTCTGGGGCAGTTCGAAAGTTGGGACTCACTGCTATTGTCAGAATACAGCAAGACTCCATTAGAAGAAACAGCATTACTAAGGTGAGTAATTTTTTCTTCTTGTGCCCGTTCGATGGCAGCCGCAGTTGACTCTCGTTGCAGGGCTTGGCTGAGACGCTCCTCCTTCCCAGCAGATACTCTGCACAGACCGGCTGTGCCTTCCTGGGCATCAATCTTTTTGGCTCCGGTGTGGCTGGTCATCTCCAGCATATTGAGCAGTCCAATGCCACCTTCGGACACTACTTCTGTCAAAGGTTCTTCGAGCAAGAACCAGCAGCAGCAGAAGAATCCTTTTCAGCACTCTTCTCCTGTGGCACAGCAGTCCTCCTTTCTAGGAGGTCAGCAGCACCAGCAGGCTTAAGCTTGGCACCCCCTGGCTCAAGCCCGGGCCCTCCCAGGCCCGTAAAGGAGGCAGAGGTTCGGGTCCTGGATCATCCTCCTCCTCCTCCTCCAAGCCTGCTCAGTGATGGGGCCGGGCTGTCTCCCCCTCTCACGTCACGCCAGCTCTGGGTCCTCTCGTGGGGGGCTGGCTCTGCCACTTCCCTTCCGCCTGGTCCACTGTTACTTCGAACAGGTGGGTTCTCGAAGTGGTCTGTCAGGGACTGCCTCTGTAATTCGAGCAGTACTCTCCAAGCCGAGCCTGTGCCCCTTGGGAGGAAAGAGTATCCCTTCAGACTTGGTCGGCTCTCCGAGCGACATTGCTCACTTACTTCCCAAGGAGGCAGTGGCTCCAGTGGCGGATCCTCCACCAGACCCAGGCTTTGTCTCCAGGTGCTTCCTGGTGCCCAGGCGGATGGGGTGCTGGCGTCACATTCTAGATCTGCACAACCTGAATCAATATCTCGGTCATGCATCTTTCGGATGGTGACTCTGTTCCAGATCATACCATCCTTGGGCCAAACATGTGGTTCTGTTAACTGGATCCATGGGACATGTTCTTTCATGTACCAATCCAGGTTCCTCTGCTTCGAGCCGAAGAGACCTTGAGCAATTTGGAACCATGCCGTTCGGACTGTCATCAGCACAACAGGTCTTCACCAAATATATTACAGTAGTGGCGGCCCATCTCAGGCGGGGAGTGTTTAGAGAATATACCTACTCGATGACTGACTGGCTCCTAGCAGGTACCGCCCAACAGGAGGTGGGGAGGTCCAGGACCTGGCCCACCTGACCTGCTCCCAACTCTGCTTCCTGATCGAGGCCAAGTCAGACTCGTGCCTTCCCTGTTAAAAACAAGACAGCTATTATAGCTGATCTTGTTTGATCAACTGCTCTGGCTTGCATCACAGACACCTGGCTGGATGAAAATCCAGGCCCTATATTGGCCTCGGCAACTCCAGACGGGTTCTCGGTGATGCACCGTCCAAGGTTGGATCGTAGGGGTGGGGGTGTGGCCATTATGTTTAAGACTGAGCTGGGCCTTGTGGATGCGCCATTGGGAAGTACCAGATCCTTTGAATATATCCTGGGAGAGGGTGTAGGCTGCGGGATTCTCCTAGTCTGCCGTCCACCAGGAGACACTGGAGAATTCCTGCAGGAGATGGCAGACTTCGTCGACATGGTGTTGAGGGCCCCAGATTGATAGTTCTGGGGGACTTCAACTCCTGGGTCGACCAACTCTCGCACTTTGGTCAAAGTCTCCTCCAGCTAATGACGATGCTGGGCCTAACACAGGTGGCTACCTTCTCGACCCATGTAGGGGGTCAGTCATTGGATCTGATCTTTCTTTTGTGTATGGAGAGTGCTGATTTGGGAGTGGAACCAGTCGGCTGGTCTGACCATCACACCATAAAGTTCAGCTTTAGGGCTCCCCCTAATAGGTCTGCCCCTATGGAGATGGTTCAGTACCGCCGTTTAAGGGGCATTAACCCCAGTGACCTAATGGCAGTACTGGATCTATCGGGCGTGTTGGGTGAATGCATGAGTCCAGACTATCTCGTACTAGCCTATAACAAGGCTGTGGGAGGTGCTCTGGAAAAGATTGTTCCTGTTCGTGTTCGGCCTCTTATCTTTCGTTCAAGGAGCCCTTGGCTTGGTGGCTCCTTGAAGGAGTTGAGGCAAGTTGGCCGAGGGTTGGAGAAAGTCTGGCGGAAGTCCGGTCATGATGCTGACAGGCTTAGGTTGATGGCACATTATGATGGCTATCAGAAATCACCCGTAAGAAGGCAGAATTCCTGTCCAGGGAGATTTCTGCTGCACAGAATTGACCGGCTCAGCTTTTCCGGACTGTTGACAGATTGTGCAATCCAATCTGTCTCCAGCCCAGAGAAGCTTTTTCTCAGCTGAGATGCGAGGAGTTCGCTTGGTTTTTTGCTGATGAGGTTGGCAGCATCAGGTCTGGCATCGGTCCGACCTCCTATGAGAGATTGCAGTGGTCGACAGGAAGTGGCATACACTCTGTCTGGTCAGATTTTCGCCAGCTGGAGTTCACTGACATTGTGAAGATCATGCAGACATTGCAACCAACCAGTTGTAGTTTGGATCCAGGTCCTACACTCCTTTTAGTGGGATGTATAGAAGTTATCTGCCCTATTCTTGCTGACATTGTCTGGAAGTCTTTGGAGAGGGGGGCCTTTCCTGATCCCATCAAGGAGGCGGTCGTTAGACCACTCCTTAAAAAAAAAAATTAATAAATAAAAAAAATAAACCCTCCTTGGATCCAGATTGTCTAGCCAACTACCGGCCTATCCCTAACCTGCCATTCGTTGGTAAGGTTATTGAAAAGGCTGTTGCGCTGCAGTTGGATGATCATCTTACAACTCTGTGTCTATGATACTGCCCAGTCTGGTTTTAGGAAGAAGCATAGCATGGAGACTGCCCTTGTCCGGGTATTAAATGATCTCATAATGGCTAGAGATCGAAAGGCATGTACCATCTTGGTCCCTCTCGATCTATCTGCTGCATTTGACACTGTAGACCATGGTGTGCTGTTGGAGCGCCTACAGTTTTTTTTTGTGGGCTGTCTGGTACAGTCCTCAAATGGTTCCATTCTTACCTCACGGACAGGTCTCAGAGTTGCCACTGGAATTTATTCCTCTGGCGCTCACTCCCTGCCTTGTGGGGTACCGCAGGGTTCCATCCTAGCCCCCATGTTTGCAGTGTATATGCTGCCATTGGGAGATATCATCAGGCGATTGTCTGTCTGGGTTTTCACTGCTGTGGAGATGATACTCAGCTGTATTTGTCCTTTCTGCCCAGACAAGATGATGCACTCTCTGTGCTAAATAACTGCCTTGCTGAGATCAGACTTGGGATGAGTTCCAGCTGGCTAAGACTGAATCCGGATAAGACTGAGGAGCTGGTAGTGGATCCAGGTTGTCCGGGGGAGGGACAACCATCAGGCCTATTACTTGGTGGTATGTCTCTCACTACCTCTGATCAGGTGTGTAACCTGGGCGTTATTTTTGATGATGGTTTGACCCTAAAATCTCAGGAGTCAGCTGTCGTCAAATCCTCTTTACCATCTGAGGAATATCGCGCAGGTTTAACACCTGGTTCCTCCACGTGATCTTCCAACATTGGTCCATGCTTTTGTCACTACCCATCTTGATTACTGCAATTCCCTCTACTTAGGGCTACCTGGGGTTGATATCCGCCACCTGCAGCTGGTGCAGAACGCGCGGGCCAGGCTTTTGACTGGGACTTCAAGAACCAGTCATATTACACCTGTGCTTCGTGAACTGCACTGGCTGCCTGTCTGGTGGCCGATTACCTTTAAGGTTGGTTTGGTAACCTTTAAAGCCTTACTTGATCAGGGACCCAGTTACCTGAAAGATCTCCTGGTACCCTACTGCCCCTCCGTCCTCTCCGTTCCACCAATGAGGGATTGCTGGAGATTCCCAGGGTTTGATTAAAGACATCAGGATCTTGTGCCTTTGCTTTTCAGCGCCAACCCTGTGGAATTCTGTAGCCCGTTGGTTGAGAGAATGCCCAACTGTCGATGGGTTCAAAATAGTTAAAAACATCTTTATTTAGTTTAGCTTTTTAGCTACGGATGATTTGTTTTAATTTCTGATTTTATCTTTATGTATATGGTTTTTATGTACAGCGCCTTGGTTTTGAAAGGCGCTATAAAAATAAAGATGATTTGATTTGATTCCCAGGTGATGTGCTTAATTGGGGCAGAGCTAGACTCTTGTCAAGCCAAAACTCTGCTCCTGGCTGACAGGGCAGAGGTTCTCTCCTCCTTTTGCCCAGTCATTTCTGGTTGGGCAATTGCGCCCTGCCCGTGACTTTATGTGCCTTCTGGGTTACATGGCGGCGTGCACCTCAGTGGTCCGTTAGGCCCGGTTGCACATGCGCCCCCTCCAGTGGGAGCTGGCCGCCCAGTGGACATAGCGCCATGGTCATTTCAACCAGCTGATCACTAACACAAAGGATGTGGGATGCTCTCCAGTGGTGGACTGCTCCAAACCTGTTGCAGAAAGGGATCCCGTTTGTTAGCCCTGAGCAGACTGTCGTCCTCAAGAACGATGCCTCTCTCATGGGCTGGGGAGCCCATACGGGGGACAACAGGGCCCATGGGTTGTGGACCCCTGAGGAGTCCCAATACCACATCAACCTGTTGGAGCTCAGAGCAGTCAGACTGGCATTGTCCGCTTTCGCTCCTCTGCTCCTGGGTCAGGTGATTCCAGTACCACGACCATGTACTACCTCAACAAACAGGGTAGCATGCACTCCCATCTGCTTTGCAGGAAGGCGCCCTGCATCTGGACCCTCGTCTGCCGTTTGGAGGTGGCTCTCCTAGCCATCCATGTGGCAGGAGCGTTGAACCATCTGGCGGATGCTCTCAGACGCTTAGGCGAGACATCCCATGAGTGGTCTGTCCATCCAGAGGTAGCTTACAGCCTGTTCTCCCACTGGGGCAAACCACTGGTGGACCTGTTTGCCTCCAGGGAAACCACCAAACTGAGGCTGTTTCATGCCCGCACCCCTCAGCAGGACTTGCTGGAGGTGAATGCCTCCTCGGCCGTGGACCCCAGGCCTCCTCTACACTTTCCCTCCATTTCCCTTGATCCACAGAGTGCTTGTGAAGGTGAGGAGGGACAAGGCGAAGGTGATCTTGGTAGCCCCAGACTGGCCGCGCTAGTTCTGGTATGCAGATCTCCTCAGCTGCAGGCCCCCAGAGCGACTTCCAGCATGCCCAAACCCGGTATCTTTCAATCAGGGGAAGGTATTCCATCCAGACCTTCAATCCCTGCACCTCACAGCCTGGTACCTGGCGACTAGAGATCTTACTTGAGGGCTCCTAGAGTGGTATTACATATAGGACTGGCGCGCTGGCGGCAGGACCCAAAAATTTCTAGCTAGCAGTCCCTGGCGAGGAACTGCCCCCACGTCAGGTGACCGGCGTCATATGACGTCAGTATAAAGGGGTGGTCCCGGGCGCCCGCCTTCTGGTTCTTTCCCACCGTTAGCTCATGCAGCGCCTCGTGGTAAAGTTCATGTTTCGTCAGCCCTATCTTTCATCAGTTTTTAACGAAAAATAGTTATTCTTTTTTCAGTCGTTGGGTATATAGTCTGTATGTTGTCCCCTACACTCTCCGAGCACAAAAACAAGTCGACTCGGCCCGGTAGCCAACTGCCCATCGGGGTGACCATTCCTGTGCCTTTCTGCCTAGGCCCCAATCACCCGGTTGATAAGTGCCAGCATTGCCTCAGCTTCAGCGTGGCTACCTGTAAACTCGCCAACAGTCCCTGGAAGCCCTTCTCCTCAAGAAAAGAGTTGAAAAAGTTGAGGCAGGCGTCCACTTCCCCTAGGGACATCGGGAAAAAGGACAAGGAGGCACTGGAGAGTCCTCCTCTACCACGTCTCCCACGGAGGCGTGGCCCAGAGTAACGTCCCCCGAGGACCGTTCGGCAACCTCAAGGGTTTGGAGAAGGAGTCTGCCCGCCCGTCTGGCTCACGCTCGGGCCTTGCGAGCGCCTCCGGACGAATGGAGGCCTCAGCCCCTGGTTCGGCCGCAGGCTTGCGGCCTACTGGCGTCGGCGACTCCTCTAAGTCTGACGTCGGCTCCTCTGACGTCCGCATGGAGAGGGTCGATAAGACGCCTGACCCTTCGGGGCGGTGCACGACCACTCCCCCTCGGCCAGACTCCGATGAGGGCTCCCGTAAGCCAGACGCCGTGTCCTCCGCGCCCGCCAGAACCGCCCTGCCGACGCCGGCTCCTCCGACGCGCTGGCGACGGAACTGACCCACAGACCTCCACGTCCGTTGTACTTGGTTCCCGCAGCCCGCTGCAGTTTGGGACCTGTCACCCCAACCTGACCCGGAGATTTCGCCTCCATCCCGGGTGATGCGAGTATCTTCCTCCTTCTCCGATGGAACGGATCTAGCGCCTGTACCCCCGGCGCCGGTACTGCCGCGCGGCAGGAATATCCCCTTCTGTCGGGCCCTCCGCCTCGGGCCCTTAATGTGGACTTGCCCATGAGGCGCCGACGGGCTGTCTGCTCCGGCAGCTCCCCGGCTCCCAGGTACCGCCGTCATACTCGGGACCGCAGTATCCAGAGCCCTTGTTACCGACGCCGGTACTCCCGACGCCGCAGTACCAGACTCCACAATACCAGACGCCAGGTTTCCCACAGCCGGGTTTCGGATACTCGCCTTACAGGTACAACCCGTACACCTTTCCCCCTCTCCTCCACCTCCACCTCCACCGCCCCCACGACCGCCGGTGGATCTGCAGGAGACTCTGGCCTCTTGGTGGGCCGAGGCCAAGGCTCAAGTCACCAAGGAGGTAGAGAGCCACCTTATGACGACTGTGCCGCCACCGGCTACCTTACGTCCGAGGCGGCACACTCCCTCACTGCCTCCAGACTCCAGGGCTCTTCCCTCTGAATCCCGAGAGGGGCAGGACACGCGTTTACGGGTACCACCCAAGGAACCCGTTCCTCCCCCTAGTCGTGTAAGGGAGTCTTTTTCTTCTTCTTCTGCTTCTTCTTCCCTCTCTAATTCCTCGGACTCTTCTGAGGGATGCTCTGAGAGCGAGCCTCTCCCCGTCCTAAGCCCGGCCGAGGACCCTCCAAAGTCTCCTCCAGAGGATCGATCTTTCAGGAGTTGCTTAGAAAATCCAGGAAGTTCACCAGTGGCACTCTTTGGAACCAGATCCTCAGCTTAGCTTCAAACATCTGGACCTGCCCATGACAGCTCCAACTTTAGTGCCACCCTGGATTGAGCCTCACGCCCACCTTGTTACCACGATTTGGAAACAACTGTCGGTGTTGGCCCCACTTCCCAGGAAGTCTAACAGGCTATACCAGGCTCCTGAGGGTGTAGACTGTCTCGACTCTCACCCTCGTGCCGACTCAGTCATGATTAGCGCCGCTCACGGCCGGTCGTCTCATCCAAAGCATCTGAGCTCATCTCCTCCGGTTAAGGAATCTCTCCTCCTGGACCAGTATGGAAGAAAGATCTACGCCTCCTCCACACTGGGAATTCGGGGCCTGAATTACGTCACCCACATGGGGGATTACCAGAAGGCCATCCTTACCCAGGCAGAATCCAAGCTGGACTCCTTACCTGACTCCCAAGTCAAACAGGAGTTAGCAGACCTCGTCCGTTCTGCTCGTTCGGCCAGTCGCCACATTTTGCGGGCGACGTACGATGCAGTGGGCACTGCAGGGCGGAGCTCCGCTTTCGCCGTGAGTCTATGGCGTCATGCCTGACTCCGCGTGTCAGGTTTGGTCCCGGAGGTGCAATCCGCTATTCAGGAGGCACCTTTCAGGGGGTCGGTGCATTTCGGCGGTGATGTCAAAGACATCATCAACGAGTTGCAAGAGAAGGGGACGGCTCTGAAACCGTGGATTCCATGTACCATCCCCAACACCAGCAGAGCTGTCCTTTTCGCAGACTGAGTCGGCCACAAGCGAAACCCCAAGGAAGGCGGACCACTAAACGTCTGGCCCCCGCAGCTGCCAGGCCCCCTCCGCCCAAAAAAGCAGCGGGTGCCTCGGCTGCGGCGCTGCCCCACACCACCTGACTCCTTTCTTTTCCAACCGCCTCCGGACCCCCAGAGGAACCGGTAGGAGGGAGGTTTTCCCTCCACCTTCTGGGTTGGAGAGGATAACCACGGATTCTAGGGACATGGATATGTTGTTCATCCACACTCATTGGCAGTATCCTTGCCGCTTTAAATCTTGCCGGAAGGTCTTCAAGCTTGCTCCTCCCACCCACCCGGGTGGTATAACTCTCGGCTCCGCCCCATGACGCCAGATCTTCCTTACCGCTTGGAAGCTCAGGTTCCCTCCTTAACGCTCTGCGTTTGTGACTGGTTCCTATTTCTCCGTTTGCGGATTTAAAAATAATATTTTGCAAAAGACTTCAGTCTTGATCCACCGACTGCGATGGATACATCGACTCCGGTTCGGAGATGCCCATCGGTCAAGATCTCCGAACGATCCACACTCACGTGTGTCTACTGCCCAGGCCTTGAGCACGCGACCGCGACCTTCCCACCTGTCGCGGCCCTCGTCCCGAGACCGTGCTGCCCGATTGCAACTGGGCAGCCCGGCGTTTCCCTCGGTGAAGTCCAAGGAGGCCCGGTTGGCACGGTGTCCGGCGGCGGCGGGCTTCGGCGGATCAGCGCTCCGGATGGTGGCCCTCGAAGAAGGCGGCGCGGGCGATATCTTCCTCGACGGCATTTATCCAGCCTCTTCAGGTTCTCCTACACGGCTTCCTTTAAGGGCTGTCTGTCCCTCTCCACTAAGGAAAGAGGCCTGCGTCTGCTGGACCTTTTCGGTCAAAAGACGAAAGGGTAAGACCCTCAGTAAGCGCTCTTGGGCGGAAAGTCCCTCTCGACGTCGACCGTCGGCTTGATCCCTTCGCTTGACCACAGCCTCACGATGTCCCGTCAGGTCAGTTGACGAACTCCACTGAAGAAGAGAGATTTTCTCGACCCATTGAATGAGCTGTCGCCTTGTGGCAATTCCCCTCTCCCGTTCCCAGGGAGGTGAGAATCCCATAAGCCGCCTGTGCCTCGGTTCGGAGCTCGGATGGACCTTCCAGACCGAAGGGAGTGCCGGTTCCGGCCGACACCTCCCTACACGACCCGATTCCGGGACTCTGGGTCTCGGTCTGGACCTCTTCGCGGTCAGCGTTCCCACCGTCATAAGCGGTCTCGGTCTCGGCACCGCGGTTGGCGGCGTCGCCGCTTCGTCCGTCCTCCTCCTCGGATGGGGAGGCTTCGGCGTAAGTACGTCGGCAGTACGAGACCTTATGTTACAACAACTCCTCCTGGCGAGAATAAGCGACTCGGCGCTTCCCGGCCATTAATAACTGTCACGGGCGACACAACCCTCGACTTGCCGAGCCTACACAGGCGGTTGTTCGCAAAACCAACTGCTCCACGTTGCGGTGGAACTCGCCCCCAGCCACAAGTGGGGCTCCGACCAGATTCGATGCGGCTGAGGTTTTACCCCATCGGCTGTCAGTTACCCTCACTCGACCTTCCGACCTCGGCAGGTAGAAGGGTGGTTCAGGCCAGAGGCAGCTCTTGAGGACTCTTCGGTCCGAAGATGATTCCTCCTTCTTCTCAGCGGCTGGACTTGGAGTCTTCAGAGGTCAGCCAATGGGCGATGGCGTGATGGAACTACCACATGCTCAGTGCTGCATGCTGGCATTGCCCTGCTATGTACTGGCCCCCTCAACACCTATCCCCAGCAACTGATGGTGAAATACATAGTGCACACACCATACGCCACCTGTCCCACTGGCACAGCTGCTGCACCATCATCCGGTCACCTGCCTTTCCTATCGGCCTCGGCCCTTTGCCCGCCTGCACACCTCCAGCCCTGAGGAGGAAACACATAGATAAAGTTATATGAGAAGCATGCTAACAGTAGACACCAAGCCCCCTGCCCAAGCAGGCCAAGGATGGCACACCGCTATGCAGAGTACCATGCTGGGATCTGAGCCCATGAGACGGGCCCACAGGTGAGGGCCTCTGGCATGGTGCAACAGGGGGTTACACAGAGCACAGCGTGGCCTCACCACAGTACCCACACACCCAAACAGAATGGCCAGACCTGTGTACAGGTGCACACACACCCTCTGCACACTCCAATGCACCAGGCCTGGATAGAGGCAGCACACAACATGTACAGACACACGTACCTGGTTGTAGGACTGCACCACAGGGGGCACAGTCCTGCAGTCTCTGCAGCCGCTCCAGATTGCAGTGATGCAGGTCACCATATTGGTGACAGCACTGTTCCCCCATCTTGGGCACACCAGTGTGCCTCTCCAGGCCCTCAGCCACATGGGCCCACACCTGGGACCGTGCCTCCTGCAGGTCCCCTGCCCCGAACAATTGATCCTCCAATGGTACAACCACTGCCACCAGGTAATCCATCTCAGCCTCTGTCCAGTTCTTGGCCCAACGTCTGACACCCCCAACACGTGCCATCATCACCGTGCAGTACCCTGGCCTGACTGAGCAATATGGTGCCTAACAGTTACTCACAGAGCAATGCTGCCCCTGCTGTGTGACAGTAGCACACAGCACACCATTGCACAGCACGTATATGCACGACAGACAAGCATCATTGATGCCAGTCACACAGTCCCACACATGCGCAAAATTGGAAGTGCGGACGGGAGACTGGGGTCACATCCATGACCCATGTACAGTACGTGCAAGAGTGCATGCAGGCCATCTTGTGAAGGTCATGCATTGCCACACATACTGCACACCAATGGCACACTGACCGCACATGTGTGGAACCTGCCAGTGATGCCCCAGGGCCAGATGTGTGATATGTATGTCATGTGCAACACTGCTGCTTGCTCGGCATGCACCCATGGATGCATGCGTGGTAGGACATGGTTGCACAGCCCAATCTGATGTGAGATATGCAGACGTACAGAGCACAGCATGTCGTGCACATGGCAATTGTGGTACTCTGCAGTGCGCACACGCTATGATTGCACCTGTGAATTGCTCCAGCACATTCATGTTGCACATGACACAGTCCAATGCACATGGTGCAATCCTGAAATATTCAGCCAGATTATGCAACTAGCCTCATGAGCCAATGCCAGGCACAAGTGCTCACATTAGCATCTCATTACTGGTTCCTTCCAATCTCATTTGCATGACTTGAGCCATAAAGGTGACACAACACAGCACTGCTCACTGACAGGTATTGCAGCCTTTAAGGTACGTCTGTTCACATTTTGATCCCTGACAATGTTATTGCAATGCCACAATTCAGTGTTGCACAGAAACAGGGAATGCAGTCATGCTGTTCACCAGTGCACCATTACTGTTCACAGGACACAGAATGTCAGACTTGGAGGGTGCTGAGGAGCAGGTGCCTGCCAGAAAGCACAAGCCAAACTTCAGCAAGTATGAGAAGCAGGCCCTGGTTGAAGCCTACCTTGAGAAGGAGGATCTCCTGAGTGGGGCCACAGAGACCACACATGAATGGGCCAATGATTGGGATGAGGTGGCGACCTATGGCAACACCCACGGCCACCACAACCGCAGTGCACAGGAGTGCAAGAAGAAGATGGGCACTAACAGAAGACATACAAAGGAAAAATTAGCTGCCATCAGGGCGTCATGCAACAGAATGGGTGGTGAACCATCCACAGCACCCGTCCTCTCAGAGGAGGAGGAGGAGCTGGTGGCAGCCACCATCAGCCAGGCAGCCATTAAGGATGTCCCAGGGGGTGGTTTCCAGACAGGATGTAGTCCGTCACAGCACTGTGAGTACACCAGATAGGGGGCAGCATGTGCATGCCACTGGTGTGCCTGGTTCATAGCAGGAGTGCACATAAACTGTACCCACTGCATTGTGGTGTAGTGCACCACCTGTACAGCCACACTATGCACCAACATGGTCCCTTGTGTGCTGTCTGACAGCAGCATGTGGCATGTAATGGTTGGGATGTGCAGAGTCCTAGGGGTGCACGTCACCCACCATTCCTGTCAGTTGTGTGAGTGCTACAAGACATGCTGGCACTTACACAGCCACAGTGGACACTGCCAGTGGCATGTCACACTACACGGGGCATGCACATGTGTGCTTTTGGGGGGCATACCTGTTATGCATTTGCATGCGCATCACAATGCTGTGTGTGTACACAGATGCAGATACGTCCTGAGCACTGCAAGTGTCTTGCCAGGAATGTACTGTGGTGAATCCACACCACATGCAGATGAGGTCTGACACAGCTGTGGCACACATGCAGACATTGAACAGTACATCTGACTACCTGCAATGCATCTACCACACAGTTGACACTACCCATTCTGTCTTTCAGCTCCATCATACCTCTGGGGTGCTGTGCAGGATGAGACCAGCAACGTGGCACATGATGATGCCATGCCATCCATGTTGACTGGCATTGATTGTGGCCACCACCAAGGAGCAGCATACCAGTCTGGGATTGGTGGATTTCCTTGGACTGGGGGATTAGGATCCATTGGCCGACCTCCTTCTCCAGGGCAACCTACCTGTGCTTGTGCCGGCAACACAGGATGATGATGAGTATGACAGTGATAATGACCTCACCCTGATCTTGGGTTGCACCTGTATTGACACACTTCCCCGAGGTCAGGTATTGATGCAGGCAGCAGCAGGTAGCTCTGGTGGCCCAGCTAACACGCCCACCCACCCTTGCCTGCTCAGTGGCATGTGGCAATGCTGCTGGTGTTAGCCAGGGATGGGGAGCAGGTGTGGTCACTGGTGCTACTGGACAGGTCCAGCAGGCTGCCGTCATGCTGAAAATGGCCTGCAGCAGACACTGTGCAGCAATCCCTAGGGGCCAATGTCAGCACCCGAAATCAGTCTCCACCCCATACACGATCCCCTATTCAGCATTTCCACTTGAAGGATGTTACATGGCATGCCACCACCACAACAGCCTGTCAGCATCAGGACCATGATATGCCCAGAGCAGACAAGCTAGATGAGCACACCAGGCTGCTGCGAGATTCTGTGGCCAACAAAGCAAAGCTTGGGGCAGAGATACGTGTGCTGCGGGTTGAGGTCAATCAACTGACTGATAGTGGGAACATTGGATGTGCACAGCTGATTGGTGAGATCCAACAACTGCGCGGGAGGCCACGACCGTGTCACTAGACTGCATTGCAGAGACCATTGCTGTGGGCTTTGCAGCACTGGTGTCCACTGGTCACAGCAGGTGCACAAGACTCCCCATAGCATAACATCTACACCATGACTCAGCATCTGGTGACCCCATCAAGGCTGACACCACCTACCACCATGCCCATTCCTGCCACACCTGGCAATAGTCTGTTTGCCAGTTTGTACACACCCATGAGAACCCAGTCCTGTTTTCAGGCCTCTACCCCCAGTAATGTGTTGATGACACCACTTGTGGCTGTCACATAGTCAGGACATGGCTGCTCACATGGCCGTAGCGGCCGTGATTCTGCATTGTAGTCCTGAAAAAGTACACTGCCCAGTCCAGTCTCCTGCTGCTGTTGTCAGCTGTGTGCATGTCTGGCTGTGGTCAGGTCCATGTGTTGTGGCACACGTGTGGCCTGGGTTATGTTCAGCATGTGTGTGAGCAGCTGTGCTAGACCATGTGGCATGGGAGTGATGAGTACAGCACTCTGTTGGCATTTCCTGTGTGCCAATGCTTACCCTTTGATCCATGCCACAGCCTGCTGTACTGCTGTGTGTGTGTCCCTGTCCCTTGCAGCACTGTTGTGTGTGTCCCACCTGGTACTCTGTGCCCTACTGTGTGCCCTGTGGTGGTATTGCTGTGTGCCTGCCTATGATTGTTCACATGGGTATACAGCACACGGCACCTGGGTAATTGCATCTGTATCTGTTGTTCCATGTTGGGGGAGTGTATGTGCATGCGTGCATGTCCACTTGTGTGAGTGGTGTGTGTTCATGTGTCCCTGCATGCATATGTGTGTGTGTATGTGTGTGTGTGCGTGTGTGTGTGTGTGGTGTTGTGCTTGCCCTGCTTTCCTGTGTGGTACTCACCTGTGGTTCCCATAGTGTTACTCAATGATGGTAGCCCTGTGCTTCCTGGCTGGTCCTCCTCCTCATCATCTGTATTGTTGCCCTCATCCACCTGGACAGGCATCCCACAGTCAATGGCCATGTTGTGCAGCATACAACATGCCAGGAATATGCCACAGGCTTTCACAGGGCTGTACTGTAAGGCACCACCGGATCTGTCTAGGCAATGGAAATGCATCTTAAGCATGCCAAAGACATGCTCTATGGTGTTGTGTGCAGTGATGCATGCCTCATTGAACCATTCCTCAGCACCATTGTTGGATTGCCATATAAGGGTGAGCAGCCAGGGTCAGAGGGAATATGCACTGTCACCTGTGGGGAACACACATGTATTTGTTACTGCCTGTCACTGTCTGTTTCCACTCCCAGCCCCTTCCAGATCACACTGCCACTGCCTGCCACCCAGTGTGCCCTGGCCAATACCCCACTTGCACATCTGCTGTGCTACCATTCCAGGCTCTCCATGTGTGTTCTACATGCCTGGGCACCTATGTCCATGCTCCCCTGTACTGTTGCCATCCTCCATTTCCAGTCCTGTCTCCTCACCTAGCATTGTCTGTGTTCCCCACCTCCCCTTCCTGCTACTGTGTGGCTTACAGTATGGCTACTGATTTCACCTATTCCCAGTCCCTACTCACCTACCAGGTGCCCCATGGGGATCACCCCACTCACAAAATGCTGGCACAGGATGGAGTGGTGCCATATAAATGTGTCATGTGCACTCCCAGGGTGTGTGGTGCACACACTGATGATGTGCCCGGTGGCACTGCACACCATCTGACAGTTGATGGAGTAATATCCCTTCCTGTTCATGTATACAGCACCATTCAGGCCAAGTGGTTCACATATGGCCACAAGGGTGCAGTCAATGGCCCCATCACTCCTGGTATGCACGCCATCCTGTGAAATTCCTGCATGTTTGCTGTACACTCTGCATGTGTGCTTGGGAATTTTATGTACTCTTAAGCATGTGGCAGCAGAGCGTCAAGGACCTGAGTGAGGAGGTGGGACGTGACCAACTTTGATATGCCAGCAGTGGCACCTACTGGTTTCTGAAAGGTGCCCGTGGTGAGCAGGCACATTACTGCTGTCACCTTGATATCCACTGTCATAGCATGACTCCTTCTGGTGGGTGCCTGCAGCTTGTCATGGCACAGCTCATAGAGCTGCCTCAGAATTGTTCTGTTCAGATGGTACAGGCCCACTATCTCTGTATTGCTGTAGTTCTTAAAGCCCTTCCTCGGCCACTTGTTGCTCCTCCCTTCTCCTCACCCACCTCATTACCTGCTCCATCAGGAATGGTGCTGCATCCATTGTACTGGCTCTCCTGTGTTAAGCCTATGCTGTGTGTGTAGTTGAGCTTCTTTCCTTTATGCTCAACTCTGTGTGGCACACATACCTCTCAACTGTACCACATTACGAGGAACGTTCCTCATTTTACTTCACTAAAGCTCCCTGTTCCACATTGTGAGGACTTGTTCCACATTCAGTATTAACATTTTAAAGCAAACATCTATAGTAAATAATGCAAAAAATATATTATTCAATTAATAACAGACTTTCTGAACATAAATGCAAACACTTTAACAGTGTTCTGAGCCTCCTAGGTAAAGATTTGATTAAGTGTTCCACATTTTGCTCATTTGGTCCACATTTTGAGAGGCAATGTTCCACATTTGGGGGGAAAAAGGTTGAGAGGTATGGTGGCACAATATGTGAGTTGCTCCGCAGTTGCGCTGTGTATTTAGGCTGAATATGCCATTGTGATGCATAGTCATGGTCACACCCCTATACTTACACAGCATACATTACTATTGCACAGCAGTGCATCTGGATTTGCGCTGTGCAATAATGCTGTTTGAATATGGCTCCAGGGTGTAATTCCGTGATTGCACCAGTGCAATTTGGTTGCACAGTGCACAACTCCTTGGAATATCTAGCCCCAGAGATATAAATATAGCCAAATCAGGGCATTTTGAGACACTCACTCTTCCTTGGGACACTCTGCCTGACACACCAGAAGCCAAAATGTTGAAACTCAGTGTGGCTACAAGGACTAAATGAACTGAAAACTTTCATCCACATTTCTGGGCTTCAATTCACTGTAATTTTCAAGGTATACTTTTAGCTAACAGTGTAAGTGCATTTGCATGTATATACTGTTCCCATTTTGTTCTGCATGCTGTAACTCAGATTAATAAAATCTCTTTTTAGTTGTAACTGTCTTTATTTAAGTATTTTTTTATAAAAATATTTGTTTTCCTAAAGAAATTCTGGCTGCATGACATTTCTATATTTGTGTGTGAATTGTGAAAACAGAATTAATAATCTGTGACAACTGTTAATTGCTTAGAGGGGCAACCATAAGCAACCAAACAGAGCAAAGGGTCCATAGGGATCTGAAAGGATAGGGAGAATACCAGAGTCTGCAGGGATTTTGAATCAGGCTGTGGCATGTCCTGTAGGGAGAAGGCCAAATCACATTTTTACACTGCTACCCTGAAGAGAGTTTGATGCCTGGGTATTCCTCCTGTGTGTAATATCCAAGGAAGGGTTCATATTTGTCTACAGGACTCAAGACTGGCATTGTGCCCTCATCCAGAGCTAGAGGGACACACTGGGTCCTAATGGCAGAGGTGAAGTTGTGACCTCGGTGAGCATTCTAATGGAATGAGGAGGGTATCCCTGCCCCCCCTGTCATGGACTGCACTTAAGGGTGGGCACTGTGAACTCAGTGGTCCTGACCCCCCAGGAGTCAGTTTGTGACAGATCTAGTGCGCAGCGGTGGGATCTGACAGATCTGGTGTGCAGCGATGGGATCCGAGAGATTTGGTTGCATAATGTTGTGATTCAAGAGATATTGGTGGCACAGGCATAACAGTTGGATTCAAGCCCCGTGTATCAGACTGATAAACTGTAAACAGTGCACACACAATTAAGGCAGAGATTTTAAAAAATATATAGTTTGGTTACAGTATAAAGTTCCCTATCTGTTTTTGTGTTTTTCTTGGGTGCAAGCAAGTGTAGCAGTAGTTATGGAAGAAGATGGCTTCCATCTACAGTGAATACACTACAGACTGCCTAAAGCAGTTGTGTCAGGAAAGAGGGGTGCAGTGCGAGGAGAGAAACAAAAAGCACCTTGTGGAGGCTCTTGTGGCAGCCCGATGAGCAAGCAGCTGCCCAGGACCATGAGTCACAGCTGTAACTTAAAGGAACCTGACCTTGGGTGTGGGGGTGCCAAGGGACATCACAGAGTCCAGTCCCAGGGAGCAGGACAGTGAGCCCTGAAGGAACCAAGAGCCACAGTGCCAAAGGAGCCAGAAGGGATCAGGCTGCAGCTGGATTTGAGGAGAGTGGAGCTGGAATTTGAGCACAGAAAGTACCAGATGGAGTTGGACTCACAGAAAATAGAAAACCAGCATCAAATAGAGGCTGAGAGAGAGGAAAAACAGCATCAGAGGGAGCTTGAACTGGAGAAGCTAAAACTCCAATGACCAGTGCCAGAGGAGGTAAGTGGCAAGGGTGAACCTCGAACTCCAGGACTGGGGCACAAATTAAATTCTAAACTAGTAGCTGAATTTAAAGAGGGGGAGGAAACTGATGGATTTTTGAAATCATTTAAAAAGGTCTGTATTCAGACAAAAATACCCAGGGAGTCATGGAGCTTCCATCTATCCCCGCTGCTTACTGGGAAAGGGTGTGAGGCACTAGGCCAAATGGACAACCAGGACAGTAGTAATTATGAGAAACTTAAAGGTGCATTGCTTAAAAAGTACGAATAAATACCTGAAGCATCCAGGTTTGAATTCCACAAGCTTCAGAGAAGCCCTGACCTGAGCCATGAGGAACTCGCCACAAAGCAACGTCAGTTTTTGGAATGTTTGTGGCAGGGAGTAGAAGCAAACTCTATAGAGAAAATTGAGGCAGCTGTACTTCTGGACCAGTTCTTTTGGGCTTTCCCCGCAGAGCTAAAAACCTGGTTGGAGGACTGAGACACCAAAAAAACGCAGCAGGCTGTGGAACTCTTGGACAGCTATGCCAGGAGGAGGCCTGCTCTGATAGGGAGTGGGGCGGGTGTGGCAGCACAGAAAGGAAAAAGAGATCCTTCAGGGCAGCTAAAACACTAACCACCACCATAGAAAGGGGGAACACATGTGGGTACACTGTGTATCCCTGAAGGATATATTATGTTAACCCAAAACTCAGTACCCCGATGCTGAGGATACCTAGTTTTCGGGCCTGAAATACATTCTCCTGAATAAATCAGATGCCTGACAATACAGTGTCAGGCATCTGATTGAAAAACACAAAATGCAGTTCAGGGGTCTTTGCCCTTCCAAACACCTATGTGGGGCCCCACACACCCCATAACTAATATATCTAACTCCAAGAGGGATCAAACCCCAGAGAAAAAATATATTACTTACGGTGTGTGACATCCATAAAAGGATACAAACTGGGCCAGAACCCAGGTCCCACAGAGCACACCAGCTGAGCTACCAGTGATTCACCCCTCCACACCATTGGAGCAGCTCAGCCAGCAGCCCCATCCAGCCATCCTTTCACCTACAGCAGAAGGGGTAAGGTATCATTCTGTCACATCTGCTACCTTACCCCATCAGGAGGAATACCATTGGGTTAATTACCATTGAGATTCCTCATGTATTGGGCAATGCTGGCCAGGGCACTGGATGTCAGGATAGTGAACTTCTGGATAACAGAAGTATACCTCCCTGAAAGCATGCCTATAAACATGAGGGAGCACATACACCTGATTACTGTAAATGGGGTGCAGACCCATGGGTTAAAGGACATCAGTAAAATGGGATTTGATTGAGCCTAAACAGCTTATACCTAATCAGTTCATAACAGTAAGGGGATTCACTGGGGAGGAGAAAACTCTCCCACTTGCTAGCATTCTCCTGGACTGGGGTGAGTCATGAGAGAGGGAGCAAAAGGTGACAGTAGCAGACAACATCACCCTGGAAGTGATTATTAGGAACAATCTCCAGAAAGGGGTGGTGTGTGCAAGTACCCATAGTCAGACGGCAAAGGCTGATTGTAGTTCCCTGGACCACATAGAAACTCCTGTGGAAAACAATGGGAGGCTGGTTTCCCAGCCTGTGTCTCCTGAAATGGAGACTAGTGAAAGGGGGTAGTGGTTCCCCAAGTAGCCATTCACAAAACAGCTACAGAAGGTTACTCTGAGGAGGGAAGGGTAACCAATGGTCAGAAGGTTAGGTATAGCAGTGACCCTGAATGCCCTGACACTAAAGCTATGGACCCCAGTTTAGTAACTCAAGAGTACATGTCCCATGCCTTGGGACAATTTGAAGAATTTTCAGATGCTCAGAGGACTGATCCTAGTTTGGAGAGACTGAGGGTTTGTGCAGAATCTGATGAGATGCAGGGAGGTGACAGGAGACATTGAGTGTATTGGGACAGTGGACTGGTGCATATGCAGGACATAAGGACAGAGGGAGGGCTGATGGGCAGGCAGCTTGTCATTTCAGGGGTACCATGAGCAGTTGCTCAAGATTGTTCATGATATTCCCCATGTCTGGACATCTGGGAATCTGGTGCAGCGACTGACCTAGAATTTATGTTAGTCCAACTTCTCCAAGCAGGTGAAGGTATATTGCAGGTCTTATCACCATTGCCAACAAAAAGGGAAAGCAGGTAGTAAAACCAAAGCCATCCTTTTTTCATTGCTTGTTGTGGAGAAGCCATTCCAGAGGGTAGGAATGGATATTATGGGACCCTTGTGTATCACAAACTCCTCCTAGAAGAGGTTTATCATGACGGTGGTAAATTATGCCACCTGATACCCAGATACAATCACCCTCTCCTAACTTATGACAAAGTGGCAGATGCCCTGCCAGGGATTTTCTCCTATGTTGGATTTCTGCACAAAGTTGTCACTGATCGAGGAAATCCCTTCATGTCAGACCTGGTGAAGTGTTTGTGGGAGAAGTGTGGGATGGTGCAGAGATGAACAACACCTTATCACACACAAGTCAATGGTATTGTGGAAAGGTTTAAGGGTACCTTAAATCAATGCTCCATGCATTTGCTGAACAATATGGGAGGGACTGGGAGAAATACCTTCCCCACTTGTTAGCATACAGGGAGGTGTCCCAAGAGTTGACAGGGTTTCCCCCCTTCGAACTCTTATATGGATGTTGGGTGCGTTGGCCCCTAGACTTGATCTGGGAAGACTGGGAAGGCAAGCATGCCACCCAAGGAACTCCCATAGTGGAGTATATCCTAAAGTTTAGGGAAAAGATGATGGAGCTAGTGGGAGCAACCCAGAGCAACCTGTCAGCCACCCAGCAGAAGCAAAGGTCTGGTATGACCACAGAGCCAAAGTTTGCTCATACAGTGTAAATCAGGAAGTCATGGTCCTAACCCCGGTCTGGAAGAACAAGCTGCAGACTGAGTGGACAGGATCATACAAGCTAGTCTGACAGGTTAATGATGTGAACTATATTGTATAGCTGCCTGACAGGAGACATACCCATAGAATGTACCATGCCAGCATGATGAAGCCATATGTAAATAGTGCAGACATGGTTATTTCCAGTGTGTTGTCCTGGGAATGGGGACTGATGAAGAAGACCCCCTACTTGACTTACTGGAGGGAAGCAAACATGAGTCCTCTGTGGAAGCAATCAAACTGTCACCCCAGTTGACCCCAGAAAGACCCAAGAATTGAGGGAGATTTTAGTGGACACTGCCCCTTTGTTTACTGCCAAGCTTGGACTAACCCCCTTAGTGTCACACTATGTAGACATGGGGACGCAAGGGCCCATATGATGGCCAGTCTACCTGGTGTCTGAGGTCTTCCTAAAAGAAATTACAAGGGAGGTGGAGGAAATGCTGGATTTAGGGGTACTCCAGAAATCCTACAGCCCCTGGGCCTCACCTGTAGTCCTCGTTCCTAAGCTGGATGGCTGTACTCCATTTTGTGTGGACTATCATGGACTCAGTGCAGTCACAAAGTCTGATGCCCAAGCAGTGCACCTGTTACTAAGCCCTCCATCTCACTATCATCCCCCTCTATCTATTCTGTACTTCTCAATTCCCATACTCCACTTCTCTCTTGTTACCTTCTCTTAGTTTCTACTACTTAATTGTTTTACTCTTATTGCAAATACAGTACTATCTCTGCAACATATATACTATCACCTCATCGTCCTAGTTTCATCCAGTACTAATCTGTGTATATGTATGATTGATTTGTTATTTATAATGCAATCCCAACCCTTGATTATGTATATAATTACTTGACCATGGCACTTTTAGACTGGTTGTCAGCAAACACTATACAATAGATTGTTCTGTGTAACTCTTATCCTGATTCAAACTTTATCAAACTTTATTTAGTAGTTTTGCTCTCTGTAACCATTCCTGTGATTTAATAATTGTCTGAGATACTGGAAATGTATTTCCTCGGGGTTGCTCCTGAAAAAGGGATATGTTAATCTCAGTAGGTTCACCCAGTCATCAAAATTCAAGTAAATAAATAAATGTCATGGACGGATGAACTACTGGACAAGTTGGGAAGGGCGACATTCCTTACCACCATTGACTTGTCGAATGGGTTGTGGCAGGTGGAGTTAACTGCCAGAGCTAGGGAGAGATTGGCCTTCAGCACTCCAATAGGATTATTTGAGTTCAAAGTAATGCCTTTTGGAATGAAGATTGCCCTTGCTACCTTCCAAAGGTTGGTCAACCAGGTGCAACATGGTACTGAAGAGTACGAAGTGGTGTATCTGCATGATATTGCTATCTTCAGTGCCAGTTGGAAGGAACACCAGTCCCACCTGATAGAAGTGTAGGTCAGGATACAGATAGCAGGGCTCACTGTCTAGGCTGAAAAGTGCCAGGTGGCCATGGCAGAGGTGGTATACCTAGGCCATATAGTAGGGTGAGGGCAGCTCCATCCCAATCAAGCCAACATTGAGGTAATAGAGGTATGGTCAAGGCCTGAATCCCAGAAACAGGTTCAGAGTTTCCTAGGGACTGCAAGGGACTATTGAATATTTCTACCAAATTACAGTACCCTGGCAGATCCCTATCTGGCCTGCTATAGAAATGAATATCCAAAAAGGTAAAATGGGAGCCCACCTGTGAACAACCCTTTGCATGGCTAAAGGAGGCACTGCACAGTGCCCCTGTGTTGGCCAGTCCAGGCTACAGTAAGCCATTTCTTGTCCAGACAGATGCCTCAGATGTGGGGATTGGAGCAGTCCTCAGTCAGATCTCTGACCAAAGGAAAGATCACCAAATAGTGCACCTTAACAAAAAGTCACTTCCCAGGGAGCAGACCTATTTCACAGTTGAAAAGGAATGCCTGGCACTGGTTTGGGTCTTGAAGAAATTAGAGTCATACCTCTATGGAAGGCACTTTCAGGTAGAGACAGAACATAATCTTCTGGTGTGGCTAACACAGATAGGGAAAATGAATAGTCGTCTCTTAAGGTGGAGTATTGCCTTATAGGGCTACAATATGACCAGTACCCACAGGTCCAGATCAGCCTATGCCAACACAGATGGGCTGTCTCACCAGTTAGAGCAGTGAACAGAATTTGCAAAAATCATACTGTGCCTAGGGATGGATTCCCACAAATTCAGTGTAGGAGGAAGGGGTGTGCTAGTTGCCTGGCTGCTAGCCCTTATTTGGAGATGTAATTCTTTTATTTATTTATTGAAATGTTTCGCCAGGAAAGGCACACTAAACAAGTTGCTCATCACACGGTGCGTATGGGGGGTATAAGGGAGAATCTGAGATACAGCTTATAATACATTTGAAAGCAGCATTAAAGCAATTGGCACAATACTATAGTGAGGTATGACAGATTAAGCAGTGCAGAACATCCAGCCTACAATACATTCATTAAACAGCATTAAATCAGTTGGTTCAGTTCTACATTGAAGAATGTCAGATAAGCAGTGCAAAATATTACAGGAATGTGTCTTTAAGTGCTTAAAGAAAACAAAAAATACAATTGAATGCTTACTGGGAATGAGGAATGCAATTGTCATGTGCTCAGCTAGCAGAAACAGGAGATAGAGTACAGTGTACCAGCTGTCACACGAGGGAATAGTGAATTAATCGCAAGTACAATTTACAGCGAGAAATTTTTGTAAAGAAAAGGAGATAGAGTGCGGGGAGGAAGAAAGGCAAATCTGAGGAGGGAGGGCATTCCATAGTTTAGGGAAGCAATGTGAGAACGTCATCTGTCCCACCACAGTGGACTGACAAACTGCAAGTAACCAAGAGGCATATGTCCTGAGCGAATGGTCTGGTGGGGGGAGAGTTGATAGGGAGGAGATAATATATGGGGGGAGCGAACCAAACCAAAATGTTGATGTGAATTTAGCGCAGTGGAGGTGGTGGCAATTTTTTAGGGAGGAGAAAGCCAGGGAGTGGAAGAGAGAAGAGATGGTGGGTGAGAGGGGAGGCATCTGGGGTGAATCAACAGAAGAAGTTAAAGAGGGAGTCCAATCTGGTTACAGAAGATTTAGGAGTGGGACTGTAGACTATATCACAGTAGTCAAAGATAGGTAGTATCATCTTCTGGAATAGTTCATCATGGCTGACCAGTAGCGGAAGGCAGCTACAGTTCCTGTATAATGCACCAAGCTTGGGGTGCAGCTTCTTCATGATGCTGTCAACATGTCCAGAGAAGTTGAGGTGTTGGTCAAGCCAAACCCCCAAATACCTGAAGTAAGAGGTATCCTCAAGGACTGTCCCATCTAGGGTGCAGAAGTAGGATAGGAAGGGGAGCCAAGACAGTTTCTGCCTGGTGCCAAAGATCATTGAGACTGTCTTCTTGGCACTGAGTGAGAGTTGGTGGGAGCTGAACCAGAGCTGAACTTTATTGAAATCATGCTGAAGACTGGTTTCAATGTCCATGGGGATTGGCCAGAGGTGAAGAGGACTGCATCATCGGCATACATTTGGATAGAGGTGGATGAACAGGCTAAGGGGAGGTCATTTAGGAAAATGGAAAAAAGGATAGGGCCCAACATGGAACCCTGGGGTATACCAGTGTTGATAGGGAGAGGTAGAGATACAGCATCTGCTGTTCTGACTGACTGAGTCCTCCCCACTAGGTAGGCTTTGAAACCAGCTAGTGGTGGTGATAGTTAGGCCAGCTGAGGAGATGGAATCTAGAAGGAGTGTGTGAGAGACAGTGTCAACAGCCTTTGCTAGGGAAACAAAAATGGCAGATGTGATCTGATCATTGTCCATCCCTGAGAGGATGCAATCAGTGAGCCTAATTGAGGAGGTGGTGGTGGAGTGATTCTTCTGGAACCCATATTGGAAGGAAGTGAAAAAATTAGAGTCAGAGAGATAGGAAGTTAGTTAAGCAAGGACTAGATGCTCTTAGAGCCTAACTAGGGTAAGAAGGAGAGAGATGGGGTGATAGTTGGCAGGGGTAGAAGGTCACCACCCTTGGGCAAAGGAAGGATAGTTGCATGCTTTCAGACAGATGGAATAGAAGCAGTGGTGAAAGAAGGGTTAAGTAGGTCAGAAAGCGGAGCAGAGCTAGCAGGTGCTGATAGGTACAGCAGCTTGGGGTCCTAGCCATTGGTTGAATTGCCTTTGGAGGGGTTGAGGTAATATAGTGCCTTCATGGTGGTAGCAGGTGTAATGGTAGAGAAGGAGGTTGATGGAGCAGGTAGACTGGGAGAGGATGGTGATGAGGGTGAGGGGTTAGTTTGAGGGAGTGGGGGCAAGGAGAATAAGAGGGCAGAAGCGCAAGAGGTGAAATATGAATTCATTTCTATGGCAACACTAAGGTGATTGGTAATTTGAGTATTGTTTATTTTAAGGAGGGGTGTGGAGGGGGGGAGTAAATTACCTCTCAGAATTTAGATGGATTAGTTAAGTTGGACTGGAAGGTTAAGCAGAAGTAGTCAGACTTAGCTTAGTGAATGACTTTCGTATATTTGTTGCACAGAGGCCTATCATTGTTGTAGGTGTGAGGGGAGCATGGTAGCTTTATATGTTTTCCAAGCATGATACCTAGCCCTCTGACATACAAGGAGTTCAGGGGTGATCCAAGAGAGGTGTTTGGCTCTCACCCTTGCACACCGTAGTGGGGCATGATTGTTCCAGACCTTAAGAAATGTAGCTTGAAAATTGTTATATGCAGCATCTATAAAGTTTGATGTGGCTATAGTCTCCCAATTTGTGTGGGCCAGTTCTTGGAGGAGGGGAGTAAGGTTCAACAATTTATATGAGCAGAATAGTAGCATTTTTGGTGGGGCTTTAGATCTCTGTATTTTTCATACCATAAAGATCATGTGGTGGTTACTTAAGGCATCTGGTAGTATACCAGATTTAATTACCCTGTGGAGGTGGGATGTAAGGGTCTAATCAATAAGGAAGGGGATACTGGACTTAAAGTTCATGTGGGTTGGTTCTGAAATGAGTTGTAAACAGGTTAAGGCAGAGATAACATTAAGCATTTTAGTAAGGGAGGTGGATAACCAAATTTGTTTGAAGTCACCCATTATGAAGGTTTCACCTGCAGGAGTGTACGAGGTTATGGTATTTGTAATTCAGTGATGGCAGTGGGGGGGGGGTGGAGACCAGGGCGACAGTAGACACCTGCCACATAGGTAGGTACTGAGAATGGAAGGGAAAGCTTAAGAATCAGAACCTCATAAACCTTGGGAACAGCACAGGCAAGAATGCTGATGAATGGATGGATGAGGAGACGTATATTGCCACTCCTCCACCCTTGTGGGATGGTCTTGACGTGATAAAGAATATCGCAGAATTGTGAGGGTGTGGTCACCTATTTTGTTAATTAACCATGTTTGGGAAAGGATGATGATTTCGGGGGTAAGTGAAGCAGCTAGAAGTTGAAGTAGGTCATTTTCAGGCAGCAGACTACATATGTTTAAATGCAGGATTTTTAAGCCACAGGGAAGGGCAAGGTAGTTGTTGGAAGATGAGCCAGTATTTGCAGATATGGTTGGGGAAGTGCCAGAGGGGCATGACCCAGGATTGAGGTATATGTTACCTGAGGATAAGAGTAGGAGCACAAAGACCAAGAAGTGGATTGTTACACTCCTATACCAGGGTGGAGATCTAATTTGGGAAGAAGTGGATATGAGGAGGGAGTGGGAGGTTGAAATTTTAATATGTGTAGCAATGTGAAGTAGGTTGGTATATGTAGAAGAGCTGCAGTCAACTGGATGGGGCAGTATGTCCAGCTAGCAAGAACTGGTGATGGTGAGTTTGCCAAGCTGTGAATAGGTGGGAGGAGCAAGGTGGGGCTGATGGGGTCAGGCACCATAGAAGAGTGAGCAGGTGTAAAGGTGAGGAGAGGAAGGCATAGTACAAGGATAATACTCTTAAGCACCAGTACCCTATGAGGGGCTAGATACACAGCATGAGACATGACAGCAACCTAGTAACTGTGTGAGAAGAAAAGCCTCAGCAGTAAATGTGGGTTGCAATGAGGGGTAGGAGTAGGTAGAAAAGGGTGGAATACAGTGCAAGGGAACTGAAGTAGGACTGTAGTAGATAACTACCAATGTTCGTAAGTAGTGGCAGCAGCAGAGAAGGAAAAGTACTTAGTTGGCTCAGCTGCAGATTATTATAAATTAAGTGCTGCCAGGGAATCAAGGGCAGACTAACCAGGAGCAGGGGAAAAAACTGCTCTTGTAAGTCCTTTACTTGCTCTTAGAGCTTGCAACTGTAATCATGTGCCCTCTGTCAGTCAAAAGCTAGTACAGCCTGGAGGGGGTGTTGATATCTAAAGCAATTTGAGGTGGAGAGTTGCAGGGTGAGGTTTATGTATGCAACTGGATTTAAAGAGTACTGGGGTGGGGAGGTTGGGTGGGAGAAATTTACAGTAATAGCAGGCAACAAAGAGAGAAAAAAGCTGAGAAGCGGCTGAGTTTACAACAATAAGACTTAAATGAGTCTATAAGAAGGGAGCCAATCAGTGAGTGCCCTTAAAGGAGAGTGGTCAATCAGACTGTAGCCTGGTGGAGGCACCAAGAATTGAAAAACTCTGGCTCAACGGAGGAACCATATCAGGATGAAGACTTGGAGGGTCAGCTTGCTGGCAGGAGCGGGTGGCAGTGGTGAAAATGGCCGCACCGCTGAGGGGGATGAGAGCCCGGTAAGGGAGTTCTTGTCTGCTGGGGAACAAAACAGAGTAGGAACAAAATAGAGTAAGAGGTTATTAAGGGAAGAGAGACAAGGGGCTGGTTACAAAAGGCAGCAGGAGACAAAGAAAGTAAAGTAGCTCTGAATCGGGGAGGGTTAGCAGCAGACAGCCACACAGCAGGGGTCAGAGACTGCTAAGGGAGAATTAAGTTTAAACAGGGGGCTGAACCAGCAATTAGGGAGAGAGAGGGGGGGGGAAGAGGAGGCAGGGGGCAGAGTGGGTCAGGGCCAAGCACTGAGAGGCACTCTGTCAGGGGTGGAGTGGGAGGTAGATTCAGAAGAGGAGGGAAGGCAATGGAAGAGGAAGAGTTAAATTTGCAGCATAAGGAAAGCAGAAGATCGTGCAATTAATTATAGTAACAGTAAGGAATCAAAAATCAGCACTATAGTAAATTAAACCTATAAGCTGTATAATCGGATAGCAGGTAATAAAATAAGCTGGCCCTGATAAACAGAGTTACAGATTTGCTTCCTTATTTAAACAGTTGGAAAAACAAAAAAAAATAATCTGGCTAAAATTTTAAGTTACAGTAATGGCAGGCAGCAAGGAGAAAACAGCCGAGATGCAGCTGAGTTTACAACAATTAAGGCTTAGAGGAGTCTGTAATAAGGGAGCCAATTAGTGAGTGCTCTTGAAGGAGAGCAGCCAATCAGGCTGTAGCAAGGTGAAGGCACCAAGAATTGAGAAAATCCAGCTCAACGGAGGGACCGTACCTGGATGAAGACTTGAATAGTCGGCTTGCTGGCAGGAGTGGACGGCAGCGGTGAAAATGGCCTCACTACTGAGGGGGGATGTGTTCTCGGTAAGGGAGCTCTCAACTGGATGAAGGCTTGGAGGATAATTCTGTTGTATATATTTTTTTTTATGTAATTCTATGCTTGTGCACATGCCATTGTCAGCAAAGGCACATAAAGAAAAGACTGGATTTTTTTGTTCATAAAAGGGTTTGACCTTCTTTTAACCTGCAGGCCAGCCTTGCTTGCTAGGAAAATTACATGTTAGTGTCAAAAAGCTTGTGGATAGCTGATAAAAGAGTTTTCCTCTAGGCTAACTACCCAAGCAAAACAGAAATAATAAGGTGTCAGGAGATAGCTCTGTTTGCCTCAAGAAAAATAATGCTTTGATCCCAGGAAACTGTTAATAGTATACTTCATTTTGTGAGGTATAAGGAAAGAATACATCCTTCTAACATACCTGTGTGAAATTCCACTTACAGGAGTTATGATTGTAAAACTTGGGTTAACTATGGGAATTTGACCCATCAAAGGTTGCCAGGAAAATAAGATTTTGGGGAAGAGCAAGAGTGCCAACTACTGGCCTAAAAGTTGTGTAATTTTCACTCACTATTTCAAGGGAAAACCAGAGGTATAAATATACCCAGATCAGGCACTTTCAGACCCTTACTCTTCATCTGGACACTCTGCCTGACACACCAGAAGCCAAAATGCTGAAATCCAGTCTGGCTACAAGGACTAAATGAACTGAAAACTTTCATTCACTTTTCTGGGCTTCAATTCACTGCAATTTTCAAGGTAGACTTTTAGATAACAGTGTTAGTGTGTTTGTATGTACATAATGTTCCCATTTTGTTCTGCATACTGTAACTCAAATTAGCAAAATCTCTTTTTAATTGTAACTGTATTCATTTAAGTATTTTTATTAAACCATTTATTTTCCTGAAGAAATTCTGGCTATGTGAGATTGCTATATTTGTATGTGAATTGTAAAAACAGTATTAATAATCTGTGACAACTTTTAATTGCTTAGAGGGGCCACCATTTGCAACCAAATAGAGAAAAGGGTCTGTAGGTATCTGAAAGGATAAGTAGAATACCAGAGTCTGCAGGGATTTTGAACCAGACTGTTTGCATGTCCTGTAGGGAGACGGCCAAATCAGGTTTTTACACTGCTACCCCAAAGAGAGTGTGCTGAGTGTGTCTTCCTACTGTGTGTAATAGCTAAGGAAGGGTTCATATTTGGTCACAAGACTCGAGATTGGCATTGTGCCCTTATCCAGAGCTAGAGGAACACCCTGGGTCCTCATGGCAGAGGTGCAGCCGTGACCTCAGTGAGCATTCTAAAGAGACATGGAGGATATCCCTGCCCTCTCATCATGGATTGCACTTGAGGGTGGGCACTGTGAGCTCAGTGGGCCTGGCCCCCTGGTGAGGGTTTGTGACACACAGTACTTCTGTTTTGGTCCTGTTCAGTACATAACTGGCATGACTGCCAAACTCCTCCAGTAGAGACCATACCCTCAGGATAGACTCCTCTGGGTGTGAAAGGTATAAAAGGACATTGTTTGCATATAAAGAGATTTTTTGGGCAATGCCTCCCACCTGCTGCAGCCAGGGGTTTAATGTAGAGGGTAAAAATGAGTTGGGAAATGGGACAGCCTTGGTGAGTCCCTTGGTCCAGTGTAAACTGCTCGGAGATGACTCCATTAACTCATACATATGCCTGGGGAGCAGAATACAGGGCTTTGACCTCATCTATAAAGGACAGCAGGAAGCCTAGGTGTTCCATCACCAGAAATAGAAAGCTCCATGAAACCTTATTGAAGGCTTTCTCCACGTCTAAACTCTTTATGCAGGCCAGGGTTCAACTACATTGGAGCGTGTTTATGATGTTTATTGTGTGGCGAACACTGTACGGAGCCTGGCATCCTGCCACAAAGCCCATTTGGTCTAAATGAATGATCTTAGGGAGTAGGAGGTTAAGATGGGAGGCTATAGTGGACGTGAAAATCTTGCAGTCCACATTGAGGAGGGATATTGGATGATAGGAGTCACATTCCTTGGGGTCTTTGCCGGCTTAGTGGAGGATTGTTATGGTGGCGTAATTCCAGGATGGTCGTGTAGGAGCCCACTCATCCTATATACTGTACTCCTAAAAACCTCTTGTAAGAGTGGGGCAGTCTCCTTCAAAAAGACCTTGTAAAATTTCTCCCCAAAGCCATCTGGACCAGAACATTATCCAGATTTAAACTTTTTGATAGTAACCACTGTCTTCCTTTGTGATAACGGTGCTATCAGAAATTTTCATTTTTTTTATTCCGGGGACAATGATGGTAAATTAGGGCCTGCCGGAATCTGTTCTTTTCCGCTGGTGTTGATTCTGGTTGGGGTTGATATAATTTCTGATAATAGGAAACAAAGGCTTCCATAATTTGCTCCCATTTGTGGAGAATCTGGCCTGTATTTGGATGCTTAGTCAAGGTAATAGTGGCTTTAGCGAACTACTGTATGATGCAGTAGGCCAGCAATTTAGTAGCTCTAACTCCTCCCTCATAGTGTCTTTGTTTCAGGTACCACATGGCTTTTTCAGTGTAAATGTTTTGCATATTTTAGATCCTAGATCTCAAGCTTTTAATTTTGTCATCTTTCTGCTGGGACCATTTCTGTTTTTGTCTATTTTCTGCCTGCTTCAGTTGGTTAAGCAGATCATCCATTTGTTGTTGCCGGACTTGTGCCGCAATAGATATGTTTACACCTGACCATGTATTTAACTGTATTCCACAGGATCTGGGGAGTGACTCCCAGTCTACTATTATATTCTAGGGAACATTTAATTACAGTTTTTATTTCAGATACCATTTCTGGATCTCGAAGCAAGGAGACGTTCAACCTCCAATATGTAGTCTTCCTTGGTAACATTAAGTTAGCCTCTAGGAAGATCGGTTAGTCATCTGAGATTGCTGATGTGCTCACCCACATGGACTTAAAGGAAGGCATATCTTTTGCCTAGGAGAAAAAGGTATCTAATCTAGAAAAGGTCTTCAATCTAGGTGAAAAGTAAGCACTGTATAATCCTTTGCTTTCGGATATTTTGTTTGCCATATATCTGCAAGCCCTACATCCATCAGTAACTTCTGGAATAGTCGGACTGTTCTTCTATTAGGATTAAGGATCTAAGAAGTTGTGTCAAGGAAATGATTAAAGATCAAATTCCAGTCTCCCCCCATTATTACAATTCCTTTCGCCCTTTCCACTAGATGTTGCAACAAGTAGGATTAGAAGTGGATCAGTGAGCCAGGAAACGCGTACACATTCACTAAAGTTACCAGGGTGTCTTGTATGTTGCCTACAATCATTACATAATGCTCCCATGGGTCCATTACCACCTCCAACTCCTCAAAGGGAAAGATGGCTAGGAGAAGATTTACAACACCTCTCTTCCTATCCTCTCCAGGGAGGCATTGTATATGGTGGGAAAAGCTTTACTTTTAAGCTTAAGCACTTTTATGGAAGAAAGATGAGTTTCCTGCAAAAAAATAACTTCACATCGCTGGGATCGTGTATAATTAAGAATCTGTTTTCGCTTAATTGGACTGGTTATGCCATTAACATTGTATGACATAATATTAGTATGTACATTTGCCATTATGGTCAGGTCAGGCCTACCTCCACTGAGTGAACTTGATAAATTATGGTCAACATATTGAAAAATATTAATTATTGCAAAAATAATGAAAATGTACCTGTGACTTTGAAAAAGAGAACAGTAACATGATTGACATATAATAACAACATTTTCAACCAAATGTAGTTGTTCTTTATAACCAATAATTGGGAAGCACCTGGGCAGGGCCCCACAACCACTAGGAGAGCTGTCCAAGGACCCCACAAAATGAACTGTTGGGTGATTAACCAATTCAACTCCACCCCTAAGCTTAAGCAGTGAAAGTGTTTGGGATCCATCCGGACCCTCCTCACCCATATGCTTTTTCAACTTCCTAGGTCCATCAGAGGATAAATCCCTAGACTGAGAGGTGCCACTCCTAGGGCACTAGATTCCCAAGCAACTTGGGAGAATGGCCAAAACAGCAAGATCATGCAAAGCAGCTATGGTCCTGCCAGCCAGTCTGACATCAGTTCCATGTTTCCCATTACCTCTGTTTAACTGTCCTCTTCCCCTGCCCCCCAAGATTTATTCAATTCAAATATGGCTGCCAGCATTTATGTTTGCTGTTTTACCCCATGCAGGAGAGAATTCCCCAGCACATGTCAGAGTCCCCCCCAGAGCACCAGCACAAGATTCACAACCTTGGAGGAGAGAAATTCAGAGAATATATTTAGAGATCAAACCCCAATTTCTAAATGTAAGTCAATTAGCTTACCCCAGGGTGGGGCTGAATGGCAGGCCCGGAGACTGGACGGCACCTGAGGGCAAAAAATGTATGTTTGTTCCTCTGGGGGATGGGCTTGCCAATGTGTCTCCCTGCCAGACTGCCACGGTGACCCTGAGTAGCTCGGATTCTGGACAGGAAACCCCACACCAGCAGCCCTGAAAAAGGCCCAATCATCCAGTCCTGAGCACTGCCAGACCATAAGAGCTTGCCCCCATGCACCATTTACCCCCCTACATCCTGCAAACCTGTAGCCACCCCCCCAATACAGCTAATGTCAGCACACACACACACACACACCGCGCTCAGTCCCTTAGGACTCCACATATCTGGCAAAAACTTATTCTAACAATCAAACAGTAACAGTGTTGAACATTTAACAGTCCTTCATTGCCTGAGGCAAAATGCATAAACAGTACTTATGGGGAAGTTGCAAGTACATCCTCTCCAGTTTTAAGAGTCCATCTTCAAGCTAGGATACAGACTCTTGAAGTGCCCCAACAGTGCATATGGCGGTGGGAGGAAATATGATTGTCCCAAACAGAGGACTGTTCAGCAAGTCTGGTGCATACATTATTTCTGGTGATCCATCTTCAGCCTCTAATTATCACCATAAGGCAATGAAAGCAGCCAAAAGTAACCTGTAATGGTTCCAAGTTTTGGCAAGGTGTAAGCTGCTGCTTGGGATCTAAAGTCATGATTTTCAAAATTGGTAACAAATAGTACTTACAGAATGCTGTATGTCCTGAGGGTTGACTCTCACACATCGCAGTCCACCAGAGGTTAGGAAGGATTATGACCAAGATTATTTATTTTCTTGGTTATGCGGGCTACCTCTGGCAGGTCTGGTAATCAGTGGAAAAGCACAGGAGCAGTGATGTGCTCAGTCCTATGCCTTAGTGTCTATATGGCAGATACAGCCATATCTTCAAAAGAGGAGGGGCTGATGTAGAATCCTGCAGATGTGGCGATTTTTTTTATCAAATTCCCAGGATAGAGGCCCGTATAACCGCAGACATGGCACCAATATCCACATATAGGTTGGTCACATTGTTCCCCGATGAACCACATGCGCCCCTTCCATACCACTGACCAAGCTGACTTTAGCAGTTTTTTTTCTAGATGCTCCTTGGTGAGTGCTGGGACAGTGATTCCTAATTATGTGAGGTAAGGAGCAGCTTCAAGAAGGTCAGCAAAAACTCAAGGGCCCATTGCAGTCTCTACTTGCAGTCTGGCAGAATACAAAATGTGAGCTTGGAGGTGTCTGGCCTTAAGTCATTTCAATATCAGCCAGAGACTTTCTGTTTTCTTGAACTAGAATAGTGTAGTCATTGTTGATAGATTGGTGGTGGTTCTGGAAATGCAAGTTTCCACATTGCCAAGCTCATTTCAGCAATTCCTCTTTTGAAGCATAAGAAGTCAGCTTTGCAATGAGAGATCTTGTCTGCGCGCAAGCGTTGCTCGACTTAGAGCCCAGGGACTGATGCATATAGTCCATTAACAGAACAAAGTCTGCAGGGAGATGGAGTGACTCCCTCAATAGGGATTGGAAGAAGGAGATTACATTCAGGGTTACTCTTTCTGCCTCTTCTGGTATGCCATATACACAAATGTTTTGCATGTGGCTTCACCCTTCCAAGTCATCTAGTCGGTGGGTTAGTTTGCAATCCCGGTCCAGCAGATACAGCACCAGGTGATCATACCTATCTGTCTGATCTGACACTCCCCAGACCCAGCTCAACCTGATCCATATGATGCTCAATTTTTGCAATGTCCGAGCGAAGATCCGATAGGGTCTGATCTATCTTTTTGACCATCTTGGCAGTCTGGCGAACAGAAGCAATGATATCCATATTATTGTCTTCAGATGAGTGCGCAGCCTCATCACACTTCATGGGCTCAGCAGTCTCTGAAGAACACTGCATTTTTTATTTAGAAATTAGCTCTTTTAACCTTTGTGCTGGTGTCCCCAAGCCCCGTTGGGGGGGGGAGCTTTTGATCTAGTGCTCTTTGCTGGAGATTCCATATTTTGTGCTGGCAGATGGATCTTGATACTTGATGGGAGGCTAGAAAGCAGGGGAATCAAGCAGCGATTAGGTTGCTGACATCACCAGGAGCCACTGTGTCCAGTTCTTGAGGCCACATCTCCAGAAGGACATAGACAGAGTGGAGGCTGTCTAGAGGAGGGCAACTAAAATGGTGCAGAGTCTGCATCAAAAGTCCTATGATGAAAGATTAAAGGACCTCAGTTTGTACACCCTGGAAGAAAGGAGAGAGGGGAGGATGCTAGAGGTCTTTAAATACCTCAGAAGAGTAAATAAGGTACAGAAGAGGAGTATTTTTCAAAAACAAGATACTCAAGGACAAGGGGACATACAATGAAGTAAGAAGAGGGTAAATTCAGGAAATATGTGAGGAATTACTTCTTTACAGAAAGTGTGGTGGATGCCTGGAACATTCTTCCAATAGAAGTGGTAGTGGTGGTAAAACTGTGGTGGGGTTCAAGAATTAATGGGATAGGCATAAGAGAATCTTAGTGGAATACAAGGTGGAAGAGAGAGACGAGATCAAGTAGGGTCTATGTGACATTGTAGGAAGGCAAAAATGGGCAGACTGGGTAGATCATGGCCTTTATCTGCAATCATATTCTATGTTTCCATGAGGTCTTTCTCTTCGACAGTGCATTCCAGCCCCCACCCCACCCCCACAGTGAGTATCATGCCCTCAGGTTCTTTTTCCCAATGTGCATTACTTAAGCAATAAGGCATCACAGAGGGTGTGTTATGATTGGACATCAGCCCTCCTCAGGTGGACTGAAACAGGAGGTGAAGCCAAGTGCTTCCACCACCCAAGAAGATAATGGCCAAGCTGAAAGTACGTCTTGTTCAGCCAGAAGCCAGCATTCTTTCTTCCCATTTCATAATTTTCATTTGTTTGCATTAAGGGTCAGCTGCCCAATCATAGATCATTTTACCAGCCTATACAATTCCTACTTTAGTTCCCTAATCCATTACTCTGTGCCCTCCTTGCACAGATCTTGGTGTCATCTTTGAATAGGCAAATCTTGCCTTGTATATCTTCCCTGCATCACATATGAATATGTTAAAGAGGCACCCTACTCATAAGTCCTTAAACATCCTAGTATCGACCATTCATCACAACCTTCTGAGTGCTCCCCCAAGTCAGCTTTCCACCCAATCTGCCATTTGTTCTTCTACCCCAAGTCCCCCTGTCTTTTGACCAGTCTCCTGTGGGAGGCTGATTCAAAGGCCTTGATGAAGTCATATACAGTATAGCAACTGCCTGTCCATTGTCAGTATTTATGGTCACCCAGTTAATGAACTCAATAAGGTTTGTTCATCATGACCTACCCATGGTGAACCTGTGATCACTGTTGTCCTGCTTCTCATGCACATCTTGGAAGTCCAACAGCCCTTTCCTCAGTATGGCCTCAAGTATCTTTCCCACTATAGATGTCAGACTGACTAGACTATAATTACCCCACCAGTCCTTACTTCCACTTTTATGTAGATGGATAATGTCAGCCATCTTCCATGCCCCTGTGTCTAACAAGCAGTTACAAATATATGCAAGTGGAGCCACTACTGTCTCTGCTGCCTCTCTTGAGTATTCTTGGATGTAGCCCATCTGACCCCATTGATTTGTTTACCCTACACCCTTTTATCCCCTCCAGCACTCTTTTCTCTGTGATCTAGCAAATACTGTTAGAACTCCCTCCTTCTTCCCGTCACACCACATTGTGGCAATAGTCCCTCCTTCCTGTCAAATACTGTAGAACAACAGATCTGATTACACAATTGTGGTAAGTAGCATTTTAGAAATGTGCGATATTGATTATGAGTCTGAATTTTCAGACAGCATGATGTAAGCAAAAGTCTCATTTTTGGATGACAAATGCATAAAAACCTTTGAATATTTTCAAAGGTTTTTGACAGATTTCCAGCAGTTCCACTACTTTATGGCAGCTGCATCATGCATCATTTCTATGATGAAAATGGATCCAAAAGTGTTGAAAATTGTGGCACTTGTGCCCAACAATTAGATCCCCTTTTTGGTGGTCTAATGTTACAGCGCAAGTCACAGGACTGCACCAGAATCATTGCCTCAGAGTTCCAGGAGGGCTTTGAATGTCCCCCATGTCCCTTACAACTACAGAGTTCTATAGTAGAATACAAATGAATTACAACTATAATCAAGGAGCTTAAAAGGGACAGAAGCTATACTACACAGTTCTAAAGTGGTCCTTACCACCAATGTGTAAATCAGAAACATCACTAAAGGAACAAAAAAGGCAAGTAAAGATGGAACAAAAATAGAGTATGAACTAGGATTTGAAAAAAAAAATTCTATAGCAAATAATGGCTTGCAGGTTTATTGCAGTTCTCCTTTAAGTTAGTACATGTTTGCCAGCATTCTTATTCCTATCAGCATTAGAATCAGGGTGGGGGCATGATACACCTAGAGACCTTTGTGATCCTAAATTACTTTGTTAACTATTGTTGTACGTCTCCTGCACAGGATATCCAATGCTTGGATAGTGAACTGTGCTAATGTATCTCATCTTTTTATCCAGGATAACGGCTTCAACACTTCAGTGCTCAATTCACTCTAGTTCTATAATAGTTCACATTATTAGCTCTATCACAAACTAAATTTGTTCAGATTTATGTGATAAAGGCAAGTCTGAAGGACCACCCATCACATAAAGCGATTACAAAAGAGCCCCTGGTTAAATGAGCGCCCGATATTGTAGCGACCATCGCAAATAGTGACTGTCACAACAATACTTTCATTCCGCAGACACAAAATCTTTATTTATGTGGGGTGGCTATGCTCCCACACCCCATGCACCCCCAAACTAAAATAATCAAATTCAAGGGAGTGTGGACTGAGGGGCAAGTTATTGTTAAAACAAAAAACCTGCCTGAAACCAGACCCAAACTGGTTTGCTACATCGCAAGCGTGGTGTACACCACTATGCTATGCGAGCAGCTTGGCTGAAATTGGCCACACAGTGTTCTATGTACTGTACTAGTGAGTGCTTTTGCTATACTGCTTATTCAGGATATAGCTTAATTCATTTCACTACACTCACTTGAGTGAGAGTGTATTATTGAGTCACTCAAAAGTGTAGCACTCAATAATACACCTCAACATTGGTACTACCAATTTGCTCTATCTCTAACTAAATGAATAGTGTCCTGACAACTTTACTGACTACTTATTTTCTCATAGTATTATTGCCTTTTAATCATTAATACTGTTCTGTAAGTAGAGGTTTGTTTTGTTCTACATTTTAGAAATGACTAGGTTCAAGGGATGTTTCCTATTTATAGCCCCTGTGGAGTGTCCATCCCCACTGTCATGTGAGGATACTGTGGCCTGATTTACCAAAATGTTTAGAAAGTATTTATAAATATCCATGAAAGGAAATAGGATCATAAATATTCATGACTGAATAAACAACAACATGCACATAATGTTTACCTAGTGATTTGCAAAATATTCTTTAAAAAACAGAACTACCATGAACAATAAAAGGTATTCAATTCTTGTGGATATTTCCTGGTCATATTTGGACACATAACACTCATAAACCTTCAGGGTCCTCAGTAAACTACAGTACTTGTTAGAGCAAAAAATACTTAGCTGCATAAGATTTATGGAAAACTGCACTTCTCATGCTGTACTGTACTGTACATCTGTTGGAGCTACACCAGTCCCTAATGCTTTAGTTATCACAACAGCTCAGTTAGTTTATGTGAATAATTAACAACAGGGGCTGTTGGAGAAGATTGTTGCTTGTGCCACTAGTCTGTAGCAAGACTACATAGTAACTTATTCAGTTAATATAAAAGGGACTCAGAATAAAGTATGCTTTCCCCACTGGTTCATGAGCAACACCACTTCTGGTGTATTAGTAATCAGAGGTGGGCAAAACCAGGGAGATTCGGTTTTCCTTTGTCAGATCACACTGGCTTGGGTTCTGGCTTTGATTTTGGATTTAAGTTGGTCCTTTCTCCATGACACCATGCTTAAGAATACTTTCCTTCACAGTCCCTAACCAAGCCCCTCTACCTATATAGGGAAGAAAGCTCCTATTAAAGGTCTCTCCAGAGCCTACCTTCCCATAATACATCTAACTTCCTGTCAGTTTCCCTCTCACACAGCTCTTGTTTAGTAAGAGCCTCTCTCCTAACCCCTCCTGAAAAGTAATTTGGTTTTTACAGCATTTGCACTATCAGAAAACTTTACAAAGCAGTGAGCTGGATACTGGTAGTACAGAGACTGTAGAAGAGAATTAGGTTTGATAAATGCTTTTAAGAGCACAAAAAGATTATTGCAGAACAGTGGTGGCTCCAACTTCTGTTGGTTACCAGGGCACTAGGTGGGCACCACAGTTGGCAGCTAGGGCACCTACAAAAACCAGAATGTAAATCATGTGTGCAGATTGTAAGAGTGCAGATGAGTAATGCAGTCACAGGTCTGGCTGGGCAGCTGCTGTTCCCTCGATCCTAGCCTCCTACCAATACCAGTTCACTAAAAATACCATCAACTGCTTAACCCGGTTCAATCTCAGTTGTTTACCATCTGTATCTCCCCCCCCCCCAATCTGGTGACCCCTGAAAAAGGGACTTCTAGGCCCAGTGGACTTACCGGGTCAACAAAATCCAAACAAGCAAATACCAGGGAGGCTATACCAGAAGGAGGACGACTAATGGTACTATTACCCCCCCCCATGTAAACATAAACCAAAATATGCAATGCCACATCACACAAACAGTAGGCCTGCCCATTTCAAATATGCATTTAGCCAGTAATTCCAAAAGATAAATCATTTTTTGATTTACAACATTTAATCCAAACAGACATAGAAGTTAATCGGGCATTTAGCTACACGTTTAGCAAACATTGTGATAAGACTCGGTACCACATCATGATTCACAACAATTCGTCCTAACAGAGTCAGAAGTAAAACTAGCCATTAGCTACAATGTTTAGCAAAGATTGTGATAAACCTAGTCTGTACCACATCAAGGTAGCCAGCCTGACAGAGGTCCATTCACACCAGCACTCATGCATGCAGCATCGGTTCACTCTGGTCTCTAAAGCACACGCATACACCTCAGAGTAAGATTAACAAGACAATGCAGTTTGCTCGATTCGGTAATGAGCTTGGGTGGGGTTGATCGAGGTGTGAAGTATGTAACTAATGTTAGGAAAAGAGGTGTTTCTGTGAAAACTTGTTTGGGGGATGGCGACCCAGTCTACAGTAATTCCTGTTTTACAATAGAACCACTATCCCTTCCAATGGCTACCCCTTCCCCCACTGCAGTCCTTTTTATTCTGCTGCTCATCACCTCTTCTGTTCCTCCAGACTCATTTCTTTCCCAGCCCCCCTAAAAAAAAAAAATATGCCAGCTCCAGGCAGTGGGCCACTTGCCAGAAGGAGGAACCAGTCCATTATTTTCAGTTTACCAGCCTTCCCCAACCCCCTCACTCCATCTAGCCATAGATACTAAGGTGCCCCCCCCAAATGCCAATCCCTGTCTTCTAGACCATCTGTTGGCAGTGTACCAGCTGAACCCAGATATAAATTTTGGGTTAACCAGTCTTCTCTAACCCAAACCCCCTCAGTCCCCACACCGCCCCACTCCAGTCCTAAACACCATTCCCTGGTTTGGGGGCACAGTTAAAATATAGTATTCCCAACTAATTCAGTCACCCCCCCCAAGCATTCATCCACCATTTTCCTGCTTTCACTAAATAGCTTTTCCAAGATCTATAATTAAATATTAGCTTTAATAACCAGAGCATACAGACCCCTATACTGGTGAAACTGCTGAATTTCTTTCTGGGCATGGTTTCACGATCTCTTGATAGGGATTGATTGTTTGGATTAGTGAGGGATCTATATACTGCATTTGGGTATATTTTGTCAGACAAACAGCTGCTGCACTCAGTCCTAATTTAACAAAAAAACAATTGTTCATTAAGCTTGCTCCTCCTTGGTGCTATAAATTTATTTAAATTACTGAAATACAGTCTGACTGAACCTGTAAATTTCAAGATGGCCTGGACAAGGGGAAACGCATGTGTGAGCACCTAGCATCCTGTATTTTTTTATCCTTTTTTTTTAGGTTTCCTAGTGTGGGCTGTAATTGAATCTCTTAATATAGATATTAAATTCTGACACACTTCACTTCACACAGTTTCAAACAGACAGCAGACTTGTAAAAAAAATCCTCCTGCTATGGCCATGACTCACTCAGGAAAAAAGCAGGCAATAAATAGCAATAAATAGAATTAGCAAGTCCTAGTCTGTCCCTCCCGAGTCCACAAGCAGCCAGCACAAAGCATTTCTTTCTCTTCCTCCCGAAAGTTAGTTTGAAAAATAATGTTGAATCAACTTTTACAATTCACTACACGTGACACTGACTCAATGTGATTTGCCATTGATTGAATAAGTAATAAATATATTAATTGCCTTGCAGCCTTGCTTTGCTTATGCATGTGCAGTCATTCTGGAGAAAGATGAACAAGACAGCCAGGGGTATTGACTTGAGTGAGGGATCCATGATTTTACTCTGCCTCTCGATCTGTAGACTGAAGTGCAGCAGAGTTCAGACCAAAGCCAGAGAATGAGTAGCTCAGAGTCTTCAGTTTCTTGCGGTCTACGGCTGCCACTGGAGGGTCTTTTCATTGCCACCCACCACACAGAAAGCACAACACTGATACTCCTTAAATCTTCCCAACCATCTGAGCAACAACAATGGGGCTGTTCCTGGATCCTCCATGTTCATTCTTGTTAGTCTAGGAGTAGTCATTCGACCAAAAGTGCTGCTGTGGGAGACTACCAGTCCGTGCTGAGCCTGCCACTGATACTGTGACCTGCCACCCATAGTCCGCTGTGTGAACCAGCAGAAAAAACAAGAACACGATGAAATGAATAAAGAAAGCTGGTCACCACAACAGCTGATTTTTTTAAAAGACCTGTAGATCCGCCTCCATCTGCCTGAGCCAATCCAAGATTGGCTTGATGCAGACTCTACTCCTCCTCCTCCCCCCTCGCAGAAACCCAGAAAAAGACCCTTAGGCTTTTGTTTTCATTCTGACATCGGTCCTAGCTGGCTAGCTTGCCAAGGAAGACAGAGGCACAAACTGGGGCACAGCATTTTTTGACCAGGGCGCCACCAGTGTCACAGAAACAGATGATAGGGGGGATCAGCTGGCTATTAGGTGGCATGATGAGACTGCACAGCAAGTGATAGTGGAGGGTATTGCTTTGCTTTTATTACAAGGCAGTGTGAAGGTGGAGGTATATTACTTATGGCCACACACAATGAGGGTAATTACATATACTCTAGATGATGCTACACTATGCTACATGTAGTCGACATGCATTGTAGATGATATTCATCAAAAAGTACAACCTAAGTTTATAGAAAAACCTTAATTGCTAGCTTCCCATCTCAGTTCTTCATATTATATTACTATAAAGTTTCAAGTTGAATTAAAATTTGTTGTTATTGTATGTTTACTTTTTGAGAAAACACTAACTGCAGTTGTCAATGAATGTCAACTACATGTAAATGGGCACTGATCACTGGTGTACATGTTGTTAATATGCAATGATAATTGTGATCACTAATTTTCAAAACAACAAATTGGTGTACCTTCAAAACATAATGCATTTGATGCCTGTAAACCTGTATCAATGTGAACACAAGTGAGGAATTAACTAGTATCTCGTTGCATTTTTTGACACATATAGGCTACATGTAAACTCTATAGTGCAGCATGGTGTAGCATAGCACAGGTCAGCTACGTGTAAACTCCCTCAATGACAGATAACAAAATTACACCATTTATGTACAAACAAAGGAGGATAAACTAACTAAAAATATATTTTTATATTGCTTATGGCAGATATATTGGACAGTTCAGCTTACGTTTTGTGAGGATCTTCTCTATTTATGCAATCTCCCACCAAATCCTGGGGTTGTGTGCAGTGCTTAAAAAGCATATTTTACCTTTTTGTAAACAAAGAAGAGTTCCTGACATAGCTAAATGCCACCCCAATGGATATAAACTTCCAGATTTGTGTGAGTTCTGTTTGCTGGAATGCTAGCAGGGTTGTTGACTATTGGCAGGTATATGCCTTACCAACAAGCCCCAGAGTGCTGGAGGAGGGGGGAGGGGTAATCAGTCAGGAACTCACAATGAGTTAGGAACTCTAAAGGAGACAGGTTTCTTCTTAATGCAGTACCTTAACTCTACTTACAGTGCACTTCTATCAATCAAACCATTTCTGAAATGAATAAACATGGTCCAGTTTTGATTTGGTCACTCACAGGCTACACAAGTTCAGTGTGGCTCGTTTTTTTCTTACCAGGTTTTGCACATCACTATTAGAAATTATCTTTGTTTACAGTTCATATAAAATATTTAGTTTCTCTGTTTGTAATGATTTATTTTACAAAGGAAGCAGTGTTTGCTACATTTGTCCTATAGGCACATCACATAGAGTATATTCTTCATTTTCTTTTATTTAAGATTAAGATTTATGTTAAACTTCCAAAGCATGACTTTACACATATTTTGCAACACTCCACAAATTGTGCCTACACTGCCTGAATGCCTACTTCATTTAGCCCATGCCCTCCCTGAATAAAGCTATCATAGTTCTGGAAAGGGTTGGCAGCATCCCTGTGGGTCACACTAATGCATTTAAAAGTTGTGAAACCTATTATCCAGTTGGTCTGGGCTGGATGACCCTAATCTGATGGAAATGTAATGCTGTAGCTCAGTGACCCCAGTATTAAGTACTGTAACCTTAAAGCTGTAGCATGCTGCTCCATCTGCTCCATATACCTTTAAATAATCTGGATACAAGGGAATGTAGTCCTCTCTGGTAATATACTCCCATATCCAGGTCCTGCCCCTCCAGTCCACCTACTAGGGCCTCTGGACTCTGCATTGCCTCTTAGAACATACACAGCCTGCCAAAAAATCTGCAGCACTCCAATGTTGGGCCACCCTACACCAAGCAGACATCATTGCACTAGTTGAGACCTGGCTCTCTAAATCTATTCCTGATGCCTTTGTCTCACTCCCTGGTTACACACTGTACGAAGAGGACAGGGTGGGAAAACATGGGGCGGCTATGCGATCTACATCAGAGATAACATTATTGGCCACATGCTCCCACCCCCAAACTCAAAGACAGAGCACAAGCCCTCACCCTAAAAATCACCCCAGACCCCTCCAGGGGTCCACTATACCTCACAGTCTCCTACATACCCCATAAGAACTGAAAGTCAGCAATCACATTTCTCACTGATTACCTCTCCACCCTCTTGCACAATGCTGAACAGACACTTGTAGGGGACCTAATGTCAACTGGCTTGGCCCCTTGCCCGCTCCAATGAAGGACCCCATCTCTGCCCTCGACATGGTCCAATTACTTACCAACCTACTAGACTTCATCCTTCTACTGGTACCAGCACCCTTCTGGATACTGTTATTTCTAACCGCCCCCACAAAATCCTGGATCTAAAGGTACTTCCTGACTCCCTAAGTGATCACTCACCCATCCTATTCCTAAGGACCTCCTCCACACCCAAACCCATAGCCCAAACCACCTTCTGAAGGCGTCTTCACCAAGGGGGGTTAAAAAAACTTAAACAACTATTCACCCAAATGGACTGGTCCCCCATTAATATAGCCCTCAGCATTGACACTGCATTCGATCTGTTTACGCAGGCGTTCGCCAAAGCCTGTGACCTCTATGCTCCACTCACCAAACACCGCACCAAAAGACAAAATGCACCATGGATCACCCTCTCCATGCTCCAAAAGCTGAGAGAAAGGGACAATCTCTGGCACAAAGTTATGGAGTCTGGTAGGTTGGCTGACAGACAATCATATAATGCTGCATGCAATAGATGCACGCGAGCCATCCGCAAGGCCAAAGCAGACCACTATCAATCGACTCTCACCACCACTTGGGGATCTTCATGGACCTTCTGGAGCAATATCAAACAACTTAATGGGAAATCATGCTCCCCACCTCCCTCCCAGCTCTCCATAGATGGCATCGTTTCCACTGACCCAAGTACCATAGCAAACTGACTAAACACCACCTTCACGGATCTCAACACTGTTCTCCCCAGTTGTTTCTTTGACCATGTGCCCAAATCCAACCACCAACCCTGCAGCACCCTTGTTTCCTCCTGCACAAAATATCCACCCATGAAGTCCGTCCATACATGCAAAAAGCTAAATAGCATAACCCTAGCAATGACCCCTAGACGCTAGGATCCTTCGACTAGTTCTAGATGAGGTCCCAGTCCTCTAACAGACCTACTCAACAAATCCCTCTGTCTGGGGCAATTCCCCAGTGCCTGGATTACAACCGTCATTACCCCCATTCATAAAAATGGTGACAAATCCTCACCTAGCAACTATCGACCCATCTCCATTCTCCCCCCTCCCAAAGCTTTAGAAAAAGTGGTTGCCACTCAACTCACTGAATACCTAGCCAAGTATGACATACTATGCCCAGAGCAGCATGGCTTCTGTTCAGACCATAGCACTACCACAGCCCTCCTAGAATTCACCAACTTCCTACACTTCTCCCTAGACTCCAGTAACATTGCTGGAGCTGTGTTCATAGACCTTTCCAAGGCTTTTGACATGGTTAGCCATCCTCTCCTTCTTGACTCCCTCTGCCAACTTGGTTTCTCCACAGATCCCCTGGCATGGTGTTCCAGTTACCTCTACACCCAGTCCCAATGCGTCAAAATAAACAGAACACAATACGACACTCTACCTGTCCGCTCCGAGGTACCCCAGGGCTCCATCCTGGGTTCACTTCATTTCTCCCTCTACCTAAACTCCTTGCCAAAGGCCTGCTCTGAAAAAAATATTACTGTATGCAGATGATGCAGTGCTCTATGCCTCACATCATAAACCCACTGTCCTCCAGGACTCCCTCCAACATGCCTTCTTCCAGGCTGAAGCATGGTTCAAGGACCGCAGACTGGGCAAAAACCTGAAAAAAACAAAATCGATGATTTTCTTCCACCACCAAAACAAAGTGAAAAGTGCAACACTCCTCATCCTTCCCAGCAGCCAGAACCCCCTTGAACAGGTATCCACCTACAAATATCTTGGACTTACCCTCGACTCTGCCTTTACCTTCCATGACCACATAAACACCCTAGCGGCCGCCACTAACACTCAAATTGAACTTCTTTACCGGCACAGGGACTGCCTTCCTCCTGATGCCCTTAGGCTTGCCATTACTCTCACCAATACTGTCCCTAGTGGATTATGGGCCTTCTGTGTATGGGCAGCAGATAATTCCACACTCCAGAAAATTCAGGTCTCCTCAACAAGGCTTACAGGCTCCTAACTGGTGCCCTAAGCTCACCCACATCTGCTCCCCTATTCCTCTGCCAATCTTCTCAACCTCAGTGAAAGACTCCACTATCAGACCTGCCTGCCTACTCACCAAGAAAATCCTGCTCGGTCACTCTCCTCTTGGGGTCACCACCTCTCCAACTTGTCACCCCTCTATCTCCACCGCCACTCGGTCAAGGCTATACTGGCAGTACCCAGGGTAAAACCTCCCTTGCCCAGAGATCCTTCCACCACAGGCCCCCTGTTTGGTTTAATGCACTTCCAGCCACCATCACTAGCACACCAAGATTGCCCATTTCAAAGCTGCTCTTCAGAACAACCTCCTCAATGTTTCCTCCTGTAACTGCAACTAGCCTGTGCTGCCATGCCTACAATGACCCAAACCTCTGACAAAGTCCATTATGGACTGCAACCTCTTACAACAATGTCTGGCCTATAAATATGATGGACTACACTGTAAAGCATGCTCGCTCGTGTTAACAATGTTTTTCTGCTATGCTTATATAAATATCTGTATCCAAAACTGTATATAATGTCTGTGAACAATGTCTGTAACCCATACATGACTGCTATTTCCTTTGTAAATTGTACCCTGTCTGTTTTTATTCTGTCCTCCATGTGACTTGGTACCTTTATAAATGAGCTGTCTGGCTCAAAGTTTGTAGATCCAATATTTCAAATAAATAAATAAATGCCACATATGGATAAGAGGTCTTATCAAATTCTTAGCAGACTAGCTGCATGCCTTCCTGCATATATGTAGAAAACCAGATATATGTTTCCAATCCTTGAAGTGTTTTTCCTACAGTACAGTAGCAAATTACTGTTCCTATATTATTAGTGCATTTCTTCTATATGCTGTAGTTAGTTCACCTTCATGTTGCAATTCTGACTAGTTCTGTTCAGTTTATTGTTCCTACAACCTGGTACAGCACTTGAACCAAATATCTAACCAGTACCAGTTAAACTATGCTGATAAGGATTGTGCACATGAATGTGCATCATAAAACTGGTACTGCTCTAGCATATAAGAAGAGAAGAAAGAAAAATACACACACCAGTTCAACTTAGAACACGTCATCAATGCTCTCAGTTCAAAATTATCACAGACAGACATTCAATGTGAAAAAATAACAACATACCATACAACTGCAACCGTAAGCATGAAAAACAGTCATAGAAGATTGCCACACTAGCCAATAAAGCACCAGATTACAACAGCAGTGCACAGCTAACTGAGCTTCAGAGAGGAAATGAGATATTATGACTGCAATAAAATAAAAATACCTGAAGTGATACTGTTATATGAACTTTTATTCAACAAAAGCCAATGTTACATTTAAAAAGCAATTTTGCATATTATTTCAGAATGTTTGTGGCCATCTTATACATCATATGGTCTTGGCCTTTCTGGGAACTGTTAACAAATAATTTAAAAAGAAAAATGGTGATCCTAGTAGAATGGCACACTGTGATAGAAATTGTACCAGTGGCAGATGGACTTCTAAAACGGACACTGTCTGGATTAGTAAAGTACTGTGCAAACTATATTATTATATTGCAACTGTGGTATGATAGCATATATGCAGGACACTGTTGTACAGTAAATGAGCCGTGACTCAATGGACTTATCTTGAACAAATTTTAGCAGGCGTAGCTGTCTTAATTTCTGCAAGCATGGAAATATGAAACACCCATTTAAATACTGCATATGCACAAAGACATAAGCAACAAGCAAAGAACAGCGCGAGCATGTCAGCACATGTTGGCTGTTCCAAGAAAAAATCAGCTATGGTTAACATACATAATGCACCTTTGCTATAACGAACACTGTTATAGCGATTCCCAATTATACTGAATTGGATTCATGCCTCTTGATCTGAAGCTGCTGTTATGTCAGAAGAAAAATGTGTTTGAAATATATGTTTCTGACAGTGTTTCAGTGTACACACACACACACACAATCACTCAGTCAGTTTCAATTAGCACATTGTTACACTAAATGCCTGTATTATACTTAGTTACAGATGAAAGCCTGCAGCTGTTAGGGACTGCTAGAACAGCTGGCAATTTTGGATCAGCTTAAGGCTGGAGAGAACCTAAAACTTTCAGCTTCTCAAGGTCCACAGTCTTTCATGGCATTTACTGTTAATGGACAAATGCCCTGTCCACCCTACAGAGTCCAAACTAAAATCACAAGATGGTAAAATCAAAGCCATGTTTCTGCCTAAAACACCACTTCTTGAATACAACCAATGGATAGAGGCATCATCACAACTTTTTATTTTGCTCCTTTGGCTTCAGTGCCCCACTCCTTCAGGCCCGGCCCTGGAGCTCCAGATGACCCCTACTGACCTTACTCGAGTCCTTTCTCCCACATCCTCACAGCACAGCTGCCGCCTGGGTATCCCGGTGTAACCCTTCGCTGGGTGGGCCCCCCTCCCCTGAGAGGGAAGGCATTGGGGGAGTTACCTAGCATATTCACATTAGGCCTTGGAAGGCTACTGAGGTGGGGGGATGGCTCACTGGAGGGCTTCAGCAGTGCCAGAGACTGCGCAGCCGTCATCCGGCAGCATTGAGCTGATGCTTCCTGGTTTGCTCCCACTTGGGGTATGTGATGTCCGGGGCAACTAGGCATGAGCTAATGTCCATCACGCTCCCCTTAGCAATGTCCTGATGTGTTGCTCTATCTGTGGCCTATGCCAGCAGTTGCCCAACACCAGGATGTGGCTCCCTTCCCTCCCAGGAGATGGCGAGCAGTCAGGATGCTCAAGCCATCTCTCCCAGCTGGTTCTCCAGTGACCCGGATCCGCTTCCGAACCCAGGTGGAAATCCAACCACTGCACCAACAGGCCAGCATCATTGCAACTTTTAACAAACTCTGGCAGAAGCCACAAGGCTGCAGTTAAGCACAATAAATGACAGTTGTCACATTCATAAGGTGCTGTAAAGAAGAGGCTATGTTAAAATCTGGGGTAAAAATATTAAAATTACCAAAGTTATGAGCCTGTGTTCACAAATCCAACAACAGGTTCATTACTTTGTTGTTTTTAATATTTTACGCTAAAATTTCAACATTACCTGTTTATGAAACTGCCTCATGAACAAGGGTAAATAAAAATATGAACTCCTCTCCAAAAGTAGATTTTGCACAGTGACTGTAAAATCACCTTTGGTGATGTATAAACACATTTTGGCCAGGATTTTAAAAATGACAACTGTCACATTATTGAGGTGATGTAAGGAAAAGGTTACGCTATAAATTTGTCAGAAAAATATTGCAAATTACAAAAGTTATGAGCCTGCATTCAAACAATTCAACATAGGCTCATAACTTTGCTGTTTTTTAATATTTTTACACCAACTGTTCAACATAGCCTTCCTATGTCCCCTCCTCATGAACAAGTGCAGATAAAATGTTTAAATCCTGCCTGAAAGGTGATTTTGTGCAGGGGCCACAAACTCAACTTTTGGGACAGATTTGTCTTATGTCACTACAATAGTTCAAGAGTTGGCATCCCAAAGAATGCATGTTGAAAATTTGAGGGACAAATATGCAAAAATGATTAAGTTATGCCACTAAGTTCAAATCTCCATTGAAATACATTGAACCACAAACCTATTTCTTCAGTTCACAGTCTGGCATTGAAGAGTGAAGAAGTGTCTGCAGTCCACACAACAAGATTATGGTGCTGGAACTCAGTGAGTAAGTAAGGGCTTGAAGGGGTTGTGGGGGTGGGTGCTGCATGGGAGGGTTACGTGGGGGGACAGTAATGGCTGCAACAGACATCGATGGATGTTTTTCTTTTTACAGGATTTATTAAAGAAAGAAAGAAAAAAAGAAATAAATATGAGGGAAGGTTTTCTCTATTTCAGATTTTGACACTGGGAGACTGGGCACCCCCAGTGTCAGTGTTATGTTTGTTGGGGGGTACTTAGAGGGAGGGTGGGCTGGCTAGAACAGTTTCAGGGGCAATAACAACAGAGAGGGACTATGACACTGGGGCTTGGACACCCCCCAGTATCAGTGTTATGTTTCTTGGGGGGTGTGGAGTGGTGGGTGCTGAGAGGGAGAGGAGGGTGGGAGGATTAGTTTCATGTGTGATAAAAACAGAGAGGGACAATGACACTGGGGGACTGGGTGCCCCCAGTGTTGGTGTTATGATTGTGGGGGGGGCTGAGAGGGAAGGTCAGCTGCTGGTGTCTGGAGACAAGGGGGATGGAGAAGCTGTGAAAATATGTATTTAAAGAGCACCAATGAGTGGTTTAAACTGAATTTATACAGTACATAATAATGATCCAGTCATGAATATTAATGAACCCTGTGAATGAGCACAAGGCAGGCTGGGTTATTATTTGTCTAGGGAGGCGAGGGTGGTGGGGGCTGAGAGGGAGGGTTGGGTGGGAAGAACAGTTTCAGGGTGACAACATCAGAGAGGGAAGTGACACTGGGGATTGGGCACCCCAGTGTAAATGTTATGTTTGTGGGAGGTGCATGAGGGAGGGTCAGCTGTGGGAGCCCAGAAACAAAGGGGGGCATGGTGAAGAAGACACAAACTCAGCCACAGAACTCACATGTGAGTCTAAATGTTCTATGCTTAACCTTATTCAAATGGCCACCTCGGGCTGAGTGAGTCAGCACCAATAAGTGGTTTAAATTGCATTTATACATAATATTGATCTGTTTAGAATATTAATGAACCCTGCCAAAGAGTGCAAGACAGGCAGGATTCATTATATGCATGAGCAGGTCACTGACAGAGTGTAGTGCTTCATGAATGTGGAGGTGACTGTGAAGCAACTCCCAAATTTTCTTTTTTAGGAAAAATCTCCTTGATCACAGGAGGTCTGCAGGGCTCCACCCACTGCAGCCCTAAAAGCACTACTGAAAGAGACTTTAATGATCTTGTCTCCTCTTCATGACACAACTGTCACTGACTTCCTTAGAAAACTTAAATTACTGAATGTGCTGATGCTCACCAGTGAGGCACGGAGCAATGTTTCAGAGGGATCATAAATCACTGGTAGTGCTGCGTGGAATTCTGCCGCAAATTAATATGGAATGACTGTTCTGCTGGTGGAAATTCTACTGAATTTCACAGGTTCTTCTGTGGAATTCCACCTACTGTGATCCACAGAATAATATTCTGCAGAACAGAACAACTTCTGTGGAAAATACTGAGATCTATGGAATAATATTCCACAGAACATCATTTTTTTCCATGGAAAATAATTTTGCCATTATCTTTTGCTGCGGAATTCCACCATTCCACCGCTATTGCAATTCATTGGAATTTTAGTGGAATTTTGAAAATTCTGCAGAATTTTGTTCTGCTGGAATTTGAAAATTCTGCACAGTACTAATCATTGGTGGATTTCAACTCTGGGCCCAGCATTTTAGGAGCTGTTGCAACCAGACTACAAGTTGGAACCAGATGACACAAGTGAAATCACTGACTTTGCCACAAACCCACAGCTAATCCAGCCTGGGATTGCATCTTCAGATGTGATTGATGATTGGCTGTCTGCAGATCCATGAGCAGATGACTGAATTGAAGATCCTAATGACAGTGCTGGAGCAAGAACAGGAGGAAGAGGAGTCTTAAGATTCCAATGATGACAGGAGACTCAGTGGCACCGAGGGTTGAGGTGCTGGACGCCACACCTTGGGCCACACCGCCGACCCAGGTTCAGGAGTGAGTTTGGGCCACTGGAGGTCGGCAGGGGAAGAAGAAAATTGAGCATCCAGTGGACTGTCTCCTCTCCTGGGTAGGATTCTGGAGTAGATCACTCTGTAATGGTCCTCGGTGGAGACCGTGGCTACCAGGAGCATTGCCATAGATGGGTGAGACATGGCAGACATCGGCTTCAAGCCACTCTGATATCATTGCTTGTCCACATCTCGGGAAGGGACTTCACTACCATTACTACTATATGCCCCCACTCATGACAGGATGACACCCATGACAGGGTCCACTCACCACCTCCAAACAAAGCCCATCCTTGGGGCAGGGTTTTTGGGTGACACAGTCTCCTTTCCCTTGTGCCCCCAAGGGGATAGCCCCACTGTGGGAGGCAAGCCATGGTCCTCCTGGCTTCTGGGGAATGCGCCGAAGGCTTGTGGATGGATAAGTTAGTGACCCTGTGCATCAGATCTGAAGAGGGGAACAGCTTTCCAATCAAGATTTGATGAATAAAATAGAATTAAAAAAAAAAAGATTCTGATGATGAGGATGCTGAAAATTGAACAAACATCCACCCAAGTCAGATGGTGATTTCAGGACTCAAAACAGGGCTTGAGTGGCTGCAGATGCATGATGTGGATCAACTGAAGGAAATTCAGCTATGACAGCTAATCTCATATTCACGGGACTTGGTAAGAAAAAAAAATCACACAGAAAACTATAACTGACTTTTTTGCCCAAGGAAATGCCCAATACTGCACTCGCTTTTGTCAAGTTAAACCTTTAGTAATACAGTACTGTATTTAAAGCTTTTAAAGTTGTTTAATGTTTTACTGCTTTTAAAATAAAGTTGAATCTAAACTGAAATATTAAATGACAAAGAATTACAGAAATACAGAAGCTTTGCAGTGTGTTTACTAAGTTCACTGGGCATTGTGAGTACTGCAAACATACTCCCTGGAGTCAAAGAACATGCCAGTATAACGAACATGTTTTACAGCCCCTGGTTTATTTATCATGGTAAGGGAGTACTGTATTATACAGGTATGGTAGTGCCTGTAAATTAGGGTTGAGGAAGCACTTCAATGTTAAACCCAATTTTTGCTCCTTAATAACGTAACCGATTTATATGACGTTTGGGAAGCACAGCCTGCTCCTAAAAATTTCGTCTAGATCGGTTAAGTAGGGGAAAGTTACAGAGGTGAAAAAACGTTAAAGTCTCAATTTTTAAAACCTTTCTTTGCTCATCAATAAGTAAATAAATTAGGAGGATTTGAAGCCTGAAACTTTAGGTTTGATTGAGTTTGGTCCAAGGTATCTGCTTTGTGCTCTTTATGTCGGGCAATATAGCTTTAATTTATTTAAGAAAATAAATTCCATTTGTGAGCATGAGAGTTTAAAAATCAACATTCTATGGAAAGTTGAATTTCTGCAACAACAGCCAGTTGTGCTATATGGCACAGTTGTTGTTTAATAACAAAGGACAGCTGTGTCTTATTGCAATCCCTGCTGTGTTGTGACTCATTTATTATTGTATTGTATTGTTTATCTAAATCAAATGAGTCTGCTGCTGCTAAACCATGTTCCATTGTAATCTGTATACCTGCTCTGTAAATGTGTCTATGTATTTAGGCTTTTACCCTATCCTCTCCCAGGCTGTACCAGAAAAAAGGCATTATTAATGTCTAGTGCACTTACCCGGTTATCAAAAACAAATAAATAAATAAATCCCAACCTGCTGACTGTGCTCTGGCTGATAATAAAATGCTGATAATAAAATGTATCTGCACACTGGGGGTCCCAATCGCCGGTGGCAGTTTATTTATTTATTTTGTATAATCTGACACTGGGATGCCCACCCTCAGTGTCAGTGTCCCAATGCAGGGCTTGTGTCAATCCTTACATCAAACTCAGTACGGCACCAAACACATTGCCGCTACCTGCACCCGATTCAAAAGGTCATGCATTTGTAACACTCTTTCCATTTTATGGTGGTTTGCACCAAATATTTGGAGCAAACCAAGTAAAAAGGTCCCAAAATTGCCACAAAGTTAGACTAGCAAAAAGCTGGCCTAACTCATAGTAAGTGGTGCACGAGATCATGAATCCCGATTGACGGCAAGGGATTGCCACAAACACCTGGGGCTTGCAGGATTCCTGACATGTTTCTGAATTGAGCCCCATATCTGACCTGATGCCACATGGGATCCACTAAGCCAATTGCCCTGTTATCTCAGAATTCCCTATGCAAGCTGTCTATACTCCTTCTTCCAGTAGACCTCACTGTCCCCTAGTATCTGTCCCATACATGCTCAAACCATGCAACTGATTTCACTTCAACCACTTGCTTGGATAAACTATTTAATTTATCCACCACCCACTCCATGAAGAAGAACTTCCTTGCACCCTTTTAACCCCACCCACACCAGCTTTTGTCTATGACACCCTGGTTACAGTGCTTTAGTACTTTGTAACTAGATCATTGCAGTCTACGCTGTTTATTTGAAAAGTTGCAGAAAAAGCAGCTTCTCAGTTCCTCATTTTAACCAGAACCTGCTGTTAACACACTGTGCATGGAATGCACTTGTTGTTACCCTGTTTATTTGCCTTAAGAGAGTACATGTTGAGACACTCCAGCCTCTCCTTATACATCTTCCCTTGCTGTCGCTGTATCATTTTGTAGCCCACCTCTGGGCCCTTTCTATGGTCTCTCTCCTTCTTTAGATGCATACCCAGAACTGCACACAGTACTACAGATGTGGCCTCACCAGCTCCCTGTACAAGGACAGTATAACTTCTTCCCTGCTGCTAGTGAATGTCGTACTTATTCCTCATCCTACTTGCCCCACCATATTCTTTATTGCATCAGCCATGGTCTGAGGTTGTCACTGGTAATGACTCCCACATCCCTTTCCTCAGAGGTTTGAACCACTCTCACTCCTCATCTGTTCTAGGGTATTTTTTACCAATATGTATAACTTTACAATTCTTGGCAATACATTTTAGAAGCTATACCTTTGACCACCTCTCCAGCTTTTCTAAGGCCCTTTTCATGTCCCTTTTTCTCCACTCTGTGTCCATTTTCATGTAGATCTTCATGCCATCTGCAAAGAGGTTGATCATGCTCTGGATATCCTTCTCTATGTCATCTATGAAAACATCAAATTACACAGGTACCAGGACCAATCCCTGCAGCACCCCACTCATGACTTCCTTGACTTCAGAGAATTCACTATCACCGTCTTAGTTCTGTTGCCCCAACCAGTTCCTTATTCATCTGGTGTGTTAGTCACCCATTCCAAGGCCCTCCAACTTTTTAACCATCATTCTGTGTAGTAAAGAATCAAAGGCTTTGTTAAAGTCCAGATGCAGCACATCTGGTGCCTAGTCATTGTCCACCGACTTTGTAACTCAATAAAAAAGGTTGATTACTTTGCCTGGTATAATCTGCCTTACACAAATATATGCTGTATCTTGTCCTGTAGCCCATTTCCCTCCAGAAATTCTATCAAGTTCTCCTTTATGATGATCTCCATTAACTTCCCTACAATTGAAGTCAACCTGGTAGGCCTGTAGTTACCTGCATCATGTCTGTCTCCACATTTGAAGCATGGCACCACATTAGTCACCTTTCAGTCTTCTGGCATGCACACAACCCCATCGATAAGGAGCAGTTAAACAGTTCAGACAATGGTGCTGCCATAGTCTGATTGACCTCCCTCAGCACTTTGGGATGCATGCCATCAGGGTACAGTGATTTATTCACTTTAAGGGTCTTGTGACCCTTGAGCACCCTCAACTCTGTTATAAACCCTACCCCTGGCCATTACCCCATCACTTTTGGGTCTGAAACCTATGCTCTGAGAGTGAACTCCCATTATATACTGTAAAGCATGAACACAAATATTCATTCTTTCATCTTTCATTTTCCTCCTAATGTTAATATAACAAAGAAGGCTTTTCCTCCCTCCTTGACCCCTTCTGGAGTTCCCATCTCTGTATTGCCCTATTCTTCCTGACTATCCTTTGACCTTTTAACTTTTCCAGATATATTTCAATGATCTCATTTGCTTCCTTTGTACTTCTGTTATGCTGCTCATTTTGCTCTAACTGCGGCCTATAATCTTTTGGAGAACCACATCAGTTTTTTTATACATTACTTCCTATTCATGTCTAATTGCCTCACAGGTAGGTACAGTCACTTGTTATCCCCTTTAATGATTTCCCATTTGGCATCTACCCTTCTGCCTCACTACCACGACTAATCTTTCTTGAGCAACGTCTCATCTTTTTAAAGTCCCTCCTTCTGAAATCCAGGATCCTTGGTTTTGATTTGCAGGTGGGCCTCCAGAGCCACATGAGGCTACACTGAACTGTGGACACTAGACCTGAGGTGTTCCATCATCCTAACATCCCAGACTATATTTCTCTTGAAGAACACCAGGTTAATGTTAGTCCCCTCTCTGGAATGTTACTTGACCTACTGTGCAAGAATACAATCCTGTTGCATCTCTATAAATACTTGACTCCTGACACTCTTGGCTACATATTATGCATACATTAACCATTATCTGCTAAAGTCAGCCTCCTGCTGAGCATTCTTGTGCTTGAGAATTTTCTTGTTAGGGTTGAATTGACTTCAGGTCATTTTTCAGTGTCACTTCAGTCTATGTCTACGATAGTCTTAGTGTAGCATGCTGAATCAGTCACACATAGTTCTACTGGATCTGGTTTTAACTATAACAGTGCCTCTTAAGGATTCCTCTTATTTTTTGAGAGTCATGTCCTGAGGTTTTGGTGAGAAGAGTACAAAGTGAGGCAGAGCAGTTCTGGTTGATCAAACCTCTTAAGATGATTTTTGTCATACAATAAAAGATATCCATTGGAGGCCTTATTTTATAACTCAATCAAGTTAGCTAGGGTGCTTTATAATGTGTTAAGTTCCATGTTTTAATTTTAGAAGTGAGAATGCAACTCTGCTCCACTTGCCTCTGAAGTGGAATATTGTACGTTTAGTAATTATCACATGAGATGACAACTGTACATAGGATACATTGTCGTCAGTTCTGACCTTTTTCTCTTCCAAGGAACTGCTGTGCTTCAGTGATAGTCTGAGGTGATGCAACTGCAAGGGGTAGCAAACCCATGGCTCAGCAAAAATAGTCATCAAACAACAACAGGTTTCATGGAGAGAGCAACAAACAGCAATCTGCACAAAAAAACACTTGCTGCTAAATCAGTTTTATTCAGATCTGAAAATAGCACAATACAAGTAGAAACAACAGCACACAGGTAAAACAGGGTGCCAAAGTCACCACAAGAGGCAGTTACCCCAACACCTCACCTAAACAGGCTTTGTCAAGGGTGGAGACTTGAGATATTGACAATCTATTTAAATCTCTGACATGATGATATCATGTGTGTAGCAACCCACCAAGTGACTGAGTCTGTGCATAGCAACAAATTCATGAATAAAATGCAATAAAGGTGCTAGATCAAGAACAAAAATAATAAACATTGTTTTAGACATGATATCAGAATGACTGTAAAAGTATTCGTGTTCTATGTGAAAAAGAAACAAGTCTGCAAAAAATTGGTATCTGCTTGCAACCCCTGGCAATTACTGTCTCGTGTATACCATACATAATTACTGTAACCTGTGTAATGGCATGTAGAATGCATACATCAGACAGAAAGAGAGAGTCTACAACTGGCATCGGTATAGTAGAATCCTGTCTTATGATTGCCCCCTCATATGAGCTGCAAGAAATCTTGGGGATATACAGAATCAGAGTTTACAGTATTGGTGATAGAAATGAGAGCTAGAAGGAAGAGGCTTTGACATCCAATTTGCATTTCTGAAAAAGAAAAATAGAAATAATTCATGATACAACTGTTTACAAGGAACATCACAATAATAATGCACCCTTTTGGATAAATACACAGAAACACCAAAATAAAGCTGTCTGTCTTAAAACTGGGGAGGGGGTACAGAAAGGTGTCAAGGCTGTAAAGAGAGATGAGTAGTATTTCCTGAATACCACAGATAATGCAGTATTCATTATTCAGATCAACAACAAATAGTGCCACTATTTGTGCCTATTTGTATTTGAAAAAAAGAAAAGCAGCCCCATCTTTCTCTCCTGCCCAGTTTTGTTACAAACAACCCCCGTCCCCTCCATTTGTAAGGAGCCCACCCCACCCTCCTCCCCTCAGAAACCAGAATTTCCACAACAAGAAAAGTCCCATGACGAGCAACCAGTACAAGTTGCCCACCTCTGTGGCTGGCTGCTGTCTCTCCTTGCCATATCTGGTTGTACTTAAATCAACCAACCCTCCAACCCCCCAACAATGGTAGAAGTACCAAAGTAAGTCCCATGCACCTCCCCAGCATACTTATTTCTTCAAGTTAAATAGGACAATAGCAAGTCCGCACCAGCAGGGGCAGTGTTAGGTTTTTAGAGGCAATGGCAATGGATCTCCAGTGGGCCCCCCTCTGACCCATTCATCCATGTAAAAAAGAAAGAAAATACAATAAAGAAGCCATGACTTGGCAAAGACAGATGCAGGCAGCCTGTCCCCACCATGGCATTTTTTTCACAGTCGCTGTGGCAATCGAATTAAAATTCACAATCAACCCTCCCAGCAGCCAGTGAAGCCTTTTGTAATGGCGCCTAAAGATGCTCTGCTGGTCAAAAGCCTGTCAGTTAAGACAAGTACAGTGTCAGTAACAGTCAGAAATGATTGTCTCCTCCAAGTCACAGGTAACACACAAGGAAGCAGTAACACCACAAACAGGATGATTAAATAAAATGATCTCTCTCCAGTTCACACGATGTGCTCTCGTGCTGCCTGCCCTTAGCCTTTGACCTTGTCATAAACTAAAGAATGTGCATGTTTTATTTTTTATTTTAAAAACAAGTACGAATGCAATCTCTTGCCTTTACCATTTTACTACACAAGCCAGCGGACAAGAGAATACACAAATAAAAGGCCAGTTCAGGTTATTGCACTGCGCCCTGTCAAAGCCTGATAGCCTATTGCTGTTCTGTTCATAATATTAACACTGAATTTTGTTCCTTGAGTGACACTGCCAGCCTGTGCCCAGCAGTTGCTGTCACTGCCTACACACAGCTTAAGTTTTCTCATTATCCTCAGTGTAAGAACAGTACACAAATAAAAGTACTCAAACTAGGCACAACTTGGCAGTACAGACAGTATTAAGTACACCATCCTTACCTTCAGATTTCCAGCTGCAGCTCTGTCAGCCTGGCTCGCACCTGGGGAATATAGACATCAGAGATACAGTCACAGGGTGAGCACTCATGTACAGTCTGTCACTGTCAAGGAGGTTGTAGGTGCCATTGGTGTTTCAGAGCTCCTGAGTCCCCCCCCCCCCATCCTGATGCAAATCTGTTGGGGGAGGGAATGAGCTTTTTCTCAACAGAGTTACTATCCCTGTTTATATTTTTTTATGAATAAAATGTTTACTACTGGTTGACTCTCTCATCTCACTTGCGGCTTGCTCTCACTCCACCACTCTGCCCAATTCCTTTCGCAGCAACAGCAAAGCCATACACAAGGCCTCTCAGGCTCTGAAGCCTGCTCCTCTGCCACACACACTCTCTAGCCATTGGCCTGCACATCCACACCCCACCACATGGAATGGTCCCTAGTTGTCACAAATGGATCAGGGGCCCTGCCAGTCAAGCAGGGCTTAGCCTGTGTTTATTTCAGGGGAAGGCAGTCCTGAGTGGTAGTTTTACTTTCCACTCAGTGGGCTTGGTTGATTTAAATTGATTTATCGCCAGTGAGCAGTTGGAGGTGGAGTGGAACCCAAGCAGCATTGCATGGCAGCTGTCAAATAAATTCAGCCCCCTGGTGGGCCTCCATCTTGTATTGGGGCCTGGGCAGTTGCCCGGGTCACCTGGGTGCTGACATCGGCCCTATCCCTCAGGAGCTAGAAGGCAACAGACACAACCTGCCTTCCTCCTCCTCCACAGCTGGCTGCCTTTTTGTGAGCAAGCACGGGAGCACCATTCACAAGAAGGAGGCCAGCCGTGGAGGAAAGCATGTTGTGCTGGTCACCTTCTCATTCGTGGGAGGGGGGACTTGATATTGTATTGTACTATTTAACATGATGAAATGTGGGGCTGGGGAGAGGAGGGTGGGATTTACTTGGTTGCTGTTACTGGGGTGGGGATAGGGGCTGATTTAATTAAGTAAATCCAGGTATGGCAAGAGGTGATAGCAGTCAGCTGTGGATGGGTGGGTTATATTGGTCACCCACTGTGGGACTTTTTTTTCAATGTTGAATTTGTGGCTGTTGGGGAAGAGGGTGAGAATGGGCTCTGTAGAGGGTGAGGGAATGTGGTGGTTGTTTATAACAAAACTGAGTTGGGGAGGAGGGTTGGGTCTGTATTATTTCTCCCCCCACAGGTACATGAATATGAATACTGAATTTCCAAATATTTGGGTCCTGAATATGAATATTTGTCTGACTATTCGAAATAAGGTATTTACCTGCCCCAGTGTAGGCCAGTAGATGTGAGCACTAAGATCAGTGGTAGCACCAGTAATTACTTTTAAAGAGCCATAGCATAAGTATAGTTCACAAAAATTGATTCAGTATCACATCCACATTTTGGGTATATTTAAAGAGACAGTACCAGTGGATAAAATAAATTTATCTGCTCTCGGAAAGAAAGAAGAAAGAGATTTAAATCCCGATATTCATTCAGAATGTCTGCCCATTGAGATGTCTGTTCAAAGGAAATGAGGAAAGGAACACTGGCTGACTCTCAATTGCTACAAAGGAATCTATAAATGTCAGAATTACAATGACTGTCAATACTCCATTTAGGGCCAGCCCGGTGGCTCTGAGGGTTGAGGCACTGGACGCCACACCTCGCTCTGCACCAGCGACTCAGGTTTGGGAACAGACTCGGGAGCAGGGAGTCAGCAGGGGAAGGGTTGAGGACTGAGCCCCCGTGTAGTGCTTTCCTCTCTGGACCAAGGGGATGGGATGGCCAGGCGAGCCAGAGACCCCAGTGGAGACCAGGGGTACTGTAGCAAGCTAGGTAAGCAAATGAGAAGGGCACAATGGCAGGGCTGCCGTGCATCAGAAGCATCAGGGTGTGCCCACACATGGGGAGTGGAGGAACCACAGAAAAACTTGGTCATAGGGGTAGGTGATGGCACCAATCACCATGCCCACTGCTGGGTCCTTCCTAACTGACCTTCACGGATCCTCCGCCCAGGGCCCATGTCTGCAGTCTGGAGTCTATGTGTGAGAGCACCCACGGTAGGAGGGTGTGATCACGGAACAAGATTCTACTATGTGGGTGGTAGATTCTCTCCGTCAGGCATTACACAAATTGCAATAATTATGTATTATGTAGACAGAGACAATTGTCAGGGGCTTGCAAGTAGACACCATTTTTTTTTTTCCGGACATGTTGTTGTCAGAGACAGCAATGTCAGGGGCTTGCAAGAAGACACTGTTTTTTTTTTTTATTTGCAGACATGTTGCCAGGAACAGTGCAGTCATGTGGGGCTTGCAAGTAGACACTCGATTTTTTTGTAGACTTGTTCTTTTTCCATGTAAAATATGAATACTTGTACAGTCATTTTGATATCATGCCAAAATAATGTTTATCATTGTATACTTGATCTAGCATTTGTATTGCACTTTATTAATTGAATTCATTGCTATGCACAGACTCAGTCACCTGATGGGCTTCTACGCACATGCTATCATCATGTCAGAGATGTAAATAGACTGTCAATATCTCAGCTCTCCGTCCTTGACAAAGCCTGTTGAGGTGAAGCGCTGGGGTATAACTACCTCCTATGGGGACTTTGGCACACTGTTTTGAACACATGCTGTTATTGCTGCTTGTATCCTGATATTATCAGCCCTGCATAAAATTGACTAAGCAGCAAACATTCTGCGTGCAGACTGCTTTATTTCTCATTCCAGGAGTGCTGCTGCTTTTGATGAACATTAGTTCCAGGCTTTGTCTGGTTGAAACTTGTGTGTAATTTATAATATGCGTAATCAGATGTGATTTTTGTTACAAATGGATGAAAACTTTCATTCATGAGAAGGCAGCCAACTATGAAGGAAGGTGAGTTGTGTATTCACCTTCTTATAATGAGAATTAGGTGCAGGGGAAAGAAGGATGGGAGAGGTAGACTGGTGGATATTTGATATTTTTAAAATCACAGATGAGTGCTATATTAACATTTAAAACAGAGAATTACCATGGAGGAAGGTGAGCTGTGCTGATTGCCCATCTGGGGATTTATAAAGAGTAAAGAAATATGACAGAGTGAAGGTACTGGGGAAGGAGGGTGAAATTGGATTGCTGATGGAGGGTGAGGGATGAGGGTTACATTTACTAAGTTCTGACTAGGGAAGGAGGGTGATGGCTGTTTATTTTTCTTAAAGCTTACTCAATATATGAATATCCAAATATTTGACTGCCAAATACCGAATATTGGACAAATATTCAGGAAAGGGTATCTGCACACTCATACTTACAGGTGTTACTTCTTATTGCAGCAAAGACTAAGACAAGTCAGTGGGTTTTCAATCAGACCCACTTTTAATGTTGTGTTTTGTAATGCACAGGATGCAGTTACAATGCAAATTTCTCATGCTCCCAGACTTCTATGGGTCTGTGCAGAATGTCATCCTAGGTTCAGGTATACACCATGTTGTAAAGGAAACATGAACCCATGCACTTGTACATGGGTGGGTGGGTGCAACAATCCAGATAAGAATCACATGCAGTCCAGAGGTGCTGTAATCCAGATACACATCACATACAATCCAGAAATGGCTGCACTCAGGCCTGTGGTTGTGAAAGGCATTCAATTAAGAAAATGAAGCTCAGCAGGCAGGATGACAAAAGTAAAACAATTTATGCCCATGTGTTTCCATGTATTTATAATGATTTTTGTTATTAATAGGTGTTCACCTTCTAGTGTTTGTATCAACATGTAACATGCAGATTCATTGCCAATCTAGCAGATATGGCTCTTGGATTAATGTCCCTTTATTCTGAGATGAACTCTGATTTGTACCTTTAAATGTTTAATATAAATTCATCCTAATTTGTTCCTGTGGCCACTCTGCCTTGATGAAGACTTGTTCCAAGCTGAAGCACTAGTGTTTTGGCCATGAGTGTCTAAACCAGTGACTAAATTGTTTCACTTTTGGCATCCTACTGACTTGGCTTGACTTTCTTCATTCTTTAAGGCACTTGTCTTAGAATTCCTGAACAATCACTTTGCTACTGCCAGGTTGGCCTTTGACACCTCCGCTGCCCAGAAACTTTGAGATCAGTACTATGGGTAGTCACAGGCCCCCATTACTACAGCCCTGCCAACCCCAGAAACAATCTTCTCCTTCAACCCAGTTACTCTGAAACAAGTTGAGGACCTGCTCTTTAATTTGCATATCAGGAAATCAGCAGGTGTTGATCTCATCGATCTGTGTATCTTAAAAATGAGCAACCACATCGTAGCCCCACCTATTACTCACCTTTTTAATATGTCTCTGTCACAAGGATCTATTACCACTGTCTGGAAAACAGCTTATGTTGTTCCACTATTCAAATCTGGAGACGCCAGTGATCTTAATAATTATAGGCTCATCTCGCTTCTTCCTACTCTATCCAAAATGCTTGAAAAGTTAGTTAATCAACAGATCAGAAAGTATCTTGATTCAGCCAACTTGCTCACACCTGTCCAATCTGGCTTCAGATGATGCCACAGTACCATATCCACACTTGCCAAGGTCTCAAATGACTGCCTGAACACCTTGGTAAAATGAACTGTGTGTGCCCTATTCCTGGACCTAAGCAAGGCCTTTGATACGGTATACCATGCCCTACTCCTTTATATCCTCTGTAATATTGGTCTAGAGAACATGCCTTTGAAATGGTTTGATACTGTATCTCGTTGGTCACCTGCAACAAGTTAAAGCTGAAGGTGACCCTCTCACTAAAACCCTCTTGAGAGGTGTGTACTGGCTGTATACTGGGCCCACTTCTGTTTGCCATTTATATTAATAACATCCACTCTGGCATCAAAACCACTAATACACACCTGTTTGCTGATAACATTGTGCTCTATATTGTCAGGCCCTCACCAGTAACAATCTGCCAAGACCTCCAAAGTGAGTTCAATCAGCTCCAGCAAAATCTCCTCCAGCTGAAACACCCTAGTAGTCAATGGCTTTTCATCACTCTCTTCCCTCCCAAAGTTTCCCTGTGCTTGTCCCAGGCATGTTAAACCCCTCCACTGTGCTTGCCTCTACAACCTCTTGTGGAAGACTATTCCAAGTATTCACCACCATCTCCATGTAGAAAAAGTCCTCATGTTAACTCTTAATCTCCCCCTTCCCCAATACATTATTGACTTCATCTTAGCTCACGCACCTGGAAGTTGTACCCTTAGAAGTCTTTCATATATATCCCTGGTAATTCCCAAGATCAGAAACCATTATGGCTGAATGTCAATAAGCTATTCCTTCCCCTACATACGGAACAAAGTACAGAAAACACTGAAGCTAACATACTTTGTCCAACTCTCTACCTTCAAAACCTTATTCGTCTGTGCCTTCTCAGAGTCTTGCAATTGCTAATCCCACACTCTGCAGATGAGAGTGCCATGCTCACCCCCATCCTACTGCATTCCTACCTCTACCTCCTCATCCCCTGCCATTGACCACTCAATGGACTTGTACATATTCATGTGCAAACACATGTTTTCTATGTATTGTAAATATTGCCTGTTTTCCCAACAGTACCCATTGTGCTGGGCTTATTGTTACTGTATACTGTACTATGATTACTGCTATGCAACCTTGTTGCATACTATACTTCTAAACCTATATGTATTGTTATTGTTACATACTGTAATGTCTAGTTGTCCAGGTCCATCTTGGAAATTAGTTTTATCTGAATGATGTTTTGCCTGGTGAAATAAAGACTGATTGATCGATTGATTGATTGATGCCCTTCATGACTACAGTCCCTCAGTGCAGCCAGTTTCTGCACTGTATGTGCTACACTACCACTGCATCCCATTTTCCATGCTGCAAGCAATGTATTCTCTTGAAAATTAAAATTGGCCACTCCTATATGTCTTAGTTTATTTTCAACATTCTGCCAGAGCCATGTAACACAGTATCCTTCCATGGGCAAAGTGTCTAAAATTTGCTAAGCATAGTATTTCACATAGAACCTGAATTTCGAGTAATATTCCACAAAGAGAAGTGAATCACTTCACATCTCGAATTAACTTGAAGTTCACATTGTTCTTTATGGACTTCTGACATTTCGCCTTTTTATTTTGCTCTTTAAGGAAAATTTTGCAGTGATTCATGGGATGTAGGTTGCATGGGCTCCATATTGTCTTGCACAGCCTCAGTTCAGCGTAGTGTGTGTAGTGGAAAGTTGGAGACCATTTGTTCTCAGAGCTCTGAAAATTAAACCATCAAAAACCTTTAAAAGCATTTTTACACAACATTTTGTATCAAAATGCTGTACATCAATTGTAGTAAACCCTTTGTGTTTATATTATTGAGCATTTATTGATTTTGTGTAATATTGAATGTTAATTTAGCACATCGAGTCTCTTTACTGACAGACACTGTAGAAGTGTGCTTTGGGGAGAGGGGTATCTGTGGTGTAGAAGGGAGATTCACAGAGAAAGGCAGTTTTTCAATTGTTGTTAGCTAATGGTTTAGTATTTTTGTGTTCAGGTACACACAGTAATACTTCTAGTAAGTTTTTATCAGTTTTTTCTGTTTGCTGAGCTGCTGTGCATTTTTTCAGTCTGTTTAAAAGACTGTGTTGTAGTTTACTGAACTGTTAAAGTTTCTATGCATTACCCTTAATCTGTGAGCACGCCGTTAAGTCACACGCATTTTATTGTACCACCGTAAGAGCAGTACTCTTAATTTCTTAGCCCATCTGTGATATTTTTTTCCTGCTTTTATCTAGCTACTGTTTTAAATTCCCCAACCCCCTGAAAAATAAGGTAATGTTGTTCCACTGTGTGATTTCTGAAGACTGGTTAAGGTCTTGTTGTGCCTATGCAGCTACATAAGTTTAGTGATCAGTTTCCATCTAGAAGTCACTGTTGTTGTTTTTGGCTTCCCATCCACCAAAAACTGAATAAATATATCATTGCTTTCAATTGTCTGTGTTCAGTCTGTTGAAATTGTTGTCACTGCACCATTATCATGTGTTTCCCATAACACCATGATTGAATACTGTCTCTCATTGCATATTATAGTATTTAACCAAAAGAAAAGACATAATAAAGAAACATACCTATTGTAGTATTTTTGGCATTGTACTGTCTTGTGAGTTCTCTTGAATTTGTTAGCAACCCACAACATTTGAAAAATCACTTTTTGCAATAAATGTGTTTCTTTTCTTGGTGACTCTGTGTAATCTAAAAAAATTCTCACAAAGACATGGTCAGGCAAAGGTGTTTCTGACTGTGGCATATTAGCCACATATGTCTGTGGGGTATAAGCTTTGGCTCAGTGGGCAGGGCATTCTGTCACATCACGTGGAATAAATAAAAAAAAGAAATAATCCTTGAATGGACTGTGTCAGAGAGGGTTAGTCCAGGCAAGATCCCTGAATCTGTGTGGGTAGCAGCAGTGCCTGCAGCATCACCCTTAGCATAGGTGGTGTGTGAAATAAATTCTGTGTGTGTCTGAAATAAGATCTGCCAACCAGTCATCAAGTAACAGCAAGTATCCAAGTAGGAAAAAGTTGTGAATTTACTACAGGCATGAGAAGGATGACTTTGAATGTTCCAGTAGTGGTCAGAGTACCAGTGCTGGTGCTCTGAGAAGCACTGCCAGTGCCAAGTTCATGGCTCACATCACACTCATGTCATGGAGAATCATGTTCTTCATGGTCATCATGATCACGAATCACACCACTTCAACTTTTTTGGTCCAACCCTGTTTTGTTTTAATCTTTGGTTTCAGTATGAATCAGGAGGACACCCAGTTATCATGTCACATCACTCAAGATCCTTGGTCCAGTATGATGCTTCTGTTAGTGTTCATGTTCTGTGGGATGCCCTACTTGAATCTTTGTCCTCACAAGAAGCCGACTGTATTTAATCTAGTACATATTATCGCAGTACCTAACATTGTACAGTTCAGGGAAGTTCATGACCACGTTATGTCATGATCATGAGTCATGAGAAGAATCATGTTCTTATCTTCACAATCATGAATCACTCCACTTCCACTTTTTGGACCATCCCTGTTTTTTTTTAAATCTTCTGTTTCATCATGAATCATGAGGACACCCAGTTATCATGTCACATCACTCAATATCCTTGGTCCAGTACGATGCTTGTGTTAGGGTTCACATTCTGTATTATGCCATACTCGAATCTTTGTCCTCACAAGAATCCAGCTCTATTTAATCCAGTACATATTATCTCAGTGCAATCATTGTACAGTTCAGGGAAGTTCATGACTCACATCATGTCACGATCATGAATCATGAGACGATTCACATTCTTCATCTTCATGATCACGAATCACAGCACTTCAACTTTTTGGATGCAACATATCAAGTAGGACAGTCACTTCTATGTTTGTACCCAGTCACAATGATGGTGGTGCTGAATAATGCAGTTGAAGCAGGTCATCCTGGTGTCACTGTCAAACACTGTACCATTGAAGCTGCTGATGCAGTCATGGAAAAAGAATTTCCAAGTAAGTACAACTCCTGCATTGAGGATTGTGAAGCCTGCTTTCCTTTTTTGTTTCTCTTGTTTTCCATGGGTGTAAGTATTTAACAGCGTGACATACAGACCAGATGATGAATATAACAAAAGAAAGGAACAGCTCCACTGGGTACTGTTACTGAATGGGGTACTGGAAAGAACTCAGAATAATTTCTTCTTCATCTGCTTGCAGGTTGCATCGAGGTAATGTGGACGGGTGATATGTTCCAATCTGAAGACGGACAACAGTTTGGATACACTGAAGACCTGGAAAGAAGACAAAATTATTAATAAAAATTGTTTTCCAAATGATACATGCAACACTCCTCCCCCCCAAAAAAACTATTTACCTTTCATGGCTTGACCTTGTTCATTCAAAGTCAACAATCAGACACATGTGGAACACATGTGCGGCGACAACATGGTTTCATCACTACAGTCATAAATCTGTGTGCTGTGACCTAAGAATGCAAAAGAAAAGAACAGTAATGAGAAATTCTTATAATTTGCTCACTCACGGCAGTATCCCCAGGAAACATTTTTAATTTTACATTACCACATTAGATGGCGGCACATATGTATGACATGTGAATGTGACCATGGCCAACTCACTGGTGAAGGGGAAACATTCAGTATGTATAATGATGATTCCCTGCAAAGGAACAAAATTAATGAGTGCTTATAACAAAAAAAAAATTCAATACAAATTAAATTATAGTATCTCGAATAAACATGATAATGACACTTACAATAACTTACCATTATTGGAATGAATACACACATAGGCAGCATGTTTCAGTCAGCACAGCAGAAGAATTTTCCAGAACATCAAATTGTAGTTCAAACCATGGTCATCTGTGACTATCATCATTAACAACACACTGTACATAAACAGCAGCAGCAGCAGAAAATATCAGGACAACAACAGCAGCAGTTGGCACCAGCAAGCCATTTTCTTACTAGCGACACATTTGCAGAGTTCTGGCACTAGGTGCACACTTTAAGCAGTGCGTAAGAAATACTTGTGACTTTTTTGAACAGTTTCTCATGTAATTATTCTTCATTGGGACTTTTCATGACATTTAAACAGCAGCAGCAGGCACCAGCAAGCCATTTTCTCACTTGGGACATTTAGTGATAGCTCTAGGGTGCACTTTAAGCAGTGCTTTAAGCAAGCAATAACACATGACGAGGTGTAGGTTGCATGCTGATAAAACCATGAGGTGTACTAAGGCCACGAGGCACTTACGCCTATGCCTTATGCCCTGGGCGTGCTCTTATCAGCACGTAACCCACACCTCGGAGTGTGTTATTGCGCTTATAAAATGGGCTGCTAAGTAACTAATTGAGAAAAAAAAAAAAAAAAAAATTAGCAAAAACGTGTAAATTGAGGTTTAAGAGTGAACTAGTAAAAAAATAGTCCCCCCCATTGGTAATTCCTGATGGCCAGTACAGGGTGCCCCAACACAGAAAGAGAGATAGTGGTCAAATTGTGTCCTGGTACTGTGTTTCTGAGATTTTAATTTTGTTGTTTACTACTACCAAAACACAGATTTAATTAAAATCAGTTACTCACTCAGCAATACAATGTGAGCAGAGTTGGCATTTCTTTAGAGCTAGCATGCCGTTTAAGTTACAGCGAGTGTGTTCGTTGTCAGGGGCTTTTACTGGGTTTTTTTTGTTTTTTTTTTAGTGATGTGAGCATTGAGACTACTGTTAGGGATTGAAGCAGACTGAATTGTTCGGGGACAGAGTAAGTTGCTGAGTGAGTGTGTCCTATAGCGGCCGCCGTATAGAGTTGTTTCCGGGTTGCGTTTTTTTTTTCCCCAAAATTTATTTATTATGTCGTGCCGTGATAGTGTGGATAAATAGGAGTGCTTTTTTGTAATCGTTTGATCTACAGGTTTGGAGCAGTTTGTGAAGGGGTTGGGGTAATGAGAGTCGAGGCAGCATGCTGAGAATGGGAAAGACATCGGCACTGAGCGGCTGTTGTTTTAATGCTGCTAGTAAGGTATTTACGCTTTCTTTTTTATGTGAAAGGGGAAAAGGTCTGGATGGATTTTTAGAACCTTTTTCTGCATAAAGAGAGACTGTGTTTGCATATCGAGGTCGAGGCAGAGCGAGAGTGTTGAGCAGGTGGTCTACTGCACAGTGCTTCTACGTCTGTTTAGTGTGGTACGGACCTGCAGGTAATTTTTTGACACATGATGGTGTTGGGGACAGTGATATTTTTGTGTGGTGTGGTCAGCTTGGCACAATTAGTGCTGGTTGGCACAATACATGCTGATAAGGACACGGCTAAAACTAGGTTTTAGCCAATCAGCTTTCTGGATTTTTAAAGCCCATTTTATAAGAAATATTTGTGACTTTTCTGAGCAGTTTCTCATGTGACTATTCTTCATCAGGACACTAATACTGCATGCTGAATGATGTAGCAAGATAGCAGTATAAGCATGCTTCATTCACATAAGATAGGAATTTTGTTTGGGGATTGTAATTGAATGTAATGTTAGGGTATTTTGATTGTAGTTGTGGATGTGATAAGAAACTTAACACAGTCAACAACAACAAAAGAATATAGCATGAAAGTACAGCAACAGTGCAATAAGCAGGTGACAATTTTACCAATACTTTTGTATTCTATTTTCAATTGGTACTTATCTACTGACTTGTCTATATGATACCCTTCTTTTCACAATTTACGGCTGCTGCTGTACTCCTTTTTTTCATATCTGAAATAATAAACACAGCGTTCCTTTTAATCTGGTTTGCAGCCAGTTTTCATCAATATTTGCACCTGTTTTTGTACATATGTGCAATCCAGCAGGCAGTGGTCCACCACCGTGACCTTATGGAGCAGAAGGGGTTCGAAAACAGTTGGGTATACTGATGAAAACCAGCTCTGAACAATGTTAAAAGGAGCACTACTTTTATTATTTCATGTCTAAAAATAGGGAATAAGAATGCTGTAACCCATGACAGACCATGGGTGTATTGGGGCATTGATACATGCCCCAGGTGCGTTGTGACTTCAACCAGCTTTGAAGTAGAATAATGCCCTGATACACCCATGTGCTGTAGTGGGTTATCTCACTTATAAAATGGGCTAGCTAACTGTAAAAAGCCAAAAATCAAAAGCTTTTTACAATCAGTATGCCAATTGTTGGTCTACTGGGGTATTAATGAATGGTCAGGTGGCACTTTCTGCCCAATGGCAAGTCATCATTTGACCTTTCATTAATATCCATTTTATAATTCAGAATCAAATTAATTGTGGAAGGAAAGGTATCATACAAGTCAGTAAATAAGGAAAAGTGAAAATTGAATAATACAATGTAGGTCAAAATTGTTTCCATATTTTATTGCACTACTGCTTTACCACAATACAACAGGAAGAAAACTTTAATGCGAAAAAAAATTACATACTTTTTCTATATGTAAAAAGATTATTAAGTAGGAAAAGAAGGAAAGCACAGGACAAGATTTCTTTTCCTTTTTCCTTTTATAATTTTTGTGGGGGTGTTTTTAATATTTTTGGGGGCAGAAGAAACTGAGGAAAAATAAAGACAGAACACACACAATTCATACTAAGAAAGAAACAAAAGACTACTGGGTATTATTCTGAGTCTGACCAAATAGAATTTGGAGCATAGAATGATTTTCAATTGCTAACCCTCCATTCTTTCCAACTGCTGGCACATTGTGATGACAGTGTTACCTAAGTGGTTGACCTCACTCAACAGAATAGTAAGCTCACCCTGTATGGCTGGAATTTCAGAAGGGTCACACTCGTATGCAGCTGCGGGAGCTGCCACTTGTTCAACACTCCCTTCTGCTGAGCTTTGACTATATGCAGGCTGATGCTGTGCTGGCACCTCTTGCACTGCACCATCCACTGCAGGAGTGGTTGCTGCTAGTTCAGCCACCTTGGCCTCCCACTCTGCAAGTTGGTGTGCAATCAGTTGTGTTGTCTGGCCACCTGTTCCCAAATGGGTACCCTTGAGACCACGACACACCATCATGCTGCATATCTTGCATCTTATCACACTCAAGTCACCTGGCAGTGTGGTGAGAAGGAGGACCAGGCACAGGCGGGGTGGGCAGATGTACTAGGCTGCTCTACAGTTGGGGGGAAACAAGCTGCTGCTGCTGTCATTGTTCTTCCTGCTGCTGCTGCTGTGATTGTTGTTCCTGCTGCTGCTATTGTTGTTCTTTCTGCTGCAGCTGCTGTGGTTGTTGTTCCTGCTGCTGCTGTGGTTGTTGTCCCTGCTGCTGCTATTGCTGTTCTTCCTGCTGCAGCTGCTGTGGTTGTTGTTCCTGCTGCTGCTGCTGTGGTTGTTGTTCCTGCTGCTGCTGTTGTTGTTCTTCCTGCTGCTGCTGCTGTGGCTGTTGTTCCTGCTGCTGCTGTTGTTGTTCTTCCTGCTGCTGCTGCTGCTGCTGTGGCTGTTGTTCCTGCTGCTGCTGTTGTTGTTCTTCTTCCTGCTGCTGCTGCTGCTGTGGTTGTTCTTCCTGCTGCTGCTGTTGCTCATTGGCTTGCTGTGAAGGGTCAGTGCTTTACTGGCACCACTAACAACCAAAGTAGCAGTTCCTGCTGCTGATGCTTCTGGAACATCACTTCCACTGTCAGTGGAAACAACATTTTCAGGAAGGGAGCACTTGATGGGAACAAGTTCCATAGTTGAGGCAAATAGTTTGCTCTCACTCCACCATGCGCCCTTGGCACGACTCTGGCAGGAACCCTGCCTCTCCATTTGGAAACAAAATTAATAGAAGTATTAAAAGTAAACAAAAGAAAAACAGAGTAACAGAGTCAGATACAAAATAAAAATGTGCAATAGGATGAAAGAGGTTTAAAATAAAGTCAGGACAATGAAAACAAAGGATCAAAAGCACTAAATTTGTCTTGAAACTACTACTTCCACACACACACACACACACACACACACACACACACACACACACACACACACACACACACTCACAGACACACTAGACAGTCAACTCCACACAGCTCCTCATCTAGCAAACAGAAGTCAAAGTTAAGCCTGATTCACTTTCTCCCTGCATCATGTGACCTGCAGACAGTCAGAAATGTGATCTGTAGGCTGTTTCTCACAAACTTCTCCTTCTCAAAATGTAACCCGGTTAATGCAAGTCCATAACAGCAAAGTCTATTACAGGGAATTTCGACCTTTTAATGGAAGTTTTCAGTAATTGTGCACAAATTCAAAGTTATGCACTTTGCGTTAACTTTGTTGGCATAGTAAAACTTCTCTGCATCTCTACTCCCAAACCCAGTGGAGCATATATGGAAAATTGTACTCCCTTAGATCAAACACTCAGCACCTAACATTTCTGTCTGCCTGGCAATTTTCAGCAAGTCAAATGGGCCACAATTAGTAATACTGTAGTAGTAAATTTATTTATATGGTGTCCTTCTTCAAAGGCTTAGGGCACTCTATAGGAGCAGATGCAATTAACACCAATACAATAAATAAATAAATAAACTAAATAAAAAGCTTAAAATAAGCAAAAAAGAAATATAAATTCTGACATTACAGTTAAAGGTAGAACAGCAGCTGACATAAGGGAAATATTCAGAAATGACATTTGGTTCATGAAAGCCTACCTAAAAAGGTAGCTCCTTAATCCCTTTTTAAAAGCCTCCACTGAGAGGGCTTCCCGCCATCCCTTAGGAAAGGAATTCCACAGTACAGGGCTGGCCACTTCAGACACATGATTGCTGGAGGATTCAAGCTGGACCCTTAGGACTGAGAAAAGACCATCACTGGAGGAGTGTAGTTGGCTCAAGGACTGGAAAGGATTCAAAAGACCTGCCAGGTAGTTGGGGCCCAATCCATGTAGGGCTTTGTAGATTAGCAAGCCAACCTTGAAGGTGACTCACAACTTCACAGGTTGCCAGTGCAGATCACACAGGACTGGGGTCACATGACTAGACCTTGAATGGCCAGTCAGTAACCTGCCCACTGCCTGAGCTGCAAGCATCATAGGGTACCTCCACTGTCCCTAAGGCAGAGCATGTTACAGTAGTCCAGTCTAGATGCCATGAATGCATGCATGCACCAATGTTGGCAGGTCTTCAGGAGGGATAAGGGTCTTAATCTGACTGATATTCTGAAGATAGTAAAAAAAAACATATCACGGTAGCACAGCAAAATCCGGACAGTGAAACCCATTACAGCGACACTTTCAAAAAGATTACAAGTTGTCACTGTAAGGGTCCTGCTGTACACTGGCACTGGTTTTACCAGTGTTTCACTCCCTTCACAATCAACTCTGACTCAGAATTGATTATATTAGTAACAGGAGGTGTGGAGGGGTGCAGCACCTTCCCCCCACAAATACACCACAGATACCGACAGGTGAAATTTCATCTGTTGGTATCGGAAGTTGTGCCTGCCTCATGTCACCAACTTTAGTGTTGATGAGGCTTGGTGGAACCATAAAAACACTCCTGACTACAACTGACACCTGAGCTTCCAATGTCAGCAGATTATCAAAATGACTTCAGAGTTTTCACCTTTGTAGAAGTCAACAACCTGGATGAACCAAGCTGAAGCCCTGTCTCTCCCAAGACTACTGCTGCTCCTCCTGACTCAGTTCAATCACAGGTACCTCAGTCTTGTCCAGGTTAAGTCTCAGCCAACTGGATTCCATTAATTCAGAATGTCAGATAGGCAGAACTCTATTACTCGACAGCATCAAGTGTCATGGGTGCAAGGAAAAGACAACTGGGTATTGTCCTCAGCAGTGGAAACCCAGATTGTATTGTCAAATGATCCTTCTCAGGGCAGCATGTACACTGTAATAACAGGTGACACACCCAAACCTTGGGCATGCCACAGAGAAGAGGCATTGGGGATGGTGAGTAAATTCATCACCACCAACCTTCTGCATCCTATCCCTGAGATAGGACTCAAACTAGCAGATGAAAGTGCCAGTGCATCCTACATACTCTGGTAATGATCCAACCACAGCACATGGCCCATGGTGTCACATGCTGAGGAGAGATGAAGGAGAATAAGAAATGACTATTCACCCCATCTATTGCCTTGAAAATGTCATTAGGCACCCTGACCAAAACTGTTCCAGTACTATGCCTAAGTCTAAATCTAGATTGGAGGGCTCACAGATGTCATGAGCTATGAGATGTGTCTCAAGCTGTAGCACCAAAACCTTCTCAATAACTTTACCTAGAAAAGTTAGGTTAGAGACAGGGTGGCAGTTCATTAGAATGTCCAAAGCTGGTTTCCTCAGAAGGGACTGAATCAGGGTATTTTTCAATGTCACTGGGAGACCCCTCTAAGAAGGAGCACCAAACTATCGTACCGAACACTAACTCCAGAGACCCAGCACAGCTCACTAGTAGATGTGTGGGGCCTGGGTCTAGTTCACAAAGAGTGGGGGGGGGGGACAGCTCTGAAATCACCTCACAGACTTCTTCCATCAAAATCAACTGACAGTCTGCTCAAGATAGCTGAATGTATTCATGAAGTCCAGGCCCAACTCCACTGGGTTGTGATAGCCTGCTTGGTGAGATCCCAACTAAAACAGAGGACATGCTGTTCAAGAAGAACTGAGCAACCTATTCACACTTAGTTGCAGAAACCTCTCCTACCAGTTGAAAACAGGTTGTATTCAATAACCTGTCCATGGTACAAAAAAAGCTGAGCCAGTTTATTCCTCCCAACCACAATCTCTCTCTCTCTGGACAGAAATGCTGCCTTCTTACAGGAGCTTGCCCTTTGACATTCATTGTAATGAGTGATCAAAGTCAGTTTGCCTTCCTGGGCACTGGATCTCCTCTAACAGTACTCTGCCCTCTGACCCCTGATTTCCAACTCTATAAGTAGCCCCACCACACCATGGGGAACCTAAGCATGAGGCCCAGGATCATACATGGATAGCTGCTACAGAGTCAAAGCCATGGTAATAACCCTATTATAGGTCAATACCGCATTCCATGATACTATCTCACAAACTGACACTTCCTCCAAGATGTCCAGTACCACCAACAGTCCTTCTGGCCCAAGTCCTGTTAAAGTTTAGTACTGAGCTATCTCCAAAGGAGGAGAACTATGGGGGCCCCTGAAGGAGGACTTCAATGTGCAATGATCTGACCAACTGAATGGGTCACTCTTAAGGTTGCTCAGCTCAAGCTTGGAAACAAAGAAGAAATCTATAATCAAGAGCTAATTTTACATATATATATATATATATATATATATATATATATAGATATAGATATACTATTCGACTATGTAGGAAAGTTTGCACCATTTGTATTTGTCTAGTTGTATAATTAAAGCATACAAACATATTTTTTTCATTAACTCTTCAGTGTAGACTTTTTTGTTGTTGTTGCTGGTGTCAGATTTCATAAGTCTGCTCCATAGATGTGGGTGCAGATTGCTTTCTGTTGTTATTTACTCATCTCGAGTCCCAGGGAGAAAATCAAGTCCAAGGTGTCCATGCTGGTGGGTTGCAGAAGTATTAACTTGTGTGAGGCTTACTGATTCCATCAACTAAAGGAAATCCCTTCCAAAATGTGAAAAGTCATTGCTGACCCAGGCATTGGAATAACATAGAATAATTCATCTGGATGACTCCAGACCCTTTCAGCAATGAAGTCTTAATTTCCCAAAGAAACCCCATACCCCAGAGGCTGGTACACCAGGAAGATCCTGCAACCTGCACCCAGACTCCCATGTACAGGCACACATTCAAATGAGGTGTCCTGCACTGGGTTCATGGTGAAGTTCAACATGGATCTAAAACATAGACACTACCCCAATGATCCCTCTGTGGACAGTGTAACACAAAAATCTGTATGAGACTGCAGCTTCCAAAACAAGACTGGTGTCATCACTCAGCCAGGTCTCCATGATGCAAGCCAGACTGACAGAGGAGCACTCCAATATTAGTGGTACTTATTGGTAGCCAACACCCCAAGTCTTCTCACTTCTAAATGCCACTGGCAGAAACTCTAGCCATGATGGAACAAGTTCTGTAATCACTCAGGTTGACACCCCTTACCACTTAAAAATTTGTTCTGACTTGATCTGAAATATACTTTTTATGCAGGCTGTAGGAGGGGAGATACTGCAGGAGGTCTTGTATGACTCACAAATACACAATCTAGTAGAAACATCAGTACTATGGTGAGTAATGTTTTGTTCAAATAAAATCTAGCAAGCACCAATATGGCTGCAGGTGAGGTCTGGCAGAACATGGCACTGTCTGCCATGTCCAAGATGGCCACCAGAGTTTTCTGCACATGCATGATGACTCGCGCATGTGCACTGGGCTCCAGTGGCCATATTAGATACAGCGGACTGTGCTACCATGGTGCTGGAGTTCTGTGTGCATGTGTGAGTCATTGTACATGCACAGCAAACTCCAGTAGCCATCTTGGACATGGCAAAAAGTACTGTGTCCCACTGCTACTGATGGACAAAATAGTGCTGGATGTGCAGTGCCTGCTGTTCACCTCCACTGTTTAAAATGTCTGGTCGGCATCCGGTAAGCTATCTTTTCTCTACAGTGATCACAAGACATCTGCAAGGCAATGCCTACTGCAGCTATAAAAATTAGAGTGTATTTGAGATGTAATACACATGATAGACTCCAAATAGTACTTGGAAAGTTGGGTTTAGAACCTATAGACGATAGGGGAAGGTTCTGAAGCACAGCAGTATCAAAGCTGGCATTTCCTTCTAGTTTGGGTTTCCAGACAGCAGTGAAAACTGAAAGTGTGTACTGTAAACCATGTACCAACCTTGCACAGCTCTAGCAAGGCAGACCCAGTAATGATGAAACTATGGTAGGCATAACTCTGGTAGAATGTGCCCTTAAATCCTTTAATGGCGCCTTTCCTAACTTAACATAGTAGAATTCAATACAACAGGCAATCCAGTGAAAGGCTGTCTTTTTCATAGCAGGTTTACCTTTTCTGTTTCAATATCCTCCTCCCCTGGGTCGTGCCTGAAAATAGGCAGGATTTGTCTAGTGCACTTACCCGGTCAACAAAAAACTAAATAAATACAGTAAGTGGCAAACAGTTTTCTGTTTTCAGTTCTACACTGCTTACTCCTGGACTTCAACAAGGTGTTCAACACTGTTCCACTTAGAAGGCTTGTGAACAAGCTGAGCAGCCTTGGATTAGGTCCGAAGGTGGTGAACTGGGCTGCAAACTGGTTGAGGGATAGAACACAGAGGGTGGTGGTAAGTGGAGTGAAATCCAAGGAAGGGAGGGTGACCAGTGGGATGCCACAGGGATCAGTTCTTGGACCAGTTCTGTTTAATATCTTAATTAGTGACATTGCAAAGGGGCTTGAGGGGAAGGTATGCCTCTTTGCAGATGACACTAAGATCTGCAATAGGTTTGACACTCAGGGAGGTATGGAAAATATGGAAGAACCTAGCTAGACTGGCAGAATGGTTTCAACTGTGGCAACTGAGATTCAATGTGAAGAAGTGCAAAATAATGCACTTGGGGTGCAGGAACCCAGTGGAGGATTACATGATAGGTGGGGAGTGATTATTGGCCATCAAACAGGAAAAAGATCTGTGGTGATCATATCTGATGGCCTAAAGGTGACGAAACAATGTGCAAAGGCTGTGAGGAAAGCCAGTGGGATGCTGGGATGCATAGGGAGAGGTATTATCAGCAGAAGAAAAGAGGTGGTGATGCCAATGTACAGATCGTTGGTGAGACCTCATTTGGAGTACTGTGTCCAATTCTGGAGGTGGCATCTCCAAAAGGACATAAACAGGGTAGAGGTAGTTCAAAGAAGGGCAACAAAAATAATGCGCAGCCTACACCAATGGTCATACAAGGAGAAATGGGAGGTGCTCAGCATGTTTACTCTGGAGGACAGGAGAGAGAGGGGAGACATTATAGAGACCTTTAAACACCTGAAAGGAATTAATAAGGTACAGGAGGGTAGCATCTTTAAAAAAAGGAGCTACTCTAGCACAAGCGGGCATGACATGAGATTAAAAAGGGGTAGACTAAGAGGTAACGTGAGAAAGTAATTTTTCACAGAAAGGGTGGTGGAGGCATGGAACAGCCTCCCAGCAGTGGGTGTACCTTCACCACAGTGACATTTCCAGAGTGAAGACCATCACAGAGACAAATCTTGCCAGGTCACTGTGATGGTTCCACTGAACACTGACAAGCTGTTTCCAGGTGTAACGCCCCCACCCGAACCAACTCTGACTCAGAGTTGGTTATTTAGAGATGGGAGGTAAGGGTGGCAAGCCCCCCCAGGTTGGTGGTGTGGGGGGCAAAGCCCCCACAGAAAAACACTCTGTTCCTGACAGGAACAATTCTGACAGTTGGCATTGTCCCTGTCGCTGTTCGGATGTTGACAACATTGTTGTCGATATTCTGACATGGAACCCCCAGCAGAGGTGGTGGCAGCAAAGTTGGTGGGAAAATTTAAAACTCCATGGGATAGACATAGGAGAACCCTATCAATTCAAAAGAGGGGGTAAACATAGAAACATAGACTTTGATGGCAGATAAGGACCTTTTGGCCCAACTAGTTTGCCCATTTCCCTACCTACAGGGTAAGCTGCATATCCTAGTTAACCAACAGCCTAGTTCTTCCTACCCCCACAATAATTGCCTTATGTCTGTCCCATGCATTCTTGAATTTTCCCACAGTTTTAGACCCCACAATCTCCTCAGAAAGGCTGTTCCATGAGTCCGCCACCTTCCCTGTGAAAAAATACTTCCTCACATTACCTCTGAGCTGTCCCCCACTCTATCTTTAAATTGTGCCCCATTGTTCTTGAACACTTTTTCTGAAAGATGCTACCTTCTTGGACTTTGTTGATTCCACCGAGGTACTTAAAAGTTTCTATCATGTCTCCCCACTCCTTCCTTTCCTCAAGGGCATACATATTAAGTTCCTTTAGCCTCTCCTTTTATGGCTTCTCTTGCAAACCCTGCACCATTTTAGTTGCCCTCCTCTGGACTGCCTCCATCCTGTCTATGTCCTTGCAGAGATGGGGTCTCCAGAACTGGACACAGTACTCCAGATGGAGTCTCACCAACTGTCTGTACAGAGGGATAACAACTTCCTGTTTTCCGCTGTTGATGCCTCTCCCTATACATCCCAGTATCACCCCAGCCCTCCTACTGCCTTCTCACATTAGTTGCCAACCTTAAGGTCATCTGATATGATTATCCCTAGGTCCCTTTCCATTTTTATTGTTGTTACTACCCCCCCCCCCATTTTGTAATCTTCCTCTGGGTTTTTGTTTCCCAGGTGCATTATTTTGCACTTCTTTGCCAAGTCCCTTCTCATCCTTTCCACGCCTCCTTGTGTATCAACCCTGTTACAGATCTTTGTGTCATATGCAAAGAGGCATACTGTTCCTTCCAGTTCCTCTGCAGTGTCACTTATAAAGACATTAAAAAGGACTGGACCCAGTACTGAACCCTGCGGTACCCCACTAGTAACCCCTTTATTCAAGTGGGCTCCAGTTCAATTACCTTCTGTGTCCTGTTGTCCAGCCAATGTTTTACCCAGGCTACCACCCTGGGACCGACTCCCTGGCTGGTTAATTTGATTATTAATCTTTTTTTTGTGGGACTGTGTCAAATGTCTTGCTAAAGTCTAAATAGGCCATGTCCACAGCCCTTCCCTGGTCTACTACTTTGATCACCCAGTCAAAGAAATCATTTAGATTTGTCTGACATGACTTTCCTGCTGTGAACCCATGCTGCCTTGGGTCTTGTGCTCCACTGCCCTTTAGGTACTCAACAATTCTTTCCTTCAGAAGTGATTCCATCACTTTCCCTACAACAGAGGTCAAAATCACAGGTCTGTAGTTTCCTGCCTCTGTCTTGCTCCCACTTTTGTGAAGGGGAATCACATCCACCTTTCTCCAGTCCTCAGGTACCACACCATTCTCCCATGATTTGTTAAAAAGGGTAGTCAGTGATGTCACTAGTTCTCCCCTTAATTCTTTTAGAATTCTGGGGTGAATTCCATCAGGCCCCATTGCTTTGTCCACCTTCAGTTTTAGGAGTTCTTTCAGAACCCTTTCTTCTGTGAAAGGACTGGGATCGACCCCTTTATCCAGAGTGCTTCTGTTAATTGGATTAGGCACCTCCCCGCCTCCTCTTTTGTGAATACTGAGCAGAAGTATTCGTTCAGTATCCCTGCTTTTTCACTGTCCCTCTCTGTCCACCCACCATCCATTCTGTTCAGCCTCACTATCCCTCCCTTTGTCTTTCTATGCTCCCTGATATACCTATAAAAGGTTTTATCCCCCTTCTTAACTGAGTTGGCTATCTTTTCCTCAGTTTGGGCCTTTGCTACTCTGACTTCCCTCCCTGCTTCCTTCTGCCTTAACTGGTACAGGTCTCTGTCCTGCTTCTTCTGTGTTTCCTTATACTTCCTAAATGCTATCTTTTTCTCCCTAACCTTCACCGCCACCTCTTTTGAGAACCATAGTGGCTTTTTCTTTCATTTTGATTTGTTTATTTACTTCACACAAAGGCTTGTTGCCTCTGTGATGGCAGTTTTGATGTTTCCCCGTTGTTGCTCCACCCCTTCTTCTAGCCTGTTTGCTAGTGCTTTTCTAAGACACTCTCCCATCTTGCCAAAGTCAGCCCTCCTGAAGTCCAGAACCCTCACTTTTGTATGGCTTGACTCTGTAGCTGAGTGTCAGGACACTTTTCTATGTGTTGCAGACAACTCTATATGGAATATTCTATATTACCCTGGAATTAAAAGTGAGTTTCTGTGCTCCTAAGGAATGTCTGTTACAGGATTTCAAGATACTATTCTAGGAGCAGCATCCAGTACGTTCTCAGCCAGTGTTTTCCATGCAACAAATGGAGCTACACTATTTGAGGATGCAATTGAGAAATAACAATAGTGGAAGAACAATCAGTGCAACCAGACATACGAGAGGCACCTCTAAGTATCAAATCAGCATTTACAGATTTGGAATGAGCAATTGAAGGGGAGGTGACACTACTAGGAAAATTGACTCTGGAGGCATATTTAAAAGTAGGACGACACCTCAAGTTAAGAGTTCTTAAGAATCCTGGTTATGGATGGGATGCCAAGCATTTGTGACAGATTGGAGACAGTCACTACAGATTGGAACTGAGGCTTTAATGCACACTATCATAAGGTATTATGAAGCCCAGAAAGAGGAAGTAAGTACTGATATATGAGTTAAGGAGGGAGCAGTGTTACAATTCAAGAGGTCACCTGAATTTGTGGACTATGAGAAGAAGCTGAAAGAAAATATTCAAAAAGCATAACAAAGATAACAAAATTAAAAAGATTAAATTACAGAAATTTGAAAGAGATTGACAAGATTATCTGCATAATAAAGTCTTTGATTGAAAAAAGAGACAGTTTAATTCTGGCAGTGATAGGGGATATGGTAGTAGTTGGAATCAAACCAATGGTAGCACACAGGGTACTCGCTTCATTTTGAGAAACAGACAGAACTCCCCCACATGTAACACGTCCAATAGTGAGTTAGAGCAGGAATAGTTTTTTTTTAGAGCAAGACACAAAGATAGTGATTAATATCTCAGGTACTGAACTCATAGTGGCACAAATACAAGTTCTACAGAAGGGACTATCATTTGTTGTAATGCAGGACATGGATACTTTTGAACTATATGTGGATTTACATAGATTAACATGAAATTTGAACTTACAAGTACATTTTTCTAAAAACATGTGCCATAATAATACATTGTTTTTTCCAATTGTTTAACCAGGTGAGACACACTAAGCTGAAAGCTTGTTTACAAGTGCAACCTGGGAGCACAGGGAAGTTAAGTGACTTGCTCAGGGTCACACAGTATGCAAGCGGGGGCTGTGGGATTCAAACCCAGATCTCTAGATTTGCAGCGAAGAGCCTTAAACCACTGCGCTATACTGCCTCCCATTATGCCCACTACAGGGGGATAGTGAACAACAGGGGAATAAGGTAAGAACATTTCATGCTCCATCCACATATATGCCCCCTTATAATGATGTTGTGAAGATTTTTGAGTGAACATGTGAGAGACAAGTTGAAGAAATGTTTAGGAATGATAGGGCTGCTAAGTACATTAACATCAGTACAAAGGAGGCAGCAGCATTAAAAAGTTTAGAAGAAAATCACATGCTTGTTATAAAACCAACAGATAAAGGGGCTCAATTGTTGTAATGCCCACAGAGAATTACACCAGGAAATAGTGAGACAGCTAAGTGAGGGCAAATTTTATGTAAACTTAGCATGGATCCGAGGCAGTGTTTCAAAACAGAAATTGATTTTTTTTGTATGAAGCTTTGTCATCTGGGGCCATTACCTCGACAGAAATGGCATATTTAACCATTGAACATCCAGTTAGGGTGAGTTTATACTTGTTGCCAAAGATTCATAAAGATATAACAAATCCCCCAGTCCACCCCATTGTGGCTGGCATTGGCTTCTTGACAGAGCCCCTATCGATATTTGTACATTCACACATTAAGGACTATGTTTTCAAACTCCCATCTTACATTAGAGATACCACTCAGATGTTACAGATTTTGGGGGACATGCAGATAGAATCTGATTGGTATCTGGTGTCGATGGATGTAACAGCTCTATACACCAACATACCCCATGATGGTGGTTTACAAGCTTTGCAATATTGGTTAGAACAGAACCTTAGTATGGATGAGCAGAGAAACAATTTATACCTGAGTGTACCGAACATGTTCTTCAAAAGAACAACTTTTTAATCCAGGGAGAACATTACTTGCAACTGAAGGGGATGACAATGGGGACGACCTTCGCACTAAACTATGTCAACCTCTAAATGGGACTAAGGGAGAAAATAAATGTCTTTAACAGCCAGAACAATCTTTTTTGCAATAAAATTGACATCTGGCGTTATTTTATAGACGATATATTCATGGTCTGGAGGTGCACACTGGAGGAGTTGGGAGAATTCATACAGTACCTAGAAAAAAGTAATAACCATTTAAGATTTATGGTCCAGAGTGATATACAAACAGTATATTTTCTGGATTTAAAAATATCTAAGTTATTGAATGGTACTTTGCATACAGAATTATTTCGGAAAGAGACTGATCATAATTCTTTGTTGTTCTCCTCCAGTTGCCACCCCAGACACATGATAGACAATATTCCCAAGGCCCAGATGTTAAGAGTGCACAGAAATTGTAGAGAGGGTGCAGGCTACTTGGTACAAGGTACTGAGCTCTGTGCACATTTCAGTGATAGAGGGTATAGTAAGAACTTAGTGCAGAAAGCCTTTTCAGAAGTGCTGGCAGTGCCCAGAGATACCTTATTGCAGTACTCTATTCAGAAAGAGAACACCATGAGGCAAAACATTGTGACTAACTTTACAAGGCATTCTAGTAAAATCACTAGAATTATTAAAGACAATTGGAATATTCTGGCAAATGAACCTACCCTTACAGAGATGGTAAAAGAGACACCTAGAATGGTGTACTGTAGGAGTAAAAATATTCAGGATCAATTGGTGCATGGTTACAACCCAAAAGTTGGAGTGATACCAACGGGGAGTGGAAACTGGTTACCACCCTTGCCAAATGGGAATCGTGTATGTGGTAACTGTAAGTTTTGTCCCCAGATGTTGAGAACAGACATGTTCACCACATGTTATAACACCACAATGTATCAGATAAAAGGATTTTCTAACTGTCACACAGAGAATGTAGTTTAACTGGCCACATGTGAATGTGGTGCATTCCATGTGGGAAAGACTATTCACCCCTTAAAGGTGAGGATAGGTAAACATCTGAGATCAGTAAGGAATGGTGATTTGAAGAATGCCTTAGCAATTCACATTACATTGCAGAAGGGAGGCACACATTGTTTTATGTTATGTGCTATAGATAGGGTAAAACTAGGCCCTAGAGGGGGGAATTTGGATGAATTGTTGCTGTGTAGAGAATCCTATTGGATTTACACATTAGGAGCTATGTCACCCCCCAGTTTGAGTGACATAATTGAATTGATGTCTTCCATTAAGAGACAGGAGGTAGCCTGGGCACTGCCAGTCACTTAGGTCTCAGTGGAAGTTGTAAGAAGTCACTATAGAGAGATTATTTTGTATACTAAAAAAGTAGGTTGGTACCTCTTGTTATGGATATGTTACATTCCTCTCCTATGCAAAAATATTTTTATGTGGTCCTGTGTGTCCCTTTTCTTCCCTTGTTCCTTAGGATACAGGACCTAGATATTGTGTTGGCCTCCTAAGTATGATTGAAGAGATGTAAAACGAATGGGACTTGGCATCTTTTTGGAAATTTAATGGTTTGCACATGTTCTTCATATGGACATTTATTCTTGTTCAATTAAATGGAATTGAAGCATGAAATGCTAATTAAGAAATTGAGACCGGCATAGAAAACTGATTGATTCTTACCATTTTGTATTGTATTTATGAATAGGTAATATAGTGGTATTGTTGCAAATGTATTTACTATAGTCAGAGCAGATATAGATATTTTTAGATGTGGTATTGTCACTTTAATGAGAGAGTACCAGACACCTTTGGGTACTGTTTCTTTAAGAGAGAATGGCATTTAAATCTAGTAATTATATTGGGTTGTACTTCCTGATGACACATGACACAGTGTGAAACCAGTAGAAGTCTTGCATGTACTAGATGTGTTTTTAGCCTTGTGGTATTTGTTATTTATTTCATTAAAAGCTGAATATTGTGACCCTTGAGTAGTGCTGATTTTTGTGGTTGCATATTGTGTGTTTGAATCGTGCACACTCCATGGTGATTTGAGCTGTTTTGCTTCTCTTTTTACACACACAGCATGCACAGGTAACACACAGACACATAGCCACATGCCCACACCACAGTGGACAGGTATGTGCGCATACACACGCACACATATGGGCCCTGCACTGGACACAGAGGTGGCCATACCGTGCCCTGCACATGCACCACCTGCACCATCATGTGTCATACAGCAGGGCACTGTGTGGCATTTGTGTGGCACAGTCAGGAGCAGTGGGTGATGTGGCAACACACACACACACCAGTACAGGATGACATGGCATGGATCAGAGCATATGAACCGACACACAGGCAAGGCCGGCACTGAGCCAATCTCATCACACCCATTCCACAAGGTCCAGCAGCACTGTATGCACACAAGGCGGATGTGCCACATGCCACATGCATGTGACAGCACACACACAGAGGCATGCCCAGCCAAGTGTGCACTAGCCAACAGCAGTGGGTAGCAGGATGGGGCAGCACACCCTGCAGGCATACTGTGCAGTGCCACTGCCACCACAGCCATGTGGGCAGCTACATCTGGACTGTGTAGCAGGCACTGGCTGCCAACAGCCATACGAGGTGTTACCTACACACTTGCGGGTGGAGAGGCCTGGGAATGCGACCGGGTCCTCATGGGTGTGTAGAGACTGGCAAAGACACTACTGCCGGGTGTGTCAGGGATGGGCATTTTGGAGCATGGTGTCAGCCATGCTGGGGTCACCAGCTGCTGTGATCATGGTGTGGACATTGCTCTACAGGGAGTCCTTCATGCCCTGCCACACCCAGTGGATGCCAGCAACGCAAATACAGCTGTGATGGTACCAGCAATGCAGTCCAGCAATGTGGTCTTGTCCTCCTACAGCTGCTGGAGCTCACCTATAAGCTGAGCACATCCAATGTCCCCCTCGCTTGGCCAGTTGATGCACCTCCACCCACAGTGCACGTATCTCAGCCCTGAGTGTTGTCTAGTTGTCCACGGATGCCCACAGCAGCCTGGTGTGCTCATCCAGCCTGTCAGTGCCTGGTGCATCATGGGGCTGCCACTGACCTGCTGGGGGTGTGGTGACATGCCTTGCAACATCTCTCTTCTGAGAATGCTGTACAGGTGACCGTGCAGTTGGTGGGGATTATGCAGGTGCCCAGATGGTGGCCTCCATGGTGTGCTGCATGGTGGCAACTGCAGTCTGCTTCTGTAAAACCATCAGCCTGCTGGACCAGCCCCATGGCACTGGTTACCGCGTCAGCACCCCATCCATGGTCGGTGACAGCAGTGGTGCCACAAACCACTGTGTGGCCATGGGCAGGTGGTGCCTGTGTAGGTGCCGAACTGCCTGTCCTGGCATCCACTGCCTGTGTACACATCCATCCCATGGGCAGTGTGTCCAGGCCTGTGCCACCCAGGATCAGTGTAATTCCATCATCACTGTCTGATGATGCCCCTCCTGTGTTGCATTCGTTAGCAGGGGATCAGCCAGTGGGTCGTCATCACCCAGACCCAGGAACTCAAGCAGCCCACACTGCTATGCCACTGACAGCCAGTGTCCTGGATGACTGATGAGGCAGATGGCACAGTCTGCTTAGGTCCCACGTCAACGGTCGCATCCTGCAACACACCCCTGAGAGGTGATGGTGCTGGAATACAGAAAAAGTAGTATCAGTATTGAATGCACACTGTGCATGCAGTGCTGTGTCCCATGCAGTCGAAGCTTGTGCATCACCAACATGCCAGCCCACACCAGGGGATGCTCATGCAGCACCGCACATCATAGCAGTAATGCCATAGGCATTGCACAAAGCAGGCCAGCCATGGTGCATAGCTGCAGCACATGGGGTTGCACTGCTACACATCTGGCATACATACATCCACCCCTTGGCTCCTCCCCATGGGTCACGCCACCAGAGATGTGTTGGGCAGATGCCTCTGACTGCAGTGGCCCTGACTGTGCCACTGGCATGCACTGCACAAGCAACGCTGACAGGCATCCATGCAACACTGCATACCCTGGACCCTGACTCATGGCCCCAGTACAGTGCCCAGGCTGCAGTCCCAATGCACATGGTGGCCAATGCCATGCATGGTGTGCCCATGTGTGGCATGTGCCACATCATGCCACACTAAGCATGCAAGCGCCTCACCACTGCAGTCATGCATAACATGCTGGTGGAGTGCACACACCTGTAGTCGTGCCTACATACTCACAGTGCTAGCGATGGACTGTCACCTGTCTGGAATCACCACCTGGGGCACCCTCAATGGCTACACAGCTGATGGTTGCTGCCATGAGCTTCTCATCCGATGACAGTATGGGTGCTGTGTACAGTCCTCTGCCCATCCTACTGCGTGTCGCCCTGATGGAAGCCACCTTCTCCTTAATGCACCACCTATCAGTTCCCATCTTCATCTTCCACTCCTGTGCACTGCAGTTGTGTCTGCTGTGGGCATTCACATACATGGCCACCTCTTCCCACCCAGTGGCACAGTCCTGCAGGGCACCAGTGACCCCAGTCAGCAGTCCCTCCCTGTCATGGTAGGCCTCGAAAAAGGCCTGCTGCTCATCTTTTATGAAGTTGGGCCTGTGGTTCTGTGCAGGCCCCTGCTCTTCAGCTCACTCCATCTCTGACATGTTGCTACCTGTGGACTGTCAGACATTGCCCGGATAAGCAGCATGGCAGCACACCATGGAACAATGCAGCACTGACAATATGCACAGCAGTAACATTACACAACACAGTGTGGTGGATCTTACCTCAATGGCTGCAATACCTGTCAGTGACCTGTGCTGTGTTGTGGCTCTTCTATGGCTCAACTCATGCAAATGAGCCCCTGCGCAGTCAGTAATGATATGCTAATGTGTGCAACTGCACCTGGCATTGGCACATGAGGCTATTTGCATATGCTGGCTGAATATTGCAGAATTGCGCCTTGCACAACACAAATGTGCCAGATAATTTTGCTGGTGCACTTCTGGCACATGCACAATGCGCAGATGCACACCTGCCATGCACATCATCAGTAAACCATAGTCCTGTATGGTGTCTCGCACATCTGATTCCACTGAGTTGCAGTGTCCTATGGCACATGCATCCATGTGAGCAGGCCACACATGCAGCACTGATTTCGCTGTCATGCCTTATCATGCAAATGTGACATGTGCATCATGCCTGTGACAGTGCATGGTCAGCCGATGCACTATTGGCGCTCACATGGTGTGGCACTGTATGAAGCACAGCACGTATGTGGGTCACGGCTGTGATCCCATATTCCCGCTTGCATTTCCGGCATTACTCATGTACAGTACTGAGTGATAGGCCTCTGTTGTACATGCTTATCATGCATCTACATGCTGCACCATCATGGTCCGTATACCCCAGTCATGCATCTGGCACAGCGCAGAGCCACATGCTTACAGTGCATACCACATTGACCTTTTGCTCTGTGGAGGTGCACAGGTACCATGGCATAATTGGCAGGGCAACAGCGATGGGCCAGGAACTGGTCTGACATTAAGATGGTGAACTGGTGGCCTTAGTAGAGCCACATGCAGACCAGCTCTTTGTGGCTGGTGATCTCCATGAGCCTCGGTCCCAGGTGTGGGAATGTGTGGCAGAGGGCCTGGAGAGGAGGACGGGGGCACACAGTCTGGGGAGCAATGTCACCACCACTATGGCGACTTGCATAGGCATGACCCAGACCATCTGCGGCATCTGCAGGACTGTGCCCGGTGAGGAGCAGTGCCACAGCTAGGTAGGTATCTCCATGCACAGTGCATGCAGTTAATATCCAGTTTCTGTGCTGTTGGGTGTGTTGCCTGTGTAGCTGTGTCTGGTGGGGGAACAGCACTGGTGGGTGTTGTGTGTCCAGTGGTGCAACACAGTGTGCCTGTGCAGTGCATGGCACCATAGGCCCAGACAACATACCCCACACAGGGGACATTGTCCCTGCTTGTGCTCTGGCAGTGCTGTGTGCTGTGTCTTGGCTGGGGGGCGCTGTTCATGGTATGCAACTGATGTATCTTTATGTCTCTGTTTCTTCCACAGGGCCAGTGGAGTGCAGGAGGGCAGGAGGCTGCCTCTCAGGATAGACAGCACCGTGAGGGAGATACAGCTGTGGACCTGCACCAGGACAGGCAGGTGAGTGTGCAGCATGGTTCACACAGCATTGCAGGGCCTGTAATGGGTGTTGCCTGCACAGATGAAGGACACTGCCACCATGCGGGCTATAGCATGTGGTGGGGTACTGGCTCCACTGCCTCTGTTGTGTTGTGCTGTGCTGTGTGTGGCAAGTCCATGCGTGTAGCTCTGTGTGGTGGCATCCTGTCGCTGTCACTGGTGGGGTGTGTGTGTGTGTGTATGTGTGTGTGTGTCCCACAGTTCATCACTGCTGCTGGTTGGCTCCTGTCCTGCCTGTGGGGGTGTTGCCCCTGCCCTGTGGGGTACACTGCACAGGTGTGGGTGCATGTTGTTCACTGACATCCAACCACTATGTCTGTGGGGCAGAGCTAGGTTTGTTGTTGCTGTCCGCTGTGCAAGTGCTGTTGGTGGGTCTGTCTATGGGTGGGCATCACAGCTGTTCCTTGCACACACACTGGGGGGGGGGCGATGCTGCTGTTCAGGGCCCGACACTTAGTGGCTGTCCTGTGGTCCCCTTTCTTAGGTCATCCTGTGTCTTGTGGCAGACATCAGAGAATGAGGGTCATTACGGACAAGTGCTACAGCTCCAGTGCTCAATCCTATGGCTACTGGACAGGACAGCTGTCCACATATGGCTAAGCAGATGTCATCTGGCAGCAACCCAGCAGCTGGTGTTAGAGATGCCCAGGATGCACATGGCACTGAGGCAACTGTGGCATTAGCCAAGGGATATTGTCTTCCAGCTCCTCCCACCATCCCCTGCCCACCATCAATCAGGACAGTTGCTATTCTTCCCTCCAGCTCCCTGCTTTGTCTCCAGTCCATTCCCCTTGTTGCCCTCCTTTGCTTCCATCCTCTGTTGCCCCCTTCCCTGTTGTTGTTGTGTTTGCCCTACTGGCACCAAGGCTTGTTTGTGTCTTACACTATTGTGTTTCTTATTAAACTGTTCTCCTTTTGCACATCTGTGTCTGTGCTTCCTTCACATGCACAGGCTGTTGCACAGTGCTGCCATTGATCTGTGCTGTTGGTGGGCATGCCCCTATCCATCCCCATGCTGTCCCCTCCATGTGGTTCTGTTGTGTGCACAGTGGCCTGTGTGCCACGTCTCTCTCTGGGTCATAGGCCCTTGAGTGTTGGCTGTGCTCCTACCCTGTGCATGGTACAGTGCCCTATGTCCCTGTTTGCCTGTGCTGGCCTGTACATCTCCAGCTATGGTGCCCTTCCAAGTACTGGTGTGCTGTGCGGTGCTGTGTTCGGTTTCCCGGTGTGTCTACATGGCATGTGCATCATGAGCTTGGCACATGTGTGGCAGTGTGGCAATGGCACACTGTACATGCCTGGTGCCCTCATCCTGTGGCTAGGCCATCATCCTGGACGGTGTTGCCTATTGGAACGTGGTCATGCGGTGGCCTGTACCTGCTGCTGTCTGTTTCTTGTGTCTGGTGGGCTTTGTCGTTGGTGACCAGGGTCTGTAGGGCACCAGGCACTGTCTATGGCCCTCTGGCCCTGTGTCAGTCCATGAAAATCCCGTAGCCCCACTGGTTGCAACATGTCACATGGCCATTGGTTATTTTCTGACAACTGCATACCTCACCTGAACTGCAAATCTTTTAAACAAATAAAAGTCAATTTTATAAGTGGTATAACACAATCCAGGGTAAACAGTCATGATGGAATAATGCATTTCTCCGGTGATTGCTGTATACAGCTACCCATCATTCCGAACAACCTGAGGCATGAATTATTCCTTTACAGCCCCTCACCCTGGCATTTGTTTTTCCTTACATATGCTGTGGATTGCAAAAATTGAATATGTTGTTTATGGAAACCATGGATTAGTAATCCACGAAAAACTTTCTACTTCCATGGCCTTTCATATCATTAAGTTGTTTAATTATTTTTTGTGTCATGTGTATTTCACAAGTCTGGAAGTTGGCAACTATTTGTCCTGTTCACAAAAGTGGTCTGGTTATGGACCCTGGCAACTATAGGCCTATTTTATTACTGCCCCCCGTCAAAGAGCCTAGAAAGAATAGTCTGAGATCAGTTGAATTATTTTATGATGAGCCATGATCTTTATACTCCAGCACAGCATGGTTTCCAACAGAAACACAGTACTGAAATGGGCTTGGTGGGATTCACTGACAGCGCCCATCAGGCAATTGATTCTAGTGGCATTGTGCCATGGTGTTTGTGGATCTCACCAAGGCCTTGGATTTGGTAGACCATCCCTACTTCCCCTGCTACTTAAAGGGGACTCTCATCTTCAGGATTTCATAATGCCTGAAAGCCCACAAAGCTAATCTGAGTGAGTTATTAGCTTACCAATAAATTTTAGTAGTCCAAAGTTAATCATATGTGAATCAGCTAGTAAATAAGGGCTGGGGCAGCCATGTGCTAATTGGATTATTTTCACTAGCAGTTTGAAAAGTACAGGTGATAACTCACTTGTTTCATTGCACATACAAAACAATTATTATAAATATAGAAAGTGCTGTAATAACACCTTAAAACACACTTAATAAAACAGACAACTTCAATTTAACCTATTGGATTATCTGCAAAAGAAGCAGGACTAAGACTGCGGTGACATCATTGCCTGTCAGAATCCTAAAACACATGGCTTCCCTCAGCCCTTAATTACCTGCTGATTTACGTATAAGGAAAAAGGAAAGGGAAAATTAAACAGGAAAGGCCCACTAAGCAGAAGCTTGTTTCTAGGTGTGACCTGGGAGCACAAGAAAATTAAATGACTTGCTGAGGGTCACATAGTATGCAAGTGGGGGCTGTGGGATTCATACCCAGATCTCCAGGTTTGCAGCTCAGTGCCCTAAACCACATTGCTATATTGCTTCTTATAAGACATATGAATAACTCTGGACTGCTTAGACTTACAGGGAAGCACAATAGCTCACTCAAAGTAGTGTTTTATGGGCTTTCAGACATTAAGAAATACTGATGATGAGAGTTCATATTTAAGGCACTGTCATACCTAAATGTCTCAGGTGATGTGATTGTTTTGGTGACTATTTGATCAATAGAGCACACAGGACCATGATTAAGGTTGTGTCATCTAACTACAGGAAAATTGATTATGTTATATTCTTCGACCCCTGCTCTTCTCCCTTTTCCTCAACAATCTACCCAGCGTTTGCCCTACCTTGGATATGGTATTATATGCCAATGATGTGATATTGTTTTGGGAGAAGAGATGACCAGAATACATTGATTCAAAAAGACTTTGATTACTCACAATGATGGTTTAGGTAGAGTAACACGATTTTAAACATTAAAAAAAACAAAACAAATGCCATGCGTTTTGCTGGCCAACATAAGAGGGAAAACTTAGATTTTAAAATTAAATAACTTCATGATAACTTTATTGAAATCATCAATGAATTAAAATATCTCTATATACTCTCCCAGATAATCAAATGTTTCAAATATTCACACTTTATAGTGTTGCTACAGATGACAAGTTAAGGAAGCCCCAAGAAATTTCAGCTACCCCATGTCAAATTTAGATATTTTGTTCCCAGTACACAGTGGTCATCTAAACATGTAAAATCCACAGCAAAAAATAAGGGTTGCCACTTGCCATGTTTGTTATTAAGTTATGTGGGGAGCCATAAGCCCGTTTTATGGAAAAAATCCCTAACAGGTCAGATGGTATTAAATAGTTATAAAAACGTTGTTTTAGGTGTCTAAGAATGTGAGAGAAAAGAGAAACACAAATACATCACTTCTATTGACGTTTGCTCATTTTGTCCACAAATGCAAAAATAAAGAGTCAGATACTGATACTATGACAAACTCTTCACTAACATTTGAAGAGTATTATGGGCATGTTCTTATACATTCAGGGCGGGATATTCAGACTGCACCAGGCTGTGCCGCAAGCCTGAGCGCAGTGCAACTTGGATGCGCAGGGGTGTTGACAGGGTGATATTCAACGGAGATGCACATGGCACAGCATCGTTGAATATCACCCCTTGGCCACCCGCAGTGCTCATGGTACAATGGCACTTGACCAGCACAAGTGGCCAGAGTGGAACAGGGGGATGCACAAGCGCAAGTGCCGCTGCGATAGGCGCAACCACCGCAATATTCAAAAGTGCACATGCAAATGGGGCCATAATGTATTCAAGCTGTAAATGGGGCCATTTGCATGTCATTATGGCCCCATTTGCATGCAGATGCACCGATCCCCGGCGACTTGTGCCTGGTGCGCTGCCAGGCTGCAGCCGCCGGGGACCGGCGCCCCCTGCACATCACGGCAAAGTGCCCCAATCCCAATCTCAGGCATGTGTAAATGTAAGAACATGTCCAATATCCCTGGTGGTTCAATGGCCCGCTTGCAGCCCTATCATGGGCATATGTAGAATAAATAATAGTCCAATATCCCTGGCGGTCCAGTGGACCACTTGCAGCCCGATCGCGGGCATATGTAGAATAAATATTATTCCTATATCCCTGGTGGTCCAATGAACCGGTCACAGCCCGATCGCGGGCATTCATGACATGTTATAGTCCCATATCCCTGGTGGTCCAGTGGACCACTCACAGCCCGATCACAGGCATCAGTAATTAATAATGACACTCCAATCCAACCCTGGTGGTCCAGTGGTACTCCCCTCCTCCCCACCCGCCCACTGAGACCCGCGCCCTCCCCCTGGTCAGCGGCTGGCAGCACTCATCCCGCCTGCTTCCTGCCGCCTGCCTACTGACCCCATATGGTAGGGCAGTCGCCCACTGGTCCACAGCGTGAGCTAATGGGTGTGCAGCTCCATATCAGGAGCAGTCCAGATATGTGAATGGATCCATTCACATATCTGACCGTAGTATGGTATTAGTGCAAGCCCATTGGCTCATGCTGTGGACCATCGGGCGCATACAGCCCTACTGTATGGAGTCAGTCGGCGGCCGCGGTGGCAGGCGGATGAGCGCCTGGCCACTGGACTAGGGGCGGGCGTGGGTCATAGTGGACGGTGGGAAGGGGGTACCGCTGACCACCAGGTTTGATTGGAGTGTCATTTTCAATTACTGATGCCCACGAAGATGCGAGCGTCCGCCGGACCACCAGGATATAGGACTATTATTTTCTAGAAATGCCCACGATCGGGCAGGGAGGCACCACTACGAAGGTGCCGCCGGAGCTCGAGTGACCACCCACAGGTGGCAGCTGGCGTGTTGCACCTTGCAATATGGCATCTCACCTGTGGGTGGCCAGCTGTTGCTCCTTTTTTATGGTCTCACCTGTGTGCAGTGCAGGTAGGGGTTGTGTATGCATGGGCTCAGCACATCCTGGGCTGAATATTGGGATGTGCGGTGTATGCATGGGCACGCCCCCCCCCCCAACCTGTACTGCATACATTACTGATGCGCTCTGGCGCATCAGAATTTGTGCTAGAGCTCACTCCCCCTTTGAATACCGCACCGGGGAGCATCAGTGGGTTGCGCAAGGTGCAACTGTGTTGTGCCATGCACAATCCTTCTGAATATCCCGCCCTCAATCTATAAATCCCATGCCATTTTCATAAAACTTTTTTGATAGATGTAGAATAGTTTGCAAATATAGCAAAAGAAAGAAACATAGGGGTTTCCATGTTGTTTGTTGCAATATCTGCTTTCAAAGTTGCAGTTTCAGAGCTGATTGGGTCAGGACAAGAATAATTACAAAATTCCAATAAAAATAAAACTTTCCAAAAAGCTATTTAAACAATTCAGAAAAGTACCTACAGAATGACAAGAATTTTAATGTAAAAGAAACAGAGTTACCACAGACAGACACACACACACACACACACACACACACACAGCAAATTGAATTATGCCAATGGCCAATTTCATCACTACCATTTTGTATATTTCTTAGCCGGACATCATATAATATGCTAAATACAGTAATTATTCAAATAATATTTCCATACATTTAAGAATGTGCTTGTTCCAGCAAACAATCTTGAAATGTTTTCCAGGTGCATCAGATAAATGGGAATTTGAAACAGCAGTGAACACCTTTGAGTACCTCATGCACACGGTTTATCTAACTAGGGTGTTATGAATCTATCTGAATATGGAATGTATTCAGAAATCGAACTCTCTTAATTGAATGTTTAGAAACTTATATTTACATACAGCAGTGCTGTAGCTAGGAAAATAAAAAATCTAGCCAGAACACTTTGGTGTCTGCTTTCCATCCCGTGCATTATGTACTGTATTTGTTGCACAGACCCTTGTACACCCATATTATACTACAGAACCTACTTAGTAAGAATAAAAAATTAAAGCAGCACTTAGTTTACGCACTTAGCTTTATATTTAATTTAAACAAAGTGTAATATTCATATTATAACACTAGTAAGGGTGGATATCAGACAGTAGGAGTAACCAAAATCAATGGTCAGAGCCAAAAATGCCCCGCCCCAATTAACTTCCAATCCATTGCTTATTTCGCACGTATTCCACACCTATTACATACAGCACAGCACAGTACAGTTCAAATTATTTGTGCAACCAGCTGACAGACTTTTAGTATCTGAGTTGTTAGGGCTCTGCATGAGAAAATCCTTAATCACTAATTATCTGGTTGACAGCTGGTTTCTCCTGAGTTCTATATGTCCTGCCTCAATAAACTTTGAGTTAAAACCACATTATGCAGATGAAGGAAAAAAGCAAACTCACTAGCAGGCAATGTATCACAATCAAATAGAGAATGGGTTGCAGACTGGCTGCACAATAACGTTAATGTGTTCTGTGCTTTAAAGTAAAATGTTAAATGTGCTATTGTGAATCTTCTGAACTTGATTTGAAGCATGCGAGTAAAATCTGATGTCACCACAAGACCCACATAGAAACTAAGGCCCTGTCCACACTATGCCTCTGTAACATTACAGAGTGCCCAAACTGTTACTGCAACAGTTTGCGTTTACACCTGTAACATTACAGAAGGCATTTTCGTAACCGTTGTTGAAACCACATATGAGGTGGTTTCAACAACGGTTATGAAACTGGTTATGCCTCAGTAACGTTACCAGGCGAAGTGTGGACACATGGTAATGGTCCCCTGCAGGGCCCGTAGCGCAGCGCGAGCTGCATCCTGGGAACAGGTGCCATTGTAACGGTCACCTAGCACCCCTAGTGTGGACCGGTGGTACCGGTCCCATAATGGACACCGCCATAATGAGGACACACTGCACCACTCCCCGGCCCTAATGAATTGCACCCGTTACCGGAGCAGTGTAGTGTGGACAGGGTCTAAGTAGCTCACCTGAGGCTCATCCATGGTACCAAAGCTTTTCAATTAGCAATTACACAAGTCATGACCGTTTAATAAGAACTGAAAATAATGAATCAGAACCTTTTATGTTTGGAGTCCTTAAAGCAGCAGTGCAAAATAATTTATTTTTGTTCAAAAACTAATTTCAGCTGCAATTAATAAAAAAGTATTAGCATACCTGTCAAATCTACTTTTCCAGGTACTTTCTATGCTGGACATCATGCATTAATTTTATTTTCTGGATCCTAACCCTTGCCAGGACTGCAGTGTTATTTCTAAGCCAATTGTGGCAGCTATCCTCAATTCTTGAGCAACAACTAAATTAAAACATTTATAAAATACCCAAATATTAGTTGAACTAGAACATTTTACAACTAAATGAAACTACATGACATCTGGAATATGTTCTAAAGAAAAAAGAGTAGGGTCAAATGTTCTGCTTAATTTGTTGCACTGATGCTTAAATCAAACAGATCAGGACCTTTTCTAGTTCTACAACCCTAGACCAGGTTTAGACTGGTACAGAGGAACTCATTAACATTATTGGAACATTATGCAGAAGTGCCATTCTTTGTGACTGAAATATTAAAAATGACAATGATACATGCCACTGCAGAGACTGTGCAAGATCATTATGTAAATTTAAAAAGGAGAACTAGAAAGCATGTTGTGTGAGAAGCAAACACCAGTCGTGTACCAGGATATGTCTCACACATTACAAAACATTTGGCCAACCAATTTTATAGTCAAATTTGTACTTTGCCTGACTATCATATTTATGATGCAGTTCTCTAGAGCATAGGAGTTTCATCTTATCCCACTACTCGTGGCATTTTCGTGTGTGTGTGTGGGGGGGGGTACTGATTTAGGCCTGTTTTTGTGAAAGAAATAAAATTTGATTTGATTTTTATTTGTTAACCCAGTAAGGTCCTTGAACAAAAAATGCACACATTTTATGGATGATCAAAGAAAAGACAACAGACAACAACAAAGGTAAATAAAACAAAAGTAACATTGCAAGAAGTAATTTGTGGCAATGGGATAAAGTCAAATAAACAAGCATTTGTCAATGCCGAATGTTTGCTTGCTGGCATTGGCAGTGGTAATGTAGAAGTTACAGAGCTGCGTAATAGGAATGGCAGTAAAGTACTGAACTGAAGCCAACCCCACCACCACCCTGCAGAGAGTGACAGGCATTGGGGTGTGCATTTGGGTCATCAGGCATAACGGCCTCGCCATTTCACCACACCCCACCCTGCAGACACTGACAAGTGTCATGGTGTTCCTTGGGGTCTTTGGCCCTTATGCTCACCCCATTTCATTGGGAAATGCGGTGAGATGGGTGCAATATAGGAGAATGGGGTGAACTTTGGGGCTGAAGGTCCAAGGCATACCTCGATGCCTCTCACTGGCTGCAGGGTGTGAGAATGGCTATGAGCATTACAGGCAGGAATCCCAAGCCACACCCCTGATGCCTGTCATTCTCTTACAGTGTTGGGCGTTATGGTTGGAAACCCTAATACCTCAGGCATTCGTTGGTATTTTCCTCCAAATTTTCAACATGTTTTTTGTGACCCCACCTCATGAACAGGGGAATATCAGCTTGTGAAAGCTGCTTATGCACAGACAGTACGGCATTTAGCACCACAGGTGCAAAACATTCCAACAGGATGTAAAAACGACAGCTGTACTGTTCATGGGGAGGTGTAAAATGGCAATGTTGCAAATCTGCAGTAAAAATATTTAAAAAATGGTCAAGTCATGGCGTACATAGAAACTGTGCAACGCACACCCGTAATATAATTAGGTTGGGGATATTTTACAGCAGATTGTCAACTCAGGCATTTTGGTGCCTCTGATCATGAACAGTGTCACTGTGATTTTCTCTAGCTGTGCCGAACAATGATTTCCCACAGCGACCATGCATCTCAGCGCTGAAAGTGTGAGAAACACACTTCAGCCATGTTGTGAAAAATGACAGCTGTACTGTTCATAAGGAAGTGTGAAAAAATGCCACTGGTGAAAATCTGGACTGAAAATATTACAAAGTCATGAACTTTCGGTGCGTGGAAACTGCGCATTGCTCACTCGTAACACAGTCATTTCACGGACTTTTGTCACCGAAATTGTCAACATAGCCATTTTAAGACCTCTGCTCATGAACAATGTAACTGTGATTTTCTTAATCTGTCTAAACATTGCTTTACCGGCACACCAGCACCATTGTCTGCGCTACATGTCTTGGCTTACATTTTCAGAAGCGACATATGAAAAATGGCGAGTTGTACTGTTCATAAGGAAGTGTAATAAAATGGCAGTGTTGAAAATTGGAGTGAAAATATTAAATTTATAAACTTTAGATCATGCATAGGAACTGCGAACGCATCAGAAAACAGTCATTTTAGGAATTTTCACCAAATTTCAACATAGCCATTTTAGGACCTCTGCTCATGAACAGTGTCACTGTGATTTTCTTAATGTGTCCCATACATTGATTTTGCACATACTCGCCATTGTGCACTACATGGGTGGAAACACATTTTGGGCAAGATGTGAAAATGACAGCTATACTGCTCATAAGGAGGTGTGGTAAAATGGCAATGTTGAAAATCTGGAGTGCAAATATTGAAAATTCGCGAACTTCACAGTGTGCGTAGGAACTGCACAATGCACCCTCGTGAAACGAAGTCATTTTAGAATTTTTTCACCAAATTTTCAACATAGCCATTTTAAGACCTTTGCTCATGAACAGTGTCACTGTGACTTTCTTAATTTGTCCCGATGACATTGATTTAAGCACACCGACTGTGCCATTGTGCACTACATGGGCGGAAACACGCTTTGGGTGAGATGTGAAAAATAGCTATACTGTTCATAAGAAGGTGTGGTAAAATGGCAATGTTGGAAATCTGGAGTGAAAATATTGAAGAATTCGTGAACTTCACGGCGTGCATAGGAGCTGTGTGCAAGCATGAGCTCGTAAAACCTGATCATTTTAGAATTTTTTCACCAAATTTTCAACATAGCCATTTTAACACCTGAGCTCATGAACAGTGTCACTGTGATTTTCTTAATTTGTCCGGTACATTGATCTCGCACACCGACTGCGCCATTGTGTGCTACATGGGCAGAAACATGTTGTGGGTGACATGTGAAAAATGACAGCTGTACTGCTCATAAGAAGGTGTGATAAAATGGCAATGTTGGAAATCTGGAGTGAAAATATTGAAAATTCGCAACCTTACGAGTGTGCGTAGGAACAGCGCAATGCACCCTCGTAAAACAGTCATTTTTAGGAATTTTTTCACCAAATTTTCAACATAGCCATTTTAAGACCTCTGCTCATGAACAGTGTCACTGTGATTTTCTTAATTTGTCCATACATTGATTTCGCACACTGACTGCGCCATTCTGCGCTACATGGGTGGAAACACATTTTGGGTGAGATGTGAAAAATGACAGCTGTACTACTCATAAGAAGGTGTGGTAAAATGGCAATGTTGAAAATCTGGAGTGAAAATAATGAAATTTCGTGAACTTACGAGCCTGCGTAGGAACTGCTCAAAGCACCCTAGTAAAACAGTCATTTTTTGGAATTTTGGCACCAAATTTTCAACATGGGGTTTTTGGGACCCCTTCTCATGAATGATGTCACTGTCATGGTGGTATTCAGGCCCAAAGGGGTGATTTTGCAGCCGCGCAGTCACTGCGCGAAATCACCCCTCGGGCCCGAATAACACCATGACAGTGACATAATTCATGAGAAGGGTTCCCAAAAACCCCATGTTGAAAATTTGGTGCAAAAATTCCCAAAAATGCCCGAGATATGCAATAAAGTTGAAACCCTCTATGTAACCCATTATACAGCATACCGGCATTTCCTCAGTTCGCGGTCGGCTTTGAAGAGTGCAGACGTGTTCCCGGTCCACCGAAGATCGTCGCGCTGGAGTCCGGAAGTAAGTATGGGGTGGGGGGGTGTGGGGAGGCTGGGTGCGCAGTGGGTGGGTGCGGTTGTGGGAGGGGTTGGGAGGCCGTGAAGGACAGTTTTTATTTTACAGGTAAAAACAAAAAGGCGTCAGTGGGACGTTTGTCACGCTGGGGTGGGCTCCCAGCATAGCACAAGGACTTGGGGGCATTCAGCCGATGGGGATTGGGCACCCCGTCAGCAAATCAAAAAAAAATCACGGCACTGTTTGCCACGCTTGGGTGGGCTCCAGCGTGGCACAAGGACTTGGGAGGGTGTTCAGCCAACGGGATTGGGCACCCTGCTGGCAAAATACAAAAAAAATCGAGGCACCGTTTGCCATGCTGGGGTGGGCTCCCAGCGTGGCACAAGGACAGGGGAGCATTCAGCCGATGGGGATTAGGCACCCGCGTAAAAGGACACAGTGCTTGCCACGCTGGGGTGGGCTCCCAGCGTGGCACCTACAGCTGGGGGTGGGACCAGCTCAGCCGACAGGGATTGGGCACCCGGCGGCTATACAGTACAGGGGCGCGCGTCTGTCTGTCGTGGGGGAGTTGCGTGAGCAGCCGATATCTTATCGGTGCTCACTCAAGCGTAGCTCCCTTTCAATCAGAATGCCCATTACTTGAGCGTGTCACACAGCTCCAAATGCCTGGCTTACAGGGCCACGCCTGCCAGCCCACTGACTGAATTGGAGGAGGAGGTGACACACCTCCGAAATCTCCGATGAAGGCACTATGTTTCTTGCACATGCGTGCAAGCAAACATAAATACTAAATGCTTCATGTGTACAACATTTCACACCACTTGCCTTCTTTCTGAAACAGACCAGGTTCTGAGGTCCTTTGCCCACCACAAGCCTTTTTTCTGATACCAGACCACCACAAGCCTTTTTTTTGTGTACATACCTAGTTTGCTGGGTCCTTTGCACACTGCCAACCTTCCTCCTGGGTCTTTGCACTACACTAACATTCTTTCTGACAACAGATCAGCTAGTCGAATGCATAATACATCAAAATCAATGTTTTATAACTTTGCAACTTATTGAAACCTTATTAGAACCTTTAGAAAAGGCCTTGACCAGGGCTGCTTCAGCTCCCTCACGGTCGGCCAGCACCCAGCCAGCCAGCCACCGACCGAGACCATGATGCCCACCTGCAGCTCCTTGGAAGCTGCCTGCCCTGTCCGGGGCTGCTTCAGCTCCCCCACAGTCAGCCAGCACCCAGCCAGCCACCGACCGAGACCAGAACGCCCGCCTGCTACTCCTTGGAAGCTGCCTGCAATTGAACAAGGCTGCTTCACCTCCCCCACGGTCGTCCGGCACCCAGCCAGCCACCGACCAAGACCAGGATGCCCGCCTGCAGCTCCTTGGAAGCTGCTTGCCCTTGAATGGGGCTGCTGCAGCTCCACCACCATTGGCCAGCACCCAGCCAGCCACCGACCGAGACCAGGACGTCTGCCTGCTACTCCTTGGAAGCTGCCTGCAATTCAATGGGGCTGCTTCAGCTCCCCCATGGTCGGCCGGCACCCAGCCAGCCACCGACCGAGACCAGGAGGCCTGTCTGCAGCTCCTTGGAAGCTGTCTGCCCTTGAGTGGGACTGCTTCAGCTCCCACATGGTTGGCCGGCACCCAGCCAGCCACCGACCGAGACCAGGACACCTGCCTGCAGCTCCTTGGAAGGTACGGCAACAGTGCAGCCAATCGGAACACGGGCACTTCCAGCAAACCCGCTCTGATTGGCCAGGACTTTTCCCCTGCTTTTGCTACCTGGCACTTTTTACAAATAGATTTTAGATAGAACTAAGCACATTTCAAGTGTCTAATAGAAATTTTTCAACTCTATTAGCTGGATTGTAATTTCTACTACTGTTTTAAAGTGCTTACAGCTCTTCTGTTTCCTTGCTCCTCCTGCACCCCCCATCCAAGCACTCTGCCTTGGCGCTGAAAATCTAACTCTCCTTTGTCTTGCTAAACTGCTGAATCTAAACCTATCCTACCTCTATGCTATTTAAACCCTGCTATTTTTCTTCTCTCTAGCTGCCTGCCCTTGAATGGGGCTGCTTTAGCTCCCCCACGGTCGGCCAGCACCCAGCCAGCCACCGACCGAGATGAGGATGCCTTCCTGCAGCTCCTTGGAAGGTACAATGATAGCGCAGCCAATCAGAACACTGGCGCTTCCAGCAAACCTGCTCTGATTGGCCAGGACTTTCCCCCTGCTTTTACCACCTGGCACTTTTTACAAATAGATTTTAGATAGAACTAAGCACATTTCAAGTGTCTAATATAAGTTTTTTTTTTCAGTTTTCCATTAGCAGGTTATACAGACCTGCCAGTTGAGGGATACTTGTTCTTTCATTTAAAAAAAAAGTCTATCCTCTGAAAGACACAGTTGCTTTACTTGCTATATACCTTCCTTCCCACCCTCGAGATCCTCTTGAACCGGGTAAGACTTCCCTGAACCACGGGACTGCTGACAGCCATGCCATTGGCCCCACGGTATCTGTACCACACCCTGATTGGACATTCTCTTGCCTCCTGCTCAGAGAGTGGCTCTTGAGCCAGCTAAAACTTTGCTCTGCTCAGGGCTGCTGCACCTGTTCATTTCTATGGCAAACGGCCAAAACTTTATGCCCGCCCCCACCTCCGACCTTAACTTTATAGACCTTCCTCCATGCCCCCGGTAGCTCCGCCCCCCCACTCGTGCTCCATTGGGTACCTGTTTTGGGACCCCCCCATCTTTTAGTCGCCACGTCCCACTCCCTGGCCCTCCTGGCTGTATCCTCACTTCCCACGGATAAAGCTACTGCTCTTCTGCCCCTTCTCCTAGCCCCATCAGTCTGTCTTAACCCCCTCCCTCCACCTACCCCAAATCCTACCTTAATCATGCGCCTCCACCGTTCTCTACCCCTAGTCTATTTCTTCTTGCCTGTCTTCCTCCCTACACACCCCAAAAGCCTGCTTTCCTCCATCCCCACAGCTTCCACATTCCTACAACCTTCCTCCACATAGGCACACTGCACCTTGACTGCTGCTTGCCCAAGGTCTATCCTACCACCATTAAACTGTCCTACACCCACACTGGTCCTAGCCCTCCACTCTGGTCCCTCCTGTCTATGCTTACCCTCACCCACTATAGTCGATGCTAGGCAACTTCCCGAGATGCTAGTAGGTGAAAGCATTCCCTTAAAGAAATACGCCACAGCTCCTTGAGGCTAGTCCTCCTTCTCCTAATGCTGTCAGGCAACGTGCACCCAAACCCAGGCCCATTCTGCTCTAAAGCCACTAATCTGAGCAAGCCTTCGGTTGCCCTCTCATTCATATCAATTAACATCTGCAGCCTCCTTCCTAAAATGGATGCCCTACAGGTCTTCACCAGCCAACACTGTCTTGACATCCTGGCAGTTGTCGAAACCTGGCTCACGCCATCAGTACCGGACCATGCAATCAGCCTTCCTGGCTACAACGTCTTTAGGTTGGATCGCCTCTCCAAAAGAGGTGGGGGCTGCGCTCTCTACCTAAAAGACTCCACACTGGAGAATCACATCATTACCTCACTCCAACCCACAACTGCCAGATACTGCCATTGAGAATCTTTCTCGCAGCCCAAAACAAAACCCTTACTGTTACCACCATCTACATCCCTCCCAAAGAACAGGGAACTGGTCTAACAGCTGTTCTTGACTTTGTAAAGTCACTCCAACCGGACACCGAATCCATCCTCCTAAGCGACTTCAACATCAACTGGCCTGCGGACTATGCTGGCGCACACAGGGATACCGTTGCTGCTGCGAACCTCACACAAATGGTTGACTCACCAACCAGGAAAAATTACAGGACCGGCACCAGCACACTCTTGGACTGGATCCTTACCAGTCACCCGTCATGGCTATCTAACACTAATGTCCTCCCTGACTCTCTCAGCGACCACTCCCCTGATAACTTCACCTGGTCAAATAAATTCATCAAACAACTGCCAAATACTATCATCAGCAGGGTTCTACCCGGTGGTCACCTTCCTTGACTCAAATCCCACCTCGTCCATCAAGACTGGTCCCCTATCTTCAATGCAACCAACGTAAACTCTGCCCTTGACCACTTCATAAACATCTTCACTGTGGCCTGTGACACGTATGCTCCTATTAAGAAATGCAAAGTCAAATCACTCAGTAACCCTTGGCTCCCAGATGACCTCCTCAGGATGCTAAAAACAAGAGACCACCTATGGGAGCTGGCCAGAAACTCTGGAAGGCAAAACGACATCCAAAACTACAAACGTGTCCGCAATGACTGCATCAAACCAATCCAGCAAATGAAGCCTGCCTACTATAAGCATGCCCTCACAAACTCCTGGGACAATGGTTGGGAATTCTGGAAGAACATAAAGGAACTCACTGGGAATCCACCCAAACCCACCCCCATCAATACTCAACATCAACGGAACCACAATCCTCAACCCAAAAACCATCACGGATACCTTTAACAAAGCCTTTACCAACCTCAGCATGGTCCTACCCCAGGACTGCTTCAAAGATGGTGAAGCCCCTCTGTCCACAATGAACACTATTCCCACCAGCTCTCCCCGCTTCTACTTCAAAGTAGTTAAGGCTCACCAAGAACGCAAATGTTACCAAAACCCTTGGTAAATTAAGATTCAGTAATGACTCCCTTGATCTCAAAATCCTGTCTCTCACACTTGATGAATTGCTTAGTCCACTGACCAGAATTTTCAACCTCTCCCTCAGCCTTAGGCAGTTTCCAGACAGATGGAAATCTGCCACTGTCACCCCAATCCATAAAAGTGGTGACAAAACTGCCCACGATAACTACAGACCTATCTCCCTACTACTCCCACTCTCCAAGGCACTAGAACGCATCGTCTCGGACCAGCTCACAGAATACCTGGATACGCATAAATCTTGTGCAAGCAACAACACAGGTTCCACAAGGTCACAGCACCTCCACAGCCCTACTTGAATTCACTGGCACAATCCACAATGCACTTGACTCCAGTGAACTACTAGGCTTAATCTACATTGACTTAACTAAAGCCTTTGACACCATCAATCACCGCCTCCTGCTTGTCCAGCTTCAGAAAACTTGTCTGTCAACTGACTTCATTGGCTGGTTTAAGAGCTACCTTGAAGAACAGTCCCAAACAGTAAGAATCACTGATACACTCTCGGAACCTAGACCAGACGGCTCAGGAGTCCCCAGGGCTCCATTCTGGGGTCCTCCTCTTCAGCCTCTTTTAAACTCACTACTGGACAGCTGCCCAGAACAAATATTTCTCTCACGACATGATGTGATCCTCACCTTGGACCCTGATCCAATCCAATTACAAAATAAACTTCAGCGGGCCTTCTCCTCCTCCTCCATTGAATCCTGGTTCCTAAATCATAAACTGCTTCTCAATCAGAAAAAAAACAAGTATATGGTCTTCTGCAGCCCCTACAACAATAACAAACAGCTCCACCTCTCCATTGCAACTGAACAAGGAATCATCCTAGAGCAAACACAATCGTTCAGGTACCTCGGCATCACCCTTGATCCCCTCCTCTCATATGCTGTCCATATCAGCAATGTTGCAAAGCCTGCCAATGTGAGGTTGGGCATATTATTCAGCACAGGAAACACCTAACCCCAGAAGCACTGTCAGTGGCCGCCAACGCTCCATCGTCAGCATCATAGACTATGTTCTTATCATATGGGTCTGCAACTACCACTGCTCTCAAACGCATTGTGACCTCCCCGAATAAGGCTTGTCATCTCATCACTGGCTCACATCACCGTGAACCACACATGACCTTTATTCCCAATCTGGATGGCTTCAACTGAAAAAGCATAAAATACCAAATCTGCATCACGGCCAAGAAAATTATAATGTTCCCCCACCAGGTGTCTGTGCCCTCCTTAAGCCTAGACATAGGAAATTCACTACAAGGAGATCCAATTCCCATCTACTACATATCCTATGATGTCATGATGTCGCACAACCCGAGGACAAAGATCATTCACGTATCGGGCATCCAACTGGCTCAACTCTCTTGGCAGCAATGTAGTGACTGCTCCAACACTCGGCCTCTTCAAGTCCAAGCTGTGCCTCTCACTACTTGTATCCTGCAATTTCCCATCTTAACATTTCCACCGTTCCAGCTGCACATGCCCCAGCACCCAGCACTAAATCAGTCTTTGCACCCCTAGCATCTCACCTGTCATATTCCCTTGACAAGGCCCCCTGGCTGCACTGTGTCCCACCTCACCCACCTCCCCTGTATCTCCACTCCTTCCATGCCCCAACCACCTCCATACTCCCCTACCCCTGCCTCCTCCTCCCCCAATCTCCTATCCTCACTTCCTCCCACCTACCCACCCACCCTCCTCCCTTGTCTTGCTCATAGCTCAAGTCTTTGTACTGGTTATTACATGTCTTTAAGTCAATGACTATATATTTGTAACTTAAAATGATGACTGTTGCACATGCTGATGTGGAACCCTTGTAAAAGAGCCTCGGCTCAAAGGTATTGCAATCCTAGATTGAAATAAATAAATAAAAAATAAAGAAAAGGCACTAATATGACTCTTTTTACAGGAAATTACACTGGTTCTGGAAGTTTAGGAACTTATCTGAACCAGTTCTACCATCTCTAATTTAAATTTATTTGAGTTTGGAGAAACCCTGTCATCTGTAATAAAATAGGAATATGAGAATATTTAGGAATAGGAAAGTAATATATGGATCAAATTAATTGCCCTATGTTTGTTGAAGTCATTCCTCCCTCTCTGCCATCTTATTCTCATCTTTTCATATTTCTGGTGACCCCAGAAAGACGTTACCATTTACTCTATGTTAGGTGCCTACAAGCATAGCTTGTAGCACTTCCTACAGTCACGGGTACTTTTTCAGCATTTTCTAAAGATTAATTGTTCAGAGTGATTTGGTTGCTTAGAATTATATACAGGGCAATACACAGTAAAGACAAGAATTGGTGAACATTTTAAAGTTTTCTTGAATGTTGTGTAAGCTAAATTGTTGAGCTTAGTATAGTAAGTGACGGCAGATAAATCATAGAATCATAGACTTTCTCAGCAGATAAGGATCAACTGCAGGGGCATAGCCAGGATTTAGTTGGGGGGGGTCCAAACACTTTTGGGGGTCAGAGGGCATGTTCCCACAGAAAATTTAGAGAGAAGGCAAACATCCTTAATGTGTACTTTAGTTCAGTCATTATGAATGAGATTAGGGGGCCACTGACAGACAGTGGGCTGCAGTTAAAGTTGTCAGGATGAACAAATGGCCAGGCCATAATGGTACAGTATTTATCAAAGAATTTCCAACATGAAAAAACATGTGAAATGACTAGAAATAAGGTCAGTTATCAAGCAGTTGAAGTTCAATGTCAAGAAGCCCATGACAATGCACATGGGGAAAAGAATAATATTACTGGATTGCTGGATAAAGGGAGTGAGCGTAGGACACACTATAGAAGAAAAGGATTTAGGGATGGTCATTGGTGCTACCCTAGAGCCCATTGCATAGAGCAGCAAGATTTACAGGAAAATCAACAGAATCTTGTAATGTACAGAAAAGAGCTTACCAGCTGGAGAAGGGAGTTGTTCCTGAGACTATGTGGGAACACAGTGATAATTTCAGGCACTTTCCAGCAGCAAGTTCAAGGACCACAGAGGTGAGCTTTTCAGTCTGCCCCAGCTATGACTGAGATCTAGTAGCTGCAGGAGGAGGACACAGAGTCGGACCACTGGTCAGATTTATTTAAGAAGCCTGGTGAAAGTCTCCATGAAAAATGAGTAAATTAGGAGCCCGGAGCAGCCGCACTGATCAGGCACTACAACTGATCCTCTCACACACATGCGGGAAAGTGTCTGATGTTGTGTGAGTCTACGCACTCTGGTAGTTGAAACCACATGACCCCTCCCCTCATCAGTCATCTGACTGCCAGACTCATTGATCCAGTCTGTCCAAGCTCATTGTCCATTCCCGGTGGGAGGTGTGGCTGATTGCTATATATATTATTCATAAGCCAATGCCCACCTCCTGTCTTGCTAGCTCTGTGGCACTTAAAATACATAGACCTCCAGCGGGTGTTTTGGTGCAGCTGTGAGTAAAAGCAGGGTGCAGCAGGTGGGGAGATGATTGGTTTTCATGGCATTATCCTTTCCAAGAAAAGATGGCCACCGGGCTGGGCATGCCGTAAGCTGCAAGCTGCAAGTTGTATTTTGTAACAGAGTTTTATTTGCTTTTATTCATTTACTCGCTGTTTTCCCATTTTGCCATTTTTACTTATTTACTGTTTTTCCATTTTGTTTGTTTATTGCTCGAGCCCAAACTTATTAGCTAGTTAGGGCTTTGCAGTGAGAAGTTAGCCTCCATGTGTAGTTTGGGAATTCTAGACCTGCCTGCAGTGTATTACGGACACTTGAACAGTCCTGCTTGCCTAAGAAAGGGACTTGGGTTGTTTAGAGCTCCCCTGCTAAAACCCGTGTGAAGAAACGGACTTACCATTTCTTCTGCCTGCTCCGTTAGGACACTCTGAGCCGAGAAGAAGGAGTGAGAGTGAAAAGGAGTGAATGAGACTTGTTGAGGAATTGGTGTTTCACCACTGAAGCTGAGTCTGTGGAATGATTCCCCCGTTTTGGGCTGCTCGGGTTTCTGATTCTGGATTGCTTGTGTGGCATAACCTTGCATTGGATCGGTATCTGAATGGTGGGCTTTGAACTGGATTTTGGTGGGGTTGACGGTCGGCATTGAGAGGCGGGTCTGTCAACATTTGGCAAACTGTGACTGGGTTTGCTGCTGCATGGGGACCAAGCTTTGGGTCAGCGGGGAGCTGGCTGACAAGCTTGTAGTGTTCCCAGGTTCCTTGGAGGGTGGGCTGCTGGTGGCCACTGCCCAGGAATCAAAGTTGTGGCAGTAAATACTTCTGGCTGCAGTTTTGCGGTTGAGGCTTCTGAGTCCGCTTGCTTCTACTGTTGACTTGGAATACCTTTGCTGGAATAATTATTATCTTCACACAGCGTTCCTTTTGCCTGCCTTAGCGTGTTGGATTTTTCATTTGGACTGCCAGTATTTTATCAATTGTTTTCACTACCAAACTCCTTACTCTGCTCCAGAACTGTGACCAGATCTGCTTTTCTATCTTTGACAGTGAGAGTGCCCTTATTCTGGTATCCCAGGTGGTGAGAGGACCTGGGTGTCCAAACTTCATTTTTAGTTAATTATTGGATGACAATTCTTGGATTTTTAAACTGTTTCTGATTTAATTTGAGTAGATTATCTCCCAGGCTGTGAGAGGTCCTAGGGGGACTTCAAAACACTACATCCTTTTTTTTTGCTGGTGTTTTCCTGAGAGCCAAGTATTGGATTGTACCATTTATGTAGTGTTAAGCAGGGTATGCTTATAATTGTATTTTATTATTTATTTTGGGTGGGTATATAGTGGTTAGTGAATTTTAGTGGACCATAATGAATGATCTAACTTGTATTGCAGTTATTAAATAGTTTTATATTGTTTCTAGGGGTTATTATTGGATTGGGATTTTTAGGAATATTGTTTTAGATTGTTTAGTTTTGAGTGTTAGGCTAGGCTGTGGACTTATGAGATGTGTCCACCTGTTACCCCCAGGCGTGCACTACTCAGCCTCTGCTCTTCGCCTCCCTCTGCCCTTTTCATACCCCTCCTTTGTTTTCTATCTAACAACAGTGTCAGGCTTTGGGTATTGCCGTGAGGAGGGGGGAAGGGTGGGGATAAACAGTGGAGGCTGGAGGAGAAGGGCACACTCATTAGGGTGGTTAACCCCAGGAGATGCCCTGGGGTGAAGTGGAGCCTGGAGCGCGGACCATCTTGTTTGGTCCCCATACCCAAGGGCACCATCCTTGGTGATGGGCAGGTAGCCAGGGTATCCCAGGAATTTTGTCCAACCTGGGCGCTGTTGTGCAATGCTAGATCTGTCCAGAACAAGACTGCTGTGATTTTAGATCATGTTGGTTTGGCAGATCTGGCTTGCATCACTGAGACCTGGCTGGATGATAAAGCGGGACCAATACTTGAGGCCGCAATTCCAGCCGGTATACCGTGACACATCGCCTGAGGTTGGACTGCGGAGGGGGTTACAGTCTGTTTTAAGACCAAATTGGCACTCACTAGTGTTCCAGTTGAGAGACCATCTCTTTTGAATGTGCTGTTGTGGCAGGTGTAGGCTATTGAATTGCTGTTATTTACAGTCCACCCGGAGATGGAAAGCAATTCCTTAAGGAAGTAGCAGACTTCGTCGTTGACATGGCTTTTAAGTCTCCCAGGCTGATGGTCCTGGGTGATTTTAATGCCTGGATCGATGACGAACGCTCTCTATTTGGACAACACTTCCTCCAGTTAATGGATTCACTGGGCCTAACACAGGTGGTTACCACTGCCACACATAAAGGTGGCCACTCCCTTGATTTGGTCTTCCTCCTGGGGATCGAGGCTTCTGACATGGAAGTGGAACCAGTTGGCTGGTCTGATCACTACACTGTGAGATTCAATTTTGGCACCCCACCTTGTAGGCCGACACCTGTGGAAATGGTCAGGTACCACCCTTTGTGGAATATTTCTTCCAATGGCCTTGCTGCGGTCCTTGACCTATCAAAATTCCCTGTGCATTGCAGTGATCTGGATGCACTGGTTGTGACCTATAATAATGCCATCACCTCTGCCTGGATTCTATTGCTCCAGTTCACGTGTATCCTCTCTTCCTTTGACCTAGGGCTCCATGGTTTGATGGGGCCTTGAGGGAGTTGCTGTGACTTGGACGCAGGTTAATGTTGTAGGTGGAAATCTGGCCTGGATGCCAACCATCTTAGACTGTTAGAACATTATCAATTCTGTCAGTCAGAAATTTCTCCTAAGAAGGCAGAGTTCCTGTCAGGGAAATTTCTGCCGCTCAGAACCGACCAACTCAGCTGTTCAGAAATGTGGACAGATTGTACAACCCAACCTGTCTACAGCTCTGTAGAGCATTTTCACAATTACAGTGTGATAAGCTTGCTCGGTTCTTTGCTGATAAGGTGGCTGACATTAGGTCACAGATCCACTCGATACATTCTATGTGGGTTGCTATTGGTCAGGAGTTGGTCACCACCCCTTCATTTTCCTGGAGTACCTTCGACCGCCTGGAAATCATTGATGTTATGCAGGTTGTCCAAGGGTTGCACCCTACCTGTTGTAGTTTAGATCCAGGATTACTTCCCTAATTTTGGGGTGTGGGGAGTCTATTCTCCTGGTTCTAGCACAGATAGTCTGGTGCTCCCTTGACTCAAGTGAATATCCCTGTTCCTTGAAAGAGGCAGTGGTGACACCCTTTTTGAAGAAAGCTTCTTTGGACCCTGACTGTCTTGCCAACTACAGGCCTATCTTGAACCTCCCCTTCGTGGGGAAGGTGATAGAGAAAGTATTGGTGGCCCAGTTGGAGAACCACTTGACCATCCATAGCATCTATGAACCTCTCCAATCAGGTTTTCAAAAGAGGCATAGTACCGAGACCACACTGGTTCGGGTGCTCAATGATCTCCTGATGGTGAGAGACCAGAGAAAACGGTCCATTTTGGTGCTATTAGATCTGTCATCAGCGTTTGACACCATTGACCATGGGGTTCTACTGGAGCACCTGAGATGTATTTGTGGGCTTTCTGGGACTGTTCTCAGATGGTTCACTTCATACCTCACCGGAAGAACTCAGAGGGTGGTTTCAGTTTTTTTTTTCCTCTGATTCCATCTCTCTCTGTTTTATGGGGTTCCTCAGGGCTTAATATTGTCCCCCATGTTGTTTGCAGTGTACATGCTTCCCCTCTGAGACAATGTGAGATGGTATGGACTGAGGTTTCATTGTTATGCCGATGATACCCAGCTATACCTGACCTTTGCACCCGACCAGGAAGGCGCTATCTTGGTATTTAACAGCTGCCTCAGTGAAATCCAGGATTGTATGAGGTCCAGTTTGCTGAAGTTGAACTCTGGGAAGATGGAGGTGTTGGTTTTGGATCTGGATTGCCAGATAGGGGGACCTGCGGCCGGCTCCTCATCTGGATTGTTTTTTGGGGATGTCGAGCTGCAGGTCTCTGAAAGGGTGCGAGACCTGGGGGTGATATTAGATGTGGGGCTAACTCTTCAGTCCCAGGTGTCAGCGGTGGTTAAGTCATCTTTCTACCATCTAAGAAACATCACCAGAATCAAGCACCTTGTTCCACCCGGTAATCTGCCAGCTTTAATCCATGCCTTTGTGACCTTGTGCCTAGACTATTGCAACTCGCTTTACTTTGTGCTTCTGAGGGTTGATATCCGCAGCTTGCAGCTGGTGCAGAATTCCGTAGCATGGTTGTTAATGGGTACTCCTAGATCTTCTCACATTACACTAGCGCTGCAGGATCTGCACTGGCTCCCAGTTCAGCGGCGGATCACCTTCAAAGTTGGATTACTGACTTTTAAAGCCCTGCATGATCTGGGCCCTGATTACCTGAAAGAACTCCTGATTCCTTACCACCTGTGAGATCGCACACCCAGCCGACGAGGGTGCTAGAGATTCAAGGGTGATTTTAAAATCTGCTGGGGCCCATGCTTTTATGTTTGCAGCCCTTTCCCTTTGGAATTCCCTACCCTGTTGGATTAAGGAGTGCTTGACTGTGGGGAGTTTTAAACAAGCTCTGAAATCTTTCCTCTGGGAAAAAGCCTATGGTTGTATTATTTTCTGATTTGATTTTGTTTGGTTTTATGATGCTGATTTTTGTATTTATATCTTTTTGTACTGTACCTTGAAATTTAAAAGGCACACAATAAATAAATTATATTATTATTATTAATTATTATTATATTATTATTATATTATTTTACAGTTTACAAACAGCAAACAGTTTTGGCTGGCAAAGGGAGGGGATTTGTTAGTAATAAGCAAGACAGTTTTGGCAAACTGGGCAAATCAGATTTTACTAATGCCAGACAATTGTAGTAAGTGGGGGGCTGTGCACCAAGGATACCCCCCCACCAATGCTTATAACTTGGCACACCCAGTCTGCCCAGTTTTCCCTTCTTATAGTGTCATCTTAGATGCTACTTGCTATCCTATTCTATCTTCCTCCCACCACTCTTTTCCATTAAGATTTCCTCATGCCTATTCCATGCATTCTTGAACCCCATGTGAATATGAACATGTGAAAAATAACCACTAATTATAGTACCAAAATATTGTACTGCTAAACGGAGTCCATAAGCAGCATGGTCCATATCCATGAATAAACTGTTAAATAAAAAAAGTCCAGATATTTCTCCACTGCCAGAAATGGAGGAAGGGAGAATGTCTCTTTAATTTAAATAGGTTTTAGCAGTGAAATTACTATTTTCAGCTTCTCTAGTGACAAGGTAAATTAATTTAAATAAGGGCTACTGCTGGAAAAGTCATAAATAGGGCTGCGTAGAATGTTAAAATTTCAATGGAATGGGATTCTGAAGAATTTCTGAAAATTCTATGAATTTCCATTGTACTGGAGTTTTGACATTGTGCATGCAAAATGTTTTCACAGATTAATAATCAGCAGTTTACTTAAACTGCAGATCATTTTTTCAGAGGTTTATATCATCTGTGGAAAAATAGTTTGCAGAATTTAAAACAAATCTCTAAAAGTATTTTGATAGAATTGTCATTCTGCACCAGTTCAATGGCATAATTTTAAATTCTGCACATCCCTAATCATGAATCTCTTGACAGTATTGTTTATTTTTCCTTTTTTTTACAATTTATTTATGAAAACAAGCCCAAAAAAGATGTGACATCCTGAATCCAGTGGGATCCTACTCTTTTTTTTTACTTGCCATTTTGATTGCCCAAAAGACATTTCCAGGGAACATTTAGTGTCCATACAATAAAAGATGAGAAATAATGGGTACACAAGGAGAAAGATGATTATTATACTTTTGTTCCTCCAAGAAGAGTGTGTTATCTCTGGTAAGACCAGTGTCACTGCATATCACCCCTCAGGGCCCCTGTGGTGCTTTCTTGATCCTGGTGAGTTCTGGCTTCTTTTGGTCTACTGAGGTTGTGATTAGTTCCTCCTTGACAGTTACCCCCGACAGTGACATTTCACCAGCGAGGTCCCCTACAGCAACAACAGCACCATGCCACTGTGGAAACCTCTCTGGAACCTGGCGCTGTCTGTCGGGGTCCTGCACCCTCAATCAGCACTGACTTGGAGTTGATAATCCTGGATGGGTGTGAGGGGCACAGCCCCTGAAGAAAACACAGATGGCAGTGCAAACTAGCAGTCGACTGCAGAATGCGGTTGACCTGCCAGTGTCGCTTGACGGGCATTCGCCAAATATTTTGTCGAGCTCCCATCGTGGATCCCTCCTTGATGGGTTGTGATAAAAGCCTCCTCTTCTTAAAACAGTACCTCAGTCCAAACACTGTATCAGATTCCTCATTGCCACTTAATTGTTTGGTTTTTGTTTAGTTGTACCTTTTCACCGATCTTCTTTTTGTCCTCTTTGCATGCATTCATATTTTGCACCCTCTCATTCCCCATGGCTTCAGGTATGCATTGTGCATTTATCTTATCTGCATGTTCCCCATGAATGGTTATGGTTATTAGTATATTTCTAAAGAAAAACTATGGATTCAGTAGTGGGAAAGACACACATACAGTATATGCCCTAATTCATGTTACTTACTGCCACCAAATTCTTTCCTGCCCTGGAGTTCCAACTTATTGTAAAAAGTGAGTAACTACATCATAAGTAAATGATTTGGAGGCACTTTTTGTATTGGGATTATCAGTGGTAGCCTATTGTTCAAGCTCCTCATCTCTCTGTTTGCTGCTGTTTGTCTTTCTGATGTGTTCCCCATACATTGTCTCCCTGTATGTTCATGTCTTCATTATTTATTTAGTTTCTCTAAACACCAACCCCCCCAAAAAAATTCATCTAACCCTCCATTCCACTTCTCCATTAAACTATGCTATGTCTAAGGACACTCAACTTTTTTGCTGCTTGAACTATTACACTACTGAGTGTATCCCTCTTCATGTTTTTCCTTAAGAACTGCTAGTTGGTTCAAAACTGGGGTACCTGCCATATTTTCAAAGTAATTCAAAAATGGCATCCATCTTCTGATTTGTTTATCCATCTAGGGTTGGACCTTAGCTGTTGTTAATTCAGTCTGTGAAATGGTTTTGCAGTTTTCTAACAACCAGTTGATTGAGTGGGCATCTTCTTTAAATGAGAACTGCGCTGACTCTATACTGTAAGTCACTTTTCCCCAGTAGAAGCTGTTTTATAAATACTGGTTCAAATTATGTTATTGCACTAGCTGTCCAGGCTTTTAACTATCCTACTGAGTCGTTTCTGATTTACATGATGTTGGTAAGAACCTTTATACAACCGTTTGATTTAGTTTATGTCTCCGTTCTACTCTTCTAATGTTGGCACAATGCATTCATGTTCTATTACAGAACTGTGGCTGAAAGAGACATAAACTACATCATACAATTCTAAAATGGCACTCAACACTAGAGTTTAGAGCAGTTTTTTTAACAGTGCAAGTTTAGCAGTGCAAGTTAAAAAAAACTCTGCACTTTTCCAACAGTGTATCACTTGTGCTCTGTTGATCATGTATTTGGTAATCTTTCTGCTGGCATTGTACTATCACTCCAAAATTTGCTCTGTTTTCCTCTTTGTTTACATTTTGCCACTGGCTATGTTGAAAGCAGCAGTACTAGATAGTAGCTGCTATAGTTACTGTAGCACTACAAAACTGAAAAACGGATCACTTCCTGATTATGTAGTACTGCTGCTTTAAAGCAGAACACCCACTGAGGTTACTAAAAGCATGCATCAATGGACAAATAACAGAAACTTAACCAGTACTTAAAATAGCTTCTACTGGGCAAAATGACTTGCAGGTTCAGTGCAGTTCTCCTTTAAGGCAATATTGGGTTACTGTTTTTCCCATAGTGGCAGTAAATATGTTATATAGGTAGTTGGTTGCATTGCACACCCTAGTGGGAGGGGAGCATTGCTTATAATAATTAGGACCATTTCGCTTCCACGGTTTGTCTGCATGATTTTTATATAGCTCATTGGCATAGTCTGCCCTGGTGGGGTCATTATTTATACAGGATCACAACATGAAGCATTGATTCCCACTGGTTACATCCCATCCAACAGCTTTCTCTGTTGGAGTTTCCGTAATGAATACTGATCTGGAGTTTTTTTAAATATTTCCATGATTTTTACCTATGTTCTCTCTAGTCATTTGAGGTAATTTTATGGAATACCCTTCCTCATATCCTCCCCAGTCCTCCTTGCTGATCTCTTTATCATAATCTGTTTCTATTCTGTTTGTATTGCCAGCATTCTTGAGGGGATGCCTTGTATTAATATCTTATAATCTTCTGAAATCTGGCCTCTACCCTCAATTTTTATTAATGCCCTTAACAGGAAGATTGGTGTTTCTAAACTTGGTTGCTATAAGGTCTTATAAGTGATTGGATTTTGTAGTCAGTGTCTGATCTGTCAAAACTTACTGAAATATTTTTGCATCGGATGGTGGACCAAAGTGAGTAATTCCCATAATCTAACATCCCCCTTGTTCCAGATTTGTCACACAGTCACCAGTCCTTGCCATTCCAAGACCTTAATAACAAGGTTGTTACTAGCTGATGGGGAAATATTCTATTGCCAGGGATCATGTGATGCATAGTGCTGGTAGAAGCTCCTTCAAGAAGCTCCTGCCTCCCGATCACTAAATCGTCTTTTTTGGACATCTGAATCCTTAATTTCCTCTGTTTTTGAGATTCAGTGCTGTCTAAATACTTTGGAAGTCCGGTTTGAGTGTAATTTTGGTGGATGGAGGCTTACATGAAGAAAGCCCTGCAGAAGCACACCCCCCAGCTACTCCCGAAAAGGCCTCTAAAAAATCCAAGGCTTCAGGTGGGCCTGAGAGGCCTAATCCTCCAAGTCAATTTAGACAGCAGGAACCTTTAACGCTCACTAAGTTCCTTGAAGAGTTTAAGCCCTTTCATGAGGAAATGAAAGAAATGGCAATGGATCTGAAGTCTCTTTCTAGAAAGTTAGATGAAGTCTCGCTTTTTGTCTCCGATAATACAGCTCGAATAGTCTCAATAGAGAAAAAGTTGGAAAATCTCGATCCTGATCTGGTCCCTATGCATCAGAAATGATCTCGTCTCGAATCCAAGCTCGAAGATCTAGAGGGCCGCAGCTGTAGAAACAACGTTGTGATACTCGGGCTACCGGAGAGAGAAGAAGGCCAACATGTTGTGGCATTTGTCCAGAAGTTGGTGGAGTGGGTGGCAGGCCCCTCTCCCTTTGGCCTTGGCTATATTATAGACAGCTCACAGGTCCCTATGGCTAAACCTTTCTCCGAGACCCCGTTCCATTATCTGTCAGTTTTGAACTACTTGGAGGGCAGCATTTTTCTGCAGAAAGTGAGAACTTTGCAAGAGGTTTGCTGGGAGAACATGAAACTGAGAATATCACAAGATTTGCCTGGCTCGGTTCGCATGAAGCGAAAAGCATTCTATCCTATTGTTTCCAAGATAATTGCGGCAGGTTTGAAGTTCAGGAAGGGATACCCGGCCAGGTTACAGGTTCTAATAAATGGATCCTGGTCTAACTACGATGATCCTGCAGTGGCCCTGATGAGCCTTAAGTCTATGCTACCAGGCCTATTTAAGGATCCCTGAGATGTTGTGCTTGTAGAATGGAGAGCTGTGTGAAGCGGAGAATTGGAACTCTCGCTTTTTCCCTTTTTGAGAAACCGTTCAGTGCAAAAGTGAGGGAAATTTTGTTTCGTTTGGACTGGGGGGATCAGCACAGGCCATGTTTGCTACTAGTTTCCTTGGCTCCATTCACAGAGGGCCCATGCTGATTAAGGGCAAAGGACACTTACGGTCTCGGGCTTGTTTACGGGGGAACAATATTTCAAGTTTTAGTATTTTCTGTGTGATAAACGAATAGAGAGGGAGTTGGTTTTGTTGAGCTTTAGATTTGAGGTTATTTCATCTGGATTGGAATTAGAGCGGTCTTGGGCTTTTTCTGTAGTTACATAGATACATAGACAGTGTCGTAGATAAGGGCCTATGGGCCCACCTAGTCTGCCCATTTGAGCTTGTAAGTTCAGTTTGTTTTCCTAGAAGTCTATTTCCTTACCCTGACCTCTAGAATTCCTTTATGTCTATCCATGCATTCTTAAATCTCTGTGATTGTTTCAGCCCCCACCACTTCTCTGGCAGGGTGTTCCACTTGTCCACCACCAGTTCTGTGAAGAAATTTTTTCTCATGTTTCCTCTGAATGTTTCTTCACTTACTCCTATGTTTTGCCTTGAAACATTTTTTTTAAATAGTGTTTTTCTGTACTTTGTTTCCTTTCTTGTGGGGTGATATTTATGTTTTATTATATTTCTTTCCTTTCCTCTAGAGTATATGTTTAGTTTTTCACTTCTGTTTTATAGGGATTTGTGATAAATTTATGTACTATTTTTGTTGTTTTCTCTGAACTTTTCTACTTTCTGTTTGTGTTCTTATGTAGGTATGGTTTCTAGAATTGTGGCATTGTATTTCTAGGTGGGGCTTTTACTAGTGTCTTTGTATAGTGGAATTCTTCTTACTTGTCATGACCTGGAACTGGCCATACTAGAGGGTGTATCAAGTATTAGTTATTCTACGTAGGATGCAGGTCTCTAATTGGAGTGGATTTTCCAAATTTTCTCACTAGACTCAATGCAGAATAGTTAACTCTCACACGGAGAGCCAGTGCACTTGGAGGTGGGTTATCTCTGGGAAGACGTATTTTTTCTGCTTTTCCTTCCTGCGAATGTGATTACTATCCTTTTCCACAGAGCTCCTGCTCTCAGTCTGTGGTGCAGGTCACTCCCCTTCACTGGGTTCCTGATCTGGTTATGGTCCTTCCATGGTTGCCTCATGAGGCAAGGATGATTTCTGATTTCGCTCTCAGTTTTGTTTGGGTTTCCATGGTTACCTGGGTTGTGCATGGATCTCGCTCTGGCCCTTTTCTAATAGGTTCCCAATAGGTTTATACTTCGGTGGGATGGTAGGGAAAGCCCAGGATCGTTCTCTCTTTTTTGGGGATAACCAGCACTGTTTTGTTTTCTATACGAAGATAATGGAATGTAAAAGTTTCTATTAACAGGGAGACATTATCGGGGATGGGAGATGAAGGAAAAGCACCAGTACTGTGCTGAACTATTGCTTGTGACAGTTTAGAGGGCGGGGCAGGTTACGGGGTATTGTTGGAGGGTGGGGGTGGGTAGGGGATGGGAGGGACTTAATTGTGGGGGTTAGGGAGGAGAGTGGGCTTTACTGCAGTAACCATGGGTGTACATTTGCAGGGGTTATGTATCCCGTGTGCTGAGCTGAATACATTAAGTCTAACTATCATTACTGGATGGCTAATGAGATAACTTTTGTGACTTGGAATGTTAAGGGGATCAGAAAGAAGCACAAACAATACCAGGCTCTCAAACATTTAAGCTTACTTAGCTCTCAGATAACTTTTTTACAGGAAACCCATTTATTAGAAGTGGAAGCTTTACAGTTAAGGAGACAACAGGTGGGATTGATCTACAGTGCCCAGGATCTACAAATAGCTGCGGGGTCATGCTCACGACAACAGGGTATTCCCTTTGTTTCTACACAGGTCATGGTCATTAAAGATCCCGAGGGAAGGTTTATCCTTGTTAAAGGTACTCTTTGGTCTGTTCCAATATTATTTGGCAGTATTTATGGCCCTAACATAGATGACCCAGGATTTTTTATGAGACTTATATCTGCTATTCTCCCAATGCTTCCCATCAGGATTATTTTAGGGGGGATTTTAACCAAGTACTTGAACCTAATTTAGACAGATCAGGTAGAGGTCTAGGAGGGGTCACTCTGGGGCAGAAGGCTTTTAAAGATCTATTGGACCAATGCGGGCTTTGTGACATCTGGCGTGTTTTACATCCTGATTCTAGGAAGTTTACCTTCAGGTCAATGACACATGGTTCACAGTCCCGAATTGATTACATACTTATTTCTCAGTGCCTATTACCTGGGGTTAAGACTTCCTCGATTCAACCTGGCCCAATCTCTGACCATTCACTAGTATTATGTAAATTGGTACTGCTTAATTTACCTAACGGGGAAACCAGATGGAAACTTAATGAAAAACTTCTCAAGGATGTTAAACACTGTAAACTTATAAGGGAACACATTGAATCCTTTTTTTCATCTAACCCGTTAGATAGTGCAAAGCTGGATATTTTGTGGGGAGCCTTTAAGGCCTTCATGAGAGGGATCCTTATCAGTATGGCGGTTGGTAGGAAAAGGGCACAGGAGAAGGAATTAATATCTTTATTATCCCAAATTAGATCACTTGAAAACAATTTCTTGATTAATCCTCTAGATGAGGATATGAGGAAACTTCTAGTGTTGAAAGATAGATACTTGGAGTTACTCCAAGATAAAGCAGAATTAACTATTATTCGTATAAGAGCTAGTTACACCGACCAGGGAGAAAAGACGGGGCGCCTACTGGCACTGCGTATTAAGCAACAAGAATCAGTGAGATTTATCCCTCCTATCAGAGCAATGGCTGATGGATCTTTAAAAGTATCTCCCACTGAAATAGTTCAAGAATTTGCCAGTTACTATACAAACTTGTACAGTGACATGGATCATCCCCCTTGCCCTGGGAGTACCGAAAGTTACTTGAAAGATTCTCATTTTCCCTCTCTCTCTCTCTCTCTCTGATCGGCACAAGGACTTTCTGGTTGTTCCTATTTCTCAGGAGGAAATTGCCAATGTTATTAGTGAATTGCCAGCAGACAAGGTCCCAGGTCTCGATGGGTTTTCCTCCTTATTTTATAAAGTTTTTGGGACCTTCTAGTACCAGTACTTTGCCATTTATTTCAGCATATTTTAGCTGGGGGAGACCGATTCACACCTTTTGAGGCTTTGATTGTTCTGCTCCCAAACCAGATAAAGATCTTGAGCTGGTTCAAAGTTATAGACCTATCTCACTTTTAAATCAGGACATTAAAATTCTCTCCAAAATATTAGCCAATAGATTAACGGTAGTTCTTCCTGAGTTGATAGGTATAAACCAGGTAGGTTTTATGAAAGGGCATTCATCTTCTAACCACTTACATACCTTATTGCATGTCTTCTTGGCTACCAGGGATGCCGAGTGCCCTGCAGGATTGGTTTCCCTGGATGCCGAGAAGGCATTCAATCAAGTGAACTGGAACTTTCTGTTCCGAGTTCTAGAGGCGTTTCATTTTCCCCCTCTGTTTATTTCCTGGATTGCCGCACTTGATAAAAACCCCACTGCAAGACTTTCTGTGAATGGGGCATTCTCTAAGCCCTTTTCACTTCATTCAGGAACTAGGCGAGGACGTCTCTTATCTCCTTTGTTATTTAATTTATATTTGGAACCTCTCATTCAAAATATTCTCAATAATGTTTCTATACAGGGTGTTAGAGTTGGCGACATGAAATTAAAGTCACTGCATAAGCGGATGACCTGCTAATACACTTATCTCACCCTGTATCTTCAGTTCTGGCTTTGCTAAGGGAAATAGCAAGATTTGAATACCTGTCTAATTACAAACTGAATGCTGGTAATCCTTATTCTTTCCACTAAAACATAAAGTTTTCAAAATGACATTAGCCCTTTTGGTTTGTGTTGGACTTCCAGGTCATTTAAGTATTTGGGTATTAAACTTTCTCATAACCTCTAACATGGTTTAAGGAAAATCTGGATTCTCTATCGCAGTTGATAGCTCACACCTTGAGAGGTGGTCCAAACTTCCTATTTCACTATAGGGGCGGATTAACATAATTAAGATGAACATATTTCCTAGAATCTTCTATCCATTATCTCTCCTTAACACCTTTATTCCTTTACTCTGGTTTAAAAAGACACATGATGTATTCACTAGATTTATCTGGGCTGACGGATATCCTCGGTTGGCTTATCATAATCTGGCAGCCCCGAAATTGGAGGAGGGTTTACGAATTCCCCATCTGGCCATATGTCACTGGGCTAGTCACCTTGCAAAATGTTTGAGATGGGTATCCCTCGGCCCAGAAAAAGAGCAACTGGTTTGGCTTAGAATAGAACTGGATGCAATTAAGTCCAAGAACTTGGACCCTCTTACACTATTTTTCCTTAAGTTTCCCCAGGTATGCATGACTGAAGAGTGCCCCATAATAATGACCTCTTTAAAGATTTATTCTCAAATGTGTTCATTTTTACAATATTCCCCTCATCAGAACCTGTCCCAGTCTATTAGGAACTCCCCATCATTCACTATTAATAAGAACCAGATTTCCCATCAATGGTTGTCCCAATTGGGGGATGGGAAGCTTTTTTCTTTTATGGATGGAGAGGGGCATTGGTTATCAGTGGAAGATATTATTAAGAAATTTCTCATTCCAGCTTCCTCTCATTTCAAAGTTATACAATTAAAGCATTTACTTGTAATTACCTTCGGTAATACTCCTCCCTCCCAGACCATCACTTCTTTGATACCTGAGATTTCCCTACTCTCTGGATCTTCAGGTGTCATTTCTAAATTATATCAGGTTTTGTTTCATAAAAAATATGGGGTCTCTTTGGGCCTTCAAGATTCTGGAATAATTTTTTCCCTCAACATTATTTGGATTGGCACTCTCTGTGGAGATCATGTCATAAATTCATTTCTCAAGACAGACTGAGTCTCATGCTATATCATATCTTACATAACTTGTACTACACCCCGGTTAAATTACAGAAGTGGGGCTACCTGAATTCCAATATATGCACTAAATGTTTGCAGGAAGAGGGTACACTTCTCCACATGTTTTGGTCCTGCCCTAAAATCTCCCCCTTATGGGATTCAATTAATACTTTCCTGGACCCCCTACTGGGCCTTCATGAATACTTCACTCCCGAGATCTGCCTGTTAGGGGACTTATCATCTATTAGAGTTAAGGTACGAAAGTTCCACATTTCTATGATTGCCTTATTGACTAAGAAGCTTATTCTTCGTCACTGGAAAGATAGGTCCTCTCCATCTGTCCAGGAATGGGTAAAAGAAACTTTGTCCAATCTGTGCACAGAAAAAGTGATTGCTAGTCTCCACAATAGAATGGCAGCATATACTAAAATCTGAGATCCCCTTCACTCTCTAAGTTCTCTGGTTCAAGTCTAAGTGTATCTCAGACTATATTGTCATGTAAGACCTTAAGTAAGGAGCTTGGCATTGACGGGTACTAGGTTGCGTTACTGCAGTAAGGGGAGGGAACGGTGGGTTAGGCAGTTATTCCTTTACATTGTATCAGAATGTCATTGTCACTGTCACTTAAACTGCCTTTTATTGTGGAAAATGTATCAATAAACTTTAAATTGAAAAAAAAAAGGAAATATTCTATTGCCCTGATTGGTGTGTATTCATTTATACTGTTTGGGATATTTTGTTGTTTTATAATCATTAGCCATCTTTTGGCCAGATCTCTGATTCAAGGGTTGTTGATATAATGCATTCCCCTTATGGAAATGTTTCTAAAACGCATTACATAAAACTCTGCTGCAATTGTGTGCACTAGTTCTAACTTGGTCCAGATTTCTTCTTCATCTTTCAATATTATGGAGAACATTTCTCTATTTGCACCACTTTGAAGTATTTTCCCATGTCCAGGAGACTTAGTCACCCTCCTACTTGCCCAGCATCATCATCCTCCAACTTTTCCTGGATTTTCCCCTCCAAGACCAACTAACTATGGGTATTCTTAATCTCCATCCACACTTTTCCTGGGACATATATTAGTAGATTTGTAAAGAAAAATATGAATTTTGTCTGAATATTCATGCATATGATCTCTATACTCCCAATTGGAGAGTGGGAGGAAGAACCAACTGTGGTATCCAGTGAGGAGGGCAACTGAGATTGAGCGACTTAGATTTGAGTGACTCAATCTCACTGCTGTAATGTCAGTGACACTGAAAGGGTAGCTACCAGGAAGAGCAGGGATAAGTAAAGAATGACAGGATACGAGAAAGGGATGGAAGGTATCAGAAGATATGTTAGGGGTGGTTAGGTAGGAAGCAACCAAGCTGGCTGTGTGGCTCAGTGGTTAGGGTGGCTGGCTGTGGTGAAGAGGGTGCATGGTTTGGGGCTGGGAGGAGCACAATATTTTGTGCTTTACTGAGCTGGTGTTTTCTCCAAGTTCTCTCCCTCTCAGACACACACCCCTGGATTTTTGTTATTTTCAGTTGGGGGTTAGGGCAAAGCTCCCTGAATAAATAGTAGGGGGGAGTCTCCTTGCTGTGAGTGTACATCACCGTTTTTATTTTTGATGATGTATAGTCACCCTAATGGTGATTGCCATTTGGCGATTGCTGTTATCACATAGAACCACCAACTGTGTATATCAGTTTCTATCCTAACAACAAAGGAGATCAGTACTCCTAAGTTAAATGTAGAAGTGATGCATAACAAATAGCAAATAAATGAGTGACACTCAAAGTCCAATGCTAGTTTGGTTTATTAAATCTGTCACAGAAGAAGATGGAAGGTTTGCAAAACAGGAGAAGATGGACGATTTGATACCTTTTATTGGACCAACAAGTGTCTTGTACAAAGATGGAATTATACACAAGCTTTTGGGGCCACGCAGGTTCCTTCTTCAGGTGAATAGCAAAACTGAGCAACACGCAGTATTTATATCCACTGTGGAGCAATTAAAAATCAGGAAGTGATGTAGGAAGGTGATAAAGGGAACTAGGGATGAAAGTCTATGATACAAAAAATAAAAACATGAGAAGAAATGGGGAAGGGGGCATAGTAGGAACAGGTCAGTAGGAGATCAGATGAACCTAAAGGGAAAACAAAAGCATGCCCCTCTCCCCATTTCTTCTCATGTTTTTATTTTTTGCATCTTAGACTTTCATCCCTAGTCCCCTTTATCACCTTCCTACTTCACTTTCTGTTTTTTCATTGCTCCACAGTGGATATAAATACTGCTTGTTGCTCAGTTTTGCTATTCACCTGAAGAAGGAACCCGTGTGGCCCTGAAAGCTTGTGTATAATTCCATCTTTGTACAAGACACTTGTTGGTCCAATAAAAGGTATCAAATCTTCCATCTTCTCCTGTTTTGCAAGGACCAATACAGCTGAAATCTCTTAAATCTGTCACTATTTTTTTTTTATTTAGTTGTTTAACCAGGTATAGCACACTAAGCTGAAAGCTTTTTTACAGGAGATTAAGTGACTTGCTCAGGGTCACACAGTATGCAAGTGGAAGCTGTGTGATTCAAACCCAGGTCTGGTCTGCTGGATATCACCAAATTTGCAGCGCAGGTGCCCAGACCACTGCACACTATACTGCCTCAAATGAGCATCATACATGCAGATATAACACTACTACAGCAATGATCCAATCCAAACACTGTTACCCAGGTGCCTCCGCACTTCACTCAGTTAGAGCTTCACCAGACGGTAGCTACCTGGACTGGTTCCTCTCATTTTATACTCAGTTGATGATGTCATCACTGAGAGTCAGAATTTAATCACCAACAGTTTTCAAAATAAATATTGAAATATGGCTTTTACATAAATACAAAAAATGCACCCATGATTTGTTCACAAGGTCATAATGACTTAGGAAACACAGCGCGGCAAAACAATGCCGCAGTAAAAACAGCATATGTAAAAAACTGATTTGGTGAAAACGGTGACTGAAACAATAACAGCACCAACCAGTTGAACAATTGGGAAACATTTGCATTCCCTTGTTTATTGAAGAGGGCTATGCCTCTGCTCCTCCGACAAGGAGGCTTCACCCCGAAATCTCAAAACTAAATTAACTAACCCCGAGGGGGTTGTGGACCGAGTGGAATGAGAAACTCAGGATGGGGGGACTTAGTTTTTGCCAAAAAAAAAATTTGAGAGACAGGGAACCAAACCCTGATCCCTGAGTCTCCACTGCGCTAGGTGCTTGTCCTCAGCCTTATCCACCATGGTAGCAGCTTGACCAAGCACAGCACCTGTGGCCTCATCAGCCCTTCCTTCAGTTTGCAGTGAGTGACAGGGGTTAGTGGTAGTTTTCATCATATTATACCCTGTCACTCCAATTCATTACGCACTTTGGACTGCAAGGTTATTCTTGTGTTGTTTTGCAGCACTATTTTGACCCAGGAACCCAAGACTTATACTTTACATCATTTTTTATGCAAAAACCAAATTCCTTGAAGAGCATTCTTGTGTACATCAAAGCAGAATAATGGAAGCATCATGATTTCCTTTACATTATACAATGCAGTGTGTCATTACTTATCAAAGATATAAAGACTGTAAATCTAAAAGGGGAGTAAAGGAAAAGGGTTCCATCCTATGGTCGGGAGTGATCCACTCAAGCCATGTAAGGCCCATAGTGGTTACAGCAGGAAAAGCCTGTGATCTCCAAACCTCAGGCTGGGAAGAAAAAGAGAAAGGACTACTGTAAATATTGGTGTGCAGTGAAATGAGTGAGTAATACTGAATGTCTCAATCTGAGCGACTTAATTTAACCACTCAAAGGAAAAGTGAGTGGCGAATAACAGTGGTGACTACTATATAGTGAGTGCAGCAGTGAGCTACACTTGGTAAAGCAGGATATGAGGATTTTTGTGGCCAAGCTCTACTGAGCTGGCCATTTGGCACAGTTGCTTGAGCCACCACCCCTACAGCTCGTGAATCCAGGTTCGGGTCCGGGTTGGCTGTACTAGAATTTTTTTTTGTATGTGTTCCTTAATTTCCCCTGTGTCTGTGCCCCCCTGGAGTTCACTATTTTAATTTTGGGGGTGCGGGAAGCATAGCCCACCTCATAAAAATGTTTGTTTTGTTGTCTGCATTTGGGTAAGTAAGAGACTGCACTGTTTGCAGCAGTCACTGTGCTACTGATCACCCTTTTGATGCTGGATAGTGTTTTAATAGCTGTTTTTGGTCATCAAGATTAAAAACTCGCCTTTATCAGATACAATGTTAAATATTATATAAAAGAAATTAAGTATACAATAATTAAGCACTGAATCCATATAAATAATATAATACAATGCTAAGATATCTTGACTAGGGTAATGCATTAAAATTCCTCCGGGGGGGGCTTGATTAGTTGGTCTTGGGGGGGGGGACTGGTGCATTTTTTTACTTACTCCAAAATTCTACTAGCAACATCTACAAATATGGTTTTAATTCCCAACTAAGATAATGACTCTCTAGCTTTCAGGTTGTAAAAGCAGGGTGAGTCTACCTGTTCCCTTTCTCCCAACCTTCCATTGTTCAAGTCCCATAAAATGAGATCCTTTGGATCACTATTATGATAGAACACACATGTTCAGCTACTGGGTTCTCCAAATTGCTAGTCCTTATACCTCTCAAATGCTCTTGTATCCTTAGGTTCAATTGCCTAACTGTACAACCAATATACCGTTTGTTACAACTGCACCGGAGGGCATGCACAATGAAGTTTGATGCACATGTAATGAATTGGCAAATATCGACCTTTCTATTGCACGATGGTAGCTGAAACATGGTCTCTTGTTGGCAATAGTCACAAATATTAAAATGTCCACATTTATGCATAGCTGGGGGTTTTATTGGAAACCAAGTACTTTTCATCTATTTATTATATGAGAATTGACTGCAAACAAATTTCATCTTTCAAAATAGGGCCTCTACTAAGTCATTCAATGTTTAGGTCCAATATGAAATGCCAGTACAGGGTCACTTAATAAAATTGGCCAGTATTTGGTTACCACATTGACAATTTCTCCAGCCACAGAATTATATTCTGTTATAAATCTTACTCTACTGTGTGTATTCTCAGTTATAGATCTTGGTTAGAGCAGAGATTTGCTATCTATTTGTTCTGCCTCCTTAAAGGCTGTGTCAGGAATCTCAAAACTGTTCTCACTCTCCAAGAATCTATACCTTAATTCTTCAGTCTGTGCTATCAAAGTAGCATTTTCAGAACAATTTCACCTGAGCCTTAAAATGGTTGTAAGGAACAGAGTTCTTGAGAGACCTGGGGAGACAGCTACTTGTTGATAATAAGATGTTAATCGCAGTAAGCTTTCTATAGCTTTTAGTAATGACTTTATTATCACTCCTTGCCTTCAACATAATGTCCAGAAAGCCAGTTTGTTCAGAATTCACTCTATAGGTAAACCTCATATTAGATTATTGTCATTCAGCCACTTAATCAATTAAAGTTTTGTACCTGACCAGACACTTATGACATTGTCAATATATCTATACCAATTCACAATCCTGCCACTGGAATGGGTTGAAATTATTGCTTAACACATACTCCTTTCCCACAACCCCAAATAAGTTAGAATAGGAGGGGCCAGTGTATTCTATAGCTGTAACATACCACTGAATACAGAAATCATTTTCAAATACAAAATAATTGTATGCCAGTACAAATTCCAACCCATCTATTAATGATGGCTTTCAGTGGATCCTTAGCCAATAATTGCCTATAAGCTTTAATGCCATCCTGATATCTAATGGAGGTGTATAATGATTCAACATCAGTTGTTAATCAGCTGTACTGAGTGGACCAAGTAAATTCAGTAAGTTTCTCTAGCATGTGCATTGTATCTCTTATGTATGTGTGAACCCAAATAACACACACTCCTGTGCAGAAAAAAAACTTAAGTTATTAGTAAAGGAGCCACCCATGAAACAATTGGTCTGCCAAGTGGATTAATAGGGTCTTTGTGTATCTTGGGGAGAATATATAGCAGTACAATTGGAAACTCTGGCAATAAGAACTTGATTTCCTTCTCTGTTACTTCACACCTCAAGCTTGCACAGCCAAAATGTGGGATCAGTTCTGATTTAAACTGAGATACTGGATTAGCTCTCAACTTCAGATATTTGTCAGACTCACTCAATAACTCTAAACACCTTATTTCTGTAAAAATCTCTATAAAGCATTTGTCAGCTGGTTTGAAACCCACATCATGTAAGTCATGTATCTCCTTCAGTGCTCTGATTTTATCCTGAGCCATATTGTGCAATAATATATTATCTTTTCATGTAATTGTGAATTTTATTACAGTCTTTTTGTAGGCACTGATTACTGATTTGTCATGGTAGGCAGAAGCTTGATTTGGGGAGAACAATGATTTCCTCATTTTTACAAACTTACTTTGATTCAAGTCATATAAACTGATGTTAGTGTTCTAGATACTCCCTTACTCACCATCATGAAGCAATGATTCAAGTATTGAAAGGTTATTACAATCACATGAGTTCTAACTATTACCCACATTCAAAGATTACAAGTCCTCAAAAATAAATAAAAGAAAAGTCAAAGACCTCAGTTTGATCCTCAGTGGCTACATTATTCTGAATATCCAGAGTAAAGGCATCCATTGTGTTATCCTGTGTTGGATTCCTTACAAAGAAACCTTTCAATTTAATTTTCAAATATTTTTCCAAATCTGCATGGATTTTAAATGTATTGGGTTTGCAGCTAGGCACATGAGAGAGAGACCTTTTGTAAGTATGGATTGTTATGTTTCAGTTAGAATATGGTTTGCCAAATTAATTGTTGCCACTGCATGTTTTGGCATGACAGAGTTTTCTATCCAATCTTTTCATTCTACTTCCATTTTTGGGGTTTTGTGCTTGTGATATGTCTGTTTCCTCCTTCATCTTGCTGTGTGATGGTTTTTAGCAAAAGACACCTCACTTGTACTTCTGGTTGCTGATACAGACTCAACCAAAATAATATTAGAATTATCAGACTCAGCATTTTGTTTGTTCCTTTGAGCAATTTTGTTTTATTATTTCAGTTTTGTCAAGGCTTGGAACATGGCTTAGACCTTCCTTTAGAGGCTGACCTGTTTTGCAGAATCTGGACTGGTTAAAGACCTGTCCTCCTGGTAATTCCTACATCTCATTCCAGCTTAGTTTGCTTACGCTCATCAATTCTTCTTCATGTTTTTTTTAGTTTTTGTTGCAAATCCCTATCCAATTTAACAAATTCTGGATGATTAATATACTTTTTCAATGTTTTCTTTTTAATTTTTGCAGTTTCTTTGTGCAGCCTCTGGTGTTTAACAATGTCCTCCTTAATCAACAGTTGCAGAAACTTCTCAGAGCATTCTGATGCTGTGGCAGTCCTTTCCTCCTTATGCTCACATTTTTCAGGCCACAAGGTGTTAAGACCGTACTTCTTAAACCTCTCATTGCTAACCCTCTCTCTATATATATATTGTACAAGGCTGCCAAGGTTGTATGTAATATTAAGCTCAGAGAAAGGTTGGCACTCAAAGTAAAAAAAAAATTATCTCGACTCACCATTTACTGACCCACTATTGGTGACTGTTAACTACTTTTTGATGGAAGATTTTCTTTCACAGATATTGTACATAATGGTTAAACAGACAGATGAAACTTCCTATGTTCTGCTATATCTGAATCATTACCAAAGCTCATTGCTGAATTTTAAAGAGAATTTTTCGCTGTCTTGTGTAAAATCCCCAAGGGAATAGCTGGATGGGTCACACTCATGATTTGCTCACCTTCAAATGCCAGCAGGGATAATGGTGCCCAGGTTGCTGCACTGACATAGATGAAACAGCAACAACCAGGAAGGACAGTGTGCTGATATAAGGATGAGTGCTGGTCAGGAACTTTAGATCCCAGTCTAAACTGCTAACAACAAGCCAGACCAGCACTTACAAGTTAAATATAAAAGCAATGCACAACAAATAGCAAAAAATGAGCGATGCTTAAAGTCCAGTGTTAGTGCAGTTTATTAAATCTGTCACCAAATGTATCTTGTACATGCAGATATGACACTTCTACAGCAATGACCTGATACAGACACCATTAACCAGGTGCCCGATGCTCACTCAGTTAGAGATTCATCAAGGAGCAGCTACCTAGATTGATTCCCTCATTTTATAAGTTTGATTGTGTGAGGTCTTTATTTACCACTTTTATTTTTTCCAGATTTGTTAGGATTGCTTGCAATTGTTTCTCATTATGCGATGCAAACTTTATCACTTTATCTCTGAAGAATGCTTTGAGTCCTTCCCATATGAAATTCTGGTTTACTTTCTTTCTGTTATTGTATATTAAATATTTCTGAACTGAGTCCTGTATCTTGGTTTTGAACGTGGTTTACCTATGCTGACTTGACAACATTGTTGTCGATGTTCAGCATAGAGACATCCCTGATGTTGACAGGCAAAATTTCGCCTGTCAGACATCAGTCTGATTTTCTTTTTTTCCTTTTTTTTTAATTTAATATGTTTTATTGACTTTACAGCGAAAGTATGGCCTAGTCAGACCAGTACATACATAACAACTACATTATTTTTAGACATAGCGTGGTATAATGACAGTGGAACTTAAACAGTTTCAGGAAAGTCTTTTATAACATTCAAATAACAAAACCTATTTATCTACACCTAGAATTTAATATCTCCCCTCCCCCAGCATCTGGATAAATCAGGGAGCCACATGAATCCTTAGAATAGGGCTCAAAAATATCGTAACCAATTAAGGATAACACTAAATCACCTGATAGAACCTAAAATTTCCAAGCAGCCAGTATCGCATCCAACGGTTCCCATTTAGTATTATAGGATTGCAATTTATTATTCATTCTTGCTATATGTCACTCTATCTGTAATGCCATCATAATCTCTCTATGCCACTCGATCACAGATGGCATGTTTGCCTCTTTCCAATGCCTAAGAATAACCGCTTTCGCAGTTGCAGATACGATGGCCATGAATGCTTTCCTCTGTTTGCCCTTCTCTCCAGGGAAGACGATAAGTAGACAAATTTCCAGTGTAAAAAAAGCCTCTAGTCCTAATACTGTTTGCAGTGACATACGGATTGAATTCCAGAAAGGGAGAATCTTGAGACATGTCCATAAAACATGATACAGGTCACCTTCTCCAGTCTCACATCTACTGCATTTGGGCGATACAGATTTTCCCATTTTATGTAATTTAGCAGGGGTGTAATACTAGTTATGTATAATATTGAATTGCTGCAGTTTGTATCTGTCTTGCTTAATGTACTTACTGTTATTCTCCCATATTTGTTCCCAAACTCTTTCCTCACTGACCCCTAATCTCTGTCTCCAGTACATGCCAATCTTGGAGGAGATCTCTTTGTCTCTGATCTGGAGCTCATGATATAGTTTGGACACTGGATGTTTCTGTTCAGCTATCTTTAGTAGAGAAGTCAATCCATACTCCTCTTCACCGGGTATGTCTGTTTTTCTCAGGTGGGCTTTAATTGAATCCTTAATTTGGGAATATTTAAAATGTTCCCTTTAATTCTGGAATCAAAGCACAAGCTTGTTCATACATCAATATTTCCTTTGAGGAGCTAAGTCTCCCAATTTCAAACCAGCTAATGAATCCAAGAAGTTAGAGGATTGGGACACCCTGTATTTGAAAGTTCTTATTGTATAGAATGGGTTGGTCAGGTGAATTCTGCCATTTTACTTTTAATAACTTCTGTACCTGGTGTAAAACTTTATTGGCCATCCAATAGGCATGTTTTTAAGTGATGTAGGGAAGTCTAAAGGACATAAAAGGAATTGAGTTTAGTGCAAGTGCACAGTTGTTGACCAAATCTCTCTCAATATGAGTCCATGGTGGGACATGATTGGCTGGAGTCTACTTTGGTAAATTGAAAAGTCCAATGGACTAGTTTGCTAATATGTGACGCCATATAATACTTTAGAAAGGAGGGAGTGCCAGGCCCCAACTTCTTAATACAGTGAGTTTCCTATAAGAGCGCCTTTACTGCTTTCCTTCCAAATGAATTCATTATGATCATCTGTAGTGAACCAAACCATGCTTTGGGCAGATAGGGACACAGCATATTCAGGGGGTAAAAGATCTTTGGTAGTATGCTCATTTTTATTACTTCAACCCTGGCCCAAAGTGATAAAGGTAATGAATTCCATCTTGCTAAATCTTGCTTAACTATTTTGACTTGATTATTAAGGTTTTCATTTATCATTGTGGCTATATCTCGTGTAATCTTAATACCTAAATACAGTAGCACCTTAGGCTCCCAGCTAAACCCCGAGTCCTTAGCCATACTTGGAAGACATCTAGAATTAAGTGGAAAAAGCTTTGATTTTGAAATGTTGAGCTTATATTTCAGACCTTTGAAAACTGTGCTATTTTTGTAGAATTATTGGGATACTAATATCTGGATCTTCCATATGAAGAAGCAGATCATCTGCATATGCAGATATCAGATACCTCTTATTTCCAATTTGTGTCCCTTTAATCCCCTGTACCATAAGTAATCTTTAAATCAATGGCTCCAAGTATAGATTAAATAGAAGTGGGGAAAGGGGACAGCCCTGTCTTGTGCCACATAACAGAGAGAAGGGATCCAACAAAATTCCATTGCACCATACACGTGCTTTGGGAGATCTATATAACAAACTAATCCAATTTATAAAGCTATCTGGTAATCCCAATTTTGACAGGACAGAACAGCAAATAAGAAATCCCAGTAAACTCTGTTGAATGCCTTTTCTGCATTTAAAGCCAACAGGGCCACTGGTGTCTGTATTTCTCGTGCGTGTACAATTAAGTAGTGAAGTTTACGTATATGATCACTTGACGCTGTATTGCTCATGAATCCAACCTGCACATCGCTGACCATTCTAGACATAAACAGACTGATTCGACAAGCTAAAACTTTTGCCAATATTTTAAGATCTACATTTAACAAGGATATCAGTCTATAGTTCCCTGAAAATAGGGTTCAACTTGGTTTTAGAATAAGAATTATGAGGGCCTCCAGGAAACTATCTTCAGAATACCCCTCGCAGTACCAATAATTATATACCTTGGTCAGAATCGGGGAGATTTCTTCTATAAAGACCTTATACACATTAGTAGTGAGGCCATCCGGTCCCGGTGATTTATCCAAGGCAAGCTGTGCTATTGCTTGCTTCACTTCCCATAGTTGAATGGGTGATCATAACACAACCACGTCTTTAGGATCCAATCTCGTTAAAGCTACAGAATTTAGGAAGTTATTAATTTCATCTATTCTCATCCTGCATTCTGTAGGAATAGAATAGATTCCACAGAAATAATCTTTAAACATAGACGCAATCTTCTTTGGGTCTTTAATGGTAGTGTCTCCTTTGTTAGATTGCAAAGCTGCCACATGCCTATTTGAACCTAGTTGTTTGATCCTTAAAGCGAGGAGTTTCCCAGCCCTATCCCCAGATTCAAGATATTTAATCTTAGTTCTTCGAAGAGCTAACTCTGCTTTCTGCAACATAATGGAGGAGTATTGGGCATGTAATTGATGCAAGTTGACCCACTCTGCTTCTGTTGAGTGCTTAGTAATGGCACGTTCTGTCCTTCTAATGGCATTAGTAATCTCTTCTAGCCATAGCCTATCTTTTTTAGCTTTTGTAGATGCAATTCTAATGCATTCCCCTCTTATAGCACACTTCAATGTTGCTCATACAATATCAATCTTTGAGACTGAACCAGTATTTTGCTCTAAAAAACAGACTATGAATTTCTTGAGGTGTTCGTGTATATAGGAATCCTGTAGAAGTTGCAGTCTGATTTTCTATCGAGGGGCTGTACCCCAGAACCCCCCCTTCTAAAGAATGTTAGCTCTGGGTTGGATTTAATACCGGGCGGGTGAAACATAGTGAAAGAGTGAAATTTTGCCAGGGTGTCCCCCAGAGTGACATTTTCCAAACTTGTCAAAAATGTTGCTTTGGAGGATTTCGATGACGGGGTTTCACCCTTACGATGGTACATGTTTGAAAGCCTCATCATTTATCAAAGTGCCATTATATCTCCAGAGGTCCAGAGGATTTTCCACTCATCCTGCCCTACTTCTAGTCTTATAGATAATGTGGTATGATCAGACAATGTACTAGAATATATGCTACACTGGGCTACAATTGGTAGTTGCTCTGTTTTTGTGTAACCCTTGTCATGTCTGTAATCCTATTTCTAAGTCAAATGTATGTGGTGTCTATCAACTAAATTAAAACATTCAGAAAATACCCACATTTCAGTAGAACTAGAATATCTTACAACTAAATAAAACTGCATGATACTGTATCTGGAATCGCTTCTAGTGAAAAAAAGTAGGGTCAAAGGTTTTGTCCAATTTGTTGCATGTCTGCTGAAATCATTAAGGTTTGAAACTTTTCTGGTTCTACCATCCCTAGACCAGGCTTAGTTTGGAATGGAGGAAATCACTTAAACCTAACAGCCCAATATGCACATCTGCCATTCTCTGTGACTGATAAATTATTAAAAACTGGAATTGTCATTGTTTTGCAATTGTATTGAATGTCCAAGACTTTTATGTAAATTCGAAAAGGAGAAGTGAAATGCATGTTGAGTGAAAACAAACACCAGAATACCTGTACCAGGATGTGTGTGACATATTACATTAAATGTGGCCAGGAATTTTATAATCAAATTTCTAATTGCCTAAAGTTATATGTCCCACTTGATAATGTTTTCCTCTGAATTTAGCAGTCCTATTTGAATGTAATGATTCCTGCTTCTGTGCAAAGAAATACATGATGGTATCATATTCATGACACAGCTCTCCAGAAAGTAAGTGTTTTAACTTATCCCACTACTCATCTGGCATTTTAATGGGAGGTGGTATTGAATTTGCCCTGCCTTTTGAGCAAGAAGTATAATTTAATTTGATTTCTATTTGCTAACACAGCAACACCTTGAACAAAAAAATGCACATTTTTATGGGGGAGAAAAGAACTGCAGAAAAAAAAACAAAGACAAATATAAGTTACATTGTAAAAAGTACTTTTTGACAATGGGATACAATAAAATAAAATACTAAGTGCTTCATGCATATGACATTTCACACCACTTGCTTTCATTCTGATATACTGTAGACATGGATCTGAGTTTCTTTCAGCACCATAAGCCTTCTTTCTTCTAAAGACCTGGGGCTGGATTTTCAGATTCACTGAAATTTGTGCCAATGGCTACAATTGTGGCTGTGGGAGCCACTTTTTTCACTGCCATTTTGTATATTTCTTAGCTGAACATCCTATAATATGCTAAATAATAGTTCAATCAATAGTTCCATACATTTAAGAATGTGCTTGTGCCAGTAAACGGTTTTGAAACTTTTTCTAGGTGCATCTGATAAATGGGAATTTAAAACAGCAATGAACTTCTTTAAGCATCTCATACACATGGTTTACCTAACTAGGGTGTTATGAATCTATTTGTACATAGAATGTATTCAGAAATTCAAACCCTCTCAATTGAATGTTTAGTAATTTATATTTACATACAGCAGTGCTGTATCTAGGAAAATAAAAAAACTTGTATGGCAGAATCCTTTGGTGTCTGTTTGCTGCCTCCCCATTGTGGCACACATGCCTGTACTTGATGCACAGAACCCTTTCACACCCCATATTATACTACATGAATTACTTAGTAAGAATAAAAAAATACAGTAGTACTTAGTTTTATGTATTTAACTTAATATTAAATTTAAAGAAAATGCAATATGCATATTATAACACAAGCAGGGGTGGATATCATAGAGTAGGAGTAATCAAAATCAATGGTAAAAGCCCAGAAAGCCCCCCCCCAATCAACTTCAAATCCGTGGCTTATTTGGCACATGAGTTCCACACCTATTATGTACAGCACATCACAGTCCAAATTATTTGTGAATCAGCTGACAGCTTTTCAGCATCTGAGTTGTTAAGTCTCTGATTTAGAAAACCCTTAATCACTAATTATCTGTTTGTCAGCTGGTTTCTCCTGAGTTCTGTATAAGCTGCCTGAATAAACTTTGAGTTAAATGTCACATTATTCAGATGAAGGAAAAAACAAACACACTCACTAGCTGGCAATGCATTGCAATCAAATAAAGAGGATGGGTTGCAAACTGGCTGCACAATAACTTTAATGTGTGCTGTCCTGTAAAGTTAAATGTGAAATGTACTATTGTGAATCTTCTGCGCTTGATGTGAAGTAGAAGAAGAAGAATCAGTATTTATATTGAGCTTTTCATACACAGTATCCCAAAGCACTTTATAAACAATGCTAGACTGGAAGTGAGGTGACTGAATGTGTGATGGCAGCCATATTGCACATCATCACCCACACACAGCCTGGATAATTGCATGAATTGGTTTATGGATAGGGGAATGTTGGCCAGGACACCGGAAATGTACCCTGCTTTTGCAAAGAGTGCCCTGTGTTCTTTTACTTCCACCTGGACACACACGAGGGCAACACCAGGATGGGTAGAAGGGACCTCAGTTTAATGTCTCATCAAAGGACAGCAGACCCCAGCAGTACAGCACCCCACAATACTGCACTCGAATGCCAGCAATTTTTAGGTGCAAGTCCAGTCCCGGTGTGGGACAAAAACCCATGACCTTCTGGTCCAGAGGCAAATGTGCTACCAGCTGAGTCACTCTGAAACCCAAGTATGCTAGTAAACTCTGCTATTGCCACAAAACCAACATAGAAATTAAGTAGCTCACCTGTAGCTCATCCTTCATAGTAAAGATTTTCAATTAACAATTACAGAAGTCATTAGCATTTAATAAGAACTGAAAATAATAAATCAGAACCTCTTTATGCTTGGAGTCCTTAACTCAACAGTGCAACATAATTTGTTTTGTTTACAAACTAGTTTCAGCTGCAATTAAAAAAGTATTAGCATACCTGTCAAATCTACTTTTACAGGTACTTCCTGTGCTGCACATCATGCATTCTTTTTTATTTTCTGGATCTTAACACTTGTCAGGTCTGCAATGCTATTTCTAAGTCAGTTGTGGCAGCTATCTTCTATTCTAGAGCAACAACTAAATGAAAACATTTATTAAATACCCAAATTTTAGTTGAACTAGAAAAGTTTACAACTCAGTGGAACTGCATGATATCTGGAATCTGTTCCAGTGAAAAAGGGGTAGGGTCAAATGTTCTGCCAATTTGTTGCACTGCTGCTTAAAACATACAGATGAAGACCTTTTCTGGTTCTACAACCCCTAGACAAGGTTTAGACTGGTACAGAGGACCTCACTTAAAACTAATGGAATTTTATGCTGAACTGCCATTCTTTGTGACTGAAATATTAAACTGACAATGATAGCATGCTATTCAGTCATTGTCTTGCTACTGCAGTGACTGTGCAAGACCTTTATGTAAATTTAAAAAGGAGAACTGGAAAGCATGTTGTGTGAGAAGCAAACACCAGTTGTGTACCAGGATATGTCCCACAAATTACAAGACATATGGCCAAGCAATTTTGTAGCTAAATTTGTATTTGCCTGAATATCATTTTCATTATGCAGTTCTCTAGAGCATAAGAGTTTCATCTTATTCCACTACTCATGGCATTTCTGGGACTGATTTAGTCCTGTTTTTAAGAAAAAGGTAAAATTTGATTTGATTTTTATTTGTTAATCCAGTAAGGCCTTTGAGCAAAAAATGCACTAATTTTATGGATGATCAAAGAAAAGTCAACAGACAACAACAAAGGTAAATAAAACAAAAGTAACATTGCAAGAAGTACTTTGTGGCAATGGGGTAAGGTAAAATAAAATACTAAATGCTTCATGTGAATGACATTTCACACCACCTACCTTCTTTCTGACACAGACCAGGTTCTGGGGTCCTTTGCCCACCACAAGCCTTTTTTTCTGCTACAAAACAACCACAAGCCTCTTTTTTTATACAGACCTAGTCCACTGGGTCCTTTGCACACTGTAAACCTTCCTTCTGGGTCTTTGCAATACACTAACATTCTTTCTGGAAATAGATCAAATGGTAGAATGCATAATGGGTCAAAACCAGTGTTTTATAACTTTATAACTTATTGAAACCTTATTAGAACCTATAGAAAAGGTGCTAATAAGAATCTTTTACTGGAAATGACTCTGGTTCTGGAAGTTTAGGAACTTATCTGAACCAGTTCTACCACCTCTAACTTAAATTTATTTGAGTTTGGAGATACACTGTCATCTGTAATAAAACAGGAATATGAGAATATTTAGAAATAGGAAAGGAATATTTGTATCAAATAAATTTCCCTATGTTTGTTGATGTAATTCTTCCTCTTCTGCCATCTTATGTCATCTTTTCATATTTCTGGTGACCCCAGAAAGACATTACCATTTAGTCCATGTTAGGTGCCTACAAGTGTAGCTTCTAGCTCTTCCTATAGTCACAGGTACTTTTTCTGCATTTTCTAAAGATTAATTGTTCTGAGTGATTTGGTTGCTTAGAATTCATATACAGGGCAATACACAGTATTGCTGAGCATTGGTGAACATTTTAATATTTTCTTGCATGTTTTGTAAGATACATTGCTGTGCTTAGTACAGTAAGTGATGGAAGATAAATCACAGAATCATAGACCTTCTTGCAGAAAAGGACCACTTTCAGGGGCATAGCCAGGATTTGGTGGTGTTGGTGGTGGCTCCAAACACATTTAGGGGTGTCCTTGGGGGCAAATTGCCTAACACACTTATCTGGCTACCTATAGCTAAGGCTAAAATATTTTCACGGTAAAAAAAGGCTGATTTCACGGCATTTCACGGTCGCCGCAGAAGTCGAAAAGGAACAGGGCAAGTCGCAATTCAGGAGACAAGTGGGAGCACAATGGCCGATTTCATGGCATCACCGAAGAAGCCAAAACCCCCTTCCCACATCCCTATTCTGAAGGATATTGAGCCTTTTGGAAGCTATTTCTCCTCCTTCCCTCAGTCGCCAGCTGTAAAACTAAAAATCCGGCATTATAAACTGAAAATCTGGCATTATGTTCAATTTGGTGATTTTCACGGGGGACTACCGATTTCACGGGAATCGTGAAATCCATGACCCCCGTGAAAAAAATTCAGTCTTACCTATAGCTAATAAATAAACGAATGCTTCCCCTGAACAGTTTGGAAATTTAGGAGTTAAGTGGTACAGTTGTGTGCATTTTTAGGCAATAAATGGCAAAGCATTCTCCAGGTACACAAAGGAAAAGGGAGACTAGAAAGGACATGGAACACTAAAAACGGGAAAAGGATAATTGTAGAGGATGATGCAGAGAAGGCAAACATCCTTAATGTGTACTTTAGTCCAGTCATTATGAAAGAGATTAGGGGCCACTGCCAGACAGTGGGCTGTGGTTAAAGGTGTCAGGGTGAACAAACAGCCAGGCCATAATGGTGCAGTATTTACCAAAGAATTTCCGATATGCAAAAATATGTGGAATGACGAAAAAAAAGTCAGTTATCAGGTAGTTGAAGTTCCATGTCAAGAAGCCCATGACAATGCACATGGGGAAAAAAATCATATTAATGTATTGCTGGATAAAGGGAGTGAATGTAGGACACACTATAGAAGGAAATGATTTATGGGTGCTCATTGGTAATACCCTAAAGTCCATTGCATAGTGTAGTAAGACTTACAGAAAAGTCAACAGAATGTTGTAATGTACAGAAAACAGCGTACCAGCAGTAGCCCCACTGGCTACACCTATGACTTGGCCCACATATATGATATCATCAGTATATGACTATTTAAATGGTAACTTTTGAATGAAGCCCCAGCCTTTGAGAAAGCATTCAGGTGGGACCATAAACACGTCAGGCAGGCACTGTAACTGCCTTTTATCATCTAAATAAAAATCTTTTTTATCATTCTTTATGGTGTCTGCATAATATGTGGTGGTGAGTGTACACGTTTTCTTGCTATAGTACTTAAAAACAGCTTCTGTTGAGAATAATGACTTACTGGTTCAGTGTAGTTATCCTTTAAGGCAATGTTGGATTATTGCTTTTCCCATGATGGCAGTAAATATGTTTTATAGGTAGTTAGTTTTGCCACTGCATACCGGGGGGGGATTTGACTTATAGTAATCAGGATCATTTCACCTCACAGTTTGTCTGCATGATTTTTTTATAGCTCATTGGCATACTCTGTCCGTGGGGGGGGAGGGGGTTCAAATTTATACAGGACCACAACATGAAGCAGTGATCTCCCCACTGGGTACATCCCCTCCAGTAGCTTTCTCTGTCAGAGTGTCTATAATGAATACTGATGTGGAGTATTTATTAAAAATATTTTGGTACGATTTTGACCTATTTTTCCTCTAGTCATTTGAGGTAGTTTTATGGAATACCCTTCCCCATGTTCTCCCCGTTCGTCTCTTCACCAGAATCTGTTTCCCATTCTGTCTGTACTGTCAGTACCCTTGAGGGGATGCATTGTATTAATGTCTTATAACCTTCTGAAATCTTTCCTCTACTTTCAGTACTTGTTAATTCCCTTATCAGGAAGCTTTTTTATTTCCAAATTTGGTTGATATAAGGTTTTTAAAGTGATTGAATTTTGTAGCCAGTGTCCGATCTATGAATACTTACTGAAATATTTTTTGCATGAGACGGTGGTCCTTAGTGAGAAATTCCCATAATCTAATATCCCCATTGTTTTTATTTAGTTGTTTAACCAGGAGTAGCACACTAAGCTGAAAGCTTTCTTACAGGAGTGACCTGGAAGCACAGGGAAGTTAAGTGACTTGCTCAAGGTCACACAGTATGCAAGTGGAAGCTGTGGGATTCAAACCCATCTCTGGTCTGCTGGATGTCACCAGATTTGCAGCTCAGAACCTTAAACCACTGCATTATATTGCCTCCCAAGATTGTTCCAGATTTGTCCCACAGTCACCAGTCCTTGTCATTCCCAGCTCTTAATAACAAGGTTGTTCCTAGCTGATGGGAAATCTTCTATTGCCCTGATTGGTGTGTATTCATTTATACTGTTTGGGATATTTTATTGTTTTAAAATCATCAGCTATGTTTTGGCCAGATCTCTGATTCAAGGGTTGCTGATATGATGCATTCCCTATATGCAAATGCTTATAAAAGGCATCAAGTAAAGCTCTGCTACAATTGTGTGCACTAGTTCTGACTTGGTCCAGATGTCTTCATCTTTCAATATTATGGAGAACATTTCCCCTATTTGAGCCACTTGGTAGTATTTTTCCATGTCTAGGAGACCTAGTCACCCTGCTGCTTGCCCTGCATCATCATCTTCCAGCTTTTCCTGGGTTTTCCCCCTCCCAGACCAAATGACTGTGGGTCTTCTTAATCTCCATCCAAACTTTTCCTGGTACATATATTAGTAGGTCTGTGAAGAGAAATATGAATTTTGACTGGATATTCATGCAGATGGTCTCTATACTCCCAATCAGAGAGTGGAAGGAAGAATCAACTGTGGTATCCAGTGAAGAGGCAACTGAGATTGAGCGACTCAGATTTGAGTCACTCAATCTCAGTGCCTGTAAAATCAGTGACTCTGAAAGGGTAGCGACCAGGAGGGGCAAGGTAAAGGGAAGAATGACAGGATACCAGAAGAGGACGGAAGGTATCCAGAAGGTATGTGAGGGGTGGCAAGGTGGAAAACTGCCGAACTGGCTGTGTGGCATAGTGGTTAGGATGGCTGGCTCTCATTTGGAGAGTACAGGGTTCCAGGCTTTGGAGGAGCACAATATTTTTGTGCTTTACTGAGCTAGTGTTTGCTTTTGTTTTTTTTTCCAGTTTGAACCTCTCCCCAACATGCACCCCCCCCCCAAGTTTGTTATTTTCACTAAGGGGTTGTGGGGGGCAAAACCACCACATAAATAGTAGAGGGGAGTTTCCTTGCAATGAATGTACATCACTGTTTTTTTAATTTTGGCGATTTACATTTGCCCTAATGGCAATTGCCATTTGATGATCACCGTTATCACATAGAACCACCAGCTGTGTATATCTGTTTCTATCCTAACAACAAAGGAGATCAGCACTCCCAAGTTAAATGTAGAAGTGATGCACAACAAATAGCAAATAAATGAACTACACTCAAAGTCCAATGATAGTGTGGTTTATTAAATCCGTCACCAAACAAACATCGTAATGCAGATGTAACACTTCTACAACAATGATCCAATCCAAACACTGTTATCCAGGTACCTCGGCACTTATGTCAGTTAGAGCTTCATCAGAGGGCAGCTACCTGGATTGATTCCCTATCACTGAGAATCATAATTTTAACACCAACAGTGTTCAAAATAAATGTTGGAATATAGCTTTTACATAAATATAGAAAATGCACCCATGACTTGTGCATGGGGTCCTAATGTCATAGGAAACACATCGCAGCAAACCAATGCTGCAATCAAAAGAGCATATGTAAAAACTAGAGTCAGGGAAAACACTGACTGAAACAATAACAGCACACACCAGACAAACAAATGGGAAATATTCCCATTTCCTAGTTTTTTGACTGGGGGCTATGGCCCTGTACCTCCCATCATGGGGGCTTTGTCCCCACTGCTCCCAAAATTAAATTAACTAACTCCAAGGGGGGGTGGACTTAGGGGATAATGGGAACCCAGTGGGGGGGACTTAACTTTTGCCAAAAAAAAAATCATCAAGAGACAGGGAACCATACCACAATCCCTGGATCTTCACTTTATCTGGTGCTTGTGCCTTAGCCACTCCACCATGGTAGCAGCTCAACCAGGCACAGCACCTGTCTTTTCATCAGTCCTCCCTCGAGTTCACAGTGAGTGACAGGGGTAGCGGTAGTTTACTACTACTATTATAACCCTGTCGCTCTAATTCATTCCACGCTTTAGACTGCATGGTTATTCCTGTATTGTTTTGGCAGCACTATATTGACTGGGTACCCATGACTTGTACTTTACATCATTAATTATACGAAAAACAAATTCTTCGAAGAGCATCCTTATATACGTCAAAGCAAAATAACAGAAGCATTACGATTTCCTTTAAATTATACAATGCAGTGTGTCATTTTATATCAAAGATCCAAAAACTGTAAATCTGAAAGGGAATAAAGGAAAAAGATTCCAAACCAGGGTCGCAAGTGATCCAGTCAAACCATGTCAAGTCCATAGTGGTTACAGCAGGAAACTCCTGTGTGCTCCAAACCTCAGGCTGTGAAGAACAGGAAAAAAAATGATTAAATGTTAGTGTGCAGTGATGTAAGTGAGTTATACTGAGTGTCTCATTGTGAGTGATTCAGTTTAACCGCTCAAAGTAAGAGCGAGTGGTGAATAACAGTGATGATTAAGTGAGAGTAGCAGTCAGATACACTTGCTAAAGTAGGATATGAGGATTTGTGTGGCCAAGCCCTGCCGAGCTGGAATTTTGACATAGTTGCTTGAGCCACTGCCCCTGCAGTTGGTGGATCTGGATTCGGATTCAGGTACATGTTGGCTGTACTGTAAATTTTTGTTTTGTATGTGTTTCTTATTTTTCTGTGTCTGTGCCCCCCTGGAGTTGATTATATTAATTTTTGGGGGTGGGGAGGCGTAGCCCCCTGCATAAAAATGTTTGTTTTGTTGTCTGCATTGTTTAAGTAAGTAACTGTCGCTGTCTGAAGTGGTCGCTGTGATAGTGATCATCCTTTTGAAACCAGGCAATGTTTAAGTAGCTGTTTTTGATCGTCAAGATTAAAAACTCTCCTTTATCACATAAAACTTTAAATATTTTATGAAAGAAATTAACTATACAATAATTAAGCACTGAACCCATATAAATCATATAATACAATGCTAAGATATCTTGAATAGGGTAATGCATTCACATTCCTCTTGGGGGGGGGCTTGGTTAGTAGGTTTTGAAGGCATGGGAAAACAGGAAATAAAGAATGCCAAAATGAGGCTGCTGCATTTCTTTACTTATTCCAAAATTCTACTAACAACATCTACAAATATGATTTTGAGTCCCAACTAAGATTATGATACTCCAGCTTTAAAGCCCATAAGAAGAAAGTCCAATAGCTTTCAGGCTGTAAAAGCCAGGTGAGTTTATCCCTTCCCCTTCTCCCAACCTTCAGTTGTTCAAGTCCCATAAATTGAAATCCTTCTGATCACTATTATGATAGAACAAAAATGTTCAGAAACAGGGTTTTCCAAATTGCTATTCCTCATATCCCTCACATGCTCTTGTATTTTTAGCTTCAATTGCCTAGCTGTACAACCAATACACAGTTTGTTACAACTGTACCAGAGAGTAGATACAATGAAGATTGAAGCACATGTAATGAACTGGTGAATATCAACCTTTCTATTGTATGATGGTAGCTGAAACATGGCTCCTTGTTGGTAATTTTCAAAAATATTACAGTTTCCACATTTATATATAACAGGAGGTTTCGATGGAAACCATGTACTTTTCATCTGTTCATTATATGAGAATTAACTGCAAACCAATGTGTCTTTCAAATTTGGGCATCTACTAAAGGTGATTCTATGTTTAGGTCCAACATGAGAAGGCAGTACAGGGTCACTTACTAAAATTGGTCAATATCTGGTTTCCTCATTACCAAGTGTTCCAGCCACAGAATTATATTCTGTTATAAATCTTATTCTACTCTATGTATTCTCAGTTATATATCTTGGTTTGAGTAGGGTTTGCTATTTGTTTTGCCTCCTTAAAGGCTGTGTTACCAACTTCAATACATCTCCAAGAATCTATTCCTTACTTCTTCTGGATCTGCTATAAAAGTAACATTTTCAAAACAGTTTCATATGAGTCTTAAACAAGCATTTGTCAATGCCGAATGTTTGCTTCCTGGTTTTGACATTGTTAGTGCAAATGAGTGTAGAGTTATTTAAGTGTAAGTACTTCTGTGGCCCTATCAGAAATAATGACAGATTTTCCTTCACTTCTGTCTCCTCTTAAAAGTATAATATTTTACAACATCTTGCAAAAGGTAATCTGACAGGGAGCAGGCAGCTGTTTAATTACAGGAAATCCAACTACTTTCAAATTGGACTGTGTGCACTGCAACACAATTGTTAATGGAGATTTGCTGTGATTGCGTCCTATCCCTGGGTTGGAGAAAGGGGAAGGGGCTCAGGAAAAGCCAAAGATCATGGCTACAGCATAGAAAAGAAGCAGAACAATGAACTTTTCTCCAGCACTGAAAAATCTAGTATGCTTTATGAGAAGCTTGGTTTCTGACTGAAATAACATGTTACACTAAATATCAAAAGCTGCAAGAAGGTTGTTAAGAATGTTACAATGTTGTACATTGCTTCTATAAGGAACTAATAAAAGGTAGACAGATCGTGTAGCAACAAAGTTACAACTACTGGTAATAGTGTAGCATAATCTTTATGTAACAATAGAGGCCAGTCACAGTTTTTTTTTTTTTGTTAAGTACTGACTGTGATGTGCTGCAGTATGACTGCAAAAAGCTATCATGGATTTCTGTTGTGTTTTCAGTTTTATTTTTCTTACTTGTGTTACATCCAGAGCAATAAAGCAAGAAAGTGAAGCAAGTGTGCTTGTTTGATTATTTGTCAAACAAATTGTAATTGCTTAAAGTCTTACTGTTTTATCAAATAGTATGCTGTGCTAAAGCATTAGTCTGGCTAGCTATGTGTGTAAATGGCGAAGGACAGGCTGAAATACATTGAAACACATTGTATGGTGGCCATCTTAACTTACATGACCCAGACACAGGACAAATAACTGCAGATCTGACTGCATATCCTCACATCTGTGAGTTTTCACTACTATAATGCATTCAAGGTGTGATGGACATGATGGATGGAGGGGTTGAGGGTAAGGAATGGGATGTGGAGAGTGGCTTTCCACAATCTCCCACTTGCATTCTGTGTGACTGTGAGCAAGCCACAAGGAACAAGGAGGTGCTACTTCACTGAGTGGGTGGTGGAGCCCTGGAATGCACTGCTCAGGGAGTTGGTGGCTGCTACTACTGTGGATGGGTGCAAGAAAGTCTGAGAGAGGTATAAAGAGAAGGTGCATCCTGGAGACACACTGGGAAATGGGGGACATTGTAGAGAGGGGGAGACTAATGGTGCTCTGGGAAGGCACTGACCATTGAGCAGACTGGATAGACCATAGGGCCTAATCAGCTGGCTTTGTAATACATTAGCATGTTAATAAGTCACTTCACCTTCCCTGTGCTCTCAAGTTGCCCATGAAAACAGGCAGCAATGACCAGTGGGCCTTACTTGGTTAACAAAGAATTACATAAATAAAGGAAATAAAGACAAAATGATTAGACATTATACATGATCAGGACATGACTTTTGTGCCTTGGACAATTACAGGGTAGTTTGAAAGAAAACCAACTTGCATTGGAGTTGAGCTCCCATGTGGGGCTGTGCTCTATACATGGGCACTGCAGTGTTGACATAAAAATGTGTAAGTGTAAACACTGTTCACAGTAATTGCACTTTGACTCCCTCAGCCAAGAAAGCTGTCCACACACGGGGAAGTGTACTCATCATTACTTATCAACTACACCATACAATTTGCACACTAGTGAGAATTTAATTTTGTTTGCCATGTCTCAGTGTATGTGTGTATATGTGTTTGTGTGCGTGTGTGTGCGTGCGCACGTGTGCACATGTGAGTGCATGTGTACAATGGCCTAGGGACTGCTGGTAAAAGAACTAGTATAATTGTGTTATCTAGATTAAGAGGGGAGACAGAAAGAGATTACATGGGGGCTGAAGTCAAATTACATACATACCAACAAGTTGAATCAAAGTTTTCTGTCTTTTCCAAACCTCAGTGTGTATAGGTGTCAAGTACAGAGCAATGGCAGGCTACCAGCCCCACCCCGCCCCAAAAAAAAGAAAGATGAGAGAGACAGGGTAGTACTAGGGGACACAAAATGTTAGAGTCACATACATCCTACAAAATTATCTATTTACTTTTCCAGACCTCACTGTGGCTATGTGTACAGGACAGTAAAAGAATGTTGAAAGAAATATTGGACTGCTGGCATCCAGGTGACAGAGAGAGAGAGGGGAGAGAGAGAGAGGGAGGAGAGAGAGAGAGAGAGAGAGAGAGAGAGAGAGAGAGAGAGAGAGAGAGAGAGAGAGAGATAATGGGGGGTCCAGAACCCAGAACCAGGCTAGATAGAGGAAGACAACAGGTGTCCCAAGGAAGGCATCTGCTATAGTATTTTTTTTACTGGCATCAGTGTGACAGTGTGTAAATGGTGAAGGACAGGCTGGCAAAATACGTCCTTGGAGTCACAGAAATCATAATTAAAACTGTAGCTGTAAATGAGCATGGTACATCCATCAGATAGATCTGGGTTTGAATCCCACAGTCTGCCACTTAAATATGCACACAGCTTAATCAGCTTAATCTGGTTCAAGGTTAGTTGGCATTCATCTGTATCCCCTTCCCCTGGGTGTGCCTGAAAATGGGCAGGATGTGTCTAGTGCACTTACCTGGTCAACAAAAACTAAATAAAAAATAAATAAATAAAAATAAAAAAATACCTGGGCATGCAGGTGGCAGATTGCCTCTGAGCAAGTCACTTAAGCAGTTCAGTGCTCCCAGGTCACATCTGAAAACAAGCACATATGCCTAGTGGTCCCTATCTGATTAACAAAGAATTATATAAATAAATAAAATAAATACAAAATGTGTAGAATAATTCCAGAGAAGCAGACATGCATTATAATAGTTAATTTTCTTTTACTAGCATTAGTGTGGCAATGTGTGTAAATGGTGAATAACAGGCAGGCAAAAGACATCCTTGGAGTCACAGAAATCACAACTAAAAGTTTAGCTGTGAATGAGCAATGTACATCCAGCCTACAGATCAGGGTTTGATTCCCACAATCTCCCACTTGAATGCTGTGTGCCTCTGAGCAAGTCACTTAATTTCTCCAATACTGCCAGGTTGCCCTTGAAAACAGGCAGGTATGCCTATTGGGCCTACCTGGTTAATAAAGAATTACATAAATAAATAAAATAAATACAGAATGTGTAGTAGTTATGCATGATCAGGAAATTACTTTTATGCCCTGGTCAGTTGCAGGGTAGTTTGGAAGGAGACCAACTTGCATTGCAGTACTGTTCCTATGTGTGGCTTTGCTCTAAACATGGGCATTGCACTGCTGCCACAATGATGTGTAAGTGTAAACACACTAGAGTAATTCCACTAGCACAGACCTACCTTATAAGAGTTTATTTTCCCTGTCTATGTAATTGCGAACTGTATGTGTATGTACCTCAGGACCTCCTTGTGAATGAGCTTGCTCAACGGAGTCTTTCCTGCAATAAACTTGAACTTGCACTTTCTTTTCCTGGAATTAGTGTTTGCTAACCAGTAATCAGATAAGGCCCACTAGGCACAAGTGCCTGTTTTCAGGGGTGATCTGGAAGCACTATGGTGGTTAAGTGACTTGCTCTTAGTCACACAGTATGCAAGGGAGGTTATGGGAATCAAATCCAGTTCTGCTGGATGTAAAAAAACTCATTCTCAGATCATTACTCTAATCTCTAGGCTATACTGTCAGTCCCATCAGTGTGACAGTGTGTGTGAATGGTGAAGGACAGGCTGGCAAAATACAGCCTTGCAGTCACAGAAATCAGAAGGGAAAGTGTATTTTATTTCTCTGCCAGTATGTCTATGTGTTTAATGTACAGAGGAATGGTAGACTAACAAAAATATATATATAAGGGTTTTCTGCTAATAATCCAGTTCCAGATGAAAGAGGTAGCAAATGGCTGTGGGCCAATATAATTTTACAGTCACAGAAATCCCAGATACATTTATTTTTGCCGGCATCATTATGGCAGTTTGTACAGGGAATGGGCAGACTGGCAAAATAAATAAATAATTTACTTGCATCATCCAGATCTGGAAAAGACAGAGAGAGAGACAGAGAGAGAGAGAGACAGAGACAGAGACAGAGACAGAGACAAAGAGAGGTATGTGTTGACAGTAGAAAATGTTTACATTCAATGGAACCACATATTATAGTTTATTTTCTTCTTGGGGACTCAGAGAATGAATGTGTTCAGGGCTAAGGCAAAGCTTGCAAAACAAATACTTGAACCATGGCATCTGGGTCCAGAGGGGATAGAGAGATTATGGTGGTGCCATATGAGACAGTTCACAGTCCCTGTCACCACTTATAAAAGTTTATTGTCTTATCCTGTCCACTGTGTGGCTGTTTGTGAATGGCAAAGTTGCCAAACACATTCTTGATTTATGCTTTCCAGCTCTACAGTGGAGAGAAAGAGAGAGAAAGAAAGAGAAAGAGAGAGTGGGGAGTTGGTCAAGGAGAAATTATGCCATCACATAATCCACAAATAAACATTTGGTTTCTTCTTGGACTTAGTATGGCTGTGTGTATAGGCAAGATCCATTTGGCAAAATATTTTTGTAATTGTGCCTCCGAATTTAGATGCAGATGAGAGAGAGAGAGAGAGAGAGAGAGAGAGAGAGAGAGAGAGAGAGAGAGAGAGAGAGACAGGGAGAGAGAGAGAGAGAGAGGCACAACAGGGGTCCATGGAGAAATCTTATAGCCATACAAATGACAAGTAACAGTGGAATTTCCTTCTCAGACATCAGTATGTGTGTATGCACAGGACAAGGGCTGGCTGGCAAAATTAATCTTTTACTTGTGCCTTCCAAAACCCTGATAAAGATGACAGAGAGATACAACAGGAGTCCCTACAGCAATCTTACAGTCACACACATTCCGAATGCACAGATCAAAGTCAGGCTAGCAAAATAAATATTGTAGTTGTGTCTTCTTGATTGTGTTTTCCATACCTCATTGTGGGTGTGTGCACAATGTGCCAGGGAATGCTAATAAAATAAATATTAAATTTGTGTCACCTAGATGAAGAGGAGAGACAGAGAGAGAGACTATGTGGGTGCACTATGTGAAATAACAGGCACTGGCAACCCAATCAGGGTGGTTGTGTGAAAAGGACAGAGCCATGGCAGGATGGAGAAGAAGAAAAAAGCAGACAGAAAAGAGATAGCAGTAGGCCACAATACAATTTTACAGGCACATAAATCTCTCAAAAGGATTTATATACTTCTCAGGGCCTGATTGGAGCTGTGTTTACGGGGCAGCAAAAAGATGCCAAACTAAATATTTGACTTGCCTGTCCAGATTAGAGAGACAGAGACAGAAAGACTATGAGGGAGGGGGTTTCACAGGCCAGAGCCATAATAGAGAGCGGGAAGCAACAGCAAGGGTCCCTAGAGCATTGCCAGAGGCAGAGACATCCCTTGACAGGACCATAGGAAAACATTTAGGTTGTTTCCATTCATTTTCCCACAATGGAGATGAAACTAATACCTATGAGTATCGCAGAGGCAGTGGCACAAACAGGATTTATTCTTTTCTTGGGGGGGGGGGAGGTAAATACCCTTTTTTCGGCATTCCCAACAAAACAATGCAGTTTTTATAAATCCAGAGTAGCATAAGTTAGAAAATATGTATTTGGGGTTGCTTCTTATTTGTTGGGAAGACACGCTGAGGTGAAACTTGTTACCAGGTGTGATTTAGGAGCACAGTGAAATTAGTGACATGCTGAGGAATACACATTATGCCAGTGGTAGTTTAGAATTTACACCCACATTTGTTCTGACTCCAAAATCACAGTCTGCTGCTCTAACCTCTAGGCTGCATTGTCTTCTACTGTATAACAGCAACTATGTTGCTTTAAAGAGCTAGTGTACTGATGTGGATATACAGAATTCCTGACCCTATCCCCAGGTGTTCAGCTGCCTATGCAATGTTTGTTTTGTACTTGTTTAGTTGTTTCACAAAGTAGTCATCAGTTTTAATATTTTATTACACTTTCCTGTCTCTGTTTGTCCCAGCCATTCACAATAAAGTACTGTATTCTAATTTACATCCTGGGAGGAATGATGTTAGTCAGCTGTTGATATCTCCAGCTGAGAGAGAAGCCTGTCTGACATGGGAGTGGACCTGACACTGAGTTTTTATGTTTGTTTGCACGCATGTGCAAGAAACATAGTGCCATCATACACAGTTTTCCAGAGGTGTGTCAGCCTCTTCCAATTCAGTCAGAGTGTTTGCAGGCGCGGTCGCAGAGTGCCAATCACTGCTGCAGCTGTCTATGACAAGCTGAAAATGCAGTGGCTTACAGTTGAAAGGAGAACTCTGCTTGAGTGAGCAGAGCTCTTCCCCCACAACACGCGCACGCAGGCACACCGCGTACTAAGCGCCTTCCCTCCCCACACTGTATGGCCGACGGGATGCCCAATCCCCGCTGGCTCCACGCCCCAGCATCCAGGTGCCATGCTGGGAGCCCACCCCAGCGTGGCAAAATGATGCGTTATGGCCGACGGGTGCCTAATCCCCCGTCAGCTCCACTGTCTCTCCCCTGCGGTGTGTCGCCGATGGGGTGCCCAATCCCCGCCGGCTCCACTGTCCCCCCGAGTACAGGGTGCCATCCTGGGAGCCCACCCCAGTGTGGCAACAGATGCCATGGCCGGCGGGGTGCCCAATCCCCGCCGGCTCCACACCCCCAGCCATCCCTTCTGCATGCTGGGAGCCCACCCCAGCATGGCAAACGTCCCGCCTGCCTTTTACAAAAAAAACCTGCCCCCCACAACCCAAGACCCGCCCACCGCGCACCCTGCCTCCCCACACCTCTACTCCCATACTTACCTCCGAGATGATCTTCGTGGACTGGGAACATGTCTGCACTCTTCAAAGCCGACCGCTAATGAGGAAATGCCGGTAAGCTGTATAATGGGCTAGATAGGGGTTTTTCAACTTTGTTGCATATCTCAGGCATTTTTGGAATTTTTGCACCATTTTCAACATGGGGTTTTGAGACCCTCCTCATGAATTCTTGCACTGTCATGGCATTACTCAGACCGAAGGGTGATTTCGCAGCCACCGCGTGAAATCACCTTTCGGAATGATTAATGAAATGACACTGCCAGCGTTCATAAGGTGGGCTCTCAAAAGCCTATTTTGAAAATTTGGTGGAAAATTCTAAAAATGACTGTTTTATTTAGCTGCATATATTAAGTAGTCTTACGCACGTCAGAAGTTCATGAATTTTCAATATTTTTATCTAGATTTTCAACATTGCCATTTTACCACACCTCCTTATGAGCAGTACAGCTGTCATTTTTCACATCTCACCCAAAACATATTTCCACCCACGTAGCGCAGAATGGCACAGTCGGTGCGCGAAATCAATGTACAGGACACATTAAGAAAATCACAGTGACACTGTTCATGAGCAGAGGTCTTAAAATGGCTACATTGAAAATTTGGTGAAAAAATTCCTAAAAATCACTGTTTTACGAGCGTTCGTTGCAGAGTTCCTACGCATGCTCGTAAGTTCGCAAATTTTCAATATTTTCACTCCAGATTTTCAACATTTTTCACATCTCACCCACAACATGTTTCTGCCCATGTAGTGCACAATGGTGCAGTCAGTGTGTGAAATCAATGTATGGGACACGTTAAGAAAATCACAGTGACACTGGTCATGAGCAGAGGTGTTAAAATGGCTATGTTGAAAATTTGGTGAAAAAATTCCTAAAAATGACTGTTTTAGGAGCGCACATTGTGCAGTTCCTACGCACGCTGGCAAGTTTGCGAATTTGTAATATTTGCACACCAGATTTTCAACAGTGCCATTTTACCGCACTTCCTTATGAGCAGTGCAGCTACCATTTTTCACATCTCGCCCAAAATGTGTTTCCGCACATGTAGCACACAATGCGCAATGGTACAGTCAGTGTGCAAAAACAATGTTTGGGACAGATTAAGAAAATCACAGTGACACTGGTCATGAGCAGAGGTCTTAAAATGGCTATGTTGAAAATTTGGTGACAAAACTCCATAAAATGACTGTGTTACGAGTGAGCATTACGCAGTTTCCATACACCCTCGTAAGTTCATGAATTTGTAATATTTTCAGTCCAGATTTTCACCAGTGGCATTTTTCCACACCTCCTTATGAACAGTACAGTTGTCATTTTCCACAACATGGCCGAAATGTGTTTTCACACTTTCAGTGCAGAGATGCATGGTCGCTATGGGAACTCATTGTTCAGGACAGATAAAGAAAATCACACTGACACTGTTCATGATCGGAGGTCCCAAAATGCCTGTGTTAACAATCTGCTGTAAAAAATCCCCAAACTAATTACATTACGGGTGTGCATTGTACAGTTTCACGCACGCCGTGACTTCACCAGTTTTAAAGATTATTAGCAGATTTTCAACACCATTTTTTACACCTCCCCATGAACAGTACCGCTGTCATTTTTCACATCTTGTTCAGAATGTGTTTTTGCACCTGTGGTGCCAAATGCCACAGTCACTGTGCAAAAGCAGTTTTCAGCTAACAAACTGATATTGCCACTGTTCATGAGGTGGGGGTCACAAAAAAACCATGTTGAAAATTTGGAGTGAAAATACCAACGAATGCCTGAGGCGTTAGGGTTTCTGACCATAACGTCCCACCCTGTAGAGTATGACAGGCATCAGGGGTGTGAATTGGGATTCTTGCCTGTCATGCTCATACCATTCCACCCCCACCCACACCCTGCAGCCAGTGAGAGGCATCAAGGTGTGCCTCAGACTCTTGGGACTGAAACTTCACCCCATTCTCCTATACCGCATCCATCTCACCATATTTCCTGATGGAATGGTGCAGCGTGACAGGGCTAAAGACCCTGTTGGCACACCGTGACACTTGTCAGTGTCTGCAGGGTAGGGTGTGAAATGGCATGGTCATTATGCCTCGACGACCCAAAGGCACACCCCAATGCCTGCCACTTCTGCAGGGGTGGTGGTGGGTTGGCTTCAGTTCAATACTTCGCTGCCATTCCTATTATGCAGCTCTGTAACTTCTACACTAACAATGCCAGTGCCAGCAAGCAAACATTCAGCATTGACAAATGCTTGTCTTGTGTCAGATATTGTAAATAGTCATCCTTGTATGTATGTGTGTGCGTGTGTGTTTGTGTCGGGGGGGGAGGAGTCCCAGTCTTTATAAGGAAAACAGCTAATGCAGTGGTAGACTAGAGTATGTAAGTTTGTAAAAACAAAATGATTGGAATTATTTACCAGCTTAACTTTTCTTTTTTGGTTAGTGGTTCAAATAAGTAACGAAGTGTACCAGTTTGAGACTGATAACTTCTTTGGCTCGCTTTGTCAGACTTAGTTCAAAATTTCAAATCAAGATTAAAAGAGAGACAGCATATAAATAAATCCCACCCAAACCACCTATAAATCAAAGCAATACACAGAGGCCCAGATATTCAAACTGCACCCAAAAAGTGCGTAACAGAAGGAGCAAGGGCAAGTCCACTGCGCACATGCGCAGGCCAAGATGCGCCTAAGGCAGATGACAGAATATTGCACCACCTGCACCATAGCGCAACCAGGGATGTGAAGTTGCGCATATCTGATGTGGCATAGCACAACAGGGGATGCCAGCGGAGCAGTCCAGATGTGCCATAGCACAACCAGGGACACCCCCTGGAGCAGGGCAGCAATGCAACAGCACAACCAGTAGTGGGATGCAGGGGCCCACCACCCATGCCACAGATGGGCAGAGGAGCACACCTCAGAAGAGACATCGTCCCCCACACCCCATGCACTGCACAACCGGGGAAGAGCTGGAATAACCACCGGCCCATGGATACCAGCAACCAACCCACAGCTGGGCCATGGTGCCCCAGCACACCCCCTGGCAGGCTGTGACTGGCACACAAGGAGGGCTGACCACCCCATGCCACACCATCTCACCAATGCAGAGCACACCCTGCACCATGATCACCATACATTCTTCCCAGGAGTAGCGCCCAAAAGTGCAGGACACCCTATGCATGCCACCACCCCCACTGTGACAATGCAACCCTGTGCATCATGGAGCCATGAAAGGCAGCCCCACCATGTGCACCATGCTGCGGGCAGCAGCAGACAGCAATGCAACAACAGCATACACAGTGCCACCCTGCACGTCCCCCCCGAGGTACAGCTGAGAGACCGACCATGTGTCACCACACAAGGTACCCCACATGTGACAGGGCATGCCCCGGACTCCACCACCAGCGGTACAGCACTCTGCACACCCTCCCAAGGACACATCCCCATCCCAGCACTGGCCACAGCAGCCAGCACAGACATGCACAGTGTTGCATGGAAGCATGCACCACACAGGATGCAACACAGTGCATGGACAAACACCCACCCACACCCAAGGGCACACCAACACAGGGACACAGTAGTGGGTCAACCAAGCCACTGGCTGACATGTACACATGGTCAGCACCCCTACATTGCACAGGTGTGCCAGCCACCCTGCGCAGGCACCATGAAGCTGTATGCCACCAGCATGCTGCCGGAGCACAGGTGACAGACACTGGAGCACATCCCCTGCAACAGACACAAGTGACAGCATGGAGGGGGGACAACAACAGCGGAGACCACAGTGCCACGGAAGGCAGACATGCACCATACTGGTGATGGAAGGCAACCTGGCATTGTGCCGGGTACAGTTGTTATCCAGCATGGACAGCCACCACTGACATGCCAGCAGACCATGCATATCAGAGACATGCAAGGGTGTTAGCTGCACAGGCCATGGATAGTCTGACAGGGGTGCCATGCATACAGTGCAGGCACCGTGGACCACTGCACACAGGCATCCAGTGCACAGAGTACAACACACAAACCACAGACAGTGACTGATCCCCCTGCCCACACCATAGGCGGTTCACCTCTGCACACACATACACACACACACACACACGCCCATGCGTGCACCATCCCTGACACCATGCACACCACTGCAGCTGAGCACCTGTCACCCACTGCAAATTAGAGACCACCACAGTTGTCATAACAAAACAAATGTATTGAAAACTGGAAATACAAAAACTATATGCAAATATATACAATGGGGGGGAAGGGCCACACACCAGGTGGGGGTGGGAAGGGGCAGGAGTGAACATATGGGAGAGGTAAGAAGGGGTGTAAGGGTGAGTCCAGGGGGGGAAGGTGTTATTAGGGGCATGGAGTGCTCATCGTCAGCCCTGGTCCTCCTTCACGTGGTGCCGATGTCGTCTCCTCCTCCTCCTCACCCCATGGTGGTCCATCCTCTGCAATAGCTCCAGGGTTGCCCTCGTCACCTGGAGCAGCTCCTGCACACCTCGCTCCAGTGCCTGGAGTCTCCATCCACCTAGGACGAGGGAGCAGAGTCAATAAGTGTGACTGTCCAGCCCCATGCAGCCCACCCATTGTGCATGGCATACAACCATGTGCCATGCCCCTGTGATGGTGTGCGACCACCCACAGTGACCGTGTCCACAAGACCTGCCTACCCAGGCAGCCACAGCCATGTGGACCACTGCCCACACCCACTGCCCATGTCCTGCACAGCACCACTGTGGCCATACAGTGACTTGGCTATGTGGTGTGAAGGCAGTGGCACAGCCATGTGCCCAGTGCATGCATGGACCATCATTGACGCACTCCCAGGCATGCAGTGCCACTGGACAGTGCTGACTGTAACAAGTTGCATGCATGACAATGGTGTCAATGGATAGTGGCCATGCCCCACTGCCAGTCCAGTTATACAATATGCAATAGTAATCATGGATGTAAGACACTCACCATCATCAGGCTGGTCCATGCACTGCTGCAGACCTTCAGCCCTCCTGTCCTGCTGCTCCTCCAGGTGGCACCTCCACTTCCTTTCCTGCCTGCATTCTTCAAGGCCTAAGGTGCAAACATGGAGAGAGGAACATCAGTACAATCCAGTAGCAAAGTTCCCCCACCCTCATGTGTGTGCAATCCCACACAGCCATACCCATCCACCCCACACCCCGATACCACCAACACGGCCAACACTGGATGGCCTCCCCCATGTGCCAGACACATGCAACCGTGATACCCGTATGGATGATAGTGTATGGATGGGGCACCTACCTGGCCATGGCACTGTGCCCTTCCTGGCACATGCCCGCAGGTGGGCAAGCAGGTCCAGGTCCCTGAACCTGAGGTCCCCATAACAGTAGCAACACTGCTCCACCTGCCCCCCATACCGGTGGCCTCCTCCAGAGCATCGGCCACCTCCTGCCACACTGCACTCCTGGCCCTGTCCAGGGGTACATCACCATATAGAGCTCCAGCATGTCTCCACATCACTGCCCTTCTTCGCACCATCTCAGCAAAGTGGTGGAGTCAAAATGGTGCTCGGTAGTGCGATCCTGCCACGTGCAGATGCTATGCGGTACAGTGCTGGCATTCCCTATCACACTGTCACCTAACAGCACGATAGTGATGCACCCATGCCTGACGCATGGTGCCTAGGGGGCAAAGGTCAGGCACAGGGTCAAGGGTCTCTCGTGCATGGACAGCCACAGCACGATTGGAACCCAATGCATGTAACGTGATTGGGTGCCTGTGTGCCACCTCCTGTAGCGGCCTACAGCACTGTTGCCCCAGTGCCACAGTGCCATATATGTGAACAGCATGTCAGCAGCACTGCAGGTGCCTGCATCATCAACCTGGGAATGCGCAGTTAGGTGTTTACAATGCATGTCACAGTACTGCGCCCTTGGCTCAGCACGTTCAACACAATTGCGAAAAGCGCAACAGCGCGATATTCAGCCGGCATATGCAAATCAGCCATTCAATGGTGCAGTCACTGCACTTGCATCCACTTAAAACTGCACCTCACCTCATTTGCATGCGCTGCGCTATAAAAATGCGACATTGGGCTGCACTGGCCATAGTTGGTTACTGCAGTCTATTGCGGTGAGTTGCATGCTGTTTGGGAGTGTGGACTGTGGTGTTTGGGACATGCATGGGACTGCACAGTCACAGGTAACACCTGTCATTCTCACAGGAGGAATCATGACCGATTGAGAGGTGGAGGAAGAGGAACAGAGACGTGGGAGGAAGAGGAGGCTGAACTTCATCAAGGCAGAAACAGATGCCCTGTTTGAAGCCTACCTCGACCAGGATCTGCTGCTCAGTGGATGCCAGGGAACACCACAGGCCCATGCTGCTGCATTGGAAGAGGTGGCGCATGCTGTCAACCTGCATGGCAGCCACCAGCGCTCCGTGCAGGAGTGCAAAAAGAAGATGGGCATGGACAGGCAGAGAATTAAGGAGAAGGTGGCTGCCATCAGGGCAGCATGGTCTGCAACTGGTGGGGGACAACAGGAGTTGCAATGCCTGAACCCACAAGAAGAGCGGGTTGCTAGCAGTACACAGCATTGTGCCATCGAGGGTGTTCTGGGTGGTGGATTCCAGATGGGTGGTAGCCCGTCACTGCATGGTAGGTCCTGGTCTGTCAATGGTGGGGGCAGGGTAGGTCACATACATTAATGCTACTGTTTTTCCCTTACAGCTCCTGAGTGTCTACATGGGTCAGCGGTGGTGGGATTCTCCACTGAGGGCAGTAGCATGGAGATGGAGGAGGGCCCATCCACCTCCACAGGCATATGGGGGTCAGGGCGACAGTGGGCCTGCCTGGATGTCAGGACTGATGTTGGTGGAGCAGGTGCAGAGGAGGCCCTGCCCCTGTCCCAGTGTGCCAGCATCCATGGATGCCAGCATGCTGAGACTCGGGCTGGTGCCAGATCCATCACTGATGATGATGGATCTAACGTCATGGGCAGTGAGACGTGTGGGCCACAGGATGGCCACACAGCAGGTGACATCACGGGCATGGCTGTGGGTTGCACCACCATGGAGGCCTGTGTGACATCACAGTCCCAGCCTGTGCCTGTCTGCACCAGTGGGGCAGCACTGGTGTGTATCCAGGACAGTGGGGCTGTTGCGGCCACTGTGGTGACACCACTGAGCCCTGGAGAGCTGCAGCCGGAGGGGCAGTATCAGCAGTCGGCCAGTGGCCATGGGGGTACAGTGTCAGGGGTGGCATCAGTGCACCACCTGTGGACATGCCCAGGCCTGGCCCTGGTATGCAGTGCCCACCCTCAAGGAGTGATGACCATCAGGTCCGTGAACACCATGAGGGACAGCATGCCTATCAGGCAGATGACCTCTTAGATGAGCACACCCGCATACTCCAAGCATCAGTCAATCAGCAGATGCAGCTTGTGACGGTGGTGGATGCATTCAGTGCGGCTCTGCACTAGGCAGAGGAGTGGCACAGCAGAGACACCGCTCTGCTCCTGGCAGGGACGGACCGGTTGTGGGAGGATGTGACAGCTGCCATAGACAGGCAGACACAGGCATTCACAGCTGTCATGGCCACAAAGGACACACAGTTATTTGCCCATGCATCACAGACACAGCGCAGTGCAATGTCTACCCCCCATTCCCGGCACCGTGCGACACCCTCATTGTCGACACCGGGTTCAGCTGTGGGCATCCCGAGCATGCCTGGTGCAGACATGTTCAGTGTGCTGCAGACCCCTGCACGAGCACGATCGCGTTCATGCAGTGGAACCCCTGGGGGACCATCTGTGCCACCCCATGAGGCCATTGGTCAGTCTGTCACTGCTGGCAGATCTTGGCAGGGCCTCCCATGCATCTGTGGTGGCCGTGGCACTGTGGTGCATGACTGACCTGTCTCCCAGCATGGCTACTGTCTGATGCTGCCCTGTGTGCATTGTGTTGTTCAGCGTGCAATGCACGGGTGGGGTACCTGGCCCTGCACGCACACACGTGTTCCATCTGCACACCCTCCTGGCTGCTGTCTGCTGTGGCATGTGAATGATGATGCCTGCGTTGCGCTGTCCACCACTGTGCAATGGTGCCCAGCATCTGACACACGCACAATGAGAGGCAGTCGGCGTGGTGGTCTGTGGACATGTGTGTGGCTAGGGGTGGCAGTCTGGGTCAGAGTGCCTCCTTCCCTTTGTGCATGCCTTGTGAGGTGTGTGTGTGTGTGTGTATGACCGCGTGCCATGTTAGACCTTGGCAATCCCTGGTGGTGTGTGCGGTTCCATGCTCGGCCACTTCCCTTGACAGCATGCACCCCTAGTGTTTGTCCATGTGTGTTTGTGGGTTGTGCCTTTGTCACTGGTGGTTGCACATGGCCCCATGACTTACCTGGGTTGGCTGAAGTGCTCCTCTGTGATGGTGTCCTGGTGCAGCTGTGCCAGCCGGATCAGTCAGGGGTCCCATCACCCATGGGGGTGCTGCCCATCACCATCTTCACCAGCATCCTCATTGTCCCCATCGCTGTCCCCCTCTTCGACCTGAACGGCTATCCCACAGTCATTGGCCATGTTGTTCAGGATGCAGCAGGCCAGGAATAGCCCACAGGGCTTTGAGGGGCTGTACTGTAGGGCACCGCCAGATGTGTCCAGGCAATGAAACGTGCTTCAGCATCCCGAACACCCGCTTGATGACATCGCATGTGGTGGCATGTGCCTCATTGTAACGTTGCTGCGATGGGGTCATGGGCGGCCGGTATGGTGTGAGCAGCCAGGGATGGAGTGGATATCCACTGTCACCTGTGTGTAGAGGGTGGAGGTTAGTTTGGTGATCAGCGTCACCCTGCTTTGGGCCATCTAGGCCAATAACCATGTCACCTCTGACTATGCCCCTCCCAAGCTCTATGTTTTTCCACGTGGTTTGCATACTCACCCACTAAGTGGCCAGTGGGGATGTCCCCACTCTCGAATCTGTGGCACAGTGCTGACTGGTGCCTGATGAAGGCATCATGTGCTCCCCCAGGGTGCATGGCACAGACAATGATTATGCGCCCTCTGGCATCGCACACCACCTGGCAGTTGATGCTTGCATAACCCTTCCAATTGATATATGCAGCCCCTTCGGGGTCAGTTGGTGTGTGGATGGCCACATGGGTGCAGTCTATTGCCCCTAGCATGCCAGGCATATGTGCTACCCTGTGGAACTCCTGTATGTTTGCTGTGCACTCTGCTGGTGTGCTGGGGAAATGGATGTACTCCGCAGCATGTGGCAGCAGTGCGCTGAGGAACTGGGTGAGGAGGCATGATGCGGCCAACTTGGTTATGCCTGTGGTGTCCCCTTTTGGTCTCTGGAAGGTATCCGTGGTGAGCAGGCACATGCAAGCTGTCACTTTTGTCTCCACTGACAGAGCATGGCTCCATCGTGTTGGAGCCTGCATCACATCACTGCACAGCTCACAGAGCCACCTCAGAATTGCCCGGTTCAGGTGGTACTGGCCCACGATCTCGGTATCCGTGTACAGCTTGAAGCTGGTGCAGGCTTGGTACTGCCTGTTGGGAGCATACCACTGACAGGCCCTTCCATGGCCGCGCCCCCCTGCTGCCTGCCTTCTCACCCCCCTCATAACTGCCTCCATCTGGATGGTGGCACTGGCCATGTCCCTGGCTTGTGTTCCCTCCAGCAGCTGTTTCTGTGTCCCCCCCACTGTTCTGGCTGCTACTTTCCCTGCACCAGGAACACCTTCCTCTGGTGGCCTCAGTGCTGTGTGGCACTTCCCTCTTCTGCACTGTGGCTGTGGCTCCCCACACCTTCCCTGTGCCTGTGGGTTCCAGGTGCCCTTTCTCTGTCCTGCCCTGTGTGTCTGTGTTGCCTGTGTGGCTGGCTATAGTTCAGCAATATGTGCCTTCCCTGTAGCGTTCTTGCGCCTCTCTCTTGTTCCTTTTTATTTTGGCTCATTTCCACTATCGAGCAACTTCTGCTTGCTCCCCTATTGTGCATGGCGCATGTTGTTGAATATCGCACTGCGCCATTTATGCATGGTTCCTCCCCCTTCAGTTGCACATGCATTCATTATCATTGCACTCTTATGCAGTGTGATTTGGGGGTCACATCTGCCTCCCACTGAATATCGCAGAATGGCGCATTTTCAGACTTGCGCTGGAGCAACCCTATTGCACATGGCACAACCTTTTTGAATATCTGGGCCAGAGTGTTAAAAATATACCTGCAACAACAAAACATTAAGAAAGTGACTTGTTTCAAATTCCCAGTTACTGTACACAGGTTGTCAGCTTTCCTCCCACAAGGACACTTGCTCTGGTGGGCAGGACAAGCAGTCCTTGCCATAACCCTGATAATTTGGGGGGGTTGACACCAGTGATAAAACTGCTATACCCTTCTCTTAAAGGAAACTGGTATTCTGCTCTTGCTTAAATGAAAGATAACATGAAAGCCCCTTTTAAATGATTCTATCTGTATGCCTTTATTTGGAATTGCACCTCTTTACAATCTGCTTGCTAGGTACACAAAAAAGAGGAGGTGTTTATCTGACTTGCTTGGACTCTCACTTCCATTGATATCCCCAGCAGCAAAACACACAAACTCATCATTTAAATTTTGTTTTATTTATTTCCATGACAACTGGCCACTGTTGGGGGCAGCACTGCCTTTTCAGAAATGTTGCCCAGCTAGCAGATTAGTACCAAGTGAATTATGGCACTGGATGTCCCTGGCTCTGCAGACATCACACTGATGTGTTACAGCTCCATTAGCACGTCCTGTCTCAGTAGTTCCTCTACAATTGGGGGACAGTGAAGAGTTTGTAAGAAATATGTGCACCAGAAGTAAACAAGTTTTATTTAAATTAATTTGGCAGTGCACTGTATTTGAAGGAAGAAAAGCAGTGGAGTTTTAGTTGCAGCAGGACTCTCTGAAGCAACAGATGCCGACAGCCCATGTTTCCAGGCCATTCAGTAGCTGCTAATTGTGTAACACCAGAGCTTCTACCTGACTGGTGTGTCAGTCTCCCAGGCAGACGTGCCATTTTAGTGGGACACTACAGAAAATGAGATGTTGTATCTCAGTTGCCCTATCAAACATAGGCAACAAATTTAAACAGTGTGTGGTGTTAGTCCATTGTACATGAATATGACTAAGAACACAGACACATTAATAAGCAAATCAGAGTTATGACAAGCAATCAAGCTGCCTGTACATAAATCAGAATGGGTATTCTGTTTCTTGTATGTTAACTGACAATAGGAAAGCATCACAGGTGTCCAGTGTAGAATAAAACACAATCAGTAACAGGTGTACAGGATTGTCACTTATGAGAAGGCCTTTCCTTATGCCAGGATTTAGTAATTGGCATGTGTTAATATTTTTTTTATTTTATTTATTTATTTATTTATTTATTTATTTATTTATTTAAACAGCAGTTTGGAAAACCTTTGAGCCATAGGCTCATTTACAAAAGGTACCTTGTGTCGGTGGTGTGAAATGATCATGATAATTGAGAAATCACAGTGATATTGATCCGAGCAGAGGTCATAAATGGCTGTGTTGAAATTTTGTGACAAAATTCCTAAAATGACAATTTACGAGTGTTCTTTAAAGAAGTCTTATGCACCATCGTATGTTTCAAATGTTCATATTTTCACTTGTGATTTTCAACATTGCCATTTTACCACACCTTATGAGCAGTGCAGTTGTCATTTTCATGTTCTTGCCCAAAACATGTTTCTCGCCTAAGCGCACAATATCACTGACACTGTCTGAACTCAGTGTATGGGACACATTAAGAAAATCAGAGTGTCAATGTTCATGAGCAGAGAGATCTTAAATGGCTATGTTGGAAAGTTGGTGAAGAAATTTCTTAAAATAAGTTTTTCGCCGCATTGTGCATTTCCTACGCGACGCATCATAAGTTTGCTAATTTTCAATATGCTTTCACTCAGATTTTAACATTGCCATTTACCACACCTCCTCATGAGCAGTACAGTTGTCATTTTTCTCATCCAGCCTAAAACATGTTTCCGCCCATGTAGCTCACAATGGTGCAGTCGGTGCGAACCCAATGTATGGGACATTAAGAAAATCACAGTGACACTGTTCATGAGCAGAGGTCTAAATGGCTATGTTGAACATTTGAGCAAAAATTCTAAAATGACTGTTTCATGACTGTGCGTTCACTTTCCCATGAATGCTCGAGGTTTGCTAATTTTCAATATTTCCACCCAGATTTTCAACATTGGTATTTACTCTTCCTGAAGAGCAGTACAGCTCTCATTTTTCATCCTGCCCAAAGCGTGTTTCCACCCAAGTAGCACACAGTGGCGCAGTTGGTGTTGCGAAATCAATGTATGAGACACATTGAGAAAATCACTGTGATATTGATCATCAGCAGAGGTCATAAAATGGTTGTGTTGAAAATTTGTTGATAAAATTCCAAAAATTACACTTTTACGAAAGTGTTCATTGCGCAGTTCCTATGCACGCTGTGAGTTTGCAAATGTTCAATATTTTCACTAAGATTTTCAACATTGCCATTTTACCACACCTCCCTATGAGCAGTAGCTGTCATTTTTCTTTCACATCTGCCCAAAAAACATGTTTCGTCCATGTAGCTCACAATATCACTGACGCTTTTGTGTGACAGGATTAAGAAAATCAGAGTGTCAGTGTTCGATGAGCAGCAGAGATCATAAAATGGCTATGTTGAAAATCTGGTGAACAAATTCCTAAAAATAACTCTGTTTTGATAAGCGGTGCTTTGCACTTCATAAGCACGCCGGAAAGTCTGCGAATTTTCAATATTTTCACTCCAGATTTTCATCATTGCCATTTTACCACACCTCCTCGTGAGCAGTACAGTTGTCATTTTTCACATCCTTCCCAAAACCTGTTTCCGACCATGAAGATCACAATGGCGCATTGTGTGTGTGAACTCAATGTATGGGACACATTAAGAAAATCAAAGTGACACTGTTCATGAGCAGAGGTCTTAAAATGGCTGTGTTTAAAATTTGGTGACAAAATTCCTAAAATGACTGTTTATGAGTGTTCATTACTTAGTTCCTAGTGTACTGTCGAAGTTTGCAAATTCTTCAATATTTTCATTCCACATTTTCAATATTGCCATTTTATCACACCTCCTCATGAGCAGTGCAGCTGTCATTTTTCACATCCTGCCCAAAACATAAAGCCCGCCAGTAGCTCACAATGGTGCAGTCGGGGTGCAAACTCAAAGTATGGGACACATTAAGAAAATCACAGTGACACAGTTCATGAGCAGAGGTCTTAAAATGGCTAAGTTGAACATTTGGTGAAAAAATTCCAAAAATTACTGTTTTACAAGTGTACGTTGCGCACTTCCTATGCACGATCATAAGTTTGCGAAATTTAAATATTTTCACTCCAGATTTTCAACATTGCCATTTTACCACACCTCCTCATGAGCAGAACAGCAGTCATTTTTTCACATCCTGCCCAAAATATGTTTCGCCTATGTAGCTCACAATGGTGCAGTCGTTGTGTTAACTCAATGTATGGGACACATTAGTAAATCACAGTGACACTGTTCATGAGCAGAGGTCTAAAAATGGCTATATTGAACATTGGTAAAAAATTCCTAAAAATGACTGTTTCAAAAATGCGTTCACAGTTCCCATCATGCTCGTAGGTTTGCGAATTTTCAATATTTCCTCCAGATTTTCAACAATGGCATTTTACCACACCTCCTGAAGATCAGTACAGCTGTCATTTTTTTTCACATCCTGCCCAAAATGTGTTTCTGCGATGCTGGCGCATAATGGGCGCGAGCCGGTAAAGCGTAAATCAGTGTATGGCACACACTGAGAAAATAAAAGTGACATTGATCTAGTGGGAATATAAAATGGCTTTGTTGAAAATTCTGGTGATAAAATTCCTAAAATGTTTCTTTTAGTGTTCGTCGCGCAGTTCCTCTGCACACTCATAAGTTTTTAAATTTTCAATATTTTCCTCCACATTTTCAACATTTCCATTTTACCACACCTCCTTATGAGCAGTGCAGCTGTCATTTTTCATATCCTGCCCAAAACATGTTTCCGCCCATGTAGAGCACAATGGCGCAGTCGCTGTGTGAACTCATTGTATGGGACACATTAAGAAAATCACAGTGTCAATGTTCATGAGCAGAGATCATAAAATGGCTATGTTGAAAATCTGGAGAACAAATTCCTAAAAATAACTGTTTTTCAAGCTTGCATTGTACACTTTCTATGCACGCTCGTAAGTTTATGAATTTTCTTTGTTTTCACTACAGATATTCAACATTGCCATTTTACCACACCTCCTTATGAGCAGCATAGCTGTCATTTTTCACATCTTGCTAAAAACATGTTTCCGCCCATGTAGTGCACAATGACGCAGTCGGTGTGGGAAATCAATGTATGGGACACAGTAAGAAAACCACAGTGAAAATGTTCATTAGCAGAGGTTTTAAAGTGGCATTGTCGAACATTTGGTGAAAAGATTCCTAAAAATGATTGTTTTATGAGCGTGCGTTGCACAGTTCCCATGCACACTCATAGGTTTGCGAATTTTCAATATTTCCACTCCAGATTTTCAATATTGGCATTTTTCCACACCTCCTCATGAGCAGTACAACTGTCATTTTTCACGTATTGCCCAAAACATGTTTCCACCCATGTAGCGCACAATGGCGCAGTCGGTGTGCGAAATCAATGTATGGGACACATTAAGAAAATCACAGTGACATTGATCATGCACAGTGGTCTTAAAATGGCAGTGTTGAAAATTTGGTGACAAAATTTCTAAAAATGACCCTTATACAAGTGTTCATTGCGCAGTTCCTCTGCACGCTCGTAAGTTTGCAAATTTTCAATATTTTCACTCCTCATTTTCAACATTGCCATTTTACCACACGTCCTCATGAGCAGTGCAGCTGTCATTTTTCACATTTTGCCCAAAACATGTTTCTGCCCATGTAACGCACAATGACACAGTCGCTGTGTGAACTAAGTGTATGGGACACATTAAGAAAATCACAGTGTCACTGTTCATGAGGAGAGATCTTAAAATGGCTATGTTGAAAATTTGGTGAACAAATTCCTATAAATAACTGTTTCACAAGCGTGCATTGTGCACTTCCTACGCACGCGTCAGAAGTTTGCGAATTTTCAATATTTTCACTCCAGATTTTAACATTGCCATTTTACCACACCCTCCTCATGAGCAGTACAGCTGTCATTTTTCACATCCTGCCCAAAACATGTTTCCGCTCATGTAGCTCACAATGGTGCAGTCGGTGTGCGAACTCAATGTATGGGACACATTAAGAAAATCACAGTGACACTGTTCGTGAGCAGAGGTCTTAAAATGGCTATGTTTAAGATTTGATGAAAAAATTCCTAAAAATTACTGTTTCTTGAGTGTGCGTTGCACAGTTCCCATCATGCTCGTAGGTTTGCGAATTTTCAATATTTCCACACCAGATTTTCAACATTGGCATTTTACCACACCTCCACAAGAGCAGTACAGCTGTCATTTTTCACATCTTGCCCAAAATGTTTTTCCACCCCTGTAGCGCACAATGGCACAGTCGGTGTGCGAACTCAGTGTATGGGACACATTAAGAAAATCACAGTGTCAATGTTCAGGAGCAAAGATCTTAAAATGGCTATGTTGAAAGTTTAGGGATCAAATTCCTAAAAATAACTGTTTTACAAGTGTGTGATGTAAACTAACTACGCACGCTTGTAAGTCTGCGAATTTTCAATATTTTCATTACAGATTTTCAACATTGCCATTTTACCACACCTTCTTATGAGCAGTACAGCTGTCATTTTTCACATCCTGCCCAAAACGTGTTTCCGCCCATGTAGTACACAATGGTGCAGTTGGTGTGCGAACTCAATGTATGGGACACATTAAAAAAATCGCAGTGACACTGTTCATCAGCAGAGGTCTTAAAATGGCTATTTTGAACATTTGGTGAAAAAATTCCTAAAAATGACTGTTTCATGAGCATGCACTGCACAGTTCCAGCGCATTCTCGAAGGTTTGTGAATTTTCAATATTTCCACTCCAGATTTTCAACATTGGCATTTTACCACACCTCCTAAAGAGCAGTACAGCTGTCATTTTTCACATCCTTCCCAAAACGTGTTTCCGCCCTTGTAGCGCACAATGGCGTAGTCGGTGTGTGAAATCAATGTATGAGACACATTGAGAAAATCACAGTGATATTGATCCGAGCAGAGGTCATAAATGGCTGTGTTGAAATTTGGGACAAAATTCCTAAAAATGACAATTTACGAGCGTTCTTTGCGCAGTTCCTATGCACGCACGTATGTTTTCAAATGTTCAATATTTTCACTCCAGATTTTCAACATTGCCATTTTACCACACCTCCTTATGAGCAGTGCAGCTGTCATTTTTCACATCTTGCCCAAAACATGTTTCTGCCCATGTAGCGCACAATATCACTGACACTGTCTGAACTCAGTGTATGGGACACATTAAGAAAATCAGAGTGTCAACGTTCATGAGCAGAGATCTTAAAATGGCTATGTTGAAAAGTTGGTGAAGAAATTCCTTAAAATAACTTTTTCAAGCGTGCATTGTGCATTTCCTACGCACGATCATAAGTTTGCGAATTTTCAATATTTTCACTCCAGATTTTTAACATTGCCATTTTACCACACCTCCTCATGAGCAGTACAGTTGTCATTTTTCACATCCAGCCCAAAACATGTTTCCGCCCATGTAGCTCACAATGGTGCAGTCGGTGTGCGAACCCAATGTATGGGACACATTAAGAAAATCACAGTGACACTGTTCATGAGCAGAGGTCTTAAAATGGCTATGTTGAACATTTGGAGAAAAAATTCCTAAAAATGACTGTTTCATGACTGTGCGTTGCACAATTCCCATGAATGCTCGTAGGTTTGCGAATTTTCAATATTTCCACTCCAGATTTTCAACATTGGTATTTTACCACACCTCCTGAAGAGCAGTACAGCTCTCATTTTTCACATCCTGCCCAAAATGTGTTTCCACCCAAGTAGCACACAGTGGCGCAGTCGGTGTGCGAAATCAATGTATGAGACACATTGAGAAAATCACTGTGATATTGATCATCAGCAGAGGTCATAAAATGGCTGTGTTGAAAATTTGTTGACAAAATTCCTAAAAATTACACTTTTACGAGTGTTCATTGCGCAGTTCCTATGCACGCTCGTAAGTTTGCAAATGTTCAATATTTTCACTCAAGATTTTCAACATTGCCATTTTACCACACCTCCCTATGAGCAGTGCAGCTGTCATTTTTCAAATCTTGCCCAAAACATGTTTCTGCCCATGTAGCTCACAATATCACTGACGCTGTGTGGGACAGATTATGAAAATCAGAGTGTCAGTGTTCATGAGCAGAGATCATAAAATGGCTATGTTGAAAATCTGGTGAACAAATTCCTAAAAATAACTGTTTTACAAGCGTGTGCTCTGCACTTCATAAGCACGCTCGTAAGTCTGCGAATTTTCAATATTTTCACTCCAGATTTTCATCATTGCCATTTTACCACACCTCCTCATGAGCAGTACAGTTGTCATTTTTCACATCCTTCCCAAAAGCGTGTTTCCGCCATGAAGATCACAATGGCGCATTATGCGTGTGAACTCAATGTATGGGACACATTAAGAAAATCAAAGTGACACTGTTCATGAGCAGAGGTCTTAAAATGGCTGTGTTGAAAATTTGGTGACAAAATTCCTAAAATGACTGTTTTATGAGTGTTCATTACTTGGTTCCTATGCTCGTCTGTAAGTTTGCAAATTTTCAATATTTTCATTCCACATTTTCAACATTGCCATTTTATCACACCTCCTCATGAGCAGTGCAGCTGTCATTTTTCACATCCTGCCCAAAACATGTTTCCGGCCATGTAGCAGAGTCTTAAAATGGCTGGTTGAACATTTGGTGAAAAATTCCAAAAATTACTGTTTTACAAGTGTACGCTACGCACTTCCTATGCACGATCATAAGTTTGCTTAAATTTAAATATTTTCACCCAGATTTTCAACATTGCCATTTTACCACACCTCCTCATGAGCAGAACAGCAGTCATTTTTCACATCCTGCCCAAAATATGTTTCCGCCCATGTAGCTCACAATGGTGCAGTCGGTGTGCGAACTCAATGTATGGGACACATTAAGTAAATCACAGTGACACTGTTCATAAGCAGAGGTCTAAAACTGGCTATATTGAACATTTGGTAAAAAAATTCCTAAAAATGACTGTTTCAAGAGCGTGCTTTCCACAGTTCCCATCATGCTCGTAGGTTTGCGAATTTTCAATATTTCCACTCCAGATTTTCAACAATGGCATTTTACCACACCTCCTGAAGAGCAGTACAGCTGTCAATTTTCATCCTGCCTAAAATGTGTTTCTGAAGCCATGAAGACAATGGCGATATTGTGTGCGTAAATCAGTGTATGGCACACACTGAGAAAATAAAGTGACATTGATCATGAGCAGGGAGTCATAAAATGGCTTTGTTGATAATTTGGTGATAAATTCCTAAAATGTTTTTTACAGTGTTCATAGCGGTGTTCCTCTGCACGCTCATAAGTTTTCAAATTTTCAATATTTTCACTCCACATTTTCAACATTGCCATTTTACCACACCTCCTTATGAGCAGTACAGCTGTCATTTTTCACATCCTGCCCAAAACGTGTTTCCGCCCATGTAGAGCACAATGGCACAGTCGCTGTGTGAACTCATTGTATGGGGACACATTAAGAAAATCACAGTGTCAATGTTCGCGAGCAGAGATCATAAAATGGCATGTTGAAATCTGGAGAACAAATTCTAATTAGGCTTATAATGGGAAACTTTAAAGTATAATAACTTTTAACAGATTAATATTTTTCACCAAACCTTCAAAAGGCACATCTGTGAGGCAGATGCTTTCTACCCTGAACATTTCAAACAACAACCTGAGGCTGTTTCTGAGATCCAAGTGGACAAAGAAATGTCAAAAACATAGATTGCTCTGTTTACTCAACACACTATATCTCAGAAACCACACAACAGATTCCCATGATATTTGCAAGTCAAGAGACCTATGCCTAGACATTATGAGTTCTGAATTTCATAGAAACATAGAATCTGATGGCAGATAAGGACCGCTTGGTCCCCCTAGTTTGCCCATTCCCCTACCTAACAGATAAGCTGCAGATCCTAGTTAACCAACAGCCTACTTCCTCCTACCCCTACTAGAATTGTCTTATGTCTGTCCCATGCATTCTTAAATTCCCCACTGTTTTGGACTCTATGACCTCCTCAGGAAGGCTATTCTATGCATCTACAACCCTCTCTGTGAAGAAATACTTCCTCACATTACATCTGAGCCATCCTCCCTCTATCTTCAAATTGTGCCCCCTTTTTCTTGCACATCTCTTTTTTTGAAAGATGCTACCCTCTTGGACTTTGTTGATTTCCTTGAGGTATCTGAAAGTTTCTATCATGTCCCTCTCCCTCCTTTCTTCGAGGCTATACATCTTAAGCTCCTTTAGTCTTTCTTTAGATGTCTTCTGGTGCAGACCCTGTACCATTTTGGTTGCCATCCTCTGGACAGCCTCCACCCTGTCTATGTCTTTACAGAGATGGGGTCTCCAGAACTGTACACAGTACTTCAGGTGTGGTCTTTCCAACTGTCTGTACAGAGGGCCAACAACTTCCTGTTTTCTACTGGTGATGCCTCTCCCTATGCATCCCAGTATCCCCCCAGCCCTCCTTACTGCCTTCTCACATTGCTGGCCCACCTTTAGGTCATCTGATATGACTACCCCAGGTCCCTTTCCATTTTTGTTGCTGTCAGTATCTCACCTCCCATTGTGTACTCTTCCCCTGGGTTTTTGTTTCCCAGGTGCATTACTTTGCACTTCATTGCATTGAATCTAAGCTGCCATACATTTGACCATTACTCCAACCTTGCCAAGTCCCTTTTCATCCTTTCCACCCCACCTTGTTATCAACCCTTTTGCAGAACTTGTGTCATCTGCAAGAGACATACCTTCCCTCAGTCCCTCTGCAATGTCACTTATAAAGACATTAAAAAGGACCTACCCCAGTACTGATCCCTGCAGTACCCCACTAGTAACCCTTCTTTCTTCACTCTGGACTCCATTTACTATTACCCACTGTATCCTGTTACCCAGCCAGTGTTTTACCCAGGCTACCACCTGGGACCCACTATCAGGCTGGCTAATTTGTTTATTAATCTTTTGTGAGGGACTGTGTCAAATGCCTTGCTAAAGTCTAGGTTGGCCATGTCCACAGCCCCTTCCTGGTCTGCTACTTTGTAACATTTTGAAGTCTATTAAACAGTTCCAAAGCTGTTAATGTTCAAATGATTTGGGTTTAAGATAGAAGTTACCACTGGCCCAGTGGTGCTGAGGGTTGAGGTGCTGGATGCCACACCTCATGCCACGCTGTCGACCTGAGTTTGGGAGCGAGCTCGGGAGTTAGGGGTTGGCAGGGGAGGGAGACAGATTGAGTGCCTCTGGGAAGCTCTCCTCTCCAGGCAGGAGGGTTAGGGATGCCAGGTGCTCTGGTGACCCCCAGTGGAGACCAGAGGTACCGTCTAGCTGCCGGGCTGCACATATGAGTATGGCTGATGCAGGCAGGGTTGCCGTGCACCATGGCATCACACGTGCACCATGCAGGGGGAAGGGGTGATATCAGGTTAACTACCACAAGAAATACCCCTCCAGCCCTGAATAGGTGACATCCCTGCCTGTGCCACTGCCACATGCCCAACGCTGGTTCCCCGCAACTGCCCCCCTCCATCTCCCTTGGTTGTTCTCCCCCAACCCGGGGAACTATACCGAACTTGAAGATGGTAGGGGAACACATCGGATGGTAGAGTAAGCTGGTGAGTGCAGAGGCCTGAGAGAGTTCTGGGCTGGAGGGCTACAAACAGAATTGAAAAAAAAAAAAGATAGAAGTTACCTTTCACTGTAACTATACTGGCACTATCATGCCAGTATAATATATATAGGAGATACATGATGGGCGACTGGAATATGACTAATATTAGCATGAGTGCAGAGTACACTGTGATATTATCTCAAGGAACTCCGCATGAGTGCTAATATTAGCCATATTCCACAAGTCGCACATCATGTGTGAGATTTATACAATAGGGCTCTGATGTAGTTTTGTGTTACATTTTGTAGAGTGTTTTCATATAAATTGTGTCAGTCAAGGATTTATTTAATATGTGTGTGTACAGCCAGGGATTATTTGATATTAGAAAGTTTGCTTGAATGGGATTTGTATGGGTAGATTGTGAATAGTAAAGTTGTTTGTAATGATTGGCTGATTAGGGTTTGAATGTATTATGACTGGTTGTGTGTGTGTGCTTGCTGAGATACGTGTGTGCTTGCCGAGATATGTGTTTTGTGATTGGTCATGTTTTGGTGGGCATGGTTTTCTAGAGAATATGGATGTGTGGAGATGTGTAATGTTTACTGTCATGGAGTGTTAATTTTTTCTATTTTCTTTTTTTTTTCCTTTCTTTTTTTTTCCAACAGCATTTTTCACATTATATTGGCTATTTTCAAGGTATTGATATGTTTATTTATCTTTCATTTGTTTTTATTGTCAGCAATTGCAGCCGTTTATTACATTTTTATTGTTTGGCTTTTTTTGGTGCTGTCATGAAGCATGATTAACTTCACCGCTTGATATAGTTTTCTACAGGGTTACAGTACAATGAGATTCTTTATTTTTATTACATTGTTTAGGAATGTTTATTCAACAATAAGGATGAAAGGTTTCTTGGTAGTCAATTTGAATCGCTTTCTGATTCCAAGACAGCAGTTTATCTGCATGATTGTTTTCTGTACTGGTTGCCTAGAGAAAGAAGCAAGATAATGTGAGAAGCTGTGTTTAAAAAATTTATTAAATAAGGAATGAGGGAAATGTGTATATTTACCTTGGATTATATTGCAAATTATATTTGTTGCATTGATATTAGGGTGGCTGAAACACACAGACATGATTTCTTGCAGGGTGTCTTCAGTGCAGGATTTACTCTCGCTCTTGCACTGCACACCAGAAGGAAAAAGGGTGCTGCGTCTATTTTGCATTTATCAGGTCTTTTAGCTCTACAGATAACATAATTGTTTACTGGGCACTGTTTCTTTTCATTTATTTGGTATGCTCAAGGTTTAACTAGCTGAACATCTTTTGGGTTGTTTCCCAATCTAGTTTTCATTTGTCTTTCTGTGACATATTTAATGTAGAAAAGTCCTTGTTCATCTTTATTTAAGCGAACATCTCCCCACTTTAAATTTCACGTTTCTGTGGTGCCATAGAGTCCAAAATACATAGTAATAAATATGCTGATTAATAATGCTTGTGGATTACTGGGTCCAAGCAGGTTTTTTTTTCATAGAGTATGTTCATTATGTTGTGAGCAAGCTCATCCACAGGTTGTGGACAGTTGCCTTTTCATTGCTGTTTTAGCACTTTTTGTTTAGAGGTAATTACTTGTCTTGTTTTGAGGAAGTGTTTTGAATTAGACGGGGATTCTATATCATTTTTGTTTTTGAGCTATCTTTCAACACTCTGCAGTTTTGCACATATAGTTAGACTATCATAATTGTTTCCATCTGTTTTCTGTAGAGCCATGAAGTACTGAGATAAGATTGGGTTGAGTTCTTCTGGTGCATACATTCCATTGGTTGAAATATTTGAACCTCTTCACATAGATACTTATGGAAGTGAAAACATCCGATGTTGTTTCTTTTCTGGTATTGTCATTTTAAATTCTTAATGAAATTTTCAATTTCCATATTGTCTATTCAATGATATTTTGGGGTATAATTTCTATGTCCTGAGTTTCAGGCACTAGAAATTGTGGTTCTGAATGCTGTGATTCAACTAATGGCCTGCAGTCAGTTTCAAATTGTGAACAACTAAGGAATATTTCTTCTTCAATGTTTATCAGCTGTTTGGTTCTTCATAATCTTAGTTTACTCTGTCAGGTTTTTTAGACAGCATATATTCACATATTTTAGCTTGGTAAGTCATTTTGATGTATTGTATAGAAAAATTTTGTTTTTCTTTTATGGATGCTTCTGACAGTTAGAAACAGCACTCTGAGGAGCACAGGGGATTCAAGCAACACATATTATGTTCAGGTGAGTGACAGGTGTTTTTCATTTTATGGATCTGTCTTTAGAAAAGTAGTGTCAGTATAGAGCAGGCTGGAGTGCTGGAGTATGACATCGCCACTGTTGGTATATCATTTGATGATGTAGACACTATGGAACTAAATGAAAATAAACTTACAGTGTCTATGCCATGAGAACATTACTCCACCCCAGTGAGAATACACCTATATATTAGTAGTGTTATTAGCTCACCCCTATTTTGTATATATACCCAAGGGCTCCATAAATGTTTGTGGTCAGATGATGGCTTCAGCTTCTATGCCTCATCCAACTCAGGCTGTGTTAGGTAATGCCAGGTCAATCAGGAATAAGACTGCTATAATAGCAGACTTGATTTCCTCGGTTGACCTGTCTTGTACCATGGAGACCTTGCTATACAAAAATGCTGCTCCCATATTGGAGGCGGTGGTGCTGGCTGGGTATTCTGTGATACACATCCTGAGGTTGAATCACAGGAGTGGGGGGGGTGGCTATTTGTTTTAAGTCTGATCTGAAACTCACGGTGCTCCCTGTTGCTCAAAATATGATCTTTGAGTTTGTGACTGCCTGACTGGGTGGGGTTGTGGGCTTTGGGGTCCTTGTGATTTATCGAAACACTGTTTTAGTGAGGGAATTCATGTGGGAGATCAAGGAGTTGGTTGCTGGCCTTGTATTGGAGTCCCGCAGGTGGTAGATCCTGGGGGACTTCAATGCTTAGGTTGACAGTGGGGTTCCAGGTCTGGGCCACGATCTCCCTACAGACCATGGAGCCCTGGGTCTGATGCATAATGTAACATCTGCCACTAACTCAGGTGGCCACACACTGGATTTGGTCTTTTCTTTGAATCTTGAAATAAGTAATTTCAGGGTTGATCCAGTAAGTTGGTTGGATTAGGGCGCCACAGGTTTCATGTTGGCAGCCCCCCCCAGAAGGTCCTGCCCCTGTGGAGATGGTCCAGTACTACTCTAAGAGAGATGTTTCCTCTATTGGACTGGCGGTGGTGCTGGACCTATCAAGTGTGAGAGGGGCTTATGCAGTGTGGACGGAGGAGGTGGTGGCATCCTATAATAAACCATCTCTGCCACCCTCGACTCCATTGCACCCATTTGTGTCCACTTTTTGTCCACACGCTGCAGGCCCTTGTGGTTTGATGAAGAACTGTATGGCTTAAAGATAAATTGGCAGAGGTTAGAGAGGTTAGAGAGGCGCTGGAGGAGATCTTAACTGGAGGGGGACAGATTATCACTAAAGTCACATTATGCTGACTATCAGGAGACAATCTCTTGGAAGAAGGCAGAATTTCTGTCTAGAGAGATTGCTATGGTGAGGAGTAGACCAGCTCAGCTCTTCCGCACGGTGGACAGGTTGTTACACCCTGACTGTGTACGTGTGGAGGGAGTGGGTTCAGTTGTCAGGTGTGAGGAGCTGGCTCTGCTCTTCACTGACAAGGTGTCCTCCATCAGTGCAGAGGTCTCCTCGAGTGTCTCTCGAGTTGACGTCGGTGGTATATGTAAGAGATGTAGAGGCATGCCTCCTGTCTGGGAGGAGTTTGAGCTAGTTGGGGTGGAGGAGGTGGTGGGGATACTCTCTAAGCTATGACCTACTCAATGTGATCTCTAGGCAGGACCGACCCGGCTTCTGGTTGTATGTTTGGACCTGTTGGGACCTGCAGATGCTGAGATTGTCTGGAGTTCCATGAGGAGTGGGATCTTTCCACAGGCTTTGAAAGAGGCCTTGGTTAGACCCTTTTTGAAAAATGACTTTTCTGGACCCAGACTGCATTAGCAACTACCTCCCATTTTTAGGGAAGGTTATCAAAAAAGTGGTGGCCGTTCAGCTTGAGAGACACCTCACCTCTTCATCTTCCTATGAGCCATTTCAGTCTAGTTTTCAGGTGAGGCATAGCACGGAGACTGTTCTGGTGAGTTTGTTGAATGACCTGCTGATGGTGAGGTATAGGAGACACCATACCATCTTAGTCCTCCTTGACCTCTCTGAGGCATTTGACACAGTAGATCATGAAGTGCTGCTTGACCACTTGCTGTTCTGGTGTGGCCTGTCTGGCTAGGTCATCTGTTGGTTCAGGTCATACCTAACAGGCAGAGTGCAAATGGAAAAGATGGGCCTTGCCTCATCTACCCCACAGCCTCTGTGCTGTGGAGTTCCACAAGATTCAGTCCTGTTGCCCTTGTTGCTCAAGTTGTACATGCTGCCACTGGGGGACATCATCAGGTGATACGGACTGGGTTTTCACTGTTATGCAGATGACACCCAGCTGTATCTGTCCTGTGCACCGAAGAACCAGGTTTCGGTTGCTGCGTTTAACAACTGCCTCGAGGAGATCCAGTCATGGATGACTCAAAATTGGCTTAGACTAAACCCGGAGAAGACTTAGGTGCTGGTGGTGGATCTAGGAGGTCAGTGGGAGGAAGGGGTGTGGAGGTATCCACCGACCTAGTGTTAGGAGGTGTTCCTCTTATCCCCTCCAGACAGATGAAAGGATTTGGGTGTGCTTTCCAACCCCTACCATGTGTAAATGAATGTATTTTATAGAAACATTGAAACATAGACTTTGATGTCAGATAAGAACCTCTTGACCCACCTAGTCTGCCCATTTTTCTAACTGTTGGATAAGCTGCAGATCCTAGTTAACCAACAGCCTACTTCTTCTTACCACCCATAAGAATTGCTTTATGTCTGTTCTATGCATTCTTGAATTCCCCCACTGTTGTTGACCCCACAACCTCCTCAGGAAGGCTGGTCCATGCATCCACCACCCTGTCTGTGAAAAAATGTTCCCTCACATTGCCCCTGAGCCATCCCCCTCTATCTTCTGTTTGTGTCCCCTTATTCTTGCACATGTCTTTTTCTGAAAGATGCTATCCTCTTGGACTTTGTTGATTCCCTTGAGGTACTTGAAAGTTTCTATCATGTTCCCCTCTCCCTCCTTTCCTCAAGGATATACATATTAAGCTCCTTTAGTCTCTCTTCATATGGCTTCTGTTGCAGACCCAGCACCATTTTAGTTGCCTTCCTCTGGACTTCCTCCATCCTGTCTATGTCCTTGTGGAGATGGGGTCTCCAGAACTGGATGCAATACTCCAGATGGCGTCTCACCAACTGTCTGTACACAGGGATAACAACTTCCCATTTTCTACTGTGATGCCTCTCCCTATACATCCCAGTATCCCCCAGCCATCCTTACTGCCTTCTCACATTTCTTGCTTACCTTTAGGTCATCTGATATGACTACCCCCAGGTCCTTTCCTTTTTGTTGTTAATACCTCCCCCATTGTGCACTCTTCCCCAGGGTTTTGTTACCCAGGTGCATTACTTTGCACTTTGTTGCATTGAATCTAAGCTGTCATAGCTTTGACCATTCCTCCAACCTTGCCAAGTCCTTTTCATCCTTCCAAACCTATTTTGTGTATCAACCCTGTTGCACATCTTTGTGTCATCTGCAAGAAGCATACTTTTCCTTCCAGTCCTCTGCAATATCACTTATAAAGAAATTAAAATGGACTGGACCCAGTACTGAACCCCTGCAGTACCCCACTAGTCTCCCTTTCTTGGTGTGTACTCTATTTACTATTACCCTCTGTGTCCTGTTGTCCAGCTAATCTTTACCTAAGCTACCACCCGGGACCTACTCCTAGGCTGGCTAATTTGTTTATTAATCTTTGTGTGGACTATGTCAAATGCCTTGCTAAAGTCAAGGTAGGCTTTGTCCACAGCCCCTCCCTGGTCTACTACTTTGATCACCCAGTCAATGAAATCTATTAGATTCATCTGATATAACCTTCCCCCTCTCAGTCCATGCTGCCTTGAGTCCTGTGCCCCACTGGCCTCTAGGTACTCAACAATTCTTTCTTTCAGAAGTGATTCCATCATTTTTCCTACCACTGAGTTCAAGCTAGCAGGTTTGTAGTTTTCTGCCACTGCTTTGTTCCCACTTTTGTAAAGGGGAGTTACATCCACCCTCCTCTAGTCCTTAGGTACCACACTGTCCTCCCACGATTTGTTAAAAAGGCTAGTCAGTGGTGTCACTAGTTCTCCCCTTAGTTCTTTTAGAATTCTGGGGTGAATCCCATCAGGGCCCATTGCTTTGTCCAGCTTCAGTTTTAAGAGTTCTTGCAGAACCCTTTCTTCTGTGAAAGGACTGGGATCAACCCCCCTCTCCAGAGTGCTTCTATTTATTGGATTAGGTACCTCTCCCTCCTCTTTTTTGTTAGTACTGAGCAGACGTATTCATTCAGTATCTCTGCTTAACATAGAAAAATAGAAGTTGATGGCAGATAGGACTGCAATGCCCATCCAGTCTGCCCATTTCTTTCTACCTAATAAATGTGACATCAGCCTTTACTCTGTCAGTGTCCTATCAATTCATACTCATATATATTGCTCCCTAATGCCTATCCCATGCCTGTTTAAAGCCCTGCACTGTATTCATAGCCACCACTTCCTGAGGTAGGCTGTTTCATGCATCCACCACCCTTTCTGTGAAAAGAACATCCTCACATTCCCCTTAATCCGCCTCCCTCTAGTCTCATACTGTGTCCTCATGTTCTGCTATTTTTCTTATATTTAAACATGTTAGACTCTTTTCACTGTCCATCTCTGCCTACCCACCCTCCCTTTATTAAGCCTCACTATCCCTTCCTTGGTCTTTCTTCACTCCCTAATGTACCTATAAAAGTGTTATCCTCTTCTTAACCAAATTGGATCTCTTTTCCTCAGTTTGGGCCTTTGATATTCTGACTGCCTTCCCTGCTTCTTTCAGTTTTAACTGGTACAATTCTCTGTCCTGCTCCTTTTGTGTTTCCTTATACTTCCTGAATGCTATTGTTTTCTCCATAACTTTCCCCGCCACCTCTTTTGAGTACCATAGTGTTTTTTTCTTTTGTTTTGATTTGTTTATTTGCTTCGCACAAAGGCTTGTTGCCTCTATGATGACAGTTTTGATGTTTCCCCATTGTTTCTCCACCCCTCCTTATTGAATGTTTGCTAGTGCTTTTCTGAGGCACTCTCCTATTTTGACAACGCCTGCCCTCCTAAAATCCAGAACCCTCACTTTTGTATGGCTTGACTCTGTGGCTGTGTTTATCATGAACCACACTGTTTGGTGGTCACTTGATCCCAGATGACTACCTACTTCTAGATCTGAGATCCTCTCTCCATACCCATTTGAAGTACTGTCTAGATTGCTTCCTCCCAAGTGGGTTCCAACACTAGTTGTCTGAGGCATGCCCCTGTAGGGGCATCGAGAATGACCCTGGTCTTGGATGTGGCTGCAGCAAAAGTGTTCCAGTTAACATCTAGCAGATTCAGGCCCCCCATCAATAATATCTCCCCTTTTTCTACCATCCTAAGGATGCCTTCTATCATTTCCTTGTCCATTTCCTCCTCCTGAGATGGGGATCTCTATACAACCCCCATGCAGATTGTGGTGCAATTTACGGTCTCAGGGTGACCCACAGTGCCTCCTCTCTTTTGCGAAAGATATCTGGCGAGTCGTACTCTTTAGAGTCTAAGTCTTCAACATCCCATCCCATGTTCTCTTGTATATGTCTCCATATATCAAGGGCAGGGATCATCCAGGAGGATCTAGGCATCTCACGTGGGTCCGGAGAAGGGATGGAGAGTGGAGATGGGATCTAGAGGTGGAGTAGTCTGATCCGTGTCCTCCATTGAAGGCGATCGTCAGCAGTCTCCTGGATCTCTTGGGGCTGGGTGATCCAGAGAGGTTTGACAGAGGTCTCCGTTTATCAGGTCTCCCCTGGGAGGAGTTCTGAGCTCGGGGAGAGGAACCTGACGGCCTGCCAACCCCGATGGCGAGGGGGGGCAGGAACCGGAATGGGAGGAGGAGGAGGAGGAGTAGGAGGAGGAGGAGACCATGTCCTTTTTAATGGTATCCCACCAGTAGGTGAACAGATCTTTCATCTCTCCTAGAGAGAGAGCCCGGCAACGGCCGGGTGCCGGTGACGGTCAGTCGGATCGGCGTCGGCTCCACAGAAGAACTCTGGTAATGGCGAGGTTCCCTGGGAGTACCGGCGGGACGGGGTGCGCCCGTCACCAGTCCTCGGGCTGCTCTAGGATCCTCCTCCGATAGAGCTCCTGACCCGATGTCGGTCGGAGAGCAACAGGGCCCTTTCAGGAGGCGGGCGTCGGTCCCCCTACCCGCATCCGCCGGGATGTAATGGCAGGCGTCGGTCGTCGAATGACGGCGGCTCAGGAAGAAGGCGCCGCGGCTGACTGTCGAGCCCGGTGTCTGGAGCTACGAGGCCTTTTGAGGCGTGAGCTTCCAGCGTCTTCGTGATAGAGCACCGGCAGACCTGACGGTCGGTGCGAAAGGCGGGAACCCGACTTGCGGTGGTGATGAGTATCGTTCCCCGGACCTGCCAAGGCCCTGGAAAGAGGAGGAAGGCAAGGCGGATTTCTCCTGAGATGAAGGTTTCTTGATTGCAGCAGGGAGATTTGAACCCGAAGACTCGGGACTCGAACCCCTGGAAGGGCCCTTCTCCTTCTCTTCTCCACGTGTTTGTGGACCTGGAGCTTTCCCATGGAGGACATGGTCTTCAGTTGTTCCTCCAGAAAGCATGCAAAGCCTTCTGGCCGCGGATCCGAATGCGGCTGTTGAACCCTTGGCAAAGGACGAGGCCCGGATATGCGTGGTCTGGGCCTAGGCACACGGGCCATGAGCTGTGTGGGGTCCTTGAGCAGGATCTGCTTTCCACAAGCGCCAGATGGATGGCCAGAAGTTGGTGATGACATCAAGATCTTGCTTGAAAGGATTCTGAGATTTTGAAAATTTAATCGAAAAAGAACTATTCCATGTCGTAGTAAGACTAGTAACCGAAGGGTCAGGTAGCTAAGTCGGCAGCGGGAAAAGAACCTGGGGAGTTTAGTGGGACACGCCTCTGTGTACCGCCTGGCGTGGGAGGCGGGACCCGGCGTCGAGGCGGGTCCCGCTGTAGTTAACTAGCTAGAATTTTCCATTAGGGTCTGGCGCCTGGCGGCTTGATCCGAATGGTGTAACCTGCTGCAAGAGCTGTCTGGTAAGATCCAGTCTTACTCCAGCGGAGGCGTTAAGGAGGGAACCTTAGCTTCCAAGCGGTAAGGAAGATCTGGCGTCATGGGGCGGAGCCGAGAGTTTTACCACCCGGGTGGGTGGGAGGAGCCAGCTAGAAGACCTTCCGGCAAGATTTAAAGCGGCAAGGAACCTGCCAATAAGTGTGGATGAACAACATATCCATGTCCCTATAAAATCAGGTTCCACTGACAGGGCTTGCAATTCACTGATACACCTGGCAGAGGTAATGGCTACCAAGAACACAGTTTTCCAAGTCAAGTACTTGAGCTCTGCTGAAGACATAGGCTTAAGGGGGATTACATAAGCTGAGCAATGCAAACATTCAAATCCCAGGCAGGGCAGGGTCTTCTAAGGAGGGGTGTGAAACAATACTTTAAAAATTTACAGAACACAGGATGGGAAGATAGTGAGGAAGGCTTCCCCACAGGCACAAATGCGAAACAGCTGACAAGCGTGCATTGAAGTAGCTGGTCTGAGGCCTAGAGCCAGTAAGATGGACCATATAATCCAGAACCGTGAGCAATTCAGCAGTGTCTGGAGAAATATTCTTCTTAGAACACCAAATGCTGAATCTTTTCCATTTGAGTTGTAAGTCTTTCTGGAGAGTGCTTCGAGAAGCCTTGAGGATGTCAAAACCCCTTGGGAAAGATGCAGATCTGCAAACTAACTCTTCAAGAGCCAAGCAGCAGGAGATTGAGGGACTGAGGGTTGGGGTCTCAAAATCCTCCTGAGAGGATGTTAACAGCTGTAATTCCTGGGAAGAGACGAGGGGGTGAAATGGACTGCTAGGGACAACAACAGGTGGTACCAGGGCTGTCTGGCCCAATCTAGAGCAACCAGAATCACCTTGCAAGGTTGAGACCTTATTTTGACTAAAACTTTGAACAGGGGTGGGATGGGAGGAAAAGCATACAGAAACTTCCCTTCCCAATTCAGAATCAGGGCATCCAGGGGGACTGAGCCCAAGACTGGAGGTCTGCAACAAAAAAGAGGAAGTTGGTGACTGTCTGGAGCTGCAAAGATCTCTGGAGTGCCCCACCTTGAAAAAATCACTTTCAAACACCTGAGGGTCCAGGGACCAGCCGTGACGGTCCCGAGAAATCCTGCTCAGTGCATCTGCTAGGACACTGTACTTGTCTGGAAGGTGAAGTGCTACAAGAGAGGCTTGCAGGGAATAAGCCAGGGACCACAACTTCATGGCTTCTGTGCACAAGGCCGTGGACCGAGTGTCTCCCTGCTTGTTGATGTACCACATGGTGGTAGTGTTCTGTTCCGACTTGAACCACCTTGTTCTCTGAACAGACTGTGAGGCAACACCCAGAGCTAGACAAACTGCCCTGAGCTCTAGAGACTGATGTGGAGAGAAGTTCTTGGGGGACCACAGGCCCTGGGCAGTGAGGGACCCCAGGTGGGCTTCCCAGTCAGAAGAGAAGCATCTGTGGTAAGGACCACCGAACAAGGCTAAGCAACAAAAGGAACACCTTGCCTTAAATTGTCCTGATCCTGCCACCACTGGAGGGCATGGATCAAGGTAGGAGTCACTGGAATCAGTTTGGTAAGAGAGTCCTTTCTCGGAGACCAGTAAGCTCTCAGGTGGAACTGAATATCCCTCATCTGGAATCTTGCCCCTTAGACCACTGCTGTTGAAGCTGCCATGTGGCCCAAGAGCTGGAGGAAATGCCTTCCTGGTCAAGATACCTGAAGGCTGAAGGAAGAAGCTAGTTCCATAAGAGTCCTTGCCCTTTCAAGAGGAAGAAAGGCTCTTGCTCTGTGTCCAGTTCTGCCCATATAAAGGTAAGGAGCTCGAATCGTTCAAGAAGTGACTTGGGAAGGTTGAGAAGAAATCCTAGGGAAGTGAGCACTTGCTGGGTCACTTGCAGGTGAGACTGACTTGGTCTGGAGACTGACCCACTATATGTGTCGTCCAGGTAAGGAAATATAAATCTTTGCCTTCTTAGAAAGCGACTACTACTACAGGCACTTTGTGAAAACCCTTGGAGCTGAGGTTAGGCCAAAGGGCACTGCTCCTGAACTGATAGTGGCCTGAGGGCCTTTCGAACCTGAGGTACTTTCTGTGGGAGCACCAGTGGAGATGTGAAAATAAGTATCTCTTTGAGATCCAGGGAGGCTAGCCAGTCACCTGGCCTTAGAAGGAAGGATTATTCCCAGAGTTATCTTGAACTTTGGTTTTAAAAGATGTTTGTTCAGATATCCAAGAGGTCCAGGATGGGCCACCATTCTCCTGTCTTTTGGTGGTCAGGAAGTACCTGGAATGAGCCTTTGCCCAAGTGTGGAGTGGGTACTCTCTATAGCTCTTAAAGCTAAGAGAGAAGAAACCTCTGCCTCTAGGGCAAGGGTTACCGAACGATTCGCAGGTGGAAAAGATCTGGCTCATCTCTGGAAATTTCTTGAAGCAGAGAACCAGTCCCTGGCTTACTACTTCCAGGACCCACTTGTCTGATGTAACAGACATCCAGTCCTGGACAAAGTAAGCCAGCCTGCCCCCTACTGGAATCGGAGAGTCAACCCGGGCAGACCCATCAGGGTGTCTGCTTGGCAGGGGCTTTAAGCTGAGGGGTGGATGCAGGCCTGCTCAGCCCCCTTCTGCATCTCCCTCTGAAGAACCCCTTCTGCGAAAATGAAGAAGAGGCCTGTGCTTGGTAAAAAGGCCTTTGAAAAGGCCTGCCCCTGCCCCAAGACTGCTGCCTTTGAGGAGCTGCCTGCCTTTCCTTGGCCTGAGCACTCCTGTAAGTGGTCCTGTACTCGTCCATTTTCTTCATGTAACCCTCTGTCTGCTCCCCAAACAGAGAATTACCCACTACAGGAAAATCCATAGCCTTAGCCTGGGTGTCCTGCGAGAGGCTAGTACATCTAAGCCAAGCCATCCTCCGAAGAGCCACAGATGTAGCCATGACTCTTATATGAGACATCATTAGAGTCCACAGCAGCATGAAATTTCACTTTAGATGCCTCAATCCCATCTGCAGCCACCGCCTCCAGCTCCTTGGCTAGCTGGGCGGAGGCCTATTTAGCCAGTGCCAGTACAGTGTCCCACCTGGACTTCTGGTACCTGGCTGTACAGGCCATGTAATTCACCTGCCTGAGTCCCAAAAGATGCCATGTACTACTTCTCTGCCATGGCATCAATCTTCCTGGAGTCCTTGTCAGTGGGGTGTGAAGCCAAGGGAATATTTGCCTTGTCACAGGCAGCAGCCTGCACTACCCTAACATGGCTGCATTGCTGATAAAAGAACCAGTGTCTGAGCCTGAGAGTGTATACCTCTTGTCCATTCTTTTATCCACAGGAGGTATAGTGTTAGAAGACTAAGATTTTGGGTCCATTTCCCAAAAGATTTATGAAGGGGAACAAGCAGTCTCCTGGACTCTGGGATATCCATCATCTCTATATAATCAGGCTCTTCTTGATCTTCCACAGCCTCCTCCATAGGAAACTGGAGGGTTTCAGCCACTTTCCTGTAAAACAAAATGGGAAGGGGACTCAAAAAGCCTAGGAGGGGAAACACTTGATGGCCTGTCTGGGGAGATGTCCGGTTCCACAGGCACATCCAGACGTTCACTTACATCATAATCCTCAAATTCCCCTTCCTCTTCAAACTCTGGTTCATCAAATTCTTCAAGGGTATACTCTTGAACCAGGAATAACCGAACGAACCCCTGAAGAAGGCCGGATTGGTTGGAACTGGGCAGGCGATTCCACAATCTAGATAGCCTGGCACTCTCTTCGGCAGTCGGAACATGAATCCTCTGGATCCGAACCAGTCGATTTATCTTTGCGCTCTCTTTTTGTTGGAACCGATTCTTCAGAAACGGCTCTACTTTTGGCCGAAGAAGTATCGCCCTGGTCAGAGGGCACTCCTTCCGGTTCGGTCGAAACCCGAACCAGGCAGCCATCAGGGTCAGCGGACTTCTCGGCCTCCTTTTCCCTCAGTCTACATAATCTCTTCTCGAGGGTAGATTTGGGGGAAATTTTTACATATTTGGCGGTCTGAATCGAGGTGGTCAAACCCCAGACAATAAACACAGGTGGTGTGGGGAATCGGCCTTGGCAAAGACCTCCCCACACTCACTGCAGTGTTGAAACCCAGTGGGCCGTTTTTTCTTGGGTTTCTCAGACATGGCCAGCCTAACCAAACAACACTTTTCACGACAATCGCCAGGCCAAGACTCCCTTATCAGTTCCCTAACAAGTATTCTGGTATTGGAAAAAAGCGGTTAAAATTTTTTTTTTTTTTTTAAGAACAGGTAACCACACACTAAATATAGCAAAGTTCACAATCGAATGGTCGGTTCAGCCGAACTGACCGCACTTTTACAAGTTCCACATAGAAAATATAAAACAATTCCCATCTAGTACTCATGGCCCCACAGACAGAGACTGAACCGACTATGCAGAAACGTTTTTTTCGGTTTAAACAGACGAAAAATTGAAAACTTTAACCAACTTCGAACCGAGCTGAAGGAGGAATCTCTGGAGCAACCGTTCAGTGAGGCGGAGTTAAGAATCTGACAATTTAGGTTCAAAACACTTTAGACGGAGACTTCAACCGAGCTCGAGCTCAGCGTTCCATGCCCTGCATGGAAAGTTCACCCTTAGTTCTCCGGGGCAGTTCAAAGGTTGGGAATCACTGCAATTGTCAGAATACAGCAAGACTTCATGTTGTTTGAAACACAGGTTACTCACCTGTAACAGGAGTTCTAGGAATGGTGTATGTTGTTCATCCACACTTACTGGCAGGTTCCTTGCAGCTTTATATCTTGCGGAAGGTCTTCAAACTGTCCTCCACCCACCAGGTGGTAAAACTCTCGGCTCCGCCCATGACACCAGATCAGCCTGCGAGCCAGGTTCTCCGAAGCCGGGGAGGTCCGGATGGGTTGTGTGGATGAACATACCATCTCCTAGAACTCCTGTTACAGGTGAGTAACTGTACTAAGGACATGGATATGTTCAATCCACACTTACTGGCAGACTCCTAGCAGTTCTCCGGGAGAAGGGAGGCAAGGCGCACACCCCCTACTTGGGAAATAAGGACTGGAGAACCGAGGTCCCAAAACCAGCATCCCAGCGTGACTCAATGTCGATGTGGTAGTGGGTAATGAAGGTGTGTGCTGACTTAGGTAGCAGCCCTGCAGATTTCCTGGATAGAGACGTCCCTGGAAGCAGCCACTGAAGCAGCGGTATGGTGGGTAGAATGAGCTCTTATCCCTCTGGGAGGCTCTATGCCTGCCAATCTATAGCAGAGATCTATGCAGGAGGTGACCCACCTACCTATCGTCCACTTGGCTGCAGGTCTGCCAGGTGCGGCTTCAGCGTAGGTGACAAACAGCTGGCGAACCTCTCCCTGAACTTCAGCCGTCCGCTCCTTATAACGAGAGTGCTCTTCTAGGGTCCAAAGTATGGAGCCTATATTCGGCCTCCGAGGTGTGATTGGGGTAGAACACCGGCAGAGTCAACACCTAGTTAAGGTGAAACTCCCAACACCACCTTCGGAAGGAATTTTGGGTGGGGGCGCAAGAGAACCTTGTCCCTGTGGAAGACCAGATAAGGAGACTCGATGGAAAGCGCCTGGAGCTCTCCCATCCTTCTGGCTGACGTGATAGCCACCAAGACGGCGGTCTTCCACGACAGGTGGGAGATATCGCACCTGTGCATCGGTTCGAATGGCTTTCCCATGAGCTTAGCCAATACCAGCAGTAGATCCCACGGAGGTGGAGGTTCTCACACCAGAGGGGATATGTGATCAAGGCCTTTAAAAAAACACCCGACCACCTTCTCCTGCGCCACCGACTTCTTTCCAGCCTGCGCCCGGTAAGCAGAGATGGCTGCCAGGTGCACCTTAAGGGTCATCGACCGAAGCCCTAGCTGAGAAAGAGACCATAGGTAGTCCAGAATGCTGGCCAAGGAAGAGGAAGGGTCCAACCCCTTATCCCGACACCAAATGGAGAATCTCTTCCATTTGAAGGCATAGCATTTTCTGGTCGACTCCTTACAGGATGCCTCAACAACGTTGAGGACCTCGTTGGACGGACCCAAGACCTGGAACTCCAGCCACTCAAGAACCAGGCCGTCAGGTGCAGGGATTGAAGGTCCGGGTGGAATACCTTCCCCTGGTTGACTGAGAGCAGGTCCGGGTGGGCTGGAAGCCGTCTCGGGAGCCTGGAGCTGAGGCAGAGGAGATCTGGATACCAGAACTGACAGGGCCAGTCTGGGGCTACCAGAATCACCTGCGCCTTGTCAATCCTCGCCTTGAGAAGCACCTTGTGGATCAAGGGAAATGGGGGAAAGGTGTAGAAGAGGCCCAGGGTCCACGGCCTCAGAAGGCATCCCACAGCGAGCCTGCTGAGGCGGGCATGAAACAGCCCCAGCTTCGCATTCTCCCTGGAGGCAAACAGGTCCACCTGAGGTGTGCCCCACTGGGAGAACAGATCGTGTACTACCTCCAGCAGGAGAGACCACTCATGAGAAGCAGCACCTATCCAGCTTAGGGAATCAGCCAGAGTGTTGGAGCCTCCCGCCATATAAATGGCTAGGAGATCCGCCTCCAGTCTGCTCACGAGGGACCAAGTGTGGAGAGCTTCCTTGCACAGGGGCAAGGAGCGCGTCCTGCCCTGGCGGTTTAGGTAGTACATGGTCGTGGTATTGTCCGTCTGGACCTGGATCACTTGACACTGTACAAACGGACCGAAGGCAGTGAGGGCTAGTCGGACCACTCGAAGCTCCAGCAAGTTGATGTCGCATCGAGACTCCTGAGGGGACCAGAGGCCATGCGCTCTGTGCTCCCCCAAATGGGCACCCCAACCCATCAGAGAGACGGTCGTTAGAGTGACCATCGGCTCGGGGCGGACAAACGGGATGCCCTCCTGCAGATGACCTGGAACGATCCACCATTGGAGAGCGTTCCACATCTTCTAGGTCACCGCCACCGGATGGTCAGAGGACCGGGCAGCTGTGACCACTGGCAGGCCAGTCCCCATTGTAGGGACATGGCCAGCGGCCCCAGCGGACCACGCTGCTGCAGGCCGCCATGAGCCCAGGAAGTCCTGGGAAGGGCGCAACTGCCCAACCAGAAATGACTGGGCAAAGGAGGAAAGAACCTCGGCCCTGTCCGCCGGGAGCTGTGCTCTGGCTCGAAGAGAGTCAAGCTCTGCCCCGATGAACTGAATCACCTGCGTTGCCACGAGTTCCGACTTGGCCTCGTTGATGAGGAGGCCAATCTGACAGCAGACCTGGAGGGCCAGATCCCTGGACCGCTCCACCTCCGGTCTGAAGGGGGCTGCAATCAGCCAGTCGTCCAGGTAAGCGTACACCCGGACCCTTCGGTGCCGCAGGAATGCTGTCACCACTGCCATGCATTTGGTGAAGACCCTGGGAGCTGGAGAAAGGCCGAAGGGCATGGCCCGGAACTCATGAAGGGACCCCTGTGTTCTGAAGCGGAGGAATTGCTGGTGGCACGGATGGATTGGGACGTGAAAGAACGCGTCCTGAAGGTCCAGAGAACAGAACCACACGCCTCGTTCCAAAGATGGAATGATCTGTGTCAGATTGACCATCCTGAAGGTTCGAGACCTTAGGAACTTGTTCAGGTCGTGTAGGTCTAGAATGGGGCACCAGCCCCCCGTCCGTTTCGGGACCAGGAAATACCTGGACACAAACCTTGGGTCTGGTGGAGGATCCGCCACCTCCCTGATCACCTCCTTCTGAAGGAGCAGGGCAATGTCGGCTAGACGAGCCGACAGAGGCTGCAGACCCCATAGCCCCCTGAGGGGAGACGGCTCAATAGGGTGGGGCCTGCTCGAATTCCAGAGGCAGACCCTTCCCTACCACCTCCAACACCCAGCGGTCCGTGGTGATAGACCAGATGAAAAGGAAGTGGTGGAGCCGCCCCCCCACGGGAACCCGGGGGTGGCAGGCTGGGGAGACACCCCGCAACCCGTCACTGGGCAAGCTTGGAGGAAGAACCGGCCGAGGGACCTCCTGGGCCTTTCCCTTCCGGCTTCCTGCTGGAGGAAGCTGGAGGCTTGGCTTTGGGGTGCCAAGTGCGAGCCTGCTGGCCCTGATGCTGGTGTTGCTGGGCCGGACGTGCACAAGGCCGAAAAGGCTTACACTGCTGCTGGTGGCCTTTGTCCTTCTGGGCAGACGTGACCGAGTCCAAGGTGGCAATGGACTTCTTGATCCTCTGCAAATGACCCTCCACCCCGGGACCGAACAAGTCGGTACCCAGGAAGGGAACGTCTGCCAGCTTGTGCTGGGTATCCGCCGTGAAGGTGGAGATCCACAGCCAAGCGCTGCAGCACATGGCTACTGCGGCCGCTACTGACCGGGCACAAGAGTCTCCAATGTCAAGAGCAGTTTGGAGCTGTTGCTTTGCCACCGCCCTTCCCTGATCCCGCACCTGCTTGACCGTAGTCTGGAGGTCAGCCGTGAGATGAGGAATTGCCTCATCCAGGGAGCCCAAAAGGCCTTGGGAAAAGTGTGCCATCAGTACGGCCGAACTGGCCCGATGAAGGCTTAAGGAGGACGCAACGTAGACTTTACGCCCGGAGTAGTCCAGTTTCTTGGACTACTGGGTGGCTTGTCCACGTCCCGGGCGCCGGAAAACACTGTCGGTCACCAACCCCTCCGAAGAGGGGTGCTCAGAGAATCCGGAGAGTGAGGCGGTGGGAACGGCATACTTCCTGGCCATCCTGGCAGAGGGAGCAGGACACGAAGCCGGCCGCTGCCATAGGTCCAGGGCCAGGCCAACAATGGCTCCGGCCACAGGAAAGGCCTCCGTAGGAGAATCCCCTCGGTCCAGTATCTCCGTGAGGGGATACCTGGCCCGCTTTGACACAGGTTCGAGCTTCATCCCAGTAGATTCTGAGATGAGTCGAAGCAATCCCATGAACAAGGATGGGCTCTCGTCCACCGACTGTCCCCTAGTGGACTCCAGGTCGAGGGGCCTGGAGAGCAGGGAATAGTCATCATCAGACTCCAAGGAGTCTGCAAACAGCTGCCGAGGGCCTGAGCCACCCTCCACCTGCCGGGGACGATCGGGAGTGAGGGTGACAGACATCCGATGGGGCAACCCCTGACCCGACCGAGAATCCTTGGTCGGAGCCCCAGATTTTGGTTGTGCAGGCGGGGGTTCCACCACAATGAGTGGTGCAGCTGGTTTAGGCCGAACAACTGGCACCGGCTTCGGCTCCTCAATGACCACGAGGGGTTGTTTCGGCCGCTCAGGTGACAGCCACTTAATGGCCAGGGAAGGCGACGGAGTCTGCTTGTTCCTGGTCAAAAGGAGTTGCTGCCATATCAGATCCTCGTAGCGCCGACTCAACTTGCGCCGGAGCCTATACTCCGAGGACAATGACGAGGATGAGAGGCGCCGCTGCTTCCCTCGGTGCCAAGACCGCCGATGTCTGCGGGATCGGCTGGACCGAGAAGAGGTCCGAGACCAAGACCTTCGGTGTTTCCGAGGGTAGATCTGGGAGGGAGCGGGGAAACCCGTTCCTCCATCGGCTCTGGAGTCTTAACCAAGGACTCCGGCACAGGAGGCACAAGCAAGTCCTCTGTTTCCACTGGGGGAAACTGGTGAAGGGTTGTCTGCTTCTCCAGTCGACCGCCCGTCCGACGGGTCGAGAAAAATCTCGACTGCGTCGACAGGTGTCTCAGCCGGCTGACCTGACGGGGACACCGTGAAGCCAGCAGCCTTAGCCGCAACCTTGACCGAAATCTAGTGTCGACTCTCCGGGGAAGGGGACCTCTCCCTCTCCCATGAACATTGACAGTGAGACTTACCCTTTGAGTCCTTTTTCTTGGACCAAGAGGAATGTCCCGATTGCCCCTCTCCCTTAGTAGAGAAGGATTGACAAAGCTCCTTAAATGAAGCCCAGTAGGAGGAGCCCAAGGAGAGCGGGATAAATGCGCGACCGAGGAGAACGAATGCAGTGTGGAGCGCCTCCTCCTCAAGGGCTATCATCTGCTCAATTGCTCAGCCGGGAGCCGCCACGGACACGCCAGACTCCTTTGACTTCACCGAGGCACACGCCTCGGGCGCCTAAGTAGGGGAGTCTGGCAGCACAGTCTTCGAGGATATTGACCGAGAAGGACTTGCACACCGTAGGCATGCAGATCATGATAGAGTCCAAGGCAATAAACGCATGTGGAGTGCGGATCGGTCCAAAACATTTTCTGCCCGCATGGGCACCGCCGAAATCCGGGAGTCGAGTTATCCATCGTGGCTGCGAAGGAAGAAACAGACCGAAGTCTAGAAAATTTGACAATAAGTTTCGGTTTAACCGACGAGTTTGGATCCAGGCTTAAAACGCAGAGCGCTAAGGAGGGAACCTGAGCTTCCAAGCGGTAAGGAAGATCTGGTGTCATGGAGCAGAGCCGAGAGTTTTACTACCTGGGTGGGCGGGAGGAGCCAGCTTGGAGACCTTCCGGCAAGATTTAAAGCAGCAAAGAACCTGCCATAAAGTGTGGACTGAACATATCCATGTCCCTAGAAATAAGATTGTACAGTCAGGCATTTTATTGGATGGAGTTGGCGATCATAGTCCTATCTATTGCCGCTGGACAGCAAAAAAGAAAACGGTGCCTCCTGTTATCCTTTTCTCCCATAATCTTAAGAAATTGGATACCAATAAATTCAGGACTGCCATGGTGTTGGTCAACTGTTCCAGTGTGCAGCAGTCGACAGAGGTGAATGATGCTTTAATTATTTTTGTTAACTTTTCAATTCAGTTTGTGATAGGTTTGTTCCCTTAAAAAAGGGTCCAGGATCGGGGTAACCAACAATGGGTTACCCTGAGCTCCTGGAATTCATGTAAGATCATGATAAACTGTAAAGCCTACAGAAAGTCACCTGGTACAATCACTCATTGCATACAGGGTGGCTAGAAATAAATGCAAATCAATGGTCAGGAGGCTTAAAGGAATTTTTTTCATAAATAGGTAGAGAAAAATGTATCTGAAACTTGGAATGTTATTAATGAGCTTATTAGCAACAATAATTCTTCACATATGCAGTGTTTAAATACTACTGATGGGATTATGACTGATACACAAGTATCTACAAATTTAATAACTCCCCCCCCCATTTAAGTACATCCCAGAGGATACTTTAAATCCCACGATTTCTCCTCATTTTGTGCAGGATCAGGCTTATCCTAAATTCTATTTTAGGTCATTAACTCCAAATGAGGTTTTGAAGTATCTTCTGAAGATGGATCCCTGTCCTGTCGTTGGTAAGGATGAGACTGATTTCAGTCTCATGAGTAACACTGCTGACATACAGAGTTTCCCTCTCTTGTATTTTTAATTTATCACTTTCTTCCTTTCCTAATATTTGGAAAAATTCAGTAGCTGTCCCAACCTTTAAATCTGGTGATCCCACCTATGTGCAAAACTATCACCCCATTTCGCTATTGGTCCCTCTCTCAAAAGTACTTGAGACAGTTATCTTTGACCAAATGATTGAATATTTAAACTAAACATGATATTCTCATCCCAGCTCAACACAGACTGAGGCCAGGACACTGCACCTCGACTGCTTTGGTGGGGTTCACAAGCGCAGTCCAGTTGACCCTTGATAAGGGACATTTAACTGGGGCTATGTTCGTGCACCTCACCAAGGCCTTTGACTTTGTGAATCACAATTTATTGTTGACAACTTTTTGGAAACTTGGAATATCTGATGAGGTTGTTGGCTAGTGTGCGAGTTACTTAAGTGACTGAATTCAGGTAACTAAAATTAATGGTATTTTTAATAATAAAAATTATTTATATGGCGCCTTATCCAAAGCCAAGGTGCGTCACATTTTAAAGCACCAATAATAAAATAACATATACAATAAAATCATGCACATATCATAAACAGCAAATTCAATTGTTAAAAGCCTGAAGCCACAGATAAGTCTTTAAAGTCTGCTTCAATGATTCCACCTTCCCCCTCTACTTCCATTTCATTGAGTGTTCCTCAGGGTTCAAATCTGGGTCCTCTTCCATTTCTTTTTTTTTTTTTTTTTTTTTTAACATACTTCCTTCTGTATGAACTAAGTCACAAATAATACTCTACGCAAATGATGCAGTGATCCTCATGAGCTGATCCAATCTTAATACTGTTCAGGGTGCCTTGGTTCATGATTTTTTGATGGTTCACAACTGGTTCAGAAATAAACGTGTTGAATGAAAAAAAAAAATCTATGACTTTTTAAAACCCCAGAAAGACTGGACAAGGACTTTGAACCATCCCTGAGTACAAGTTACTGTGTGGCCTTAGAACAAGTCAGGCAATTTAAATTCCTGGGCCTCATCTTAGACAAGGGCATGATTCATGAGCCCCATATAACTAATATGATTAAAGTGGCCAAAAGAATGAGGGCCTTATACAGACTTGATCCATTTTTAATTCCATCCACTAGGAAGTTAGTTATTGGCTCAAAGTTTCTTGTAGCCAGTCATCGATTATGGTTTATTTTTCTTCTCTGCTGGGGAGGGGTTATTAGCCAAGGTTAGAGTACCACTTAATCAGATGGCCAGATTCTCCACTCAGTTACCACAATACACATCACTGTACCCTACTGAACTAATCAGGACGGCTCCCATTAGAACACACACATAAATTCCAGATGGGACTTTTAGCTAAAAAGATCACATTAAACCCGGTACCCACTACAGTACCATTAAAAAAAAAAAAAAACCACAAGACCTCAGTCTCTACTCGGCATTCAGTTAGATCATTTTTCACTATTCCAAGAATGAACACTTCACTAGGTCAAAAAGCCCTACCCTACTCCCTTCCATATCTTTTCAATCACTTGCAGACTTTTATTAATTGCAAAAATGATTGTCTATTTTTCAAATGAAGTTGCGAAGATTTTTATTTAATGAATGTGAAGGTAAATGTTTAGTCTAAACATTTTTATATTCTATGAATTGTTTATGGAATATGTGTGTTTGTATTCTGATGTTATTTTACCTACTGTCTTTTCTTTTATGTACACTGGTCACCCTTGAAAACAGGTCACTGGCTCATGGACTTTCCAGTTTAAATTAAACAAACAAACAGGATGGCCACTCTTCCGGGCTTTCTTCCCATACTTAATCAAGGGGACTGGCTCAGCTCCCTGGACATGCAGGATGCTTACCTCCACATCTTGGTGTTTCCACCCCACAGGAGGTTCCTCCGCTTCCAAGGAAACTACTGCCAGTTTCGGGCCCTGTCCTTTGGCATGTCCTCGGCCCCACAAGTCTTCACAAAATGCCTCACAGTAGTGGCAGCTGCCTTAATGAAGGAAGGTCATTATGTCTTCCCTTACCTCGATGACTGGCTTCTGACAGCTCCTACCAAGGAGAAATTGCTCAGAACCATGGGGCCACTTTTCCCATTTCGGGATCTGGGGATAACACTCAACCTTCCAAAATCATCCCCTCGGCCAAGTCAAAGACTGTGGTACAAAGGGGCGATCTCAAACACCGAGCAAGGCAAGGCCTTTCTTCCTCCACACAGGGCAGAACACCTTCAGACTAGGGCTCAATTGGTCTCGTCATCGACAAGTCCCAGCCAGAACGGTTCTAAGACTGCTAGGACATATGGCAGTGGCCATTGTGACAGTACCCCTGGCTCACCTGCCATGAGGGTGGCCCAGTGGCACCTCTGGGTCCAACGGAACCAGCTTTCAGACAACTTGAACCTCTAAGTGTCAGTATCCAACTCAGTCAGACATACCATGATGTGGCGGCTGAACCCCCTCTAACCTTTCCAAAGGGGTTCCCTTTTGGTTGGAGTCACCTCGGAAAAACTCTGACCACAGACACATCTGGCCAGGGTTGGGGTGCCCATCTGGCAGACAGACTCCAGGGACTTGGTCCACACAGGAACAACCTCTACAAATAGTTTTTGAGACGCGAGCGATACTGTATGCTCTCCAACCCTTTTGGACGCATCTATTCCCGGGGCCTCTCGTGATCCAGACAGACATGTCCATGGTCTTTTATATCAACAAGCAAGGCTGCATGCATTCTTACCCCCTCTGCAGTAAGGCAATGAGTGTGTGTTACTGAACCGTACAGCATTACCTAAGCCTGACTGCTGTGCATGTTCCAGGTATTCAAAACACGTTGGCAGACAATCTAAGCCGTTCCAGATCAAAGGATCACGAATGGGAACTTCTTCATGCAGTAGTCTAATATTACTTTCACAGGTGGGGCAGCCCAGAGCTGGACCTATTCATGTCCCCATCCAACACGAAACTGCCCAGTTTCTGCTTGCCAGATGCAGGGTCTGGTGTTTTCTGGCGAGATGCATTGTCTCTCTCTTGGACACGGAGGTTTCTGTATGCCTTAACTCCCTTTCCATTGCCGAAGAGTATCCTGCTCAAAGTGCAGTCAGAAGGGGCAGAGCCGATTCTGATGGCTCCCCTTCTGGCCATGGTAGATTTGGTTTCCACTTCTCCAGCAGCTTACCATGGAACCTCCCAATCCCCCCTGCCTCTATGCTTCGACCTGCTTTCACAAGAGCAGGGCACCGTGGTCCATCCAGCTCTATGATCACTGCACCTTAATTCATGGCTCCTGCAGACCTAGCTACTGCCCATTTTGGGATTCCCCCAGGTGGCAGAGGTCCTAGTGGCTGCCAGAAAACCCTCCACTAGATCTACTTATGCTACATAGTGGAAGTGGTTCTGCATGTGGGCCAAGGCACATCAACTGGATCCCTTTACTTGTCCAGAGAATAGAGCATCTCCTTTCCTAATCTAACTCAAGAGCGAGTTACTTGTCCATTAAGGTGCACCTTTCAGCCATCTCCGCATACCATGCACCTACTGAGGGCAAGAACCTTGCCCCAACTTGACCTATCCCACACATTCTTTGCACGGTATTCTGCATCTGAAACCTTCCATAAGGGACCTAGCTCCCCTGTGGGATCCGTTCATCTTAGAGAAGTTGCCTCCCTTTGAGCCTGCTACAAGTTACGAGCTTCACTTTCTGTCATGGAAAGCGTTATTTTTAGTTGCCATTACTTCTGCTCGAAGGATTTCTGGGCTCCAGGCTCCAATGTGTAAAGAGCCCTATTTAGTTTTTCATTAGGACAGGATGTTCTCGAGAACCAATCTTAAGTTCCTTCTTGAGGTAGTATCAGAGTTTACTCTAAATCAAGACATCCACCTTCCTGTGCATTACCCAGAGTATTCAACTCAGGGGAGGCCTTACTACATACTCTGGAGTCTGGATGTCCAACGGGTGCTTCGTTATTATTTGGACCACACCCGAGCCATCAGAAAAACTGATCAGTTTCTTTCACCCCAAGGAAAGAAGGGACTTCAGTTTCTAAACAGTGTTTATCCAAATAGTTAATTGCATTTTTTTTTCTTTTTTTTTGTAGATTCTGTTTATGCACCGGACTGCAGGGAACTCTCTCCAGCTACCTCCCATGCTCTGGCTCTACCCCCCCTCCTCTCCCCCCCCTATCTGAAGCTCTGCTCTTCTAGGCCGACCCAGCCCGGTGGATCCCCCAGCTCTGAGCCCCCTGAGGTGGGACTGCCATACGCCCTGGTGCTCTATCTACAATGTAATACGCCGGGCCAGAAATTGGGGGGGGTCCCTGGAGAGAGAGAGAGAGAGAGACCAGACTGCGGAAGTGTGGTCAGAACACAGGAGGCATCTTCGCCTATCCCTGAGCCAGGGATTTTTACTTGTAAATCTCTCCCCTCCCCCACCAAGAGCGCAGCCATGTGATGTCAGCACGCCGCTCATAGACGCCTGCTGCACTCCTCCCAATTTCACTCCCTGTGCTAGTAGTACCCCAGTCCCCACCGGGTCTCTACTGTGCCAGAAGGCTCCAGGATCCCTCCCAGGGAAAGGAAAGCACTCCCCCTCTCGGGCTCATCCTCGAACCCAGGTCGCCAGCATGATGTAAGGTGTGGCGTCCAGTGCCTCAGCCCTCAGCACCACTGGGACAGAACTGCATTGTTCATTGCTACCATAAATGCAACAAGCCTTTACCAGGTCCAGTTAATGGCCATTCTACCGGGGTGTAACTGCTTGATTTGCATTTTTCAGAAATGTGTCCATTCTTCACATTTGTGCAGCGGCCACTTGGGAGTTCTGTCCACACTTTCATCCGGCATTAGTCTGGACATTGCTTCCAGGACTAGGTGCAGGGCAGGTTTTGGATTAGTTGTCCTGCAGGACCTGCTCTCCCGAGAGCTTTTCCCTGTCCTCCATTTCCTCCCAGCTGACCAGGGTCAGTTCTCACTGCTCAGAACTCTATCCTTATGGTGTAACCTGCTGCAAGAGCCCCCTCGAAGTGAGATAGTTAAGAACTTACCGTAACAGTAGATCTTCGAGAGGAAATCCTGCAGCAGGTGCTGCCTTCCCCTCCCTCCATCCCCCTGGTGACTGCTTCTCCATCCTTTTCAGTTTCCTCGTATTCAGAGGAACGCCTTGGTTCTGCATTTTCTATGCTTGCCGGGGTCTCTGGCGGGGGAACTGAGGTGGTGCTGGGGGAACCACCCCTTTTATATCATAGGCAGACGTTAGGGCTGGCAGATATCAGGGGGCGGTCTCCTGCTATCAACTGCTAGCTAAAAGTTTTCCATGGGGTCCTGGCGCCTGCCAGCTTCAGTCCTTATGGTGTAACCTGCTGCAAGAGTTCCTTTCTAAGACCTAGGCTGTGATCTGTCTACCAGCTAGCCAGGACAGACTGAAAGACCAAGGGTGATGGGACTGGGGGCATGTCATTCACTCAGAACTGCTTGCCCATAGCAGCTGGCACACAATGTTCTTTCTATTTACAATGTCTATGTTTCTGTTTTGCAGAAGATGGCTTAATTTCATATTTATGCACCTTCAAGTTGGACATCACTATCTGACCTACTCACCCATGGATCATAAATCCTAGCAGAAAAAGGCATACCAGTTAAAATGTTAGCATTCTCAGGTACATACCAGTCATCAGGTTTGACAGCGTTGGGGTCTGGGATTTTGGGTCTTTCATCCCAGTCCTCCGGTTTCTCGTCATCAGGATCCTCAATTTCCCGGGGAGGGTTTACAGGTGGGTTCATGTCATTTAGCAGGTTTCCACTATTCACAACTGTCTGATCAATCATGATCTCAAAGCTGTTGTCAGGATTTAGCACTAAAAAAGGCAAAAGAAAAATGTCAGGGTATCTCACTGATACAGCATGGTAGCTTTAAAAAAAAAAATTTTTAAAATTACCTTGTGTTTTCTTATTTTAACCTGATAACTGGGCACATCTGAAGTCTTAACATAAGGCAGGGCACCTAAAACATGCTGTCCTCACTTTTTTTTGTTAACCCTTTGAGTGTTCAGGAAAGGAGCCACACTGACGGCACTTTAAAGCTATTTAACCACAGTACAGGTATTACACTGGGCATCTGCAGTGCAAGCTTCCCTCACATTATCCTTCTAAAACACTACAACTGCCATGGAGGACCACCCTCCACTGCATGATGGCCACTTTTTAATTTCTATTCAGTCCTTGGTCTCATGTGAGACTGCCAACAAGCCATCGAGGGTAAGTACAATTATGGAAGAACTTACCATAACAGTAGATCTTCAAGAGGATCTCTTGTAGGCCACACTGGTAGGACTAATCCAACAGGCACTAGAACCACACGGAAACGTTCTAGCTAGTAGTCTACCAGAGGGGGTCGCCCACCACCGACATCACCCTCTGACGTCAGCCTAGCCTGTAAGAGTGCACGGCCCCCATAGCCTCCTCAGTTCTCCCATCGGAGACCAAAGCAAGAGTCCGCTTGGGGAACTGAGGTGGAAACAGTTACGTTAAGAAATAAAAATTACGTACCTACCGTAATTCTGATCTTTCTGTGTCAATCTTCACCATTCATCACAGATGGGATACCTGGCCAGAGGTCAGGACCCCACGGGAGCTTTTTTTTTTTTAAAAAGGGTAGGTGGAGCAGACACCACTCTGGCGCCACCGAGGCTAACGTGACAACGTGGGTTTTCTAGGGTTGGCTGCTAGGCTGTGTCGACTCCGCCTGCCTACCAGTTGAGTCCCCGGAGAGGTAAGAGGAAGGGATGGAGGGTGGGACAAGAGAGTCCAAGGGACAGAAAGAGGAAAGGATAACTGAACTAAAAGGAGAAATAACGACAGAGGACAGCAAAGAAGAGGTTAGCCTAAGGGGATTGAGTAGGGGCCCCAATCTCTGGTAGCGGAAGAAGGGAAGGGAGAGAATTTAGGAGAGAGCAAGAGGTATTAAGGTATCAGAGACCCTTGTCCATCACGAGATTGTACAGGAAAGTACAGTTACATAAGAACTTACCGTAACAGTAGATCTTCGAGAACAGCTCTTACAGCAGGTAACACCATTAGGACCTTAGGCCGGCAGGAACCCACGGAATTCTTCTAGCTAGCTAACTTCAGCGGGGACTGCCCCCGACGGCGGTCCCGCCTCCAACGTCAGGCGTAGTACATAAGGGGGCGGTCCCACTAGATTCCCCAATTCTCCCGCCGGAGACTTCCGGCCACAGGACGACATCAGAATGGGAGACCGAGGATCCACCATCAGAAGACAAAAGAGCGAAAGCCCCTGCCAAGGGCTCGGTAAGCCATGCCTCCTCCAAGGGGGAAGGTGGGCGGGAAGGTACCTGCTGCAAGAGCTGTTCTCGAAGATCTACTGTTACAGTAAGTTCTTACTATCTTACTTCGAGATACAGCTCTTACAGCAGGAACACCATTAGGACTGATTTCCAAGCAATAACGCTTGTAAGCATTCTGGGAGGAGGAAACTAGGAAAATCTATACCAAGTCCTGACTCTAGGCAGGAGACCCTGTAGCACAGCCAGGCCGAAACCGGTTCTTCGCCGTGAAGCAATGTCCAGGCTATAATGCCTGATAAAAGTATGCACAGAGCTCCAAGTGGCTGCAGCACAAACAGCAGAGGAGGAGACGTTGCGGAGTGCTGCAAAGGAGGTAGCCACCCCCCCTAGTGGAATGGCCCCGGACTGTACCCAGAAGTGGCTTCTGCTTAGTATCATAGCAGTATGATATACAGTGGACAAGCCAGCGAGAAAGGGACTGCTTCGATACTGGTTGGCCCATCATCCTCTCAGCGAAGGAAACGAAGAGTTGCTCGACTTACTGAGCTGTTTAGTCCTATTCAGGTAATACCGTGAACAGCGGTGAACATCCAGGGTGTGGAGCAGTGCTTCTCCTCTATTAGAATATTTAGGGAAATATACAGGCAGGTCAATGTCCTGATTGAGAGTGAGTGCAGAGACCACCTTAGGCAAGAACTTAGGATTCGTCCTCAGGGAGACACTGTCCTGGTGGAAAATCAAATAAGGTTCCTTACACATGAGAGCGTGAAGCTCGGAAATTGTCCCTGCTGTCGTAACAGCAACTAAAAATACAGGTTACTCACCTGTAACAGGAGTTCCAGGAATGGTATATGTTCATCCACACTTATTGGCAGGTTCCTTGCCGCTTTAAATCTTGCTGGAAGGTCTTCAAGCTGGCTCCTCCCACCCACCCGAGTGGTAAAACTCTCGGCTCCACCCCATGGCGCAGATCTGGCCCGCTGGAAGCTCAGGTTAAGGCCAAGCCGAGTAGGAATGTAGGGATGAACAACATATACCATTCCTAGAACTCCTGTTACAGGTGAGTAACCTGTATTTCTAGGGACATGGATATGTTGTTCATCCACACTTATTGGCAGACTCCTAGCAGTTCTCCGGAGGAGAAGGCACGCACCCCTACTTAGGGAACAGAGACTGGAGAACCGAGGCCCAAAACCAGCATCCTGGCGTGACTCAAGGTCGATGTGATAATGGGTGATGAAGGTGTGTGCTGACTTCCAGGTAGCAGCCCTGCAGATTTCCTGGATAGCGATGTCCCTGGAAGCAGCCACCGATGCAGCAGTATGAGGGATAAAATGAGCTCTTATCCCTCTGGGAGGATCCATGCCCGCCAACTTATAGCAGAGATCTATGCAGGAGGTTACCCACCTGTTTATCGTCCACTTGGCTGCAGGTCTGCCAGGTGCGGCTTCAGCGTAGGTGACAAACAGCTGGCGAACTTCTCCCCGAATTTCAGCCGTGCGCTCCTTATAGTAAGCGAGCGCCCTTCTAGGGTCCAAAGTATGGAGCCTATATTCGGCCTCCGAGGTGTGATTAGTGTAGAACACCGGCAGAGTCAACACCTGGTTAAGGTGAAACTCTGACACCACCTTCGGAAGGAATTTCGGGTTGGGGCGCAGGACAACCTTGTCCCTGTGGAAGACCAGGTAAGGAGACTCAATAGAAAGCGCCTGGAGCTCTCCCATCCTTCTGGCTGACGTAATAGCCACCAAGAAGGCGGTCTTCCACGACAGGTGAGAGAGATCACACCTGTGCATTGGTTCGAATGGCTTGCCCATGAGCTTTGCCAATACCAGCAGTAGATCCACGGTGGTGGAAGTTCTCGACTGAGGAAATGTGATCAAGGCCTTTGAAAAGCGCCAGACCACTTCTCTCTCATGCCACCGACTGCTTCCCAGCCCGCGCCTGCAAGCAGAGATGGCTGCCAGGTGCACCCTAGGGTCGCCGACCTGAGCCCTTGCTGAGGAAGGGACCATAAATAGTCCAAAATGCTTGCCAAGGAACAGGAGGAAGGGTCCAGGCCCTTGCCCTGACGCAAATGGAAAACCTTTTCCATTTGAAGGTATAGCATTTCCTGGTCGACTCCTTACGGGACGCCTCAACTACATTGAGGACCTCGTCGGAAAGACCCAAGGCCTGGAATTCTAGCCGCTCAGGAACCAGGCCGTCAGGTGCAGGGATTGAAGATCCAGATGGAACACCTTCCCCTGACTGACTGAAAGCAGGTCCGGGCGAGCTGGAAGCTGCCTCGGGAGCCTGGAGCTGAGCCTGAGGAGATCTGGATACCAACATTGGCGGGGCCAGTCTGGGGCTACCAGAATCACCTGCGCCTTGTCCCTCCTCGCCTTGAGAAGCACCTTGTGGATCAAGGGAAATGGGGGAAAGGCGTAGAAGAGGCCCGTGGTCCATGGCCTCGAGAAGGCATCCCCTTGCAGCGAGCCCTGCTGAGGGGGGTGGGCATGGAACAGCCTCAGCTTCGCGTTCTCCCTGGAGGCAAACAGATCCACCTGCGGTGTGCCCCAATGGGAGAACAGATCTACTACCTCCGGCAGGAGAGACCACTCGTGGGATATAGCACCTATCCAGCTTAGGGCATCGGCCAGGGTGTCGGAGGCTCCTGCCACATGAATGGCTAGGAGATCCACCTCCAGGCTGCGCACGAGTGACCAAATGCGGAGAGCTTCCTTGCACAAGGGCATGGAGCGCGTCCCGGCCTGGCGGTTTAGGTAGTACATGGTCGTGGTATTGTCCGTCTGGACCCGAACCACTTGATCCCGTAGAAACGGAGCGAAGGCGGTGAGAGCTAGGTGGACCGCTCAGAGCTCCAGCAGGTTGATATGGCATCGGGACTCCCGTGGGGACCAGAGGCCGTGCGCTCTGTGTTCCCCCAGATGGGCACCCCAACCCATCAGAGAGGCATCGGTCGATAGAGATACCGTCGGCTCGGGGCGGACAAACGGGATGCCCTCCTGCAGATGAGCTTTAACAATCCACCACTGGAGAGCGTTCCACATCCCCTGGGTCACCGTCACTCGCTGGTCCAATGGATCGCAGCATTGAGACCACTGGCTGGCCAGCCCCCACTGAAGGGGGGGCATGTTCCAGCAGGCCCAACGAACCACGCTGGTGCAGGCAGCCATGAGACCCAGGAGGCGCAGGAACTCCCAGGCAGGGCGCAATTGCCCAACCAGAAATGATCGGGCAAAGGAGGAAAGAACCTCGGCCCTGTCCGCCAGGAGCCGTGCTCTGTCTCGAAGAGAGTCGAGCTCTGCCCCGATGAAGAGAATCACCTGCTTCGGTTCAAGTTCCGACTTGGCCTCGTTGATGAGGAGGCCGATTTGAGAGCAAACCTGGAGGGCCAGATCTCTGGACCGCTCCACCTCCTGTCTGGAGGGGGCTGCTATCAGCCAGTCGTCCAGTTAAGGGTACACCCGGACCCCTTGGCGCCTCAGGAATGCTGTCACCACTGCCATGCATTTGGTGAAGACCCTGGGAGCAAGAGAAAGGCCGAAGGGCATGGCTCAGAACTCAAAGGGATCCCTTCGCTCGAAAGCGAAGGAACCTTCGGTGAGACGGACGGATAGGGATGTGAAAAAACGCGTCCTGCAGGTCCAGAGAGCAGAACCACACGCCACGTTCCAAGGATGGTATTATCTGAGCCAGAGTAACCATCCTAAAGGTTCGAGACCTTAGGAACTTGTTTAGGTCGTGTAGGTCGAGAATGGGGCGCCAGTCCCCCCGTTTGTTTTGGGACCAGGAAGTACCTGGACACAAACCCCAGATCTGAGGAGGGTCCACCACCTCTCTGATCACCTCTTTTGAAGACACTTGGAAGCGATGTAGGCTCGGTGAGCCACGAGCAGGACGAGCCCGCCCTGGTGATAGCTCCTGAAGGGTGGGGACTTGCTCGAACTCCAGGGCAGGATTTTTCCTACCACTTCAACACCCACGGTCTGTAATAGCAGACCAGGCGGAAGGAAAGCGGGCCGTCCTCGGGGAACCTGGGGTGAGGTGGCGAGGTTGAAGCGACACCCTCAACCCGTCACTGTGCAGGCTTGGAGGAGGGACCGGCGAGGGACCACCTGGGCCTTACCTCCCTGCTTCCTGGAGGAGGAAGCCCGGGCCCAGGTTTGGGATGCCAAGCGCGACCTGCTGGCCCTGATGTTGCTGGGCCGGACCGACGTGCCGAGACACAGGCGGACGAGAGGCTTGGGTTGCGGTCTGCAGCCCTTGTCCCTCTGGCGGATGAGACAGAGTCCAAAGTGGCATTGGACTTTTCGATCCTCTGGGTGGCCTTCACTCCAGGGCCGAAGAGGTCAGTCCCCGGAAGGGACATCCGCTAATTTGTGCTGGGTATCTGCTGTGAAGGTGGATATCCTCAGCCATGCCCGACGGCGCATAGCCACTGCAGCCGCGACTGACCTGGCGCAGGAGTCTCCAATGTCCAAAGCAGTCTGAAGCTGCTGCTTTGCCACTGCCCTGGTCTCACACCTGCCTAACCGTAGTCTGCAGGTCAGCCGGGAGATGAGGGACTACCTCGTCCAGGGAGCCTAACAGGGCATGGGAGAAATGTGCCATAAGCACGGCCGAGCTGGCCTGGCGAAGGCCAAGGGAGGACGCAGCGTAGACTTTTCGCGGCATGGTCAATTTCTTGGACTCTTTGTCGGGAGGTTTGTCCCCGTCCCTAGCATTTCCGACACGGCTGGAAGCTGTACTGAACCCCTCGGCTGAGGGTGTTCCGAAAACCGGACAGGGAACCGGTAGGGACCGCATACTTCCTAAGCCATCCTGGCCGAAGGCGCAGGGCGAGGCAGAGCGCTACCAGAGCTACAAGGCCGGCCTCACAATGGCCTCGGCCACAGGAAAGCCTCCGGGGGAATCCCTCAGTCCAATATCTCCGTGAGGGATACTTGGCCCGCTTGGATACTGGCTCGAGCTGCATCCCGGTGGACTCGAGATGAGCCTAAGCAAACCCAGAAAGGACGAAGGGCTATCGTCCAGCAACTGACCTCAGAGGACTCAAGTCCACTCGCCTGGAGAAGAGGGAGGAAGTCGTCGGCCGACTCAGAAGAGTCCATAAGAGCTGCCTCGAGCCTGAGCCACCCTCTACCTGCCGAGGCCATCGGGAGTAAGGGTGACCGACAGCCTATGGGTAAACCCTGAGCCGACCGAGGAGTTCTTGGTCGGAGCCTCAAACAACAGCTGTGGAGGCGGAGGTTCCACCATAATCGGTGGAGCAGCTGCTTTCGGCTGAGCAACAGGCCTGGAAACAGGCGCCTCGGCTAAAGCGAGGGGTTGCTTCGGCCGCTCCGGTGACAGCCACTCAATGGCCGGGAAAGGCGGCGTCGTCTGCTTGTTCCCAGCCAGCAGAAGCTGTTGCCACATAAGGGGGCCTCGTATAGTCGGCGCAGCCGCGTCAAGCCTCCGTCCGAGGAAGAGGGGCGAGACGGTAACTGAGCGCCGTCGGTGCGAGACCGCCTCCGGTGTGAGGATCGGCTGGACGCCGAAGAAGTCAGAGACGAGACCGCGAACCTTGGCTTTTCGGGGAGGTGCAGGGAAGGGGTGGAAACCGCCCTCCCTTTCGAGCGAACACTCAAGGGTTCCGGAACCGAAGGCACTGGCAAGCCACAGGATCCTCAACCACCACCGGGGGAACAGGGAGAGAAGAGAGGATTTTCGAGCCTGCGATAACACCAACCGTCCAATGGGTCGAGAAAGATCTGCGACTCGTCGTCAGTCTCGGTCAACTGACCTGGCAGGGGACACCCGTGGAAGCCAGTGGCGAGGCAGAAGGATCGACCAAAGTCGATGGTCGACCACTGGGGAGGGGGACCTCTCCCGCTCCCAAGAGTGTCGACGGACGGACTTACCCTGGTCCTTCTTTTTGGACCTAGAGGAAGGCCCTGAAGATGTTGGTCCCTCTCCCTTACTGGAGAGAGAGACAAAGCTCCTTGAAGGAAGCAGAATAGAGGATCCCAGGAGAGCGGAATAATTACGTGGCGAGGAAGATCGGCCCGTGCACTCTCCTCTTGAGGGCGATCATCTGCTCTAGCTGATCCGCCGAGCCGCCCCATGAAACTGCCAACGGGCCTCTTTAGACTTTACGGAGGAGTGCCTTTTCGGGTCGCCCAAGTTGCAGATTGGCCGACGGTCTTCAAGAGCGTGAGCCAGAAAGAAGAGCACAGGTCGCAAGCCTGCGGGTCGTGCTCAAGGCCCAACAATAGGCATGCGTGGAGTGCGGATCCAAGTCGAGACATCTTCTGCCCACATGGGCATCTCCGAAAACCGAGGTGATTTGTCCATCACAGCAGAGAAATAGTTGACCAAAGTCTAGAAAACCTTAAAAGTTTAATTCTGGAAAACCGAAGAGTTAGGAACCAGTCTTATCGTGGGCGTAAAGGAGGAACCTGAGCTTCAAAGCGGTAAGGAAGATCTGGCATCATGGGGCGGAGCCGAGGTTTTACCACCGGGTGGGTGGGAGAGCCAACAGAAGACCTTCGGCAAAGATTTAAGCGGCAAGGAACCTGCCAATAAGTGTGGATGAACAACATATCCATGTCCCTAGAAATAACGTTTTCCATGACAGGAAACGCAGCTCGCAATCTGCGGCAGGTTCAAAAGGGGGAAGCAGGAGTTGTTCCAGGACAAAGAGTAAATCCCATGGAGAAACAGGGTCATAATGGGTGGCCTAGGGTGTAACACCCCTCTCAGAAAGTCTCGGGAGGCGTCCAGATTGCGCCACTGTCGCCTGTCCACCGGTAGTAAACAGAAATGGCGCAGAGGTGCACCTTAATAGAGGTAAGCGAGACCCGAATGCAAAGGAAGCAGGTATTCTTTAACAGCACTAAGGGCAACCTAGAGGGGAAAGCCGCGTGCTTGCGACCACAGGCAAAAGCAGCACCATTTCATGGCGTGCGTCGCATGTGTTGCCGGCTTTCTGGCAGCGGAAAGACTACCGCCACCTCTTGCGAGACCCGTGTGTAAAATAGTATATCTCTAGGAGCCATGCATGCAGGTTCAGTGGCGTAAGTCCGGGTGGACTAGAGAACCTTCCTCCTGAGACAAGAGGTGGGAGCTGAAGAGCAGCGGGACCCGGAGGTTAGCAGGGACAACTGCATGAGCAAGGGAACCAGATCTGTCTGGCCCAAAAGGCGCTATCAGGATCATTGTTGCGTGCTCCTGCGCGGTTTGAGAAGAACTCTCTGGATCAGCGGGAAGGGAGGAAGGCGTGAAGAATCTGTTAGCCCAGGAGAGGTCAACTCATCTGCGCCAAGAAAACACCAGGCCCTGGATCTAGCGAGCAGAAATTGGGCAGTTTTCGTTGGATGGGAAGCGAATAAGTCCAGTTCTGGAGTGCCCCATCGAAGAAACAGATCCTCTGCGACCCCTTGAAGAAGTTCCCACTCGTGGACTCTGGCCTGGGAACGACTCAGGCCGTCTGCGATTGTGTTGTCCACTCCAGGAATGTGAACTGCAATCAGGTTCGCGCCGAACTACGCAACCCCACACTCTTATAGCTTCCCTGCAAAGGGGGTAAGAGTGAGCGCCTCCTTGTTTGCTGAGGTAATACATCACCGCCGTGTTGTCTGTCTGAAGCAGAAGAGTGCTCGACGGGATTTCTGACTGAAAGGCTGCAGGGCGTAGAGGACCACCCTCATCTCCAGCACGTTGATGTGGAGGTGGGCTTCCTGAGAGGTCCATGTTCCCTGGGACCTCACCCCGTTCAAGTGCGCTCCCCACCCTAGCCCTGAGGCATCTGTGGAGAGGATTATCTCTGGGGACAGCGCTGTAAACAGGACACCCACAGAAAGTGTCCCTGGGTCTAGCCACCATTGCCAGTCTCGAATCACGGCATTTGTGATTCTGACTGGATGCTGCAATGGTCTTGCCTTTGGTCCCACTGCACATGAGCATCCACTGGAGTTACCCACATGTGGAGCCTTGCCAAGGGACTGTCGGAATGGCCGCAGCCATGTGTCCGAGCAGGCGAAGGACCAGCCTGGCAGGAACAGTCTTCTTGGCGAGATCCCTGATGAGGATCTGATGCATCCAGCTCTGTCGTCTGGGAGAAATGCTTTCCCTGAATGGTGTCCAGAACTCGCCTATGAACTGCAGCTTCTGTGCCAGTGCAGAGAGACTTCTGGTAGTTGATTAGAATGCCCAAAGACTGGAACAGGCCCTGGGTGCTCTGAATAGCCAGCAATAGCGCCTCTCTGGGCGTGACCATGAAAGCCAATCATCCAAATGCGGGAAACACATAGTGGCCTTGTCTCCTTAAGGCGCTGCCCGACTGCCATGCACTGTAAAGACCCTGAGGGCGATGACAGTCGAGCGGAAGAGCCGGAACTGAAAATGGTAGCGAGGAACTCAAAGCACAGGAACCTCCTGTGCGCTTGAGCCCTGAGGGATGTGCAGGTGGCGTCCTGCATGTCTAGGGGCGCTAGAAGGCATCCTGCTTTAGCATGGGAATGAGGCCGGAAGGTCACCATGCAAAATCGTTTGTAGGCGACCGACGTATTTAGGTCGCTGAGGTCCAAGATTGGACGGAGGTCCCCTGTTTTCTTGGGAACCAGAAAGAAGTGGGAATAGTATCCGGAATCTATCTAGTTCTCTGGAACATACTCCACCGCTCCCTTCTGCAGGAGCGTGAGTATTTCTTGCCTGATAAGCAATTTGTGCTGACCAGAGTAATGGGAGAGCAGAGGAGGCCTCGAGGGTGGCTTGTCTGCGAATTCTATAAAGTGGCCTTTTTCGACCAACTGAAGAACCCACCTGTCGGTGGTTATGGACTGCCATCCTGGCAGGTAATTCGCAATACGACCCCCTTGATGTCCCATTGATCCTGAGGCGGGGCCAGGAAGGAGTCAGGCTGTGGCGGCGGAGGGTCATGGGCTGAAGCCAGCTAGCTGGGCTGACTTCTGCCAGCGGGCTGTCTTCCCTGGGCTCTTGGAGCGGAGCCCCTCTGTTGTGTGGACAGTCTTGGGACTGTTGTCTGTGTCCGTCCACAGCGGCTTTAGTTCCTCTGAGAAAGGAACTAAGCTTTGGTCGGTGCATTGCCTGGACCGACCTCACGCCTTCCGGCCTCTTGGAGCTTGGTGAGAACCTTCTCCGAGGGGCACAGAAGAACTTCTCCCCGAAAGGCGTCCATGATGTTCTTCTGGACGTCCAGGGTAAATCGAACACCGAAGCCATGAGTGTCTCGAGCCTGCATGAAGCTGCCGCTCTGGCCGAGGTCCAGCGGAATCATCACAGCGTCTCGCAGCACTGGGTTCCCAAATCCGAACCTGTGCGGAGGAGCTGCAACATCTCCTCCTTCTGCTCACCTTCTGGCAATTTTCCGCCAGATCAGTCCCTGTTCCCACAAAGCATTTTGGAACTGCACCATGTGGGTCAAATGGTTCAGGGATCTGATGGCGCGGAAATGCCAGCGAGCTTGTCACGTCGCCTGCCCATAGCGTCCAGCCGTTTGGACTCGGGTCGGTGGCAGGGTGCTCAAATGTTCTCTGATCTCTGGGACCGGTCATGAGAAGGCTGTTATGACCAGAGAGTCGGCCAGAGGATGTTGAGCCAAGTACTGGTCCTCCTTAGGAGCCTTGTACAGGCGGTCAGCTTTCTTCAGCATCGACAGGAGCGAGTGTGGACGCTTCCATGCTGCCTTGGTGACGTCCACAAAAGTGGACACCAAGGGTGGTACCACCACAGGCTTGGGATCCTTCTGCCGAAGATATCTAGCGAGGCGTAGTCTCTCGGAGTCTAACTCTTCTGCATCCCAGCCCATGTTCTCTTGGATATGTCTCATGATTTCCGCGAACGATGGGTCATCCGGAGATCTAGGAAGCTCAGGTGGGTCCAGAGAGGGGATCGGAAGGGGAGAGAGGGATCTGGATCTTACAAGGACTCCATCCTGTATCCTCCATCGAAGGCAAGCGGCATCTTCTGGGTCTCTGGGACTGGGTGACCCTGAGAGGATCTAGACGGAGGTCTCCTATCGGTCTTCCCTTGGAGGGGTCTGTAGGCTCCTGGGGAGAGGTACTCGGCCTGTTGCCCCGGATGGAGAAGGAGTCGCAGGGGGCCGGAGGGGTGCTTGAGTGGCGGAGGAGGAGGTAGAGGAGGTGGTGTAGAGACCACGTCCTTTTAATGGTATCCCACCAGTAGGTAAAAGAGCTCTTAACCTCTCAGAAAGGAAAGGCCCGGCCGGACCGGGCGCCGGTGGCGGAGTTCTGGCGTCAGGGCCTCAGGTTGCGGAGGAGGTTTCCCTGGGAGGCTTGACAGGACGGGTTCGCCCGTCTGGTCCTCGGGCTGCGTCAATTCCTCCTCCGTGATAGTCTCTGACCGGCGTAGGTAGGGGCGTGGGGTCTCTTCGGGCTAGATGCGGACGTCGGCCCTCCTGCCGACGACCCGAGAGGCGAGCCTGACCCGGAGGCAGTCGGCGGCTCCTGGGACCTGTGATGAGTGGCGGCGTCAGGCGGGCGATGTCGAGTCCGACGGCTTCTTAAGCGAGGTAAGCTCCTTGGTCTTCCGCTGGGGAGGAGGAGGCAAGGAGGCAGACCTGACGTCGGGATCGGAATGGCGGGAACCCGACTTGTGGTGACGATGATGGTCCCCAGACCTAACCAGGGCTTTGGAAGAAGAGGACAAAGAGGGCCTGGAGGTCTTGGCCTGTGAGGAGGAAGAGGAGCCCGAAGGTTTCTTCACCGCAATGGAGGGAGGCTGAGAACGGGCCCGGGAAGGCGAACGGTCGGACCGGGAGCCGGAACTACGGGAGTCGGAGGCCTTAGATGGGGACGTGGATGGAGCCGTCTCCCTGTGCTTCTCAATGTTTCCGGGCTTTCTCAGCAGAACTCCCCTTGGAGGTGTCCATGGCCTTAACTTTCTCCTCGAGCAGGAACGCCTGCAGAGCCTTCTGGCGACGGATCCGGGTCCGGCTGTTGAACCACGCAGAAAATACAGGACCGGTGTCGTGGTCTGGGCCTAGGCACGGACACAGGCGAATCGCGGATCCTTGAGCGGGATTTGCTTCCCACAGGCGCACTTCGAGGGATGGCCTTCAACGGAGGCTGGAGAGGACAGCAAACAGCAACTGAGCCGAAAAAATGAACTTTTCCTGAAGGAAGAACTTAACCGTAAATCGCGCACTAGAAGCGATCCGGAGGTCGAGACATGTAAGTCGGCCGGCGGGAAAGAACTGGGGGAATCTGGTAGGACCGCCCCCTATGTCTTCATACAGCGGAGGCGGGACCGACGTCAGGGGCGGTCCCCGCTGAAGTTAGCTAGGTAGAAGAATTCCGTGGGGTCCTGCCGCCTGCCGGCTTCAGTCCTAATGGTGTTACCTGCTGCAAGAGCTGTATCTCGAAGTAAGATCTGCAAGGAGTAGCAAAGCTCTCTGCCAGAATTCAAGGCACAGAATAACTGGCAAATACCCCAGAAGCAGAGTTGGCTATTCTGGAGGAAGGACAGGGATTTAGTACTCTCTCAGGAAAGATGTTTGGTGAAAAAAAGTTTTTTTTTTTGTTTTGTTTTTGAGAAATAGTTGGATGGAAACCAGAAGGAGAACAGAAGGAGGGCAACTACCAACTCCCACCCCATCGGGGTGGAGACAAAGTAATAGAGAAGGAGTGCCGCTTGAGCTGTCTACTCTTCATTGGAAAATACCCTCGTATGTCCCTACTTTACCCTGCTCCTAAGGAGGAGAGGGGGAGCCACAGAGAGGGAGGGGGACCCAGAGACTGAGGTCCCAGGGGGGATGGTGGGTGGGGTTGTGAGAATGGTGAAGATACACAGAAAGATCAGAATTATGGCAGTGCGTAATTTTCATATCTTGTCTGTGTCAATCTTCACCATTCATCTGAATGAAGCGATACCAAGCCCCGAAGGGAGGTTGTTTCTTACATCCTAAGGGACAAAGTCCCTTAGCCCTCAGTGGGTGACACACTAAAGGGGGAACCTGCGGGCCTGGAGAGCCCAGAGTGGGGGAGAGAGAGAGGAGAGGAGTCCCCAGAGGGGAAGAAGCTGCCCCGACAAGCACCATCTCACTCTACGGGAGAAAAGGTAGGTTCCCTGGTGGGCTGAGCTAATCACCCTACGCCGGGCCAAGGGTGACAACCGGGAAAGAAGTAGCCATGCTGATCTCCTAGTGCAGATTGCTGTCCCGACCCTGGTAGCTACCTCGTTGGAGTCATAAGGTGCTCTCGCTTGGTGCCTTGCTAGCTCCAGGCCACGTGCAGAGAGCGCGATGACTTGTCTGGTTTGCTCAGAGTTAGGCAACGGGGCTAGGAGCTGACCTAGCCTGGACCACAAGAACCTGTTGTAGGCTGCATAGTGAGCCTGATGAGCAGAAATAGAGAGGGAGTAACGTGCAGTGAAGGTCCTCCTCCCCAGAAATCAAAATCCAGGAGTCTTGATCCGGGGGCGGTCACAGTGGAGGGCGCGAAGCCCATCAGGAGTATCCAAGTATGTCAATCCAGACTGTGGATGAGGCATGGAACCTGGAGACTCCGAGGGAGCGTAATACCCCTGGCTGCGGTCCCTTGTGGCGGGAACTCTGGAGAAGGGCCTCTGCCAGAAACGCAAGGACGCCTCCCGAAAGGGAGCTGGCCAGGGCGGCACCACAAGGGTGGCCTCGCCAAAATCGCCTAGAAAGGCGTACGTCGCATGCTCAGGATTGTTGATAGTGGAGGGTGAAAGGTGCAAATCCTCCAACATCCTTACGAGGAAACGCTGATACTCCGAGAGATCAGCAGCCGGAGAGATGTGGACAGAAGGTTCCTCTCCCCCTGAAGAGGGGGATGAGGAGCTGGAGGTCACCATGTGTTCAGAGGGTGGCTGCACGGGGGGAGGTTGAAAAACCTGGCTGTCCATTGCCCTAACATAAGCAGGAAACCTGGCAGCTACCGCTCTGAACTGCTCCCAGGTGAGGGCCGCTAGGACCGAGGATGCCTAGGAGCGCAGGAGAATGTGGCAGAGGGATGGGGCAGAGCCGAGAAGAGAAATCGGCTGACCTCCGCCAGGGCTAGGGAGCGGACCGTGAGCACCCGAGGAGGGTGCCCCGGAAGACCCCACAGCCAACAGCTGTACAACCACATTGGTACTGCCTTGGCTGCATGAAGAATCCCCAGTGAGGCGGCCGGGGCCGTAAGGTCAGAAGAGCGGTCCCCTGCCTCAAAGAAGCAGGACTCCCTCAAGAAACCCGAGGAGGAAGGGTGGAAATCTGCACTCTGGCTCCGTCCAGGGCCGAGTGGACCCAGAAAAGGGTCATGTGGCGCCCACACCCTTGACCCTTCAGAGTCCGAAAGTCCTCCTCCTCCTCGAGAGGGCCAGCCTAGGTAGCTGGCATCTCTGGGCAGCCCCCGAAGGGGAGAGCCAGGGAGCAGTACCTTCCCCTCCTGCAGGCTTCTCGATGGGCCCCAAAGTCGGGCGATCAAGACACACCACTGGAGGGGGTACCAGCACCGAGGGGTTGATGAAACCCCCAAGACCAGGCTGCAGAGCTATGGTGGCACGCACCACTGCCTGCTGGTCAGCACCACTGACCCTAGTCTCACGGGCCACTGGCCTCTCCTCAGTAGGGGGCCGGCTCCGACTCGTCGACGAGACCACAGTGCTGCCCACGTCCGCAACCAACCTCAAGGGGTGCGACTGCTTGTCCAACTCGGAGCTCGACTCCGACGAGGTAGAGTCCGAAGCTCTGAGCCAAACTGTAGGAGGGCAGGCAGAACCAACCTTGCCACTGGGCCCGGCAGCCACTGCTGTGCCCGAGTCAGCGCCCGTGCCCTCCGCAGCCCCTCTTGGCCCGGGACCTGCAGGAGGCACTCGCCAGCTCGAAACCAGAGGTCAGTGCCAGGGCCAATCGCCCAGCACCGTCAATCCAACCAGCACGGGAGGCGGTACCAAGGACAGAGGGCGGCACCTAGCCCAGTGGCACCCTCGGCGCCGAGGACCGTCCGTGGCGCTGGCGACAGCCCAAAGGCGGACCCAGAGCCGAACACTGCGCCGACTGGCTCCACGCGCCGTGCTCAACCTCGCCGGGGCCCATGCACTGCTGGCAGCACCAAAGGCGCCCAACCCGGGCCTTCCGAGCCGCAGGAGCGACACGGGGAGCCATCACCCCGAGGCGGGCTCCCAAGGTGGCGCCTCCCGCCCGCTCCCAGGAGGAAGCGGACCAGGCCTCCTCTTGCCCTGGAAAGAGCCTCGGCAATGGCTAGGCTACAAGTAGCCGAGGTTCCCTCCTCCTCGGTCCGTATAGAACCAGGAGGGACCCGGAGGAAGGGCAGAAGGCGGTTGGCACAACGAGTGCGAACCTACCCCGAAGTCATGGAGCTCGCCCACTTTCAACGCTGTTAGAGAACCCAGCGGTCCATGGAGAAGCAGGCGTCTGCGAGTCCATAGTCGTGAAGGCGGGCCAGACACCGGTCGTGCTGGTGGGAGGAATTTTCGGCCACTTGGGCACTGGCATGGGGGCCAACCCGTCTTCGAAGACTTCTTGCCCTCCGACCGAGACATGACCTACGGAAAAAAAAAAAAAAAACCCCACCAAAACAGACTCGACGTCGCAAATTTCAAATAAAAAGGAAAAATCTTACTGGGCAACGTCGAGTGGAGGCAGAACACAGAACCAACAGGCAACCGACGGACTGAAAACGCCGAAGGCGAAGGACTGAAAGGCCTAAAATTCTTGCTGAAGCTTCCCACTAGGCGACCTCGATGGCGGGAGACAAAGAACTGGTAGGCAGGCGGAGTGGGCACAGCCTGGCCAACCCTCGGCGCACGCGATGCGTCGGCCCCTCGGCGGTCCAATGAGTGTCGGCTCGCCTAACCCCTAAAACAAAAACTCCTGTGGGGTCCTGACCTCCGGCCAGGTAACCCATCTGTGATGAATGGTGAAGACTGACACAGATAAGATCTTACCATAACAGTAGATCTTCCGAGAGGTTCCTGCAGTAGGTCCTCAGAGATAGGACTACGCCCCCTGGTATCAGGACCGCACGGCAAACTTGTAGCTAGCAATCACCGGCAGGGACTGCCCCCAGCATCAGGTGACAGACGTCAGTGTGACTATAACCAGTTCTTCTGCCGGAGACCTCTAGAGAGGAATCAGAAAAAAAGGGGTGAAGACTCTGGAGACCCTGTGCCCTGGATGATACAAAAGTCCTGGGAAGAGAATAAAGAGAAAAAACACAGGAGCTGGGGGAAGGAAGGTGAATCTAGAAATACTGCAGGAACCTCTCTTGACAAACTACTGTTACAGTAAGTTCTTGCGTAACTGCTATATCTTACTTCAAGAGGGTTCCTGCAGTAGGTCTTCACAGATGGGACTCAATATCAAGCAGTCAAACAAAAAGGAGGAGTCTGAGACGAGGATCCGGGAGGAGGAGGAAAATGTCTGCCAAACTGTAGGTCTTTCAAGACAGGAGACCTTGCAAAGACTGCAAGGCCGAAGCCAGCACTATGCCTAGAAGCAATGTCCAGACTGTAGTGTTTAGTGAAGGTGTGGATGGAAGACCAAGTGGCCACTGCACAGATGTCCGCAGTGGACACATTCCTGAAAAAGGCAGCGGAAGTGGCCACACCCCTAGTAGAGTGGCCCTAAACCGTCCCCAAAAGGGGCTTCTCATACTTCTGGTAAATGTAGTGAATACAGTTTGCCAGCCACCTTGACAAAGTTCGTTTCACGACAACCTTGCCCTGGCACCTAGGAGCAAAAGCTACAAAGAGCTGGTTCAAATCATGATCCTCTTTAGTCCTTGAGACATAAGATTTCAAAATCCAGTACACATCAAAGGTGTGCAGAAGATACTCCCCCCATTGGAATGTTCTGGGAAAAACACCGGCAGTTCAACATTCTGATTAAGGGGCAAATCTGAAACCACTTTTGGAAGAAAGGACAGATTAGTCCACAGAGCCACCCAGTCTCTGTGGAAAATTAAATAAGGCTCTCTACAAACCAGAGCCTGAAGCTCAAACTCCGAGCTGAAGTGATGGCAGCTAAAAAGTACAGTTACATAAGGACTTACCGTAACAGTAGATCTTTGAGAGAGGCTCTTGCAGTAGGTAATTACATATAGGACTGACGCTGGCAGGAACCCATGGAAAAATTTCTAGCTAGCAGTCCCTGGCGAGGGACCGGCCCCACGTCAGGTGACCTGTGTCAGGTGATGTCGGTATAAGGGGGTGGTCCCTGGCGCCCGCCTTCCAGTTCTTTCCCGCCACAGGCCAAAAGAGGCCGGACGAGAGAGGAGCGGATATTTCTCTATATGGAAAAGGAGCTGAAAAAAGCCTAGGGGGATGGAGGTGGGAGGTATTACCTACTGCAAGAGCCTCATCAATATCTACTGTTACGCAAGTCTCATGAACTGTACCATCTTCCTCTCTAGAGGGCTCTTGCAGTAGGTAATTACATATAAGACTGAATCCCAAGCAGTCTGGAATAAAGAAAAAAGGCACCGGGAGGAGGAAACTACTCCATGAAATAGCTCTAGCTGTGCAAGACTCAAGACAGGAGGCCTTGCAAAACAGCTACCCCGAAGCCTGCTCTACGGCGAGAGGCAATATCCAAACTGTAGTGTTTCGTAAAGGTATGGACGGAAGTCCACGTGGTGGCAGCGCATATGTCTGCCGCAGACACATTCTTGAAACAAGCTGCAGAGGCAGCTACTCCTCTGGTGGAGTGGCCTCTGACTTGACCCGGGAGGGTCTTGTGGTACTTGTCATAACAGAAAGTGATGCAATGAGCCAACCACTTAGGCACTGCTTGGAAACAGCATTGCCTTCCCTTTTGTGAGCAAAGGAGACGAACAACTGATCAGTCTTTCTGAGATCCTTCGTCCTGTTGGTGTAGTATCTCAGAATCCAGTGAACATCCATAGTGTGGAGTAAATATTCCCCTTGGTTAGAGTACCGCGTAAAAAAGGCAGGTAGCTCTATAGACTGATTTACGGTAGACTCTGCTACTACTTTAGGTAGAAACTTAGGATTCGTGCGAAGAGCAACTCGTTCCTTGTGAAAAATCAAGTAGGGGATTTTGCACATCAGGGCCTGGGGCACGGAGATTCTTCAAGCCGAAGTAATGGCCACCAAGAAGAGCGTCTTCCACGAAAGAAACTTCAAATCAGCAGAAGCTGCAGGTTCGAAGGGAGGAAGAGTAAGTTTCTCGAGAACAAAATTCAAGTCCCAAGGGGGGCAGAAGTACGGATAGGGGGCCTCAGATGGAGGACCCCTCTGAGAAAGGTCTTAGAGACCTCCAGCTGAGCGAAAGCTTTGTCTGCAAAGGGAACATGATAGGCTGAGATAGCCGCCATGTGTACCTTTCAAACAGGAATGGCAGAAACCCAGGTCGAACAGATGACGTAAATACTCCAGCAGAAGCCCCGCTGAACAAGAGAAAGGTTCCACGTTCTTGGAGGCGGCCCAAATAGTGAATCTTTTCCACTTCATGGCATAAGTGGACCTGGTGGAGGGTTTTCTGGCCTCCACTAAAATCTCCACCACTTTGGGAGACACACCAAAACAGGATTGGGCTAAGTCTGCAGGGGCCATGCATGCAGTTGAAGGGATTTGAGGCCTGGATGGACCAGGGTCCCCTGATCCTGGGTCAACAAACCTCGAGATAGAGGAAGAGGAAGAGGAGGATCCTCTGAATATTGCTGTAGAAGAGAGAACCAGATTTGCCTGGGCCAGAAAGGAGTGATCAGAATCATTTGTGCTCCTTCTGAAGCCAGTTTCTGCAAGACTCGTGGGATAAGAGGAACTGGGGGAAAGGCATAGACGAATCTGTCCTTCCAGTCTAGAGACAGAGCGTCGTTCCAGAAAGCGCCTCACCCTGGAACGAGCGAGCAGAAGGTGGTAAATTTTGCGTTTTGGGGGGATGCGAACAGGTCGACCTGTGGTATTCCCCAAAGTTGGAAGATACTGTCCAAGACTCCTTGGTCCAGTTCCCACTCGTGAGTCAGAGCAGAAGAGTGACTTAGCCTGTCTGCTAGGATGTTGTCGACTCCTGGAGCGTGAATCGCCGTGAGGTGAAGGTTGTGTTGTGTTGCCCATTCCCAAACCCTCATTGCCTCCCTGCATAGAGGGTAGGACAGAGTTCCTCCCTGTTTGATGATGTACCACACTACAGACATGTTGTCCGTCTGGACGGCTAGGTGGCCGGGAAGGATGTATTAGTGAAGGGCTTGGAGAGCATACAACACTGCCCGAAGCTCGAGCACACTGATGTGAAGAGCTTGTTCTAGCCTGGACCAAGAGCCCTGGGTCCGAAGAGGGCCTGGATGGGTTCCCCAACCTTCGCCTGAGGCGTCTGTGGTTAGAGTCTGGGAGGGGGGAGGATGAAAGAAAGGACCCCCGAAACAGGTTCTCTCGATCCATCCACCACTGCAAGTCTCGCATCATCGGCAATGAGATCAGAACTGAATGATCTAGGTCATCCACTAGTTGATCCCACTGAGAGCGTAGAGTCCACAGAGATCCTCATGTGGAGTCGAGCGTGGGGGACCGTCGGTATGGCGGCCGCCATGGGCCCGAGAAGGTGAAGAACCGACCTCGCCGCGACCATCCTGCAGTCAGATAGCAGACATATTTGGGTCTGAAGGGAGGCCGCCCTGTTCAGAGGCAGGAAGGCCTTGCCTATGGTCGTATCGAGGATCGCCCCAATAAACTGTAGCCTCTGGAAAGGGTCCAGATAAGACTTGGAATGGTTGATGGTAATACCCAGGCAGGCAAAAACCTGCTGGGCAAGGGAGAGGAAATGCAGGAGTTCCTCCCTGGACGAGGCCGCCAGGAGCCAATCGTCCAGGTAAGGGAACACTTGTACTCCCTTGGTACGCAGGTGGGCCGCCACCACTGCCAGGCATTTTGTAAATACTCGGGGGGCCGAGGATAGACCAAACGGGAGCACCCTGAACTGGCAGTGGTCCCCCTGAAACACAAAATGAAGGTATTTGCGATGGGAGGGGTGAATGGGAATGTGCAGATAGGCATCCTGCATATCCAGGGCACAAAGCCATTGACCCGGCCAGAGGAGGGGCAGAAAGCTCTGCAGAGAGAGCATCCTGAACCTTTTGTACTCTACATAAAGATTCAGGGAACTGAGATCTAAAATCGGTCCGAGATCTCCAGATGAGTCTTCTTTGGGACCAGGAAGAAATGGGAATAGTAACCCGTCTCCTGAAGATGAAGGGGGACAGGCTATCGCTTGCTTCATCAGAAGCGCCGAGATTTCCTCCTGGACCAAAGTAAGATGTTCCCGTGAATACGACGACTTCAGAGGAGGGTGGCGGGTCGCCCCTGATAAACGGACCTCCGGGGCCCAGTGGGCCTACCCAGTCAACAAAATTCAATAAATAAATAAATAAATAAACTCTATGGAGTGTCGTCCTGCTATAAGCTGGAGCACCCAAGAATCGTTGGTTATCCTCTCCCATCCCGGAAGGTGGAGGGAAAACCTCCCTCCTACCGGTTCCTCTGAGGAGTCCGGAGGCAGTGGGAGAGGAAAGGAGTCAGGTGGTGTGTGGCAGCGCCACAGCTGAAGCACCCGCTGCTTTTTTGGGCAGAGGGGGCTTAGCAGCCGCGGGAGCCCAACGTTTTGTGGCCCGCGTTCCCTGGGTTTCGCCTTTGGCCGATTCAGTCTGCGAAAGGGACGGCGCTGCTGCGGATGGGGACGGTACATGGAATCAACTGACTTCAGAGCCGTCCCCTTCTCTTGCAAATCGGTAACGATGTCCTTGACATCACCTCCGAAAAGCAACGACCCCCGGAAAGGTGCTTCCTGAATGGCAGATTACTCCGGGACCAGACCCGACACGTGGAGCCAAGCATGACACCGTGAGCCTCAGTAAGCAAACTCCATGTGATTAATCACTGAAATAGATTATGTAGCGTGGCAACTGGCCAAGCAGGCAGAGCGGACGAGATCAGCCAACTCCTGTTTGACTTGGAAGTCAGGAAAGGAGTCCAGCTTAGCTTCCACCTGAGTAAGGATGGCCTTCTGGTAGTCCCCCATGTGGCCAACGTAGTTCAGGGCCTGAATCCCCAGTGTGGAGGAAGCGTAAATCTTCCTCCCGTACTGGTCCAGAAGGTGAGATTCCTTATCAGGAGGTGATGCTTTGGGTTCGCCGACTGGCCATGAGTGGCGCTAATCACGACCGAGTCAGCACGAGAGTGAGAATCTAGGAAATCAACACCCTCTGGAGCCTGATATAGCCTGTTCGACTTCCTGGGAAGTGGGACTAAGGCCAACGGCTGTTTCCATATCGTGGTGACAAGGTCGGCGTGAGGCTCTATCCAGGGTGGCACTAGTGTAGGAGCTGTCACAGGCAGATCCAGATGTTCAGCAAGTTTCAGATGCTGAGGATCTGGTTCCAAAAAGCGCCACTGATGGACCTCCTGGATTTTTCTAAGCAACTCCATAAAAGAAGGATCCTCCGGAGGAACTTGGGAGTCCTGGCAGAGGCCGATGGAGGCGAGGCTGCGTCGTCTCTCGGAGCAGCCACGGAAGAGTCAAGGAGTCAGAGAGTGAAGAGGAGGAAGAAGAAGGAGTAAGACTCCCTTCCCGACCGGGGAGGAGCAGGTCCCTTGGGGAGTCCCGGTGACCGTGTCCTGCCCTCCCTGGACTAAGCGGAAGAACCTGAGTCTGGAGGTGAGTAGTCGTGCCGCCTGGGGTATGCAGGAACCTGGGCGGCACTGTCGCCGGAAGGCGGCTCTCTACCTCCTTGGTGAGCTGAGCCTGGCCTCAGCCCACCAGGAGCCAGAGTCTCCTGCAGGTCCACCAGCGGCGCGAAGGTGGTGGAGGAGGAGGAGGAGGAGATGAGGGATAAGGATATGGGCTATACCCATATGGGCGTATCAAAACCTGGCTGCGGGTAACCGGCGTCAAGTATTGAGGCGTTGGAGTACTGTGGCGTCCGGGAAACCCAGCGTCGGGATCACGGGTTCCGGGTATACGGTGTCGAATAAGACAGTGGGTACCCGGACATCGAGGGGCCTGCCTGCGCCAGATGGCCCAGCTGGGAACCTCGCGAGGCGGGTCCGTGGCGGAGGCGTGATGGCATCCAGGAACTCTCCCTGGAGTCGGTAGGGCGGCGTCAGGTCAGGCAGACGCCCTGGCGTCCGGAGGTACAGCGGAGGGGCGGCGTCGGTCGTCGCTCCAGATGGAGAAGGGATTAACAGGCGCAAAAACAACTAACTGTGCGGGGGGACCTGGGGTCAGGATGGGGACTCTGGTTCCTAGATGGCGCGAGAATGCTGCAGTGAACCGGGAATGAGCGGACGTTGGGGGTCAGTCGTCATCCTCTCACCGGCCGGACGTCGGACGAGCTGATGCGAGGCGTAGAGGCGAGCTCTCTGCAGGTGTCGGAGGAGCCGACGTCCGACTTATGAGAGCCTTCGCTGGAGGTAGGTCGAGAGGGAAGGTCGGCCTGGTCTGGTGGGGAAGAAGCCGTGCGTCACCCCGAAGGGTCGGACGTCTTACCAGCTCTCTCCGGGCGGACGTCAGAGGAGCCGACGCCCGGCTTATCAGAGTTGCACCCGCGATGGTAGGCTGCAAGCCTGCTTGCAGCTGAACTCAGGCGGAGGCCTCAAGAGCCCAGGCGCCCGCAAGGCCCGAGCCAGGCGGGCGACGCCACGCCTCGGAAACCTCAAGATGGCCGTCGAGGCGATCCCCGGAGGATGTTATGTATACCCGCGACTCCCGAGGCAGGTGGAGGAGCCTTTGTCCCGGTGCCTCTCCTTGTCCCTCTTCTTTCGATGGCCTTCGGGGGAAGTGGACGCCTGCCTTAGCTTTTTAAGCTCCTTCTCCATCGAGCTCATTTTCTTTTTAAGAATATGGGCCTCCAGGGATTGCTGCCATCTCTTTCGGATGTCAGCGTGGCTCAGTTGGTAGCACATCCGCCTCTGGACCAGAAGGTCGTGGGTTCTCGTCCCACACCGGGATTGGACTTGCACCTAAAAATCGCTGGCATCTGAGTGCAGTATTGGGGGGTGCCGTCCTTCGGATGAGACGTTAAACCGAGGTCCCTTCTGCCCATCCTGGTGTTGTCCTGGTGGGTGTCCAGGTGGAAGTAAAAGAACCCAGGGCACTCTTCGCAAGGAGTAGGGAACATTCCCGGTGTCCTGGCCAACATTCCCCTTCCCATAAACCGGTTCATGCAATTACCCAGGCTGTGTGTGGGTGATGTGCGATATGGCCGCCACCACACATTCAGTCACTTCACTACCAGTCTAGCATTGCTTGTAAAGCGCTTTGGATGTATGAAAAGCGTTATATAAATACAGATTCTTCTTCTGGCTGCGTTGAAGCTAAGGCAATGCTGGCACTTCTCCACTTGATCCGGGCCTAGGCAGAATGGGCACAGGGAGTGGCCATCCTTGTGCAGTAGTTGGGAGCCGCATGAATCACACTTGTTCTTGTGCTCGGAAGATGTAGGGGACGACATACACCGACGTTAATGCTGACATTGCGAAAAAATAAGACTTTTCAGTGAAAAAAAAAAAAAAAACACCACAAGGTAGAGCTGACGAAGCACAAATTTTTCCGCGAAGTGCTGCACGAGCTAACAGCGGGAAAGAACTGGAAGGTGGGCGTCAGGGACCACCCCTTTATATCGACGTCGCCTGATGCCGGTCACCTGACATGGGGCGGTCCCTCGCCAGGGACTGCTAGCTAGAAATTTTTCCATGGGGTCCTGCCGCCGTCAGTCCTATATGTAATTACCTACTGCAAGAGCCCTCTCGAAGTAAGATCGAGCATTTTCCACACTAAAAAAAAAAAAAAAAAACACATATCTCAGTTTGCTGCCAGTTCAAAAGGTGGCAAGGTAAGCTTTTCTAACATAAAATGAAGAATTTTTTTTGGGGGTTCCAGACCGGAGGTTTGATGTGAAGGATCCCCTTCAAGAAAGTTCTAAAACCTCTAGCTGTGCTATGGTTTTGCCCTCCACCAGGAGGTGGCAGGCTGAAACCGCAGAGAGATGAACCTTCAGGGAGGAATAACTGAGGCCCAACTCTTGACAGATGCAAGAGGTACTCTAAAACCTGAGAGGCAGAGCAGGAAATACAGGTTACTCACCTGTAACAGGAGTTCTAGGAATGGTATATGTTGTTCATCCACACTCATTGGCAGGTATCCTTGCCGCTTTAAATCTTGCCGGAAGGTCTTCAAGCTTGCTCCTCCCACCCACCCGGGTGGTATAACTCTCGGCTCCGCCCCATGACGCCAGATCTGGCCCGCTGGAAGCTCAGGTTGTGCGTGAGCTTGAAGAGGCCAGGTGGGTGATGTGGATGAACAACATATACCATTCCTAGAACTCCTGTTACAGGTGAGTAACCTGTATTTCTAGGGACATGGATATGTTGTTCATCCCACTCACTGGCAGACTCCTAGCAGTTCTCCGGAGGAGGAGGCAGGCAGCACACCCCATATACTTACTTGGGAAAGAGGGACTGGAGAACCGAGGCCCCAAAACCAGCATCCAGCGTGACTCAAGGTCGATGTGGTAGTGGGTAATGAAGGTGTTTGCTGACTTCCAGGTAGCAGCCCTGCAGATTTCCTGGATAAGGGCGTCCCTGGAAGCAGCCACCGTTGCAGCAGTATGGCGGGTAGAATGAGCTCTTATCCCTCTGGGAGGCTCCATGCCCGCCAACATACAGAGATCTATGCGGGAGGTTACCCACCTGCTTATCGTCCGCTTGGCTGCAGGTCTGCCAGATCTGGCTTCAGCGTGGGTGACAAACAGCTGGCGAACCTCTCCCAATTTCAGCGTCGCTCCTTACCATGGCGGCGCCCTTCTAAGTCCAGAGTATGGAGCCTATATTCGGCCTCCGGGTGTGATTGGGGTAGAACCGGCCAGTCAACACCTGGTTAAGGTGAAACTCCGACACCACCTTCGGAAGGGAATTTGGGTGTTGGCAGGACAACTCTGTCCCTGTGGAAGACCAGGTAAGGAGACTCGATGGAAGGCCTGGAGCTCTCCATCCTTCTGGCTGCGTGATTAGCCACCAAGAAGGCGGTCTTCCACGACCAGGTGAGGAGAGAGCACACCTGTGCATAGGTTGAATGGCTTGCCCGCAGGCTTTGCCGAGTACCAGCAGTAGATCACCGGTGGGGTTCCCGCACTGGAGGAAATGTGATCAAGGCCTTTGAAAAAGCGCCAGACCACCTTCCTCCTGCGCTTAATCACTGCCGCTTCCGCCCACGCCCGTAAGCAGAGATGGCTGCCAGGTGCACCCTTAGGTCGCCGACCCAAGCCCTTGACTAGAAAGAGACCATAAATAGTCCAAGATGCTTGCCAAGGAACAGGAGGAAGGGTCAAGCCCTTGCCCTGACACCAAATGAAAACCTTTTTCCATTTGAAGGCATAGCATTTTCTGGTGACTCCTACGGGACGCCTCAACTACATTGAGGACCTCGTCGGAAAGACCCAAGGCCTGGAACTCTGGCAGCTCAGCAACCAGGCCGTCAGGTGCAGGATTGAAGGTCCGGATGGAACACCTTCCCTGATTGACTGAGAGCAGGTCGGGCGAGCTGGAAGCTGCGCGGAGTCCTGGAGCTGAGACTGAGGAGATCTGGGTACCAGAACTGGCGAGGCCAGTCTGGGGCTATCAGAATCACCTGCGCCTTGTCCCTCCTCGCCTTGAGAAGCACCTTGTGGATCAAGGAAATGGGGAAAGGCGTAAAAAGGCCGGGGTCCATTGCCTCGAGAGGCATCCCCTGCAGCGAGCCCTGCTGAGGCGGGCATGGAACAGACTCAGCTTGGCGTTCTCCATGGAGGCAAACAGGTCCACCTGAGGTGTGCCCCAAAGGGAGAACAGATGCTGTACTACCTCGGCAGGAGAGACCACTCGTGGGATGCAGCCCCTATCCGGCTCAGGGCATCGGCCAGGGTGTTGGAGGCTCCTGCCACGTGAATGCTAGGAGATCCGCCTCCAGGCTGCGTCGCAGTGACCAAATGCGGAGAGCTTCCTTGCATAGAAGCATGGGCCAGCGTCCCGCCCTAGCGGTTTAAGATGAGTACATGGTCGTGGTATTGTCCGCCTGGACTCGGACCACCTGCCCGGAGGAACGGAGCAAAGGCGGTGAGAGCTAGGCGACCGCTCGAGCTCCAGCAGGTTGATGTGGCATCGGGACTCAGCGGGACCAGAGGCCATGAGCCGGTGTTCCCCAGATGGGCACCCCAACCCATCAGAGAGGCATCGGTCGATAGAGACCCGTCGGCTCGGGCGACGAACGGGATGCCCTCCTGCAAATGATCTGGAGCGGTCCACCACTGGAGGCGTTCACATCCCTGTGTCACCGACACAAGCTGGTCAAGGGATCGGGCGTTGTGACCACTGGCTGGCCAGTCCCACTGAAGGGACGCATGTTCCAGCGCCCAATGGACCACGCTGGTGCAGGCCATGAGACCCAGGAGGCAGAGTCCTGGGCAGAAGCGGTGCCCAACCCAGAAATGATCGAACCAAGGAGGAAGAACCTCGGCCCTGTCGCCGGGGCAGCTCTGGCTCGAAGAGTCGAGCTGCGCCCGATGAATAGAATCACCTGCTTGACTCGGTTCGACTTGGCCTCGTTGATAAGGAGGCCCAGTTGGGAGGCAGACCTGGAGGCCAGATCTCTGGACCACTCCGCCTCCTTCCTGGAGGAGCTGCTATCAGCCAGTCGTCCAGGTAAGGGTACAGCCGGACCCCTCGGCCCGGCAGGAATGCTGTCACCACTGCCATGCATTTGGTGAAGACCCTGGGAGCTGGAGACAAGCCGAAGGGCATGGCTTGGAACTCGAAGAGGGATCCTTCCGCTCGAGCGAAGGAATCTCTGGTGAGACAGACGGATAGGGACGTGAAAACGCAGCGTCCTGCAAGTCCAGAGAGCAGAACTACTACGCGCGTCCAAGGATGGTATTATCTGAGCCAGAGTGACCATCCTGAAGGTTGGACACCTTAGGAACTTGTTTAGGTCGTGTAGGTAGAGAATGGGCGCCAGCCCCGTCCGTTCGGAACCAGGAAGTACCTGGACACAAACCCTGGGTCTGAAGGAGGGTCCACCTCTCTACCACCTCCTTCTGGAGGAGGCGATGTCGGCTCGGCAGGCCGCCAGTGAGCTGGGATCCGAAGCCCCGAGGCGGCTCTGAAGGGTGGTGCCTGCTCGAATTCAGAGGCAGGCCTCTTCCCACCACCTCCAAGACCCACCTGTCCGTGGTAACAGCGGACCAGGCGGAGCGGAGTGCGGGCCGTCCGCAGGGGACCAGGAGTGAGTGGCGGGGATGGGGCGACACCCTTCAGCCGTCACTGGGCAGGCTTGGAGGAGGGACGGCGAGGGACCTCCTGGGCCCTTTCCTCCCTGCCTCCTGTTAGAGGAAGGGGCTTGGGTTTGGGATGCCAAGGCCGAGCCTGCTGGCCCTGGCGTTGCTGGGCCGGGCGCCCGGGGGCACAGAAGGACGAAAGGGCTTAGGCTGTGGTTTGCGGCCTTTGTCCTTCTGAGCGGAAGACCGAGTCCAAGGTGGCATTGGACTTCTCGATTCTCTGCAGGTGACCTTCCACCCCAGGGCCGAAGAGGTCAGTCCCAAAAAGGAACATCCGCCAACTTGTGCTGGGTATCCAGTAAAGGTGGATATCCTCAGCCAAGCCCATGACATATAGCCACTGCGGCCGCCACCGATCTGGCACCCGAGTCCCTATATCCAAAGCAGTCTGGAGCTGCTGTTTGGCCACTGCCCTGCCCTAGTCCCGCACCTGCTTAACCGTAGTCTGCAGATCGGCGGGAAGATGAGGGATGACCTCATCCAGGGAGCCCAACAGGGCATGAGAAAAATGTGCCATGAGGGCGGCAGAACTGGCCTGGCTGAAAGCCGAGAGAGGGCCAGGCGTGGACTTTTCGCCCGACATAGTCCAATTTCTTGGACTCCTTGTCAGGAGGTTTGTCCACATCCCTGGCGTTGCCGGCGCGCCGGAAAACGCTGTCGGTAACCAACCCCTCAGCAGAGGGGTGTTCCGAAAAACCGGACAAGGAACGGTTAGGGACCGCATACTTCCTGGCCATCCTGGCCGAAGGCGCAGGGCAGGAAGCAGGGCGCTGCCAAAGCTCCAGTGCGGACCACTACTGGCCTCGGCCACCGGAAGAGCCTCCGTCGAGAATCCTCGGTCCAGAATCTCCGTGAGGATACCTGGCCCGTTGGAAGCGGTTCGAGCTCCATCCGGTAGACTCGAGATGAGCGAAGCAGTCCTAGGAAAGGCGGCGGGCTATCGTCCATTGACTGACCTCCTGAAGACTCCAGAGTCAGTCGCTTGGAGAAAAAGGAGAATCATCTTGGACTCGGAAGAGTCCTCGAAGAAACTACCTCTGGCCTGAGCCACCCTTCACCTGCACGGTCGGTCGGGAGTGAGGGTAACTGACAACCCGATGGGGTAGACCCTTGGCCGACCGAGAATCCTTGGTGGAGCCCCAACTAGTGGCTGTGGAGCGGAGGTTCCACGAGATCGGTGGAGCAGCTGGTTTGGCCGAACAACCTGCCTGGGTATAGCCTCCGGATAAGTCGGGGGTTGTGCCGGCGCTCAGTGAACAACCATAATGGCGAAGGCGTGAGGTCGGCTTATTCCGGCCAGGAGAAACTGTTGCAACATAAGATCCTCGTGCCGTCTCGGCGTAATTCACCTTGGTACTCCCTCATCGAGGAGGAGGGCGGGCGGCGGCGCCGCTACCGCGAGTGCGAGACCGAGACCGCCTATGGCGGTGAGATCGGCTGGACCCGCGAGAGATCGAGACAGAGACCGAGTCCCGGAATTTCCGAGTCGGTGCGGGGAGGTGTCGGCGGGAACGGCACTCGCCAGCTCGGATGGTCCATCCGAGGGCTCGGAACCGGAGGCTGGCGAGCCCAGGATCCTCAACTCCTCCGGGGGAACGGGGAGGGAATCTCGGCTGCTAAAGCGACAGCCGTCAATGGGTCGAGAAAAATCTCGAGCTTCATCGGTGGGAGTCTCGGTCAACTGACCTGGCGGGGACCCGTGAGGCCAGTGGCGACTAGACAGCGTGCGACCGAAGCAGGCGGTCAACGGCCGGGAGAGGGACCTTTCCCGCTCCCAAGAGCGTCGGCGGAGGACTTACCTGTCCCTCTTTTGGACCGAGAATAAGGTCCAGCAGGCATGAGCCCTTCTCCTTTAGTGGAGAGGACAGACAAAGCTCCTAAAAAGAAGCGTGTGGAAGAACCAGAAGGCGGGATAATGCCGCGCCGAGGAAGAGACTCGGCCAGCGCCGCCTCCTCTTCGGCGACCATCCGCTTTCGAGCTGATCCGTCGAACCCGCCGCCGGACACATAACCCGGGCCTCCTTGGACTTCACCGGAGAAGCGTTCTGGGGACGGCCCAGTTGCAATCAGACAGCAGATCTTGAGGGGCGTAGGCGAGAAAAGATGAGCACCGAGTCGCAAGCCTGTGGGTGATGCTCAAGGTCTAAACAGTAGACACAGTGGAGTGTGGATCCGTCAGGACATCTTCTGCCCATGGGCATCTCCGAAATCGAGTCGGTTTGTCCACCATGGCCGCGAGGATAGAAGACTGAAGTCTTTTGCAAATTTGTTTCTAAATCCATAAGCGGAGAAGTAGAACCAGTCACAAGCATGGGCGTTAAGGAGAACCTGAGCTAGGCGGTAAGGAAGATCTGTGGCGTCATGGGGGCGGGCCGAGGTTATACCACCGGGTGGGTGGGAGGAACAAGCTTGAAGACCTTCCGGCAAGATTTAAGCGGCAAGGATACCTGCCAATGGTGTGGATGAACAACATATCCATGTCCTGAAATACAGGTTACTCACCTGTAACAGGGAGCTCTAGGAATGGTACAGTATGTGTTGTTCATCCACTTGATACAAGTTCATGCACACGCTGATATGTACTGAACTAGCTCATGTCAATCTCAGATCTAACCCACTGGAAGCCAGGTTGTGCGTCAACCAGGGGAGGCGGGTGGGTCGTGTGGATGAACAACATATACCATTCCTAGAACTTCTGTTACAGGTGAGTAACCTGTATTTCTAGGGACATGGATATTGTTCATCCACTGATCAGACTCCTAGCAGTTCTCCGGGAGGAGGGAGGAAGCGCACACCCTCACTTAGGTAGAAAGACTGGAGACGAGGCCCGACCAGCGCAGGCGTGACCCAAGGTCGATGTGGAAGGGGAAGCGTGAAGCCTGCTTCCGGAGGAAGCCTCGGATATCCTGGACCGGAGTATCCTCGGAAGCAGCCACCGATACAGCGGAAGGACGGGTAAAAATGAGCACTTATCCCTCTGGGAGGCTCCATGCCCGCCCACCTATAGCGGAGACCTAAGCAGAAGGTGACCCACCTGCTCGTCGTCCACTTGGCTGCAGGTCTGCCAGATGCGGCTTCAGCGTAGATGACAAACAGCTGGCGAACCTCTCCTGAACTTCAGCCCTACGCTCCCTAGGTAGGTGAGCGTTAAATAGGGTCCCATGGAACCTATATACGACCTCCGAGGTGTGAATGGGGATGAACCCCGGCAGAGCAATACCCCATAGGGAAGACTCCGCCACATGCCTTGGAACGACCTGGGTGGGGCAGAGACAACCCTGTCCTGTGGAAGACCAAATAGGGAGATTCAAGGGCGCCTGGAACTCTCCCTCCTTCTGGATGGCACAGTAGCCCCAAGAAGGTGTTCTTCCACAACAAGTGGGGGAAACTTGCACCTGTGCAAAGGTTCGAACGGCTTGCCCGTGAGCTAAGCCCATACTAGCAAGGATCCCACAGAAATGGGGATACTCTCCCCCAAAGGGGAGGCGTGATCGAGGCCTAGAAATGCCAGACCACCTTTTCTGCGCCACTGACTGCCTTCCAACCTGCGCCCGGAAGACAGGGGTGACCCACAGAAGCACCTAGAGGGTTGTCGGCCGAAGCCCTAATTCAAAGAACGGACGCAGATGGTCCGAAACGCTCGCCCAGGGACGGAGAGGCCAGGCATTATCCCATCATCAAATGGAGAACTCTTCCAATGAGGGCGAGCATTTTGGCCGACTTCTAGCAGGACCCCTCGAAACGTCGAGGATCTTGCCGAAGGACTTAGGCCTGGCCCCTAGCCGCACAGGGACCGGGCCTACAGGTGTAGGGATTGAAGGTCCAGATGGAAAACCTTCCCCTGAAAAAGAGATCAGGACCGGGCAGACTAGAAGCCGCCTCGGGAGCCTGTGGCTGAGACTGAGGAGAGCTGGATACCAGAGCTGGCAATCCAGTCTGGGGCTACCAGCATCAACTGCGCCAAGTCCCTCCTCGCTTTGCCCGTAGGTCAAGGAAATGGGGGAGGCGGAGAAGGGCCCAGGTCCGTGGCCCGGCAGCATCCTACAGCAGACCTTGCTGAGGGGGCGGGTATAAAACAGTCTTGGCCTCGTATTCTCCCTGGAGGGAAGAGGGAGAAGATCCTGTGCCACCTCCGGCAGGGGAGACCACTCGTGAGACGCAGCCTATGTCCGGCTTAGGGCAGCAGCCAAGGAAGTGGGAGCTCCTGCCATCAAATGGCTGGGGACCCGCCTCCATTCTGTAGCCAATCTCGGAGAACCTCCTTACGCCGAGGCAAGGGTTCGACCGAACCTGGCAGGGTAGGTAGCACATGGTTGTGGTGCTGTCTGCATGGACTAAAACCACTAGACCCTGCACAAACGGAGCGAGCGGTGCAAGCTAAGCAGACTGCTTGGAGCTCCAGCGGGTAGGGAGGACATCGGGACTCCCGAGAGGACCAGAGGCGAAGCACTCTGTATTCCCCTAGATGGGCACCCCCACCCATCCGAGAAGCATTGGTCGGAGAAGACCACCAACTCAGGGGGGACGAAGAGGATGTTCTCCTGCAGGAGTTGGAACGGTCCGAAGGGGAGCGTTCCCTTAACTCCTGGACTGTAGTCACGAACTGGTCCGAGGAACGCAGCGCTGTGACCGCTAGCTGGCCCATCCCACAGGGGAGGGCCGCCATGAGGCCCAGGAGGTGCAGGAGGTCCCGGCAGGGCACAATTACCCAGCCAAACCTGACTGGGTAAGGGAGGAAGAACCTCAGCTCTGTCCGCCCGGAGCCGAGCTCGGACTCAAGAGTCGAGCCTAGTCCCGGAGAAGCCTCACCCGCTAAGGCACGAGTTCCAACGTGGCTCGGTAAAGGAGACCAGTCTGAGCCTGGAAGGTTTAATCAGGCCGCCATCGGGTGGGAGTTACGCCGGACCCTTCGATGCATCGGAACTTCGGAGCGAAGAACAAAGGGCCTGGCCAGGAACTTGTAAGGAGATCTCTCGCCTAGGAAAGGGAGGGGTCTCCCAAGAACGGACGGAACGAGGAGTAAGTACGTCCTTGAAGCCCAGGAGGAAGCCGCACGCCTCATTCCGAGGATGGGAGATCTGCAGAGGAAGCATCTGGCATGCAGAAGGATGGGCGCAAGCCCCCCATCCGTTTGAGGCCAGGAATACTGGGACAAGAACCCAGGGTCAGAAGGAGGGCCCACCACCTTCCTGAACACCTCTAGAGGGCTAGGCAAGTCGGCTCAGCAATCCGAAGAAGAGTCTGTGGACCCAAGATCCCCGTGGGACAACGGCTCAAAAGGGGGAACCTGTTCGCAACCCGCGACAGGGCTTACCCTTAGCACCACCCAAGAGGAAGAGGTGCGGAGCCGTCCCACCAGGGAAACCGAACGAGGCGGGGCTGGGGACAGCGCCCTAGCCGCGTTACTGAACAGGCTTGGCGGAGGAAGAGGCCAAGGGGCTCTTGGATTCCTACCTCCTGCTTCCTTTGAGGAAGGCGCTGGTCTGGCGACAGGCCGCCCAGCGCATGCCTGCTTGCCCCTCGAGCTGGGCAGTCAGAGCTGCAGGGGTCGAGGGCAAAGGGCTTATAAAGGCTGACTGTTGCCCTTGTCCCTCAGGCGGGAGTGACAGCGTCCGGAGTGGCATCGGACTTCTCGGGCCCCTGGATATGTCCCTCCACTCCAGGGCCGAAGAGGTCAGTCTCCAAAAAGGGGATGTCAGCCAACTCGTGCTGGGTTTCCAAGAAGGAGGATAACCTCAGCCACGCCCTGCGGCGTGTGGCCGCCACCGATCTGGCACAGGAGTCGCCCAGATCCAGAGCCGTCTGGAGCCGTTTTGCCACCGCCCTACCCTGGTCCCGCACCCGCCGGACCGTGGTCCGCAGGTAGGCTGGGAGATGAGGGAGGAGCTCGTCCAGGGAGCCCAAAAGGGTGTGGGAACAGTGTGCCATCAGTGCCGCCAAGCTGGCCTGATGGAGGCCTAGGGAGGACGCGGCGTAAACCTTGCGCCCGACATAGTCCATCCTTTTGGACTCTGTCAGGGGGCTTATCCACATCCCTAGCATTTCCAAAACATTGGAAAACATCGTCGGTGACTACCCCTTCAGCCCTAGGGGTGCTCTGAGAAACCGGACAGAGAACCGACAGGGACAGGGTACTTCCTGGCCACCCAGGCCGAAGGCGCAGGGCAGGAAGTAGGCCGCCGTCAGAGCTCCAAGGCTGGGCCCACGATAGCCTCAGCCACCGGGAAGGCCTCCAAGGCAGAGCCCCTTCGGTCCAGAATCTCTGTAAGGGGGTAAGGTGCCCGTTTGGAAACTGGCTCGAGCTGCATCCCGGTGAATTCTGAGATGAGCTGGAGCAGACCCATAAAGGACGATGGGCTGTCGTCCACGGAATGTTCCAGGGAAGACCATGGGTCCTCCCTGCTAGCAAACATAACTGAGCCGACTTCAGGCTCCGAGGGGTCTGAAAAAGCTGCGCGGAGTGGAGTCCTCTTCGTCCGCTGAGGCGGGGCGGGAGTGAGCCAAGAAACCTGCGGAACAGGTCATGGCCGGGTTCCGCAAGGGCGGAGGGGCAGCGAGGATCGGACGAGCAACCAGCCCTGAAGAGGGCTCGACTGCCTCGAGCGGCTGCATCGGCCGACCGGGCAGCGGCTGTTTACTAGCCGGAGAATGAATCGGGGCCGATTGATTTCCGGACAACAACAGCTGCCGCCACGTAAGTTCCTCGTAACGTCGATGCAAACGGCATCGAAGCCACTCCTCATCCGAGGAGGGGGACGAGGAAGAACGGCAAAGCCACTTGACTCAGTGCCCCGACCGAGAATGCCGAGGTCGGCGTGAGCGGCTAAACCGAGAGGAGGACCGAGACCCGAATCCTCGGGGGAACCGAGGGCGGGCTTGGGAGGGCGACACGCCTGCTCCGCCCGGCTCGGAGAAATTGGCCGAGGACCGTCGACCGAAGGTACCGGCAGAACCTCAGCTCCTCGGGAACCGGCAAAGGTTGCGGCACTAGCAGGAGACAGCCCAGATGACGTGCAGGAGGCTCAGCCACGTCGACAGGGGTCCTGGCGGCTGACCTGGCGGGGACACCGTGAGGCCAGTGTGGCCCGCATCTCGACCCGAAACCGGCGTTGGCGGCGGGGAGGAACTTTCCACTCCCGCCGGGGCCGATGAAGGGACCACACCTGCGGCACCTTGGAGTTGGGCCGAGGGGCAGGTCCCCAGGGTCTTCTCCCTTCGAGGAAAGGGACTGACGAAGCTCCTTGAACGAAGCTGCATGAGTAGAGCCCAAGGACAGCAGGATAAGGGCCACAACCGAGGAAGAGGGAGGTGGAGCCGCCCCCTTCCCGGCAGGATCAAGCTGCTCAGAAGCAGCTGAGGCGGACGCCTGACGATCCGAGGGATTTTCCAGAGTGGGAAAAACTACCGGATGTCCGAGCCCAACGGCCACGCCGGTCCTCCAGAGAGCTGGCCGGAAGAGCACAACAGAAATCGCAGCTGAGGATCATGATCCAGGTCAAGGCAGTAACGTCACGTTGAGTGTGGGTCTCTCCTGGAGGAATTAACGGGCGCCTCCTGGGGGGCGGAAAGGAATGAGCCATCATGAGCGAGGAAGAAGATCAAGTTTCAGAAAAACTTCCAATTGATTTCGAAGACCGAAAATTCCAGGAACCAGTCGGAACGCAGAGCACTAAGGAGGGAACCTGAGCTTCCAAGCGGTAAGGAAGATCTGGCGTCATGGGGCGGAGCCGAGAGTTTTACCACCCGGGTGGGTGGGAGGAGCCAGCTTGAAGACCTTCCGGCAAGATTTAAAGCGGCAAGGAACCTGCCAATAAGTGTGGATGAACAACATATCCATGTCCCTAGAAAAGGGATCTATGCCTTTAGCTAATGCCACATGGAAAATCTCTTCCATTGCACAGCGTAAGTGGATCTGGTAGAGGATTTCCTGGCCTCCACTAAGACCTGAGTTACTCCAGAAGAGATCATAGCGAGAAAATCGCTATGTCCACAGGTGCCACGCATGAAGATGAGACTTCAGGCACGGATGTACCAGGGTGCCCTGCTCCTGGGACAGAAGGTCGTAAGAGAGGAATAGGTACTGGGGGTTCCAGTGCCAACTGCTGCAGCAACGAGAACCAAATCTACCAAGGCCAGAGGGAGGCAATTAGAATCATGTGTGCCCCCTCTGCCTGAAGCTTCTGCAGAACCCTCTGCAGGATAGAAAAGGGAAGGAAAGCACATAGAAATCTGCCAGTCCAGGAAAGAGACAGTGCGTCTTGCCAAAAAACACGTCTGCGAACAAGCGAGCAAAAGCTGGGCAATTCTGCGTTGGATGGGGAGGCGAAGAGATCTATGTCTGGCCAACCCCACTGAAGAAACAGATCTTCTACTGCCTGCTTTAGTTCCCACTCAGGAGCCCTGGCGACTGATCGGCTGAGACTGTCCACCAGAATGTTGAGACCACGTGGACTGCTGTCAAGGACAGGCTGTGCTGTACTGCCCAGTACCACACCCGCATCGCCTCCCTGCAAAGAGGGTACGACTGGGTGCCTCCCTGTTTAAGTACCAGATAGTGGCTATGTCTGTCTGGATAAGAAGTGTTCCCAGAATCAGACGGAAAAGCCTGGAGAACACAGAGCACCGCTCACATCTCCAGAATGCTGATGTGAAGGTTCTCCTCCATGGGTGACCAACAGCCTAGAGTCCGATGGTCTCCCAGATGCGCTCCCCATCCCAAGTTTGAGGTATCTGAGGTGAGAATCATAGAGGGAGGTGGAGGGTGGAAAGGGCCTCCCATCGAGAGATTGGCTGGGTCCTGCCACCAATGGAGTTCCTTTTGCAGGCTGTTGGATACAAGGACTTTCTGGTGCACGTCGTCCAGGCGCTGGTCCCACTGGACTCGAAAAGACCACTGGGTAACCCTCATGTGCAGTCTGACCAGAGGGACTGTGGGTATGGCAGCCGCCATCAACCCTAGCAGTCGCAGGACCGAGCGCGCTGTGGACCACCAGGATGAAGCCACAAGCGCTGCTTGAGAGATTAAGGTCTCTGCTGTCAGTCAGAAGAAAAGGCCTTGCTCTGGACTGTATCCAGCACCACTCCAATAAACTGGAGGTGCTGGGAGGGTTATCAGCTGGAAGTTGACTGAAATGCCCAGACTGGAAAAAAGGGCCAGAGTGAAGGAAAGGGATTCCTTCAGACTGTCCAGAGAAGGGGCTGAGAAAAGCCAGTCGTCCAGATGCGGGAACATATAAATGGCCCTGCAGTGTACGAACCCCGCTACCACCGCTAGGCACTTGGTGAAGACCAAAGATGCAGAGGAGAGGCCAAATGGAAGGGCTCTGAACTGGAAATGATCATCCAGAAAAGAGAACCTCAGGAAGCAGCGGTGGGCAGGCAGAATGGGGATATGAAGGCAAGCATCCCGCATATCCAGAAAGCATAGCCAAGTGTTTGGTTGGAGCAGGGGTAACGGTCCCTGGAGGGTCAGCATGCGAATCCTCTTGTACTCTACAAAGAGAATGAGCATGCAGAGATCTACGACAGGTCTTAGATCCGCCAGTCTTTTTGGAAACCAGGAAGAAATAAGAGTAAAATTCCCTTTCTGTTTGTTCCGGTGGAACTAGCTCTATGGCTGCCTTCTGCAGTAGAGCTTGAATTTCTTTGAAGATCAGATGATACTGGCCTGACTGGTAGTGCGACCTTCCCAGAGGTCCTCTCCAGGAACTCTATCGAGTGTCCTCTTTCTATGAGTTGAAGAACCCATGCATCTGTGGTTATAGCCTTCCACCCTTTCAGGTGGAGGCCGAATCATCCCCCCACTGGTTCCTCCGCGGGAATAAGAGGGAGCAGGAGGGGGAGTTGAGGGTCAGGACGCAGAGGGGAGTGGCGCTTTTCCCCCAGAGGCAGTTTTGGGAAACCTGGCCTGGGGGATTTGACCGCCAGAACCTGGGGAGCAACGCTTGGTCTGTCGTCTTCCCTGGTTCTGCTTATTCCATTTCCTCTGGCGCTGAAAAGGCTGCTGCCGGGGTTTTGGCCTGAACGGTAGAGGAAACTGACATCCTTCAAGGATTTGCCGGTCTCTTGCAGTTCTGTGATAGTATCTTTGGCATTGCCGCCAAACAGAACTGGATCCTTGAAGGAAACGCCCAGAAGGGAACTTTGTACATCTCAAGCTAATCCCAAACATGCAAAGCCAAGCAAGGCATCTAAGGTAGATGCCAGTAGCCGCACCTCATGCCACCAAGTCCACAGAGTCGTAGATGGCATGGTGGCAGGATGATTTGTTCATACAGCCTTCCTGAGGAGGTTGTGGAGTAAGAAACAGTGGGAGAATTCAAGAATGCATGGGACAGGAATAAGGCAATTCTAGTGGGGGGGGTAGGAGAAAGTAAGCTGTTGATCAACTAGAATCTGCAGCTTATCCATCAGGTAGGGAAATGGGCAGACTAGGTGGGCAAAGCGGTCCTCATCTGCCGTCAAATTCTATGTTTCTATCCTTTTCCAGATCCGATAAGGAGGATTTCTGTAAAGACACCATATGGGTCACATAATTTAAGGAGCGAATGGCGCAAATGGAAGAGGCGTAGATCTTACGACCATACTGGTCCATCTGCTTCGACTCCTTGTCTGGAGGGGAGGCACTGAGATGTTTGGATTGGGCCCATCTATCATGAGTAGCCATAATTACAATAGAATCAGCCTTAGGTTGGGTAGTTAGGTGGGAAACCCCTTCTGAGGGGTGGCAGGTCTTATCGGCCTTCTTATAAACAGCTGGTATGGATGACGGTTGCTTCCAGATTGCGGACGTGAGATCTTCATGCAGCTCCGTCCAAAGAGGGATGGGGAGGGGATCCGCACTGACCAAGTCTGGGTGTTCTACCAACCTCCTGCGTTTGGGATCCAATTTTTGGGAGACCCAACCACAGGATTTCTGGATTGTCCGGAAAAGCTCTGCAAAGGACGGGTCCTCTGGAGGGGATTTTGGAGATTCTTTCAGCTGAGGCTCAATAGGAGAGTGAGGCTCCAACTGGTCTACATCAGATTCCTCATCTGATTCAGACGATTCCAGCCTACTGGGCAAAGAGGACTCTGGTACCGGGATCAGGAGCCTATATTCAGTTATGCCTGAGGGCAGAACACCAGAGCCTCTGTCCAAGGCTCGACTAGAAGGTGCCAGGCTACCAGGTAACACTCTGAGGTGGAGTGGCCCTGACCACTATCTGAGGCTGGCCCAACTCCTTGAGTAGTTGGGACTTCGCATTCTTCCACCAGGCAGGAATGGCCTCCTGTTCAGGCTGCAGTGGTGGTAGAGGTGGATGGATAACCTGGGTACACTGCAGGGTAAGAAGGGTAGCTAGGCGGCTGGTACCAGTAAGGGTACTGGTAACCCGATGTCAGAGGAGATTATACCGGCGACGAGGGAGTCAAACGGGAGAGAAGACACCATGTGGGCACCAGGTGGTCCTGTGTCACACTTAGAGGTGATGGCCTGGCGGTCGACAGAGGAGCCATCGACCGGCTTGCAGACCGCGGTCGGGCTAACAGAAGCTAGAGGCTCGAGTAAGGCTGATCAGACTGGGTCGGGCGCCCGCGGCGGAGCCAGAGGGAAACTTAACGGCAGGGCTTGAAGCAGGTACCTCAGCTAGTTCTTTTGAAGAGGAAACCCCCAACTGCCTGCTAACCTGTGGGGTTGGGGGGGGGGCCAGAAGCTGCCCTGGAGGTGAGGTACTCAAGGGGGTGGAGGCCCCACCCGAGAAAGTGTCGGCTGTCTTGCTAGATTTCCTCTGTGGAGAGTGGCTCCACTCCTGGAGTCTCTCCTTTTTCTCCGGGGCCAGTGACAATATTTTCCTCAGCTCCTGGAGCTCTTTTTCCATCGATGACAGTCTTTGCGTCAATAAATAGGCACTGAGGGTCCTCTTGCAATGAGTGCACGTGGCCTGGTTGAAACCCTGGCAGGTCGAACACTCAGCGGTGTTATGCTTAGGCGCCAGGCAGAGGACACAACGAGAATGGCAGTCCCTGTGCGGGATCTGCGCGCCACACTTGGAGCACTTTTTCTTGGGCCAATGAGACAATGTACACTGCTATGTCGACTGAAAATTTGGAAATAAAGATATCAAAAAAGCGTTGAGAAAACAATGGGCGACTGAGCGGTTCTATCGCGTTAGGTCAGACACAATTCAGGTCAACGGCAGGGAAGAAATGGGTGTGGTGAGGTTGCATGCTTTTATAATCATGGGGCGTCTGTCACCTACGCTGGGGTGGTCCCGCTGATGATTGCTAGCTACAAGTTTGCCATGCGGTTCTGACACCAGTGGGCGTAGTCCTATCTGTGAAGATCTACTGCAGGAACCCTCTTGAAGTAAGATCCAAGGTATCCTTAGAGGAGACAAGAGAAGAAGCCAAAGGTTCGCCACTACAAAAAAGGAGAGCTAGGCAGAAGGCCTGAAAGCTGCAAAAGAGGAAAAAAGGAGCCTAAGGTTCTCCGCTACAGAGAAGAACAGCTAGGCAGAAGGCCACGAAAGAAGAAAAAAGGAGGAAGGGGGAAGGAAAGCATGGCCTGCTACAAGAGATCCTCCTAAAGACAACAGTTATGTAAGAAGTTGCCATAACGGTAGATATTCAAGGAGCTCTCAGTCATCAGGTCCCACAAATGAAAATCTTCTGTGTGGATCCTGCTTCACTGACTAGGAAGTTCCAACAGTACAACTGGAGCCACCCATGCCAGTGTAGTCTGTTGATGTCACCAACCCTATAAAGGCGTGGGCATCCCCCGCTCCCTCCCAGTTCATTCCCCGGAAACAAGGGAGCATAGCTGAAGCCATGGGGGACCAAGGAGAGATAGGGGTGCCCAGGTCCATATGAAAGGCGGATACACCAGATAGCCAGTTCTAAGAGAGACCCCCTAAAAAGGGGAAATGTGCGGAAAGGAGGACCCGATGACTGAGATCCCCTCAAAGATCTGCTGTTATGGCAAGTTCTTACGTTAACTGTTCTGTCTTCTTCAGGGGTATCAGTCATCAGGCCCAACAGATGGAACGAGCCCCAACACATATGCACAGTCCAGAAGGAAATCCATCCCTAAACTTAGGCCCTGCAGCAGAGTCTGCCAAAACCTGCACAGGATCTTGAGGCAATGTTCAGACTGTAGAGCTTGGTGAAGGTATGGATGGTACTCCACATGGCAGCTGCAAATGTCAGCGGCTGAGACCCCTCTGAAACAGGCCACAGAGGTAGCCGTGCCTTCACCACTCCTGGCAACTCTTTGCCATACTTATTGTAGCAGAACACGATGAAATTTGTCAACCATTTAGAAAAACACCGCTTAGAAACATGAACATCCTCTCTACCTGGAGCAAAAGGAAAAAAAGCTGCTTTGACTTCCTGCATTCCTTAGCCCAGAGCAGGTTTAACATTTCAAAGTTCTGCGGACATCTAACGTATAGAGCAGTGCCTTCCCTGGATTGGCACACTCAGGAAAATAAACAGGAAGGTGCATAGATTGGTTCAGGGTAAACTCAGACACTACTTTAGGGAGAAACATGGGATTCGTGCGCCAAGACATCCCATCTTTGTGAAAAATCAAATAAGGCTCCTCACACCTGTGGGCCTGAATCTCAGAAATCCTTCAAGTAGAAGTAATAGAAACCAAAAATAACATCCAAGAAAGGAAGCGTAGCTCGCAATTTGCGGCTGGCTCAAAAAGAGACAGGGCCAGTTTCCTTCAAATCCCAAGCCGGGACAGGAGAACGGATTGGAGGTTTCAGATGCAGGATGCCCTTCAAGAAGAAAGGGGAAACATCCAGCTGAGCCAAGGTGCACCTTAAGAGAAGGTAACTGAAGATCTTAGTTGGACAGTGATATCGGGTAGTCCACAATCTGACTCATTGGACAAGTAAAAGGGTCCAGACTATGTCCAGTGGTCCAGATGGCAAACCTCTTCCACTTCATGGCATAAGTGGCTCGAGTGGAGGGTTTCTAAGTGGCAACTAGGACATCTGCCACCCTGTGAGAAACCCCAAGCCTGGCAATGGCTACGTTCTCAGGAGCCAAGCATGCAAATGGAGGGATAGGAGGTTGGCATATACCAGGGTCCCCTGAGCCTGCGTCAGATTTCTGTGGAGATGGATCGGAGGTTCCTCCGCTAGCTGTTGTGGTAATGGGAACATATGTCAGGGCCAGAATGGAGCTACCAGGATCATGCTGGCCCCCTCCATCTTCAGTTTGATCATAGAAGGTGACGGCAGAAAAGGACCTCACGACTCATCTAGTCTGCACCCTACCCTAGTAGCCCAACCTACCGTAACTTTAGGCACCCCCAAAAAATGTGTCTGTCCAAAGCGGTCTTGAATCCCTCTACAGTCTCAAGAGTTCACCACCTCCTCTGGAAGCCCATTCCAGATCTCCACCACCCTCTCTGTGAAAAATGGACCTCTCCACATTGCTCCTGTGCCCCCCGTCTCCAATCTGTGCCCCTTGTTATGTTTCTTTCCTCCCTTGTTCATCCCTTTGATGTATTTAAAGGTCTCTATCATGTCCCCCCACCCTCCTGGTCTCCACTGTATACAGCTCCAACTCCTCGCATCTCTGTTCACATGGTTTGCCCTTCATCCCCTGCACCATCTTGGGCGGCCTTCGCTGAACCCTTTCGTTCAAGTCTATATCCTTGCACAGGTAAGGCTTCCAAAACTGAACCCCGTACTCAAGGTGTGGCCTCACCAGGGCTTGATACAGGGGCACCGGACCTCCCTGTGCCTGCTGGTGATCCCCCTGCTGTTACCTGCCAGCATCCCATACACCCTCCCCACTGCCCTTGAGCATTGCTTCCCTACCTTGAGGTTGTTGGAGACCGTTACCTACAGATCCCTCTCCCCTCCCAGCATGGACTTGGCCCTTTGATTCCTGTGTCCCAGGTGCATAATAGCACACTTCTTGATGCTGAATTTTAGCTGCCAGTTCTCCGCTCACTCCTCCAGTACTCTCAGGCCCCTTCTCATGTCCTCCACCCCCCTAGGGGAATCAATTATCACAGATATTTGTATCATCTGCAAAGAGGGTCACCCTCCCTTTCAGCCCGTCTGCGATGTCCTGTTTGTTGATACTGAACAGGAGGGGTCCCAGCACTGATCCCTGGGGAACCCCACTCCTCACCTACCAGATCCCCAAGTGCACCCTGTTCACCACCAACCTCTGACTCCCATCTGCCAATCAGTTTTCCACCCATCTTATTTTGCGCACTATCCTCATGCTATTCAATTTGTTGACCAGCCTCCTATGAGGTACGGTGTCGCATGCTTTACTGAAATCCAGATAGGCCACATCCACTGTACTTCCCCGGTCCACTACCTGCAGCAGCCAGTCGAAAATGTCGATCAAACTGGACTGGCATGACCTACCCCCAGTGAACATGTGCAGTCTCATCCAGCAGACCGTTCACTCCAGGTGCTTCGTTACTCTTTCACTAGTGAATGCCTCCACGACCTTCCCCCACCACCACGGTTAGGCTGACAGGGCGGCAGTTTTCCCTCAGCTCCCTGCTTCTCCCCCTTGTGGATCAGTATCACTGTTGCCTTTTTCCCAGTACTCTGGCACTCTACCGGTGTCCAGGGACAGGCTGAACAACCTCACCAATGGGGCAGCCAACTCCTCTCAGTTCCAAAATCACCCTTGGACGCAGGCCATCCAGCCACATGGCCTTGTCTACCTTCACCCTGGCTAATTCCTCCCAAGCTCTCTCCGTGGTGAAGGGATCCAATACTATCCCTGTGCCGCACCCCCCATTTCAAACTCCGGTCCTCTACACCCCACCTTCCTCCATAAATACAGAGCAGAAATACCTGTTCAGGTCTTCCGCCTTCTCCCTGTCCCTCTCCAAGTGCTCCCCTCCTTCCCCCTCAGCCTTTCAATCCACTGACCGGCCTTCCTCCTCTCCACCACATATCTAAAAAATGTCTTCTTCCCTCCCCTGGCTGGTTTCACTATCCTTTCCTCAGTGTCCCCCTTAGCCCTTCTAATGACCTTTCCCACTAGTCGTCTCGCCTCTCTGTAAACCTCCCTGTCCCCCTCCCCGAGTACTCTTGTATCTTCTGAATGCCCTCCACCTACCCCCTACCAAAGTGGCTTCTTTCTTCTAGCCCCTTTCCTGACAATTTTGATGGATGCCTGTGTGGCCACCCGGATCTGGTCCCCGACAGCTACCCATAGTTCATCTGCATCACTTATAGCCCCTAATTCTTCCATCGCCACCCTCATCAGCCTTCTTAATTTGTTGAAGTCTGCCCACCTAAAGTCCAGCATCACTGTGCTGGTTTGGGTCCTCCCTGCCTTCACTTTGAACCAGACATTCCTGTGGTCACTTTTCTCTAGTTTTTCCTCCTACCACCACCTCCTCCACATTCTCCCCATTCGTCAAGACCACATCTAGCAGGTTGCTCCCCCTGGTAGGCTTCACGACTATGACCCTTTGAATCAGAGGAAATGGAGGGAAGGCGTTAAGGAACCTCCAAGCTCCAGGAGAGGGGCAATGCATCTCGCCAAAAAACTCCAGGCCCCAGACTGAGCGAGCACAAACTGGGCAGTTTTGCATTCAGTGGGGACACAAGAAGGTCCAACTCTAGATGACCCCATCTGCCAAACAGATCCGCTACGGATGAAAGAAACTCCCACTCATGCATGCTGGACTGCATCTGGCCGAGGCTGTCCGCCAGAGTGTTTAGCACTCCTGGAACGTGAACCACCGAGAGAGTAAGACCATGGTCTAACACCCAGTAACACACTCTCCTGACTTCCCTGCATAGAGGATACTAATGTGTCTCCCCCCAAGCGTGTTGATGTAATATGTAAGACACTGAGGCTGTCTGACTGAATCAACATCTGACCCAGGAGAAGATGGTTCTGAAAGGCCTACATGGAAGGGAAGGGGAAATTGTTTAACCAGGAAAGGCACACTAAACCGAAGCTGGTTTCCAGGTGCGACCTGAGAGCACAAGGAAGTCAAGTGACTTGCTCAGTTTCACACAGTATGCAAGTGGGAGCTGTGGGATTCAAATCCAGGTCTCCAGGTTTGCAGCTCAGAGCCCCTAAACCTCTGCGCTATACTGCCTCCAGCATACAGGACTGCCTCTATTTCCAGGACATTGATATGCAGGGAGGTTTCCATATAGGACCAAGAGGCACGAGTCTGAAATGGACTTATATGAGCCCGCCAGCCCAAACCAGAGGCATCTGTAGTGAAGATGTGCTAGGGGAGGAGATCTGGAAGGGGACCCCTTGCAGCAGGTTCAGGGGGTCCATCCACCACTGAAGCACCTTGCGGACTGGGAGACCACCAGTAAACTGACCTGATTGGTCCATGCGCTGGTCCCATTGTACTCGAGGAGTCCTCTGGAGGATGTGCACGTGAAGCCTGGCCAGTGAAACAGGGGGGATGGCCACAGCCATCAATCTGAACAGCCTCAAGTACACTCTTTCAGGGATATAATGGCTCTGGTTGACCTCCTGAGCCTGGGCAATAAGGCACTCTACCCTGTTTTGAGTCAGGAAGGCCTTAATCTGTGCAGAGTCTAGAACTGACCTTATATAAAATTGCAGCCTTTGGGACGGGATTAGGACCAACTTTGGCAAGTTGACCGTAATGCCCAGGGAGAGAAACAGCTGAAGAGTTTTCTCCAGAGTCCGAAGAAGCCGTTCCCTGGATGGTGCCTTCAGGAGCCAATCGTCCAGATAGGGTTAAAACATACAGTCCTTCCCTTCTGAGGGCTGCAGCTACCACTGCCAAGTATTTGGTAAATACCTGCAACACAGAGGACATGCCAAAGAGCAATGCTTTGAACTGGTAATGCTCACCCTGGAAAAGAAACTGGAGGAATCTCCTGTGAGGTGGAAACACAGATGTCCAGGTACGTGTCCTGCACATCCAAAGAACACAGCCAGTCGCCCTGCTTGAGATGGGGCAGCAAGCCAGGCAGAGTTACCATTCAAAACTTTTTGTACATGACACAGAGCTTGAGGTCCTTGAGGTTTAAGATGGGCCTCAGGTCTCCGGTTCTTTAGGGGACCAGAAGAATCTGGAGTAAAATCCTGTGTTTCTCTGGCACCTGGGAACTGGCTCTATGACCTTATTTGCACAGAAGGGACTATACCTCCTCCCGGAGAACAGACAGGTGAGCCCGGGGGTAGGTGGAGGAAACTGGAGGAGTTTCTGGGGTTGGCTCGGTGAGGTCCAGAGTGTGACCCCTTTATCTGACATGATGGTTCTCCAGTGCCAGAGACGGAGGAAGAATTGACCTCCGACCACCACCACTGGGTCGGGGACCAGAAGAGGGGGTCTGACAAGGAGTCAAGCAGAGGCGAATCCAGCCACTGGGGCTGGTCCATCATCCCTGGGTCACTTAGCCATGGCTCCAGCAGAGGGGGCAAGCAAGGCGGTGGAGGCTCTGCATTTGCCTTGGGGCACCTTGCAAAAGGGAAGGTGCTGTCTGCTCTTAGGCTTTGTATAATAAGAGTGAATGGACAGACTGGATAGCCCTGCCAGGTAGGGGTCTGGACCTAGACAACAGGCTCAGGCGTCTGTGCAGCAGATGACAAAGTACCCCCAGATTATGAGAAAGAGGCAGTCGGGGAGTGGGACTGCTGCCAGGGGAAGCAGTCCTGATCTCTGTCCTTTTTATGACTTTTCCGAGAACTTGTCTCGGGCCTTAGTGGCCTGGGAGCGAAGGACCCTGGAGGACCCCGCCCAGAACTGGCTACCCGTTGCTGCATAAGGAGTTTGAGAGCCTTTGAGTCGCCTGAGGGTAGTCTGGTTAAACATTTAACAGAACTTGCAGTCCAAGATGTCATGGCTAGGCCCAAGACAGCAGACAGAGCGTAAGTGTTCGTCGCAAGAGGCAATCTGCCTTCCGCAGCGACAGGAGAGAAGATGAAGAATCAACTCTCAACATACATGAAGTAAAGGAATCGCTTATAGAAAGATTCTAAAATATTAATATTAAATGTAGAAAAGTCGTAGGCATAAAATGGCACAAAACTGCATCAGAGCTTCCATGGAAACCCATGCGATTGAGTAGATGGACGGAAAGAACTAGAGAGGAAGCGGGGCCGCGTTCAGACATTTATAGGGTTTGTGACGTCAGAGGACTGTGTGGGCAGCCCCAGCTGTACTGCTGAAAATCTTCCATGTGGATCCTGTGATGTTCCATCTGTGGGACCCGATGACAGACACCCCAAAGAAGATTTTAGGATTGGCACACAAAGGCACCCTGTCTTGGTGAAACATTAAATAAGGCTGCTCACACATGGGAGCCTGAAGCTCAGAAATCCTTCAAGCAGAAGTAATGGCAACTAAGACTAATGCTTTCCGCAACAGAAAGTGTAGCTCGCATGATACAGCTGGCTCAAAAAGTTGGCAAAGTCAGCTGTTCTAAAACAAAATTCGGGTCCCAGGCCGGGACAGAGTTACACACAGGAGGCCTCAAATGTAAAAATGCCTCTCAAAAACACACAGGCCACATCCAGCAGGGTCACAGTACGTCCATCCATAGACACACAAAAGTCTTGATATAATAGACAGGTGCACCCTGAAAGAATATTGGAGTCTTGCATTGGATAAGGACAAGAGATACGCTAGAATCTGGTGCAATTGGCAGGTGAAGGGAACAGATGACAGAAAGTGGCCCGCAAAGCATGTCCACTTCATCAGGTACATGACAAGTCACATACCTGACTATTCAGGGGGTCTGGGAGGACAACCATAAGTCCATGGTTTTGTAGAACACTTTTTCCAGAAATCTGTAGCCAAGGAACTGCTGAATCTTAATATTTCCAAGGCGATAGGCTTGGATAATATCCCCTCTAAAGTATTAAAATATGCTTCACTGGTCATAGCCTACCCACTAGCCTACATTTTAAACTTATCATTAGCTACAGGGGAGTATTCAAAGGCTTGTAAACAATCAACTATCACTCCCATACATAAGGAAGGTAAGAAAACTGATCTGGGCAATTATCGCCAAATGTCATTGCTTCCACAGGTTTCTATAATATTTGAAAGACTGGTTGCTGTTCAAATAAAAGAATATCTAGATTCTCAGAACTTTGCTAATAATATGCAGTCAGGGTTTCACAGCTACCATAGCACAGCATCGGCACTAGTGAAAAGTGGTGGGAGAGATCCAGGGGGCCCTGGACAGTGGGACATCAGTGGGTGCAATTTTTGCAGACCTTTCCAAGGCCTTTGATTCCTTGGACCATGGTGTCCTGTCCAGGGCGGCATCCATGGGCTTCTTCATACTTGATAGTTAGGACCCAGATGGTGAAGTTGGGCAACTGGGTTTCAGGCATGTTGTCGGATGGGTCGGGGGTCCCCCAGGGTTAGTTTTGTGCGCTCTTTTGTTTAACATTCATGTTAATGGTTTGTATTTCACAGATTGATCCCTATTAAATTTTATGCGGATAATACTGTTAATTTATACTTCGGATCGTAATAGACAAAATTCAGAGTAAACATCAAAAAGCTTTAGGTGAGTTGCAGTTTTTTTTTCTGTGAACGGTAAATTAATTTTGAATGCCAAAAAAAAAAACTGTATTGTTTTACAGCTCTAATAGGGTCCAGGAGAACTTGGCACTGGAGCAGGTTACCCTAGAAGGATCCCCAATCCAGCAAGTATGGTCATATAAATATCTGGGCCTATGGCTGGATGACTCCTTGCATTGGGATGTACATAATTTGATTAAGAGTGTAGGTAGGGAAACGATTGGGGGCCCTATATAGGGTAAGGTTTTTTTGAGTTTGGATACCCGTGAGACAGCAGTGGAACCTATGATTATTCCTGTATTTAACTATGGAGACATCCATTATTCCAGTGGAAGGAAAACCGATCTTGCTAAATTAGAGGCCTGTTATAGAAGTTTGGCCAGATTTATACTGGGGGCCCCACATTTGACTCAAAAGTGCCATATGTACAATACTTTGGATTGGCCAAATCTAAGTAAAAGGAATAAAGAGCATCTAATTGTTATCTGTAAAGGTCTGCTAGGTAAACTTCCAGGGTATGTCTCAGAAAGGCTGGTCTACAGGTCCAAGTTGAGTTCCTTGAGATCTGCAGATATACAGGATCTGGATATTCCCAATTGTAACCAGGAAACAAGACCACAGTGTCTTGTTCAGAGACCCAGGGTTAAGAAAGTCTAAGTAATCCATCTTGGAAGGTAAATGGGGCATGGCTGAGAGAAGCAGTGGGTATATTAAGACAGTGTTGTTCCGAATAATGGAGAATTTTTATTTTGGATAAGTGGGTAGGTCTGCTGATTTTATTATTTTGGGAAGTGTGGTGTAATTCTGAATCTGCGTTTATTATATTTCGTTACTTGTTATACGGTGTATGAAAGGAGTGTAATCTATGTATATGAATGTATTTTTATTTTATTTAAACAGCAGTTTGGAAAACCTTTGAGCCATAGGCTCATTTACAAAGGTACCTTGTCACAGTAAGACAAACCAAAATACACAGTATAGCAGTACAACACATAAGTATAACAGTAAAATTAAGACATAGATACAAACAAGCTGGTACAGGTAGGATGGATGCAAACAACACCAGAGTTATGTAAATCCTTAGCAGCTTGATAATAAACTTTGTCATAGTATTGAGTGCGGCTTTGACTAGTGGCAGTTACAGCATTGGGTGTTAATAAAGGTGGTTACGTAAAAGGAAGTTTTGAAACACGATATAGTTGGAGCTTCGGAGATGGAGGGGCAGTGTGTTGAACCAGGAGGGGCCCTAAAGCTGAAGGCTCTTTGGCGTGGAGGTCCTAGCTCTAGGGATAACAGAGGTTTTCCCAGAGGTCCAGTATGAACTATAGTGGGACAGGCGGTATGTGGTGGTCAATCCTGGTGGGGAAAGCCCAGGAGGGTCTTTTTGTAAGGGTACAGGTAAGATATTTGAGGCTACGTCGAGATCAAGTACCAGCATTTTAGCATATAGTAGACAGGTGTGTGTCATCCTAGGTGCTCCAGTAATTAACCTGCAGGCCTTATTCAGAGTAGTGCGAATTTTATGGAGTGCGGTCTGATCAGCAGCACCATACACCGGCAGTCCATAGTCCACTAGGGACAGGACAGAAGAGGTGACTGCGAGTCGAAGAGCCTCCGGGGGGGAGGCAGTGTTTATACCGATGTAAGATGCCATCGGATATTAGTGGCAGTGGCTAGGGCAGCGATGTGTCCATGGAAGGAGGGAGGGGTCAAAATGGATCCCTAGGTATTTATAAAGCAAACTTGTTGGTGGGAATGAGGACCCAGAGTGAATGAGGAGTTTGAAGTTGCAGGACTAGTTTTGGGGATGAGTGAAGAACATGGTTTTGTTTTTAGATTTATCACCAATCTATGTTCCTTGAACCAGCCCTCGGCTTCAGTGAAGGACTTCTGCAGCGAGTCCTGGAGGGCAGTAGGGTTACGACTTGAGGCAAAGATGACTGCATCATCAGCGTACAATAGAATGTTCCCGAGCAAGAGCATGGAAGGGTGTTAAGGTAAAGGGAGAATAGTAAGGGGCCCAGAATGGAGCCCTGGGGAACCCCAGAAAAGATGGGACAGATGTCTGAGTAGGTCCCATTAATTTTTACATGCTGTGAGCGGTCAGACAGATAACTGGTGCACCAGGAGATAGGCCCAGCAGCAAAACCAGAGAGACTAAGGGCATCAAGAAGGATATTTGGATATTGTAATTGCTATGTATCCGTATGGACCTCGTTGTAAATGAGTTTATTCTCAATTGAGTTTATCCATATTCATATGATTGGTAAAAATATATTTTGGGGTCGGCCTGGTGGCGCTAAGGATTGAGGTGCTGGACGCCACACCACACACCAGCGAGGGAGCAGGACTGAGAGTCTGGAGGACAGCACTCTTCTCCATTGGGTGGGATCCAAGGGCATCCTGGCACAACAGTGACCTCCAGTGGAGGCCGAAGGTACTATTGACGCTGGGAGCACATCGGGGATGCACGCGTCTGACATCCATGAATCTCTCCATGCTGACGTCATTGCATGGCCAAGCGCATAGGGACAAGCATGAAAAAAAAAAAAACACCACCTTTTCTCTGCGTGCTACATGAGGGCCGGTCTGGCGGCGCTGCCTCGCTTCAGACTCTGGATGCTCCCCCTGATCTGGACCCTTCCGGCTTCTGCGGTGGTGGTCGAGTACCTGCTGCAAGAGAATTACCGCTGTGCAGGACCAGAGGAAGAGGTAGAGCTTGTGGTTAAGTGGGACTGTCAGGTCAGAGCCGGACTAGGGAGAACCACAGGTAACACCCCCCAGCCACAGAGGGGATACAAAAGTACAACTAAAAAAAAAATAATAAAAAAAAAAATTTACTACTACATCGAATAAGTGGCCCTGGTGGAGGGCTTTCTGGCAAAACCAGGACAACAGCCACTGTCTGAGCCCCCCCTTCCCAAAATGGGTGACTGTCTAGTCTTCAGGAGCCAGAGGTGCAAATGAAGGGACTTTAGGTCCGTACGAACCAGGGTGCCCCATTCCTGCATCAACAGGTCTCGACAGAGGGGCAGGGAGCTGGAGGCCACACTGCTAACTGCTGAAGTAATGGAAGCTAGATCTGAAGAGGCCAGAAGAAAGCTACCTAAAATAAGGTGGCACCCTCCTCCTGGAGCTAGATTAGCACCCTTTGGATTAGAGGAACGGGAGGAAATTCACAGAGGCACCACCTCTTCCAAGAAAGGAACACCACAGCTCGCAAGAAAACCCCAGGACCTGGATCTAGCCAGCTGAAATGTATTAATTTGGTGTCGAGTGGGGATGCAAAAGGTCCAACTTGAGACGCCCCACCTGTCGAGCAGGATAACAGATCAGTAGGTCCCATTCAAGCTTTCTGGACTGTGACTGAGACACTGCAACACGTTTCGGATGCCTGGAACATGAATAGCCGACTGTTCCAGACTGTGTTCTAGAACCCAGTACCAGATTCTCAGTGCCTCCCGGCACAGGGGGTAAAAGTGAGAGCCACCTATCTTGCTGACACAGTAACCCACCCTGAGGCTGCCTGACTGCATAACAGAGGATCTGGGGAGAGATGGTTCTGGAAGGCTTGCAAGGCATCTAGAACTGCCCTCATCTCTAGAACATTTACATGGAGTTAAGCCTCTATCTACGACCCGGTACCTCAGGTCTGAAAGGGACCAAGATGGCCCCAACCTAGGCCCGAGGCATTAATGGTGACAACCGGGTAAGGGGAAGGAATAATGAAAGATCGGTTACAGGGGTCCATCCATCACTGTAACCCTGTGGACAGGTGAGGTTACAAGAACCTGCTGCTCTAGATCAGTTATGTGCAGATCCCACTGGACACTCAAATCCAATGGTGGATCCTCACATGAACTCTGGCCAGAGGAACAGAGACAGCAGTTGCAGCCATTAAGCCCAGCAGCTTCAGGCAGTGACCTATCAGTTCTGAGCCACAAACTAGGCTTGAGCAATTAGGCTCTGCCCGTCCTCAGGGAGGAAGGCATGTCCCTGGGAAGAATGCAGAACCGCCCTAGGCACTGCAACCGTTGTGAAGGGGTTGGGACAGAATTGGATAAGTAAGACTGTTATTCCCGGGGACTTGAATTATTGTAGAGTGCAGTGAAGGGTCTGCACAAGCAGGTCTCTGGACTGCGCCTTCAGCAGCCAGTCTTCCAGACATGGGAGCACATACATGCCTTCCTGCCTGAGGGAAGCTGCCACAGTTTGCTGAGAAAATGGTAAAGACCCGTGGCGCAGGACAAGCCAAAGAGCAAGGCTCTGAACTGGCAATGTTCCCACTGAAACTGGAGGGTCCAGCTGTGCGGAGCACAGACCATGATACGCAGATTGGAAACTTGTATATCCAGGAAGCACTGCAACTTGACCATCTTGAACCTCTTGCACTAGAAAATGAGACTGGGTTCCTAGAGGTCTAGAAGAGAGTGAAGGGCTCCGGTTCACATGGGGACCACAAGGAGCCAGGGGAAAAGCCCTCTTTCTCTGCCTGTTGGCACCGGCTCTGTGACCTTTTCATGCAACAAAGTGAGCACTGCTTCCTGCAGCAATGGAACAGGGTTCAGAGATGGACTGAGCAAGGTAAAGGGAGTGAACAGATCAAAAGACGCTTGTCAGAAGCCCCAGAACATAGAAGATATCCCACACGTCTGGGCCAAGGAAATCTGCCACTGCACATTGGCAATACAAGACCCAGACTCTAAGCCAGGAGTGGCGCCAAAGACGGAAGCCAGTGACCACAGCTCTGGCAGTCACCACACCCTAAATGGACTGAAGGAGGGACATAACTACATCATCTGCAGTCTAAAGTGCCCTGAGGAGGCCCGAGGCAGATTCTGGTGGCAGAAGCCTGGCCATGAAACCTACCATACCAGAAATGGCTCTAAGGATGTGTGCACTAGCATCCCCTGCAGCCTGGAGGACCAGGAGGATCTCCTGCTTCAAGGAAACCTCAGAAGAGGCATGTGCACCCGCTGTGCTCTCCGTCCAGATAGAAGACATTCACCTGATCAGCTGAACCAAATGGTTGGCAATCCCGGGGTCCGAAGATGGCAAAGGACCACTTATCCCCAAGGTCTACCCTCTAGGTTCCCCATTGGAGGGATATTATAGTGCGCTAATCTATGGACCCATCATTTAAACTAGCTAAGGGAGGCACTAGAGAAGCAGGAAAACCTAGCGCCCCAAAAAAGTCAGGGTATAGCGAGAAACACCAAGATAGAGATGTCAATAGGGAGATGGGCAGGGGTAAATGGAGAAGGTGGCAAAGGCAATAAGGACAGAGATGGGGCAAAGAGGAGTAAGGCCATCAGGAAATAGAGGGTAATGAGTACCAACGTCCATAGTCTGGGCAACAAGCTCCCTGAACTGGTGGCTTTGATGGAAGAGGGTGCCTGGATATCGTAGCAGTCACAGAAACATGGTACAGAGAACCATGACTGGGATGTTAACATACCGGGGTACATAACCTACAGGAGAAACAGCGAGGGGAGGAGAGAGGGGGGAGGAGTAGCTCTCTATATAAAGGAAGGGATAAAAGCAACTAAACAAAGGAGTAAACGGGGAGGAGAGGAGGCACCAGAATCCACACAAGGGTTGTATACAGACCCCCATGTCAAGGGGAGGGAATGGACAAGGATATGATAGAAGGCATTCTTAGGATGGCAGAGAAAGGGGAGATAATGTTGATGGGAGACCTGAATATGCCAGATGTTAACTGGAGCACATTTGCTGCAGCCACATCCAAGAGCAGGGCTATTCTCGATGCCCTACAGGTGGCATGCCTCAAGACAGCTAGTTTCGGAACACACTCGTGAGGGAGCAATCAGACCTCGTACTCTCAAATGGGGACAGTGAGAGGATCTCAGATCTAGAAGTGGGTTGCCTTCTGGGAACAAGTGACGATCAAACAGTGTGGTTCACGATAAACAGCTACAGAGTCAAGCTATACAAAAGTGAGGGTACTGGACTTCAGGAGGGCTGACTTTGGCAAGATGGGAGAGTGCCTTAGAAAAACACTAGCAAACAGGCTAGAAGGAGGGGTGGAGCAACAATGGGGAAATATCAAAACTGCCATCACAGAGGCAACAAGCCTTTGTGTGAAGCAAATAAAACAAAAGAAAAAGCCACTATGGTTCACAAGAGGTGGCGGGGAAAGTCAGGGAGAAAGAGATAGCATTCAGGAAGTATAAGGAAACACAGAAGGAGCAGGACAGAGAGCTGTACCAGTTACGGCAGAAGGAAGCAGCGAGGGAAGTCAGAACAGCAAAGGCCCAAACTGAGGAAAAGATAGCCAACTCTAAGGGGGACAAAACCTTTTATAGGTACATCAGGGAGTGTAGAAAGACAAAGGGAGGGATAGTGAGGCTGAATAGAATGGACGGTGGGTGGGCAGAGAGGGACAGTGAAAAATACAGGTTACTCACCTGTAACAGGAGTTCTAGGAATGGTATATGTTGTTCATCCACACTCATTGGCAGTATCCTTGCCGCTTTAAATCTTGCCGGAAGGTCTTCAAGCTTGCTCCTCCCACCCACCCGGGTGGTATAACTCGCTCCGCCCCATGGCGCCAGATCTGGCCGCTGGAAGCTCAGGTTGTCGCGTCGAAGCCGGGGGTCGGGTGGGTCTGTGGATGAACAACATATACCATTCCTAGAACTCCTGTTACAGGTGAGTAACCTGTATTTCTAGGAACATGGATATGTTGTTCATCCACACTCATTGCTTGAACTCTAGCAGTTCTCCGGGAGGAGGGGAGGCAAGGCAGCACACCCCCTTATACTTACTTGGGAAGAGACTGGAGAACCCGAGGCCCCAAAACCAGCATCCCGGCGTGACTCAAGGTCGATGTGGTAGTGGGTAATGAAGGTGTTTGCTGACTTCCAGGTAGCAGCCCTGCAGATTTCCTGGATAGGGACGTCCCTGGAAGCAGCCACCGTTGCAGCAGTATGGTAGGTGAATGAGCTCTATCCCTCTGGGAGGCTCCATGCCCGTAACTTATGAAGATCTATACGGGAGGTTACCTACTTGCTTACAGTCGCTTGGCTGCAGGTCTGCCAGATGCGGCTTCAGCCGTAGGTGACAAACAGCTGGCTAACCTCTCGAATTTCAGCCGTGCGCTCCTTATAATAAGCGAGCCCTTCTAGGGTCCAGAGTATGGAGCCTATATTCAAGCCTCCGAGGTGTGATTGGGTAGAACACCGGCAGAGTCAACACCTGGTTAAGGTGAAACTCCGACACCACCTTGGAAGGAATTTGGTGGGGCGCAGACAACCTTGTCCCTGTGGAAGACCAGGTAAGGAGACTCGATGGAAAGCGCCGGAGACTCCCCCATCCTTCTGGCTGACGTGATAGCCACCAAGAAGGCGGTCTTCCACGACAGGTGAGGAGAGAGCACACCTGTGCATGAGGTTCGAATGGCTTGCCCATGAGCTTTGCCAATACCAGCAGTAGATCCACGGAGGTGAGGTTCCCGCACTGGAGGGAAATGTGATCAAGGCCTTTGAGCAGACCACCTCTCCGGCGCTATCGACTGCTTCCGCACGGCAAGCAGAGATGGCTGCCAGGTGCACCCATAGTGCGTCCGACCTAAGCCCTTGACTAGAAGGGACCATAAATAGTCCAAGATGCTTGCCAAGGAACAGGAGGAAGGGTCCAAGCCCTTGCCCTGACACCAAATGGAAACCTTTTTCCATTTGGAAGGCATAACATTTTCTGGTGGAAACTCATTCACGGGCGCCTCAACTACATTGAGGACCTGGTCGGAAAGACCCAAACCTGGAACTCTAGCAGCTCAGGAACCAGGCCGTCAGGTGCAAGGATTGAAGGTCGGATGGAACACCTTCCCCTGATTGACTGAGAGCAGTCCAGGCGAGCTGGACTGCCGCTGAGTCCTGGAGCTGAGACTGAGGAGATCTGGGTACCAGAACTGGTGCAGAGCCAGTCTGGGGCTATCAGAATCACCTGCGCCTTGTCCTCTCCTGCCATGAAGCACCTTTGTGGATCAAGGGAAATGAGAGGAAAGGCGTAAAAGAGGCCCGAGGGTCCATTGCCTCGAGAGGCATCCCCTGCAGCGAGCCCTGCTGAGGCGGGGCATGAAACAGACTCAGCCGCTGCTCTCCATGGAGGCAAACAGGTCCACTCTGAGGTGTGCCCCAAAGGAGAACAGATGCTGTACTACCTCCGGCAGGAGAGACCACTCGTGGATGCAGCCCCTATCCGGCTCAGGGCAGCCGGCCAGGGTGTTGGAGGCTCCTGCCACGTGAATGGCTAGAGAGATCCGCCTCAGGCTGCGCTACGAGTGACCAAATCGCGCAGAAGCTTCCTTGCATATAGAAGCATGGAGCGCGTCCCGCCCTGGCGGGTTTTAGATAGTACATGGTGGTGGTATTGTCCGTCCTGGACTGGACCACTTGACCCCGAGCAGACCGAAGAAAGGTGAGAGCTAGGGCGGACCGCTCGGGCTCAGCAGGTTGATGTGGCATCGGGACTCCCGTGAGGACCAGAGGCCATGAGCCCAGTGTTCCCCAGATGGGCACCCCAACCCATCAGAGAGGCAGCCGGTCGACAGAGAGACCGTCGGCTCGGGCGGACGGCAAGGATGCCCTCCTGCAAATGATCTGGAGCGGTCACCACCACTGGAGAGCGTTCCACATCACCTGTGTCACCGACTGAAAGCTAGTCAAGGGATGCATGGCGTTGTGACCACTGGCTGGCCAGTCCCCACTGAAGGGGCGCATGTTCCAAGCGGGCCCAACGGACCACGCTGGTAGCACAGGCCGCCATGAGACCCAGGAGGCGCAGGAAGTCCCGGCAGGGCTGTTGCCCAACCAGAAATGATCGGGCAAGAGAGGAAAGAACCTCGGCCCTGTCCTCGGGAGCCGCTCTGGCTCGAAGAGAGTCGAGCTGCGCGATGAATAAAATCACCTGCTTGGCTGAGTTCGACTTGGCCTGCGTTGATAAGGAGGCCCAGTTGAGAACAGACCTGGAGGGCCAGATCTCTGGACCCTCGCCTCCTTCCTGGAGGGAGCTGCTATCAGCCAGTCGTCCAGGTAAGGGTACACGGACCTCGGCGCCATGAATGCCCTCACCACTGCCGCCATGCCATTTGGGTAGAAGACCCTGGAGCTGGAGACAAGCCGAGGCATGGCTTGGAACTAGAGAGATCCTTCCTTCCGGAAGCGAAGGAATCTCTAGTGAGAGCAGACGGATAGGGGCGTGAAAAACGCGTCCTGCAAGTCCAGAGAGCAGAACCACCGCGCAAGGTCCAAGGATGGTATTATCTGAGCCAGAGTGACCATCCTGAAGGTTCGAGACCTTAGGAACTTGTTTGGAGGCCGTAGGTCGAGAATGGGGCGCCAGCCCCCCGTCCGTTTCGGAACCAGGAAGTACCTGGACACAAACCCTGGGTCTGAAAGAGGGTCCACCACCTCTCTTACCACCTCCTTCTGGAGGAGGAGAGCGATGTCGGCTCGACGAGCCGCCAGTGAGCTGGGATCCCGAAGCCCCCGAGGCGGCGGCTCTGAAGGGTGGTGCCTGCTCGAATTCCAGAGGCAGGCCTCTTCCACCCTCCAAGACCCACCTGTCCGTGGTAACAGCGGACCAGGCGGAGCAGAGGTGCGGGCCGTCCCCAGGGGACCCGGGAAATAGTGGCGGGGATGAGGCGTACCCTCAGCCGTCACTGGGCAGAACTGGAGGAGGGACGGCGAGGACCTCCTGGGCCCTTCCTCCCTGCCTCCTGTTAGAGGAAGCCGCGGCTTGGGTTTGGGATATTCAAGGCCGAGCCTGCTGGCCCTGGCGGTGCTGGGCGGGCGCGCCAGAGGCACAGAAGGACCGAAAAGGCTTAGGCTGTGGTTTGCGTGCCTTTGTCCTTCTGAGCGGAAGGGACCGAGTCCAAGGTGGCATTGGACTTCTCGATCCTCTGAGGTGACCTTCCACCCCAGGGCCAAGAGGTCAGTCCCCAAAAGGGAACATCCGCCAACTTGTGCTGGGTATCCAAGTAAGGTGGATATCCTCAGCCAAGCCTCGCCGCCTTATAGCCACTCGCGGCCGCCACTCGATCTGGCACATGAGTCCCCACATCCAAAGCAGTCTGGAGCTGCTGTTTGGCCACTGCCCTGCCCTGGTCCACAGCCTGCTGACCGTAGTCTGCAGATCGGGCGGGGAAGATGAGGATGACCTCATCCAGGGGCCCAACAGGGCATAGAAAAATGTGCCATGAGACGGCAGAACTGGCCTTGAGCGAGCCGAGAGAGAGGCCATAGCGTAGACTTTAGCCCCGACATAGTCCAATTTCTTGGACTCCTTGTCAGAGGTTTGTCCACATCCTAGGCGTTGCTTGTGGCATGGCATGTCGTGTGGCCTCAGAGGGTGTTCCCGAAAAAAAACGGACAAGGAACGTGGGACCCAGCATACCCTGGCCATCCTGGCCGAAGGCAGGGCAGGAAGCAGGAGGCTGCCAAAGTTCCAGTGCTGGACCCACTATGGCCTCGGCCACGGAAAAGCCTCGTCGAATCCCCTAGGTCCAGAATCTCCGTGAGGATACCTGGCCCGTTTGAAGCAGGTTGAGCTCCATCGGTAGACTCCGAGATGAGCGAAGCAGTCCTAGGAAGGACAAGCGGGCTATCGTCCATTGGCTGACCTCCTGAGACTCAAAGTCAGTCGCTTGGAAGAAGGAGGAATCATCTTCGGACCTGAGAGGTCCTCGAAGAAACTGCCTCTGGCCTAGACACCCTTCACCTGCCGGTGGGTCGGGGTGGGGGCTAACTGAAACAGCAACCGATAGAGTAAACCCTTAGCCGACCGAGAATCCTTGGTGAGACTCAGAATGGTGGCTGTGTGGGCGGAGGTTCACCGCAATCGGTGGAGCAGCTGGTTTTGGCCGAACAACCGCCTGGGTATCGTAGCTCCTCGGGCAGAGTCGAGGGTTGTGTCGGCTGTTCGGTGACAACCACTTAATGGCCGGGAAGGCGCCGGGTCGGCTTATTCCGGCCAGGAGGAGCTGTTGCAACATAAGGTCCTCGTGCCGTCGGCATAATGCATGCGAAGCCTCCCTCATCCGAGGAGGGCGAGGCCAGCGACGCCGCTTACACATGTGCGGACAGGACCGCTATGGCGGTGGACAGCTGGTGTGAGGTCCAGACCGAGACCGAAGTCCCGGAATTTCAGGGGTCGGTGCAGGGAGGTGTCGGCGGAACCGACACTGCCTTGACTCGGGAAGGTCCATCCGAGGGCTCCAGACCCGGGCTGGGCGGCTGCAGGATCCTCCAACTCCTCCCGGGGAACCGGGGAGGGAATCTCGGCAGCTAAAGCGACAACCCGTCAATGGGTGAGAAAATCTCGACTTCATCAGTCAGGAGTCTCGGTCAACTGACCTGCGAGGACACCGTGAGGCCAGTGGCGAAGCCAGCAGTCGACCCGAAGCCACGACGGTCGGCGGCCCGAGAGAGGACCTTTCCCGCTCCCAAGAGCGTCGACGGAGGGACTTACCCTTGTCCTTCTTTTTGGACCGAGAAAAAGGTCCAGCAGACGCAGGCCCTTCTCCTTTAGTGGAGAGGGACAGACAAAGCTCCTTAAAGGAAGCCGTGTAGGAAGAACCCAGAGAGAGCGGGATAAATGCCGCGGCCGAGGAAGATACGGCCCGCGCCGCCTCCTCTTCGAGGGCGACCATCCGCTCGAGCTGATCCGCCGAACCCGCCGCCCAGCGGACACATCAACCAGACCTCCTTGGACTTCACGGAGGAAAGCGCTTCTCGGGGCGGCCCAGTTGCAATCGGGCAGCCACGGTCTTCGGGGCGTAGGCAGAAAAGATGAGCACAGGTCACTAAGCCTGCGGGTCGTGCTCAAGGCTAAGCAATGAACACCGTGGAGTGTGGATCCGTCCGAGACATCTTCTGCCCGCATGGGCATCTCAAATCCGGGTCGATTTATCCATCGGGCCGCGAGGGATCGAAGACTGAAGTCTTTTGCAAAATATTATTTTTAAATCATAAGCGGAGAAATAGGACCAGTCACAAGCATGAAGCGTTAGGAGAACCTGAGCTTCAAGCGTAGGAAGATCTGGCGTCATGAGGCGGAGCCGAGTTATACCACCGGGTGGGTGGGAGGAGCAAGCTTGAAGACCTTCCGGCAAGATTTAAGCGGCAAGGATACTGCCAATGAGTGTGGATGAACAACATATCCATGTCCTAAAGCAGGAATACTGAATGAATATTTCTGCTCAGTATTCACAAGAGGAGGGGGATGTGCCTAATCCAATTAGCAGAAGCACTCTGGATGGGGGGGTCGATCCCAGTCCTTTCACAGAAGAAAGGGTTCTGAAAGAACTCCTAAAACTGAAGGTGGACAAAGCAATAGGGCATGACGGAATTCCCCCCAGAATTCTAAAAGAATTAAGGGGAGAACTAGTGAAACCACTGACTACCCTTTTTAACAAATCGTGGCTGGATGGTGTGATACCTGAAGACAGGAGGAAGGCAGATGCGATTCCCCTTCACAAAAGTGAGACCAAGACAAAGGCTGGAAACTACAGACCTGTCAGTTTGACCTCTGTAGTAGGGAAAGTGATGGAATCACTTCTGAAGGAAAGAATTGTTGAGTACCTTGAGGCCAGTACCCAAGGCAGCAGGGGTTCGCAGTGGGAAGGTCATGTCAGACGCATCTAATAGATTTCTTTGACTGGGTGACCAAAGTAGTAGACCAGGGAGGGGCTGTGGACATGGCCTACATAGACTTTAGCAAGGCATTTAACACAGTCCCACACAAAAGATTGTCAAATTAACCAGCCTGGGAGTGGGTTCCAGGGTGGTAGCCTGGGTAAAACATTGGCTGGACAACAGGACACAGAAGGTAATTGTAAATTAAGCCCACTCTGAAGAAAGTGTGGTTACTAGTGGGGTACCGCAGGGTTCAGTACTGGGTCCAGTCCTTTTTAACATCTTTGTAAGTGACATTACAGAGGGACTGGAAGGAGAAGTATGCCTCTTTGCAGATGACAAAGATCTGCAACAAGGTTGATACACAAGGGGGCATGGAAAGGACGAGAAGGGACTTGGTAAGGTTAGAGAAATGGTCAGAAGTATGGCAGCTTGGATTCAAAGCAAACAAGTGCAAAATAATGCACCTGGGAAACAGGAACCCGGGGAAGATTACACAATTTGGGGGGGGGTAGTAACAACAAAAATGGAAAGAGACCTGGGGTAATCATATCAGATGACCTTAAGGTTAGCAAGCAATGCGAGAAGGCAGTAGGGAGGGCTGGGAGTATACTGAGATGTATAGGAAGAGGCATCACCAGCAGAAAACAGGAAGCTGTTGTCCCTCTATACATAGTTGATGAGACCCCATCTGGAATACTGTGTCCAATTCTGGAGACCCCATTTCCGCAAGGACAGACAGGATAGAGGGATTCCAAAGGATGGCAACTAAAATGGTGCAGGGTCTGCAAGAGAAGCCATAAGAGGAGAGACTAAAGGAGCTTAATATGTATGTCTGAGGAAAGGAGGGAGAGGGGGGACATGATAGAAACTTTTAAGTACCTCAGTGGAATCAAAGTCCAAGAGGGTAGCATCTTCCAGAAAAAGATGTGCAACAAGGGACACAATTTAAAGATTTGGGCAGGCGTTCAGAGGCAATGTGAGGAAGTATTTTTTCACAGAGAGGGTGGTGGACACATGGAACAGCCTTCCTGAGGAGGTTGTGGGGTCTAAAACTGTGGGAGAATTCAAGAATACATGGGACAGACATAAGGCAATTCTTGTGGGTGGTAAGAAGAAATAGGCTGTTGGTTAACTAGGATCTGTAGCTTATCCTGTAGGTAAGGAAATGAGCAGACTAGGTGGGCCAAGTGGTCCTTATCTGCCGTCAGTCTATGTTTCTATCTCATATTGGGTCTCCTCAACCCAGGGTACAATCCTTTTGGAGTCTTGGAGAGGGAAGGAGGACCCAAGGTGCCTAGGCACTGCAAACTTTTGAACCGTTCTCATCGCCTCTGAATGAAGATCCGGCTGGACGGCCAGGGAAGAGTGCCCTGGAGGGCTCAATGCCAAAAAGCCCTCCTGGGCATCGACAGAGGCATGCAGAGCTGGGTCCCAATGAGGAAGAGTATTTCCCTAGTGGAGGAATAACAGCAAGGAAGTATACCACTGTCACATGCCCCCATTCCGATAACTGTGCCGACAGCATTCAGACTGAGGAGAAAGCACCACAGTAAGGCCAATAGTGGCTGGATACTGAACGGCTGTGACCGGGTGGGATGGGGAAGGGAATGACCCCTGCTCTGTAGGCCAACCGACCATTCAAAGTCGGTAGAGCAGAGCGTACACGGACCTGTGATGAAGAGGTCATGATGGTGGGGATAGGACCGATGACCGTGACGGTCGCTGACCCTAAGCCAGCTGTGTGATGACTGGCCTGCCGCAGCCCAGAAAGGGCTGGTAGAAGAAACCTATCTCATGCCTCCACCAGTCAAGGAAGGCCTGAAGAGCACTCTACCGTGTGGGGCCTGAAGGAAGCAAAGACCATCACAGCAGAAAAGAGTCAGAGCTGAAGCTACTGTCAGGGAGCTCAGACACACAGTAGGGACAGGGAGTTCCACCGGGGGGAGGGTGGGGGCTGGATTGGGCCTCCCCCTATAAAGAGCCAAGAACACAGTTGGCAACTGCAGGAAAGGTGAAGCCCCAAAGGGCACCCGCTCCATTCCTGCAGCTGAAAGATCCAAGGAAGGAGAGCACAGCCATCCTCAAGGTGCCACCAGGAGGAAAGTCGTGGCTGCCGGAACAGCTGACAGGCAATATGGAGTGACCGATCCTGAAGCAGTCAGTGCTGCACCCTGAGGTGCAGCTGACCGAAATTGCCTTAAACTGCGCAACATACTGAAACGCAAAAGAAAATAAAAGGAAAACCTCTGGTGGTCAACTGTAACGATGAAGCTTCCACAGAGTCTGTGCAAACAGGTGGACAGCGGGAAAAAAACTGAGGAGCGAGTGGGGCCACCCAAGTATACATGTGATATGTGACGGGGGCATGATGTCGGCATGGGCAGCCCTTAGTGGACTGCTACAGAAAAAAAGCTTCCATGGGATCCAAGCGCCTGTCAGCTAAGTTCCATAGGTGTGACCTGATGAGAGATATCCCTGAATATCCAGAGGTACCACCAGTGAGATGGACAAACACGTCCTGGAGGTCCAGGGAGCAGAAACCACAAGCCCTGCTCCAGAGGTGATATAATCTGGTTCAGTGTGACTATCCTGTACTGGTGCTTCCTTAGAAACTGGTTCAGATCGTGAAGATCTAGTATGGGGCACCAACCCCCATCCATTCCGAGACCAGAAGCACCTGAACATGTACCCGACTTGTCAGGGCATCTGGTACATGGGCTATGGCACCTTTTGAGAGGAGCTGAGCAGTGTCCTCCCCGAGGGCAGACAGTGTCCTGCGGCAATGAAGACCACCTTGGAGTGTGGGATCGGTAAGGTGGAAGGGTCTCAAGATCAAGCATCAACCCTCTGCTGATCACCTCGAGGACTCACTTGTCTATAGTAATGATGGACCAGTGAAGCACACCCCCCCCCCCCAAAAGTCAGAAACTGGACAGGAAATAAGTGAGCATCCTCTGACCAGCTTTGGAGGGGGTACCAGTTGCAAAGGCCAGAGGGGCACCATTTCCCCTACCCCTGCCTTTTTTGAGCCCCTGGCTGGAGAACTTGGAACTGCCCCTGCTGGTGCTGTTGCTGCTGAGGCTGAAAGGGCTGAAACTGAATGGCCTTCTTTTGTTTCTGGCCTTTCTGGGATGAAGCCACAGAAACCAGGATGGTACTGGACTTCTCAATCCTCGTAAGATGCCCATCCACCCCACATCAGCAAACTTGTGCTAAATGTCTGCCGTGAAGATGGAGATCTTCAGCCAGGTCCTGCAACATATCGTGACAGCCGCTGCCATGGCACAGGCACAGAACTTGCCACTGTCCAAGGCAGTCTAGCGAGCACTTGACCTTGGTCTCAGATGACCTTTAACCGGAGCTGCTTGTCAGCAAGCAAGTAAGGGAGGACATTACAGAATATGCCCAGCAGGGAGTGACCAAAGTGGGTCATCATCAAGACAGCCTGCCAGCCAGCCGGTGCAGCGGTAGGGCTGCCACTCGCAATACCAGCGACCCAGGTTCGGGAACGGACTCTGGCAGCTGGGGGGCCGGGGGAGAGGATAGCGCCCAGAGGCTGCTTTCCTCCTCCAGGTGGGGTGGGATGCTGGTCCCGCTGCGATACCGCCACCTGGGTGACCACAAGTGGAGCGGTAGGGCTACCACTCGCAATACCAGCGACCCAGGTTCGGGAACGGACTCTGGCAGCTGGGGGGCCGGGGGAGAGGATAGAGCGCCCAGAGGCTGCTCTCCTCCTCCAGGTGGGGTAGGATGCTGGTCGCGCTGCGATACCGCCACCTGGGTGACCACAAGTGGAGGTGCAGCTAAAAGGACAACATGTAGTAGGGAGGAAGAACGTCTGCCAGGTGTCGGAGCATCGGCACGTTGCGACGTGCGTTGCTCCTAGGCTCTCCATGCGTGCAGACATCCTGTGGGCCTGGCGAAACAGGGAAAGACCCGTGGTGCTCCCTATGGGCTGAGCTTCAGGGCCCGTCGATGAAGGTAACTGATCCCGATGAAACACAGACACTTTCCGGGCGGAGAGGGGGCCCGCCTCGTACCCGCCTGGGGTCAACCAAACCAGGATTGGGGGGGGTGGCTGCACCTGAAACTGGCAGATGAGCAGGGACGCATAAAGGCCATAGGAGACTCCTGAAAGTAAGGAAGCACCGTGGAGAGACAAGGGGGGCACAAAAATAGAATATAAAAAATAAAAAAAAAGAGCCTGCCTGACGAAGACCCAAGGGAGAATGTGGCACAGACTTCCTTAGCCGCATAGTCAAGCTTCTTTGACTCTTGTCACGGGAACATGTCCACATCCCTAGTATTGCCAGATTTCTGGAAAACAGAATCTGAGATTAGACCCTCAGTCCAGGGGTGGTTGAAAAATCCAAGCAAGGAGCCAGTAGGGACTGCATACTTGCGGACCATACGGACTGAGGGTGCGAGGCAGGTAGCTAGTCCCAGAATGGCCTCGGCCATGGGAAAGGCAACCCATGGGGATTTGGACTTATCCAGGATGTCTGCGAACAGGTAACTCAGTCCTCTTCTGAACTGGCTCCAAAGAAATGTTCATGGACTCCAACATAAGTTGGAGAAATGCCCCAAAGGACACCAGTCTGTGGTCGGTGGTCAGTTCCTCGATCAATTCCTGGTCAAACATATATGTCCTGCCTGGAGGATGCATCAGAGTCATCCGAGGACTCTTCAAAGACAGCCCATAGTCACTTACCACTATGGACCACCGTGGCATCAGCAGAGTGGGTCATTTCCACTAACAACCAGCCAGGCAAGCCAGTGTCCAGAGTCCTTCATAGGAGCTCCCAAACGGGCTACTGTGGAGAGATGCATGTCCGGGAGAACTGTCATGTGGACTAGTTTGGGCTTAATCTGTACTGGCTAGTCAAACATAGGGATCACTGGTAGAGTCCTACCTGGCCCCAAGGACCACTTCCTTCCAGAGGAGCTCCTCGTAAGGCCAACACATCCGCCAGGGCAGCCTTTCCTCAGAGGACAAACAGCGTAGATGGAGACACCCTCTGGTCAAGCAGGAGTGAGAACTCTAGGAGCGCCTCAACCTGTACCTCGACCGACAACCCAGGGGTATGTCAAGGAGACGAGACTGGAGTTGCAGTGTAAATCAGCTGCACCCGATTCAGCTGTAAGACCCTGAAAATCTTTACTGTCTGATTGACCGTTGTCAAGGTCAGCAAGCCCGATGGGGGTTTCATGGATCTAGCGACATTCCCTGGCCAAAGGGGGTTCGGTTAAAGCAGAGTGCTCGACAAGCATTGAGTAGCCATGGAGTCGGAGGAGTGTGATCTTTCCTGGTCCTATGACTGAGCAGTGTTTTACTCTTGTGCTTCTTACTGTGGTAGGCAGTGCTCTCCCTGAAGATCTTGAGTGCCCACTTATCGCAGAGCTTCCCCAAGAAGTATTCTCTGATGGAAGATGGAAGCATTGCCAAGATAGACAAGGTGCCCACTGTGGCCTCAGCTGCCACCTCTTCCATTGCTGCTAGCTGCACTGCAGACCCTGCCGCAGTGGAGACTGCCTTGTGAGCACTCATGGCCTGAAATTCTGGGTCTTGATCGGTCAGCTGAGGAGAAAGCCAGCCTTCTGTCTGAGTGAGGACAGGAGCATCATTTGGCAGTGGCTGCAACCAGCAATGTTGAGTCGTTCCCAGGCAGTTTACGGGCACGATATGTCAACATGTGTCGGTTTGTCCGCGATTTCTGCCGGAACGAGATACAATGTTTGAAGCCAGGCATGCGCTTTGCTTCTTTGTGCTCCATGTTGGTAATCAGAGGTCGAGAGAGGGGCCAAGGAATGTACAAAATGTTTGAGAAAGTTGAAGTTGCTAAGTGTGCCACTGGTACACTTACTAGACCCTACAACGCACAGAGCTGCAAAGGACAAAACCAAACTTTCAGTGGAAAGGAAGATCTGACACCACGGAGCAGAGGCGAGGGATATACCACTGGGGTGGTGGGAGAAACTTTACATAAAGACATTCTGGTGAATCAGCTCATAAGAAAAGAACTGCCAATGTGTGGATATGCGAAACATACCACGGCTATGTTTTCAGACGCCACCCATACAGATAAGGGACTCAAGTCTCAATGGACCAGAGACCCCTGATCCTGTGACAGCAGGCACCGACCCATGGGTAAGGGCAAAGAATTCTTCATCGCCAAATGTCGTAGGAGTGGAAACCATACCTGGCAAGGCCACAGAGGAGTTATGGGAATGAGTAACATTCTCCAATCTTGGCTTCAGCAGAACCCTCTGTATGAAAGGAATAGGGGAGATAATATACTTTATTTTTAATGTGCCTCTCATATGTTAAGGCGCAATACAATTAAAACAGTTAGATAAAACAATCTTATAATCCCATTAAAATTCACAGTATAATCAAAATCTACAATCTTCACCACCATAGGCCTTTTCCCACAAAAACGTTTTTAAGGCCTGTTTGTTTGAGATGTATACAGCGGTTTCCTTTAAGAGAGGGACAATGTGCCTCACCAAAATACTCCAGGCCTTGAAGCGAGCAAGCAAAACTGCAGCTGTTCAGACACAAGGGTGCCCTCTTTCCCAGGGATAAACGAAACAAAAACTGAGTACTTTCTGCAGTCTTTGGTATGATTCACATGGTCTCACAGTAGCCTATGAACATCTAAAGTATGAAGCAGTGCCTAACCCTGATTGGCATGCTCAGGGTAATACAGAAAGGTTGTTGTTTCATTCAATGTAAACTCAGATACCACTTTTGGTAAAAACTCTAGAATTCTTATGCAAAGAAACTGTGAAAAATCAAATGCGGAGGCTCACACAGAGCCCGAAATCCTTAGAGCAGAAGTGACTGCAATTAAAAACAGCATTTTCCATGACAAGAAACAAAGGACACAGTTTATTGTTCTGGCAGACGCAGTGGCTCCTGTACCTCAACTGCACTTGTTCAGTGAGGGTGCCTGCCTTTTCCTGTGGCAAGAAGGCATACCCCTTGTTCATGTCCAGTACTGCCCAAATGTATTGAAGGCCATGGCACGGGGTCTGCAATGACTCTGGCACATTCATGTTATCCCTAAGGCCTCAAATCTGCATCGTTCGGGGATGGATGTGAAGAAAAGCTCCCTGGAATTGACCTTCAAGGGCCAATCATCCCCGATAAGGGAAGACAAAAAAAAATATATAAAAATTTCCCTGCAAAGGGCTGCCACAATCAGTGCTAAGCGTCTGTTAAATACCCATGGTGCTGAGAAGTCAAATGGCAACACTCAAAACTGACAGTGCCTGCCTTCCAGCATGAAGCAAAGGTATTGTCTGTGACACTGTCTCATCCTGACTTGTCTTTACATTTGCTACACTGCCTTGAATAGCTTGTCAAACTTCCTTTGTGTCTATTTGCACGTAATTATATACCGTTCTGTCACTGACCTTTAACTTGTACTGAATTAAGCCTGTAATCATATTTATGTCTAACATATAGCTCTGTACCTATGTAAGCCCACATTTATCTGTACTATGTAACTGACTATGCAAGGTCTATGTTAAGTATTCTTCCAGGTCATATCTGAAAATTAACCACTTGATCTAGCGTACTTACCTGGTAAATAAAAACTAAATAAATATTAAAGTATGAATCCTTCATGTCCAGTGAACAGAGCCAGTTCCCTGTTTGCAAGAGGGGAATAAGGGCAAGCAGAGACGCTATTCAAAACTTTTTGTATTCAATGTAAAGACTGAAGTCTCTGAGGACCAGCACAAGACGTAAATCTCATGTCCACCTTAGTACTAGGAAGTATTAGGAATAGACCCATTCATTCCCATCATGTGTGTGTGTGTGTGTGTGTGTGTGTGTGTGTGTGTGTGTGGGGAAGAAAGAAAAAATTACTCACCTTAGTAATTGCTTTTCTTCTCATGGAGTCTTGCTATATTATAACAATAGCAGTCAGCCACTGCAGCTGAACTGCCCCGGAGAGGAAGGAGTTAACTCCAGAGATCTGAGTTCTACAGCGAGGGCGTTGTGCTAAAAGTTTCCATCTGGCCAGTTTCAAATGAAACTGTCAGATCTTTACTGAAGCTAACACTAAGCAACAAGTCTGTGTGGAAAGCTCTACACTAGCCAAATGGCTACCTACTAGTAGTAGTAATAACAACAATATAAACAATAATAGAAACACCAATAACCATAATAACAATGAATAATGGTATTATTATTATTAGTTTTCCCCTTGACAAGCACCATTAGGACCCCCTTCCCCAAAGACTCAAGTCCAGGAAGGGGCCAATATAATACCTAAGCGAACAACCTAGTACCTAACCCTAAAAGAAAGAGGTAAAGGGAAAAACTACAATGGCATGACACAGTGCTTGCACTAATTTGCCACCCTACCCAAGTAGAAGTTCTGAGAGGGCAGGAGGAGGGTGGTTATAATATAGCAAGACTCCATGAGAAGAAAAGCAATTACTAAGGTGAGTAATTTTTCTTCAAACACCATGAAGTCTTGCTATATTATAACAATAGCAGATTACAAAGCAGTACCTCCATGGAGGAGGGTCAGGACCTACTTAGGAAATAGGCTCTGAAGCACAGCTGTACCAAACCGAGCATCTCTCCTGGACTGGACATCCAGGAATAATGCTTGGTAAAAGTGTGAACTGTCTTCCAGGTAGCAAGCTTGACAAATTTCCAGAATGGGAATGTCTCTAGCAGCAGCTAGAGGCATGGCTGTACCCTGGTGGGTGGGCCCTCAGTCCTGAGGGGGGTTCTCTACCTAGTTTTTGGTAACAAAATTGGATACAAGAGACAATCCACCTTGCAATTGTCCTCTTAGTGGCAGGTTTCCCTTGCCAACCTCGCCATAAGTAAGGAAGAGTTGGAGGGATTCGAACCTGTGACCCTTGGTGCGTTCCAAATAGTAGCTTAAGGCTCTTTTGATGTCCAAGCTGTGCAGTCTCCTCTCACCTGAGGAAGAATGCTCAGTGAAAAATACTGGGAGAGAGATGGATTGGTTCAGGTGGAAATCTGAAACCACCTTAGCAAAACTTTCTATTAGTCCTGAGGACTACCTTATCTCTGTGGAAAGAAAAATCTTCTTCCACTGACAGGGTCTGTAATTCACTTATGCCTCTGGCGAAGTGATAGCCACTAGGAAAACAGTTTTCCAAGTTAGATACTTGAGCTCTGCTGAGGACAGAGGCTCAAAGGAGGTTGCATTAACTGAGCAATGCAAACATTAGGTCCCAGGCAGGAGCTGGTTCCCGAAAAGGGGGGTTAGTATGAAGTAACCCTTTAAAAAACTTGGAAAACACAAGGTGAGAAGAAAGGGAGGCAGGCTTCCCTGCTGACACAAAAGCAGAGACAGCTGCCAGATGAACCTTCAAGGTAGCTGGCCTAAGGCCTAGGGAATTTAAATGGACCAAATAGTCCAATAAGATCAGCGGATTCTGGAATAATCTGCCTCTCAGAGCACCAGATGGAAAACCTCTTCCACTTAGAATTGTAAGTGGCCCTAGTGGAAGGCTTCCTTGAAGCCTTTAAAATATCCAGGACACCTTGAGAAAGGTGTAAATCAGCAAATTCTAACTCCTCAAGAGCCAGGCCTTGAGATGGAGGGATTTGAGGTCCGGATACCACACTGTCCCCTGTGCACAGGCCAGCAAGTCGTGGACTCTGGGCAGGCTCAGGGCAGGGTGGACTGTCAAGGACAGAAGCAGAGGGTACCAGGGCTGTCTGGCCCAATCTGGGGCAATCAGAATCACTCTGCAGGGTTGAGATCTGATTTTCACTAGTACCCTGAAAAGAAGAGGAATGGGGGGGAAAGGCATGCAGGAACTTCCCTTTCCAGTCCAACAGAAAGGCGTCCAGGGGGACTGAGCCCAGCACTGGAGGCCTGCAACAAAATAGAGGAAGTTGGTGGTTGTCTGGGGCTGTGAAAAGATCTATCTGAGGGGTGCCCCATCTGGCAAAGACAGACCCCAGCACCTGTGGATTCAGTGCACATTCGTGATGGCCCTGAGAAATTCTGCTGAGGGCATCCGCCAGGACATTGTCCTTCCCTGGGAGGTGAACTGCTATCAGGGAGGTGTTCAGGGAGTAGGCCAGAGACCACAACTTCATTGCTTCGGTGCACAAGGCTGATGACCGAGTGCCCCCTTGTTTGCTGATGTACCACATTGTGGTGGTGTTGTCTGTCCTGACTTGAACCACTTTGTTCTGGACAGAAACTGAAAATACCTGAAGAGCTAAAAAGACAGCTCTGAGTTCCAAAAGATTGATGTGGAGCAGAGATTCCTGAGGAGACCACACTCCCTGAGTGGACAGGTCGCCCAAGTGAGCTCCCCACCCTAACAGGGAGGCATCCGTGGGGAGGGTGAGGGAGTGGGAAATGGGAATGAAGGGAACCCCTTGTTTTAGATTGCTTCGGTCCTGCCACCAGTGGAGGGCCAGGATCAGAGTTTGAGTCACTGGGACCAATTTGGAAAGGGGTCCTTCCTTTGAGACCAATAGGCCCTCAAATGGAACTGAATGTCCCTCATCTGAATCTTGCTCCTTGCACTACAGCTGTGGAAGCAGCCATGTGCCCCAGGAGTTGCAGAAAATGCCTTGCTGGTGGGAGACTCTTGAGGGTAAAGGAGGATGCCAGGGCAATGAGTCTGTCTACCCTTTCCGAGGGAAGAAATGCCCTGGCTAACTTTGTGTTCAATTCTGCACCTATGAAAGTTAGGACCTGAACTGTTCCAGAACTGACTTTGTAAATTTAGCAGGAATCCCAGGGAAGTGAGAAGCTGCTGGGTGACTTGCAAGTGGGATTTCACCTGATCTGGAGACTGACCCACAATGAGCCAGTCGTCCAGGTAGGGAAACACAGCAACCCCTTGCCTTCATAAGTGAGCGACTACCACAGCTAGACATTTTGTGAATACCCTTGGCGCAGAGGTAAGGCCGAAAGGCATTGCCCTGAACTGGTAGTGGCCTGAGGGCAGTTCGAACCTGAGGTACTTTCGGTGAGAAGGCCTGATCAGAACATGAAAATAGGCATCCTTGAGGTCCAGGGAAGCTAGCCAGTCCCCTGGCCTTAGAAAAGGCAATATCATTGCCAGAGTCAACACTTTGAACTTTGGTTTCAAAAGATGCTTGTTCAGGTACCTTAAATCTAGAATGGGCCGCCATTCTCCTGTCTTTTTTGGGGTAAGAAAGTATCTTGAATATAGCCCCTTGCCCTGATGGTAAGGAGGGACCCTTTCCACTGCTTTGCAGTCCAGAAGAGAAGAAACCTCTGCTTCCAAAGCAAGGGCTTCTGAAGGATTTGTAGGAAAATGTCTGGCTCTCATCTTTGGAAACTGATTGAAGCTGAGAACCAGACCCTGGTTTATTACCTCCAGAACCCATCTGTCCGAAGTTAAGGACAGCCAGTTCTGGCTGAAATAAGCTAACCTGCCCCCCACTGGTACAGGAGAATCGGCCCTGGGCACCCATCCAGGGTGCCTGCTTGGCAGCCTTAGGCTGAAGGAGGTGACAGTTTACTTGTGCCTCGTCTACCCCTGCCTCTGGAAGAAACCCCTCTGCGCAAAAGCAGAGGCGGCTTGAAATTGGTAAAAAGGCCTGTGGAAAGGCCTGCCCCTACCTCTGGGAGCGTGCCTTTGTGGAGTGGCATGCCTCTCCTTAGCCTGGGCACTTTTGCAGGTAGTTCTGTATTCATCCATCTTTTTCATATAGTTTTCTCTTTGTTCCCCAAACAGAGAATTTCCCACTACAGGAAAATCCATAGCCTTTGACTGAGTACAGATTAGTGCATCTGAGCCATGCCAACCTACGGAAAGCTACAGAAGTGGCCATGACCCTAGAGGAGACATCATCAACATCAACAGCAGTATGAAATTGAACTTTAGAGGCTTCAATGCCATCAGCAGCCACCTGTTCCAACTCACTAGCTAGAAGCTGGCCATGGGCCTGCTTGGCTAACTGCAATATTGTGTCCCATCTAGATTTCTGATATCTAGCTACATAAGCCATATAATTTGCCTGCCTGAGTCCCAAAGAAGCTGCCATATACTGTTTTTCGCCATGGCATCAATCTTCCTGAATCCTTATCAGGAGGATGTGAGGCCAGGTGAATATTAGCCTTGTCACAGGCTGCAGCTTGTACCACACCTACATGACTACACTGTTCAGTGAGGAAGTCTGTATCAGAGCTCGACAAAGATACCTTCTGTCCATTTTTTATCCACAGGAGGGACAGAAGAGGATTTTTTAAATCTTGTTGTTTGCTTCCTAAATGACTTATGCAAAGGAATAGACAACCTCTAGACTCTGGTATATCCATCATTTCTACATAATCAGGCTCCTCTTGCTCATCCACAGCCTCCTCTAAAGGAAGCTGGAGGGTTTCCAACCTTTTGTAAAACATAAAATGAGAAGGGACTCAGACAGAATAGGAGGAGATTCTAAAGGTCTGTCTGGAGAAATGTCCGTTCAATGGGCACTTCCAGACCCTCCCAGCCACACATATATTGATCAAATTCCTCCTCCCCCTCCTGTGGTTCATAAAATTCCTCAACATCATACTCCTGAACCACTGGAACTGAACGAACCAACCTCTTACCAACTGTTGGTGGTTCGACAGGTCCCTGAGACAGTGACTGGACAATCTGAATGGCTTTAGCCATCTCTGCAGCAGTTGGAGAGACAATTTTGGACTCCAAACCTACTGATTTCTTTGTCTTTTAACTGGGACTGGTTCATCTGAACCAGCCTTCTTTGCCCGAGAAGTCTCGCCCTGGTCAGAGGGCACCTCTGGTCCAGTGGGTGCTGGACCGACTGGCCATCCGGTCAGCGGACTTTTTGGCCTCTTGCTCCCTGAGCCGGCCCAACTCTTTCCAGGGTGGCTGCAGGAAAATTTCTACACACCTGGCAGCCTGACAGGAGGTGGTCAGCCTCAGACAATAGACACAAGTGGTGTGTGGGTCAGCCTTGGCAAAGGCTTCCCCACAGACATCACAGTGTTGAAACCCAGTGGCCCGGTTTTTCTTTGGGTTTCTCAGAGACATAATGCCAGCCTAACCAAAAACTTGCCCTTTTGATGGCAGTGCCAGGCAAGACACCCTTATCGGTTCCTAACCGTGTCACGGGTATTTGAAAAAACCTATTTAAAAACCAGGTTTTTTTTAGAACCGATAAGAACCGGGAACCGCACTCTAAAAGCCCAACCAAACACTTCAAAACGTTAAAATCAGCAAACCGATCGGTTCAAAACCGAACCTATAATTGAATTTCCACACAGACTTTAAATTTGTACTTATGGTTTACCAGATAGAGCTTTTAACCGAAATGCGGTAAAATAAATACTTTTTGCTGGTTCAAATGAACCGAAAAATACTCGCTTGAACTGAGAATGAACCGAGCTGAAGGAGCTGATCTCCGGAGCGACTGTTCAGTGGAGCGGAGTGAAGAATCTGACAGTTTCATTTGAAACTGGCCAGATAGAGCTTTGGCACAGCGCCCTCGCGTTGTAGAACTCCAGATCCTCTGGAGTTAACTCCTTCCTCTCCGGGGCAGTTCAGCTGCAGTGGCTGACTGCTATTGTTATAATATAGCAAGACTTCATGGTGTTTGAACAGGTTCAATAGCATGTTTTTAAACAAGGTCCAAGCTTCCTCTTTTAGAGGGGCCAAGTGGCCTGGAGGGTAAGAGGAAGGGGGCAAAGGATAAATTGGAGGAGTTTCTATCAATTCCAGAGCATGCCTCTTCTATTATTTCCAGGACCCTCTTGTCTGTAGTGATCTCCCTCCACTGCTTTAGATGGAGATCTGTTCCCCTTCTCTCACTCCTGGAGGCAATAGCTGGGGGTGTGTGATGAGATTTAGGAGGAACTGGGGCCGCTGGGACAGATTCCTTTGGGCGCTTTTGCATGGGCACCAGGGGGATGGATCTGAGAGGGTACGACTACCTCTACCATGGGACTGCTGACAGCACATGCAATTACCTCTAGCAGCAGACCTACAAAAAAGATCCAGTACCAGGCCCTCTGGTGAGCACAGAATAAAGGGGGTTCACACAGACCTTAAAGTAATTTTGGAAAACTGAAGATCACAACATGCATTTTCAACATCACTGCCAAATAGTTTGGAGCCCATGAAAGGAGCATTGAAAACAGCCTGTTGAACATTAGTAGCAAAACCGGCTACTCTGAGCCAGGCATAATGTCTAATGCAGATACCAGAGGCTGCAGCCCTGGCAGAGGCATCCGACATATCATATATGCTGAGCCTAGCAAATGTCTGCCAACATTAGGACCAGGTGACATGGTTTTAAGCGAGTTGGTCTTGGCAGGACAATCAGGTAAATCCTGTACTGCAGAATACCGAGGCATAAGTACGAAGGGGTGGTGGTTGGAGCGTAGCTTAGACATCCAGCCAACAACATTGTTCCAGTGGCACGTCAGAGCGGAGTTAGGAGCTATACCACCTGGTGGTGGTAGGAGCTTTTAGCTTGAAGACATCTGGCCAATAACATTATTCCAGTGGACCCGCTAGTGTGGGCAAGTGAACCATATCCACACGCTTATAACTGTTTTTATGCAAATGTCCTCAGTAATAAAAAATAAGTGGTGCTAAATACATAACATTAATGAAATAAAGTGTACAGTGTTTAAATGTTATATTTTAAAATGTTTTCTTGGATGCAAGAAAACAGTTCATCTAATCTTACTAGTGTGTTATAGCTAAATCCACTAGCTTCTACCAAGCTAAACTTTCAGCATATTTTTTTTGCAAGAATGCATTCCAATTGTCAGCATTTCCTTGACAGGAACCCTTCCAGGTCTATTCTGTGGTTCAGATGTCTGAAAAGCAGGAAAGAAGGTTACAGAGGGACAACTGTCAGTATAAAATTTATAACGCATTTTCCCCAAACAGTGTGGCAAATATTCCCCTGTTAAGCACAAGACAGAACTATGACCCAACCAGCTGAAACGTCTTCATTCACAAAATTTAATAAATAAATTACCTAGAGTGTAGAGGTGGACCTTCTTGTCAGTGAAGTAAGCCTTCAGATCTGCATCAGGGCGCCTAGCATGCTTTTCCTCAAACTCGCCAGTTTTGGGGTTCTTATGTCTGAAGATAAAGTGCAGCTTGTAGTCTTCACCACACTTGTCTGGACCAAACATGATAGTGTAGGGAGTCTTGTCATAAAAGTTGTCCAGGTGTAAATTAAGGAGGGTCGAACAGGTTTAAGAAACTGTATTTTGCACTACAGCATTCTCCTAAAGAGAAACTGCAATCGATTCCAGTGGCTCTTAATAAAGATTAGTTCTGCTACTTTTTTCATGGACAGTTTGGTCATTCAATTTCATTTAGTAAACCAAATGGCTATGGTGTTTGCCATCTACAATTTTATCATGAACAATACATGTACCTACACCCAGGGCTTCACATAACATGACTTTCTCAATTTCATTGACTGCCCCTCTGGCACCAGTCTTCCTGCACCGAGCCGCGTCACCCACCTTCCCTGGAACTTCTCTCCACCACATTACCTGGATCAGCATCTGGTGGGTGGCTGCCTGCCTCAGTCAGCGGTGCAGGACCTGCATGGGTATCTGTTTATCCTGGCCCCCCCCCAGGGTAGCCAGTATGCAACAACACATGCCACTAGTGTGCAAAAGCACTAGCAGCATCCCTTTTCTTCTGCTGCAAATCAGGTGGTAGTCAAGTAGTGGGATGTGGCAAATGCCTCACACCGCTACATGGCCTCCAAGCGGTAGCACTAATACTGCTCTAATGGGCCTGCCCTCGTAACCTGTATTTTGAACATACAAAACAGGGTCCACAATAACCATTAGGACCAATTTTATATCCCTGCAACTAGGTTCCAAGCATTTTCTTTTTTGGCACTGAGAATTCCTATGAGAAAGTTGCTCTCTGGGTTCCGACAAACCTGACATTCAGGGAATTCATCTCCACAAAAAAAGGAAAAGTACTTATAATTCCAGATGCTAGAGAATACATTTTCCATAGAGCACCACTTCAGTCCAAGCCAGAGGCAGTAAAGTACAGTTACGTAAAAACTTACCGTAACAGTATATCCTTACCGTAACAGTATATCTTAGAGAGGTTCTTGCAGTAGGTATTCACATATAGGACCGACCCGCCAGGCGTCATGACCACACAGAAACTTTGCTAGCAGTGTCTGGCGGGGGACCATCCACCCGTCACGTGACTAACGTCAGCATGACCCTATATAGTGCGCAGTCCCCATGCTCGCCTTCCAGTTTTCCTGTTGGAGACCTCCAAGGAGGCGCAACAGGAGAAAGGAAAAGAGGCTCCAGGAGCCCAAAACGAATTAATTGTCAAAGAGCAGCAAACAAGTTCGGGGGAAGGAGGGAGGGAAAATGGTTACCTACTGCAAGAGCCTCTATCGAAAATCTGTTATGGTAAAGCTCTTACATAACTGTACTATCTTACTTCGAGAGGGCTCCTACCGTAGGTAATCACCTTGAGGACTAAGTCCCGAGCATTGTGAATTAAGAGAAACTGAAACATGGGATGAAGGAAACTGCAGGAAAGGCAGAACAATTCAGGAAAGGAGATCCTGGAGGGCAGCTCGGCCAAAACCTGCCCTGCCCCTAGAGGCAATGTCCAAACTGTATGGATTCAAGACAGTGTGAACAGAACTCCACAAACATAAGCAGCTGACAATCCTGAAACAAGTGACAGAGGTAGCAATACTTTCAGAAGAATGCCCCTAAACCTCCCACAGGGAAGTTGCATCATACATCGGATAACAAAAAAAATACAGGTTACTCACCTGTAACAGGAGTTCTAGGAATGGTATATGTTGTTCATCCACACTTATTGGCAGGTTCCTTGCCGCTTTAACTCTTGCCGGAAGGTCTTCAAGCTGGCTCCTCCACCCACCGGGTGGTAAAATCTTGGCTCCGCCCCATGGCGTCAGATCTGGCCCGCTGGAAGCTCAGGTAGTGCGTCGAGCGGGAGGTCGGGTGGATGTAGGGATGAACAACATATATCATTCCTAGAACTCCTGTTACATGTGAGTAACCTGTATTTCTAGGGACATGGATATGTTGTTCATCCACACTTATTGACAGACTCCTAGCAGTTCTCCCGGAGGAGGGAGGCAAGGCGCACACCCCCTACTCAGGGAATAAAGACTGGAGAACAGAGGCCCAAAAACCAGCATCCCGGCGTGACTCAAGGTCGATGTGGTAATGGGTAATAAAGGTGTGTGCTGTCTTGCAGGTAGCAGCCCTGCAGATTTCCTGGATAGGGACGTCCCTGGAAGCAGCCACCGATGCAGCAGTATGACGGGTAGAATGAGCTCTTATCCCTCTGGGAGGCTCCATGCCCGCCAACTTATAGCAGAGATCTATGCAGGAGGTGACCCACCTGCCTATCGTCCGCTTGGCTGCAGGTCTGCCAGATGCGGCTTCAGCGTAGGTGACAAACAGCTGGCGAACCTCTCCCCGAATTTCAGCCGTGTGCTCCTTATATAAGCGATCGCCCTTCTAGGGTCCAAAGTATGGAGCCTGTATTCGGCCTCCGAGGTGTGATTGGGGTAGAACACCGGCAGAGTCAACACCTGGTTAAGGTAAAACTCCGACACCACCTTCGGAGGAATTTGGGTGAAAGGTCTCTTTGTCGCCCTGTGGAAGACCAGGTAAGGAGACTCAATGCAGAGCGCCTGAGTTCTCCCATCCTTCTGGCTGACATGATAGCCACCAAGAAGGCGGTCTTCCACGACAGGTGAGAGAGTTCACACCTGTGCATTGGTTCAATGGCTTGCCCATGAGCTTTGCCAATACCAGCAGTAAATCCCACGGAGGTGGAGGTTCTCGACCAGAGGGAAATGTGATCAAGGCCTTTGAAAAGCGCCAGACCACCTTCTCCTCTGCCACCGACTGCTCCCAGTCCGCGCCAGTAAGCAGAGATGGCTGCCAGGTGCACCCTTAAAATTTCGTCAAACCCTAAGCCCTTGACTAGAAAGGGACCATAAATAGTCCAAAATGCTTGCCAAAGAACGGAGGAAGTGTCAAGCCTTGCTGACACCAAATGGAAAATCTCTTCCATTTGAAGGCATAGCATTTTCTGTCGACTCATGCAGGGGCGCCTCAACAACATTGAGGACCTCGTCAGAAAGACCCAAGGCCTGGAACTCTAGCCGCTCAGGAACCAGGCCGTCAGGTGCAGGGATTGAAGGTCCGGATGGAACACCTTCCCTGACTGACTGAGAGCAGGTCCGGGCAAGCTGGAAGCTGCCTCGGGAGCCTGGAGCTGAGGCTGAGGGAGATCTGGGTACCAGAACTGGCGGGGCCAGTCTGGGGCTATCAGAATCACCTGCGCCTTGTCCCTCCTTGCCTTGAGAAGCACCTTGTGAATCAAGGGAAATGGGAAAAGGCGTAAAGAGGGCCCAGGGTCCACAGCCTCGAGAAGGCATCCCCCTGCAGCCCTGCTGAGGGGGGCGGGCATGAAACAGCCTCAGCTTCGCGTTCTCCCTGGAGGCAAACAGGTCCACCTGAGGTGTGCCCCAGTGGGAGAACAGATCTTGTACTACCTCCGGCAGGAGAGACCACTCGTGAGATGCAGACCCTATCCGGCTCAGGGCATCGGCCAGGGTGTTGGAGGCTCCTGCCACATGAATGGCTAGGAGATCCGCCTCCAGGCTGTGCACGAGTGACCAAATGCGGAGAGCTTCCTTGCATAGAAGCATGGAGCGCGTCCCGCCCTGGCGGTTTAGGTAGTACATGGTCGTGGTATTGTCCGTCTGGACCTGGACCACTTGACCCAAGAAACGGGAGCGAGGCGGTGAGAGCTAGGCGGACCGCTCGAGCTCCAGCAGGTTGATGTGGCATCAGGACTCCTGCTGGGACCCAGAGGTCAGGCGCTGGTGTTCCCCCAGATGGGCACCCCAACCCATCAGAGAGGCATCGGTCGATAGAGAGACCGTCGGCTCGGGCCGACAAACGGGATACCCTCCTGCAGATGAGAAGGACGGTCCACCATCGGGAGGCGTTCACATTTCCTGGGTCACTACCACTAGCTGGTCAATGGATGTGGCGTTGGTGACCACTGGCTGGCCAGTCCCCACTGAAGGGCGCATCGCCAGCGTGCCCAACGGACCACGCTGGTGCAGGCACTCATGAGACAGGAGGCAGAGGAAGTCCCGGGCGAGGCGATTGCCCAACCAGAAATGATTGGGCAAAGGAGGTAAGAACCTCGGCCCTGTCCGCGAGCGCGTTCTGCGCTCGAAGAGAGTCGAGCTCTGCCCCGATAAACAGAATCACCTGCTTCGGCTCGAGTTCCAACTTGGCCTCGATGAGAAGGCCGACTTGAGAGCAAACCTGGAGGGCCAGATCTCTGGACCGCTCCACCTCCTGTCTGGAGGGGGCTGCTATCAGCCAGTCGTCCAGGTAAGGGTACACCCGGACCCCTCGGCGCCCGCAGGAAAGCCGTCACCACTGCAATGCATTTGGTGAAGACCCTGGGAGCTGAAGACAGGCCGAAGGGCACGGCTCGGAACTCGAAGAGGGATCCCTCCGCTCGAAAGCGAGGGAATCTCCGACGTGACGGACGGATAGGGACGTGAAAGAACGCGTCCTGCAGGTCCAGAGAGCAGAACCACATGCCGTGTTCAAGAGATGGTATTATCTGCGCCAGAGTGACCATCCTGAAGGTTCGAGACCTTAGGAACTTGTTCAGGTCGTGCAGGTCGAGAATGGGGCGCCAGCCCCCCCTTCCGTTTCGGAACCAGGAAGTACCTGGACACAAACCCCGGGTCTGAGGGGGGGTCCGCTACCTCCCTGATCACCTCCTTTTGGAAGAGGAGAGCGATGTCGGCTCGACAAGCAGACAGTGAGGCTACGACCCCGAGGGCGCGACTCTGAAGGGCGGGGCCTGCTCGAATTCTAGAGGCAGGCCTTTTCCACCACCTCCAGTACCCACCTGTCCGTGGTAATAATGGACCAGGCGGAAAGGAAGTGTCGGAGCCGTCCCCCCACGGGGGGAACCAGGGGTGAGGTGACGGGGATGGGGGCAACACCCCTCAGCCCGTCACTGGGCAGGCTTGGAGGAGGGACCGGCCAGGGGACCTCCTGGGCCTTTACCTCCCTGCTTCCTGTTGGAGGAAGCCGACGGTTTGGGATGCCAAGCCTGAGCCTGCTGTCCCTGACGTTGCTGGGCCGGGCGCACCGGGGGCGCAGAAGGACGAAAGGGCTTAGGCTGTGGCTTGCGGCCTTTGTCCTTCTGGGCGGAAGAGACAGAGTCAGGTAGCATTGGACTTGTTGATCCTCTGCAGGTGACCTTCAGCCCAGGGCCGAAGAGGTCAGATCCCAAAAGGAACATCTGCCAACTTGTGCTGGGTATCCGAGTAAAGTTGGATATCCTCAGCCAAGCCCGGCGACACATGGCCACTACGGCGCCACAGACCTGGCACATAGGTCCCCAATGTCTAAAGCAGTCTGGAGCTGCTGTTTGGCCACTGCCCTGGTCCGCGCACTGCCTGACCGTAGTCTGCAGTCATGGCGGAAGATGAGGGACGACCTCATCCAGGGAGCCCAACAGGGCATGAGAAAAATATGCCATGAGGGCGGCCGAGCTTGGCCTGGGAAGACCGAGAGAGGACACAGCATAGACTCTCGCCCGGCATAATCCAATTTCTTGATTCCTTGTGGGAGGATTGTCCCACATCCCTGGCGTTTCGCGCGTTGAAAAGCGCTGTCGGTAACTCAACCCCCTCAGCAGAGGGTGTTCCAAAACCGGACAAGGAACGGTAGGACGCATACTTCCTGGCCATCCCCTGGCCGGCGCGGGGCAGGAAGCAGGCGCTGGCTCAAGGCGGACCACTATGGCCTCGACCAGCCGGAAAAGCCTCCGTGGGGGAATCCTCGGTCCAGAATCTCCGTGAGGGGATACCTGGCCCATTTAGAACGTGGTTCGGAAGCTCCATCCCGGTGGACCTCGGGAGATGAGTCAGGCAATCCTAGGAAGGACGACGGGCTGTCACTCCACTGACTGTCCTCCTGAGGACCCAAGTCCATTCGCTTGGAGAAAAGGGAGGAATCATCCCTGACTAGGAAGAGTCCTCAAAGAAGCTGCCTCAGGCTCTGAGCAACCTCCCACCTGCCGAGGTTTATCGGAGTGAGGGTGACAGACAGCCTATGGGGCAGTCCCTGAGCCGACCGGTATTTTGGTCGGAGCCCCAAATAACGGCTGTGAGGTGGAGGTTCCACCGAATCGGTGGGCAGCTGGAATTGGCCGAACAACCGCCTGGGAACAGGCCTCGGCTACAACGAGGGGTTGTTTCTGCCGCTCTGGTGACAGCCACTTAATGGCCGGGAAGGAGGACTGGGCGGCTTATTCCCGGTCGAAGGAGCTGCTGCATATGAGTTCTCATACCGACGCGAACTTTGGCGCAGGTCTCCCTCGTCCGAGGAGGAGGAAGAGCAGCGGTAGCGCTTCCAGGTGAGAGACCGCTTATGACGGGCGGATCGGTTGAACCGCGAAGACGCCAGAGACCGAGAACCTCAGCTAGGCCGAGGACGGAGCGGGATGTGTCGGGAATCGGCACTCCCACGGATCGCATTCCACCAAAGGCTCCGGAACCGAGGCACAGACGAGCCGACGGACCCTCAACTCCCACCGGGAGAGGGGATCGTTCTCAGTTTAGTCGACAACTTATTCAACGGTCGAGAAAAGTCTCGACCCGCATTGACGGAGTTTTTTGGTCAACTGGCCTAACGGGACACCGTAGCCAGTGGTCGGGCCTAGGGGTCCACTGAAGCAGACTGCCCACAACTGGGGGGGGATCTTTCCGCCCCAAGAGCGCCGGACGGTGAGACTTACTTTTGCTCTTTTGGACCGAGAAAAGGTCCAGAAGAAGTTGGACCTCACCTTCGCTCAGAGGGTCAGACAAAGCCTCTTAAAAGAAGACGAATACGAGGCACTGAGAGAGCGGGACAAATGCCGCAGCCGAGGTAGAAGCGGCCCGCTGCTCTTCTGGAGGGCATCATCTGCTCGAAGCTGATCCGCCGAAATTCCGTCCTGCACCGCCAACCGGCCTCTTTAGACTTAACCGGAGGAAATCTTTCTCGGACGCCCAGCTGTAAACGGCAGCACGGTCTTCGGGGACGAGGGCCTAAAAGAAGAGCACAGGCAGCAAGCCTGTGGGTTGTGCTCAAGGCCTAAGCAGTAGACGACGTGAGTGCGGATCCGTCCGAGACATCTTCTGCTCCGCATGGGTACTCCGAAACCGGAGTCGATTTGTCCATCGCAGTCACAGGGAGAGAGAAGACTGAAGTCTTTTTGCAAAAACTGATTTTGGAAAATCAAGAATTAGGAACCAGTCTTATACGCAGAGCGTTGAGGAGGGGAACCTGAGCCTAGGCAGTAAGGGAAGATCTGGCGCTCAGCGGCGGAGTCGAGTTTATCACCGGTGGGTGAGTTAGCTTGAAGTTTTCCGCAAAGATGAGCGCAAGGAACCTCGTTAATAGTGTGTGGATGAACAACATATCCATGTCCCTAGAAATACAGGTTACTCACCTGTAACAGGAGTTCTAGGAATGATATAGTTGTTCATCCACACCGTCTGGCAGGTTCCTTCGCTTTAAATCTTGGCCGGACGGGTCTTCAAGTTGGTCCTCCCACCCACCCGGTGGTAAACCTCGGCCCGCCCCCTGATGACATAGATCTAGTCCGCTGCAGCCAGGTTGTGCGTCAAGTCGGAAGTAGGAAGTCGTAGGATGAACAACATATACCATTCCTAGAACTCCTGTTACAGGTGAGTAACCTGTATTAGGGACATGGATATGTTGTTCATCCACACTGTCTGGCAGACTCCTAGCAGTTCTCGGCGAGGGAGGGAGGCGACACCCTCACTTAGGGAATGACTGGAGAACAGAGGCCCCAAACCAGCACCTCGCATGACTCAAGGTCGATGTGGTACTGGTAATGAAGGTGTGGCTGTTTCTCAGGTAGCAGCCCGCAGATTTTCTGATAGGGACATCCCTGGAAGCGGCCACCGATGCAGCGATATGGCAGGCAGAATGAGCCTTATCCTCTCTGGGAGGCTCCATGCTCATGTAACCTACAGCAGAGATCTATGCAGGATGTGACCCACCTGCTCATCGCCTGCTTGGCTGCAGGTCTGCCAGGTGCGGCTTCAGCGTGAGTGACAAACAGCTGGCAAACCTCTCCTGAATTTCAACCGTCCGCCTCTTATAATAAGAGCGCTTCTAGGGTCCAGAGTATTAGCCTCATATTCGCCTCCGGGTGTGATTGGGATAGAACACCGCAGAGTCAACCTTGATTAAGGTGAAACTCGCACCACCTTCGGAAGGAATTTCAGGTGGGGGCGCAGGACAACCTTGTCCCTGTGGAAAACCAGAAAAGGAGACTCTATGGAAAGCGCCTGGAGCTCTCCCATCCTTCTGGCTGATGTGATAGCCACCAAGAAGGCGGTCTTCCACGACAGGTGAGAGATGTCACACCTGTGCACTGGTTCGAATGGCTTGCCCATGAGCTTAGCCAATACCAGCAGTAAATCCCACGGAGGTGGAGGTTCTCGCACCGGAGGGGGATATGTGATCAAGGTCTTTGAAAAAGCGCCCGACCACCTTCTCCTGCGCCGACTGCTTCCCGGCCCGCGCCCCGTAAGCAGAGATGGCTGCCAGGTGCACCTTAAAGGTCGTCGACCGAAGCCCTAGCTGAGAAAGGGACCACAGGTAGTCCAGGATGCTTGCCAAGGAACAGGAGGAAGGGTCAGGCCCCTGCCCTGACACCAAATGGAGAATCTCTTCAATTTAAAAGGCATAGCATTTCCTGGTCGACTACTTACGGGAAGCCTCAACAACACTGAGGACCTCGTCAGAAAGACCCAAGGCCTGGAACTCTAGCCACTCAGGAACCAAGCAGTCAGGTGCAGGGATTGAAGGTCCGGATGGAATACCTTCCCCTGATTGACGGAGATCAGGTCTGAGTGGGCCGGGAGCCGCCTCGGGAGCCTGGAGCGGAGGCAGAGGAGATCTGGATACCAGAACTGGCAGGGACAGTCTGGGGCTACCAGACACCTGCGCCTCGTCCCTCCTCACTTTGAGAAGCATCATGTGGATCAAGGGAAGTGGGGGGAAAGGCGTAGAAGAGGCCCGGGGTCCACAGCCTCGAGAAGGCATCGCCCTGCAGCGAGCCCTGCTAAGTGGGTCGGGAATGAAACAGCCTCAACTTCGCATTCTCCCTGGAGGCAAACAGGTCCACCTGAGGCATGCCCCAGTGGGAGAACAGATCTTGTACTACCTCCGCATGAGAGACCACCTGTGGGACAAAGCTTCTACCTGGCTTAGGGCATCTGCCAGAATGTTGGAAGCTCCTGTCATGGATGGCAAGGATCCACCCAGGCCACGCACGCAGGGGACCAAATGCGGAGAGCTTCCCTGCACAGGGGCATGGAGCGCATCCTGCCCTGGCGGTTTAGGTAGTACATGGTCGTGGTATTGTCCGTCTGGACCTGGATCACTTGACCCCATACAAACGGAGCGAAGGCGATGAGGGCTAGAAGAAACCGCTTGAAGCTCCAGCAGGTTGATGTGGCATCGGGACTCCCGAGGGGACCAGAGGCCGTGTGCTCTGTGCTCCCCCAGATGGGCACCCCAACCCATCAGAGAGGCATCAGTCGACAGACCGTTGGCTCGGGGCGGACAAATGGAATGCCCTCCTGCAGATGAGCTGGAACGAGCCACCACTGGAGAGCGTTCCACATCTCCTGGGTCACTGTCACTGGCTGATCCAAAGGACCGGAGCGCAGTGACCATTGGCTGGCCAGTCCCCACTGAAGGGGACACATGAGCCAACGGGCCCAATGGACCACACTGGTGCAGGCCGCCATGAGGCCCAGGAGGCGAGAGGTCCCGGCAGAGCTTAATTGCCCAACCTGAAATGACTGGGAAAGGAGGAAAGAACCTGCCCTGTCCTCACGGGAGCCGGGTGGTTTGCCTGCAGAGAGTCTAGTCTGCCCCGGTGGAAGTGGATCACCTCCTTTGGCACGAATCTGGACTTGGCTCATTGATAAGGAGGCCAACTTGACAGCAAACCTGGAGGGCCAGATCCCTGGACCGCTCCACTTCCATTCTGGAGGAGACCGCAATCAGTCAGTCATCCAGGTAGAGGTACACCCGGACCCTTCGGCGCCGCAGGAATGCTGTCACCACTGCCATGCATTTGGTGAAGACCCTGGGAGCTAGAGAAAAGCCAAAGGGCATGGCCCGGAACTCGTACAGGGACCCCTCTGCTCAGAAGCGGAGGAATCGCTGGTGGGACGGACGGAGTGGGAAGTGAAAGAACGTGTCCTGGAGGTCCAGAGAACAGAACCACACGTCTCATTCCAAGGATTGAATGATCTGAGCCAGAGTGACCATCCTGAAGGTTCGAGACTGTAGGAACCTGTTCAGGTCGTGCAGGTCTAGAATGGGGCACCAGCCCCTCGTCCGTTTCGGGACCAGGAAGTACCTGGACACAAACCCTGGGTCTGGTGGCGGATCCGCCACTTTCCTGATCACCTCCTTTTGGAGGAGCAAGGCAATGCCGGCTCAACAGGCCAACAGAGAAGCTGCAGACCCCGGAACCCCCCGTGGGGCGACGGCTCGGAAGGGCGGGGCCTGCTCGAACTCCAGAGGCAGACCCTTTCCTACCACCTCCAACACCCAATGGTCCGTGGTGATAGCGGATCAGGCGGAAAGAAAATGGTGGAGCCGTCCCCCCATGGGGGAACCCAGGGGGAAGCGATGAGGTTGGGGGCGACACCCCTCAACCCATCACTGGGCAGGCTTGGAGACAGGACCGGCCGAGGGACCTCCTGGGCCTTTTCCTCCCGGCTTCCTGTTAGAGGAAGCTGCAGGCTTGGCTTTGGGGTGCCAAGTGCGAGCCTGCTGGCCCTGATGCTGGTGTTGCTGGGCCGGACGTGCAGCAGGGGCAGAAGGGCGAAAGGACTTATGCTGCTGTCAGCAGCCTTTGTCCTGAGCAGACGTGACCAAGTCCAAGGTGGCACTGGACTTTACAATTCTCTGGAGGTGGCCTTCCACCCCAGGCACAAACAAGTCGGTACCCAGGAAGGGGACGTCTGCCAACTTGTGCTGGATATCCGCTGTAAAGGTGGATATCCTCAGCCAAGCTCTGCGGCGCATGGCCACTGCAGCAGCTACTGACCGGGCACAGGAGTCTCCAATATCTCCGATATAGAGAGCCGTTTGGAGCTGCTGTTTCGCCACTGCCCTTCCCTGATCCCGCACATGCTTGACCGTAGTCTGCAGATCAGCCGGGAGATGAGGGATCACCTCATCCAGGGAGCTCATAAGGGCATGGGAGAAGTGCGCCATCAGCATGGTTGAACTGCCTGGACGGAGGCAGAGGGAGGACGAGCATATATCACTTTTTACACTCTCGGCATAGTCCAGCTTTTTGACTCTTTGTCGGGGGGCTTGTCAACATCCCTAGCGTTCCCAGAACGCCGGAAAATGCTGTTGGTAACCAAACCCTCCGCAGAGGGGTGTTCTGAGAAACCGGACAGAGACCCGGTAGGGACCGCATACTTCCTGGTCATCCTGGCCAAAGGAGCAGGACATGAAGCCGGCCGCTGCCATAACTCCAAGGCTGGGGCAACAATGGCTTCAACCACCGGAAAGGCCTCCGTGGGAGAATCCCCTCGGTCCAGTACCTCAGTGAGAGGATACCTGGCCCGCTTGGATATGGGCTCGAGCTGCATCCCGGTGGACTCCGAGATGAGTCGAAGCAGACCCATGAACAATGATGGGCTCTCGTCCATCGATTGCCCCACGGAGGCCTGCAAGTCAGGGGGCCTGGAAAACAAGGGAGGAGTCTGCTAAGAGCTGCCTAGGGCCTGAGCCACCCTCCACCTGCCGAGGACGGTCAGGAGTGAGGGTGACCGACAACCGGTTGGGCAGTCCCTGACCCGACCGAGAATCCTTGGTCGGAGCCCCCGATTTCGGTTGTGGAGGCGGAGGTTCCACCACAATCGGTGGGGCAGCTGGTTTCGGCTGAACAACCGGCCCAGGTTTGGGCACCTCGACCACCGCGAGGCGTTGTTTCGGCCTTTCTGGTGACAGCCACTTAATGGCCGGGGAAGGAGACGGCGTCTGCTTGTTCCCGGTCAGAAGGAGCTGCTGCCACATTAAGTCCTCGTAGCGTCGATGCAATTTGCACTGAAGCCTCTCCTCCAAGGAGGAGGAAGACTAGGACAAGCGGCGCTGCCGCTTTCCTCAGTGCAGAGACAGAGACCGCCAATACCGGCGGGATCGGCTGGACCGAGATGAGGTCCGAGACCGTCTGTGTTTCCAATAGTGGGTCTGGGAGGGAGCGGGGGAAACCCGCTTCTCCCTCCGCTTGGGAGCCTTGACCGGGGACTCCGGCACAGGAGGTGCAGGCAAGTCCTCTGTTTCCACCGGAGGAACCAGTGATGAACAGTTGTTGGCTTCACCAGTCGACAGCCCGTCCGACGGGTTGAGAAAAATCTCGACCGCATCGACTGGTGTCTCAGCCGGCTGACCTGATGGGGACACTGTGAAGCCAGCAGCCTAGCTGCAACCTCGACCAAAGCAGACTCTGGACTGTCCATGGGAGCAGGGGAGGTCCCCTTCCCCGAACGTAGACGGTGGGACTTACCCTTAGAGTCCTTCTTTTTTGACCGAGAAGAGTGTACTGATGGCCCCTCACCTTTTGTGGAGAGGGATTGGCAAAGCTCCTTAAAAGAAGCTGTGTAGGAGGATCCCAAGGAGAGCAGGATAAATGCCGCGACCAAGGAAGATGAAGATGTGGCATGGGCCGCCTCCTCCGAGGGTGATCATCTGTTAGAGTTGCTCAGCCGAGCCAGCCACCACGGAAACCGCCCAATGGGCCTCCTTGGATTTCACCAGCAGATAAAGTTTCTCGAGGCGCCCAAGTTTGAGCCGGGCAGCACGGTCTTCGAGGACGTTTGCCGAAAAAGACCTGCACAACGCCGGTGTGAGGCTCATGGTCGTGGTCGCTTCACAGCAGTGAGTGACAGCGGATCGTCCTGGATATCTTCTGCCCGCATGGGCACAACCGAAACCGAGTCGATGTATCCATCGCAGCCGCAAGGAAGAAGTAGACCAAGTCTAGAAAACTTTTAAAATTATTTTCGGGTGAACCGAAGAGTTTGGATCCAGTCTAGACGCAGAGCGCTAAGGAGGGAACCTGAGCTTCCAAGCGGTAAGGACGATCTGGTGTCATGGGGCAGAGCAGAGAATTTTACCACCCGGGTGGGTGGGAGGAGCCAGCTTGAAAACCTTCCAGCAAGATTTAAAGCGGCCAAGGAACCTGCCAGACAGTGTGGATGAACAACATATCCATGTCCCTAGAACTATGCAGTTTGCCAGCATTTGGAAAACACTGATGAAACTGCAATGCCTTCCATCTGTGGAGCTAAAGAAAAAACATTGATCTGGACAGACTTGATCCTGTTAAGAGTAATTGCACCAAACACTGGGAACTTCTAAACCATGTAGAAGCCCCCGATAGGTATGTTTGGGTTTAAACCTGCGGTTGAATCTACCGGTTCAACTTTGAATTCAGAAATCTAGTGTCTCAACCAAGAAAATGTACACAGAGCCTCCCTATCACTGCGAAAGATCAAGCAAGTCTCCTTACACCCCAGGGACTGATGCTCAGAATCCTCGAAGCAGAAGTGACTGCAATTAAAAATACTGCTCTTCCTGAAAAGTAGTGCATATCCAAAGAGCCGGACCCCTTAAAGGGAGGCAGGGTTAGACTGCCAAAATAAAAATAAGGCCCCATATTAGCGCAGGACTGCGGATTAGGGTTAGGAGGTGAAGGACACCTGACAAAAGAGTGTTGGGATACTCCAGCTGAGTCACAGTCTCATCTTACACCATGGTGTACTACACAGAAACATCCAGTACATGGACCATCAGGGAAGAGTAGCTCAGGCCCAAAACCTAAACAGTGCTAGAGATACCCCAAGATTAGAACGGGCACGAACAAAGGGCCGTAACCCTTCTAGGTGGCACATATGGAGAAAAAAATTCACACCATGGTACACGACATCCTTGCTGAAGGCTTTCTGGCCTCTACAAGGACCTGCACCACTGAAGGGAACACCAAAACGTGAAGCAGCTAAGTCCTGAGGTGCCATGTGTGAAAGAGAAGGGACTCAAGCCCCTGATGAACCAGAGTATCCCTCTCCAGAGTCAGAAGATGGTGAAAAGGGAGCAGGGGAAGTACAGTTATGTAAGAACTTACCGAAACAGTAGATCTTCGAAAGAGGATCTTGCAGTAGGTACTCATATAGGATTGACCCACCAGGCATCATCAGGACCCCACGGAAAAATTTCTAGCTAGCAGTCTGACAGGGGACCTCCCCCACATCAGGAGACCGGCGTCATACAATGCGAGTATAAAGGGGCGGTCCCCCATGCCAGTCTTCCAGTTCTTTCCCCAAGGGCCAAAAGAGGCAAGACGAGCTAGGAGAGAAAATTTTCCCCAATGGAAATGGAGCCAAAAAAGCTTAGGGGGATGGAGGGCGGGACGATAATACCCACTGCAAGAGCCTCTCTCGAAGATCTACTGTTACGGTAAGTTCCTATGCAACTGTACTTACTTCGAGAGGGTTCTTGCAGTAGGTATTCACATACAGGACTGAATCCTAAGCAGTGTGGAACAAGGAAAAGCACTCAGGAGGAGGAGAAATGTCATCCATAGCATGGAACCTCGGGCTGCAATGGGTCTCATGAAAGGAGACTTGCAGCACAGCCAACCTGAAGCCTGCTCTATGGCAAAAGGCATGTCCAAACTGTAGTGTTTCGTAAAGGTATGGACAGAAGTCCAAGTTGCGGTTGCACAGATGTCTGCCGCTAACACATTCTTAAAACAAGCCGCAGAGGCAGCTACTCTTCTGGTGGAGTGACCTCCGACTTGACCCAGCAGGGTCTTGTACTTGTCGCAACAGAAAGTGATGCAATGAGCTAACAATTTTGATAGTCATTGCCTAGAAACAGCATTGCCTTCTCTTTTGGAAGCAAGACAGACAAAAAGCTGATCAGTTTTCCTGAGATCTTTAATCAGAGTGGTATCTCAGTATTTGAACATCCAAAGTGTGCAAGAGGTTCTCCCCTTGATTGGAGTGTTGCGTAAAGAAAGTGGGTAGCTCAATGAATTGATTCAGCGTAGATTCAGCCACCACCTTAGGAAGAAACTTAGGGTTAGTACATAAAGCCACACGTTCCTTGTGAAAAATCAAGTATGGAGTTTTGCACAACAAGGCCTGAAGCTCGGAAATGCGCCGAGCAGAAGAAATGGCCATTAGGAAGAGCATCTTCCAGGAAAGGAGCTTTAAATCGGCTGCAGCTGCCGGCTTGAAGGGAGGCAGGGTACGCTTCTCCAGAATGAAATTCAAGTCCCAAGGAGGGGCAGGAATGCAGATGGGGGTCTCAAGTGGAGAACCCCTCTAAGGAAGGTCTTGGAGACTTCCAACTGAGTAAAAATCCTGTCACCGAAGGGAATATGGTAGGCTGAAATAGCAGCCATGTAGACCTTTAACAAGGAATAGCGGAGACCCAGATCGAAGAGATGACACATGTAGTCCAGGACTTTGACTGGGCATGAGAAAGTTTCGAAGTCTTTCGAACTAGCCCAAATAGTAAATCATTTCCACTTCATGGTGTAGGTGGATCTAGTGAAAGACTTTCTGGCCTCCACCAGAACATCTGCTACCAGCGGAGAAACCCCAAACCGGGCTTAAGCTACGTCTGCAGGAGCCACGCATGCAACTGAAGAGATTTGAGACCTAGATGAACAAGGGTCCCATGATCCTGGGTCAGCAAGGGGTGTGGCAGAGGAAGCGGAGGTTCCTCTGAAAATTGCTGCTGAAGAGAGAACCAAACTTGCCTGGGCCAGAATGGAATGATGAGGATCATCCGGGCTCCTTCTGTCCTAAGTTTGCGTAAGACCCTCGGAATTAAGGGAATCGGAGGGAAGTGAGACTCATCTGTCCTTCCAACCGAGAGACAGAGCGTCCCACCAGGAAGTGCCTCACCCTGGAGCAAGTGAGCAGAAGGCAAGATGTTTTGCACTGTGAGGAGACACAAACAGGTCTACTCGAGGGTTCCCCAGCACAGGAAGATGTTGTCTATTTCTTGATCCAGTTCCCATTCGAGGGCTCTGGCTGAAGACCGACTGAGATGGTCTGCCAGCGTGTTTTCTACTCCTGGAACATAAACTGCCATCAGGTGAACGTTGTGCTGAACGGCCCAACTCCAAACTCTCACTGCTTCACTGCACGGAGGGTAGGAACGAGTTCCTCCCTGCTTGTTGAGATACCAGACCACACAGGTCTGTCTGGATTGTTAGGTGGCCGGGAAGAATGGAGGAGTGCAGAGCCTAGACAGCTCAGAGTTCGAGCACATTTATGTGTAAAGTCTGCTCAAGTCTGGACCAGGTGCCCAGAGTCCTGTGAGACCCCAGATGGGCTCCTCAGCCCTCGCCTGAGGCATCTGTTGCCAGTGTCTTGGGGGGCTTCGATACTGAAGTGAACTTCTTGGCAAAGGTTCTCTTGCACCATCCACCACTGCAAGTCCCTGGCCATGGGATCGGAGACTAGAACCTCCTGGTCCAGGTCGTCCGTTGTTTGGTCCCATTGAGATAGAAGCGTCCATTGAGAGATCCTCATATGGAGTAGAGCGCGAGGGACTGTCGGGATAGCAGCCGTCATGAGCCTAAGGAGGCAAAGGACTAACCTGGCACAGATTCTTCTGCGACTGGACAACAGACGTGCTTGAGTCCGGAGGGTGTCCATCCTGTCTGGAGACAAAAAGACCTTGCCGATGGTCATGTCCAGGATCGTCCCGATAAATTGGAGTCTTTGTTAAGGGACCAGATGGGACTTGGCCTGGCTGATGGTGATACCCAGGCTGGCAAAAACCTGCAGGGTAAAGGAAAGTGTGGAAGTTCCTCCCTGGACGGGGCCACCAGGAGCTAATCATCCAAGTACCGGAATACCTGCACTCCCTGGGTGCACAGGTGGGCCGCTACCACAGACAGGCATTTGGTAAACACTCGGGGGGCCGAGGATAGACCAAATGGGAGGGCCTTGAATTGGTAGTGGTCCCCCTGGAACGAAAACTGGAGGAATTTGCGGTGGGAGATGGGGATGTGCAGGTAGGCATCCTGCATATCCAAAGTGTACAGCCACTGTCCCTGCCGAAGAAGCGGCAGAAGGTTCTGCAGGGAGAGCATTCTGAAGCGTTTGTACTCCACGAACATGTTCAGGGAACTGAGGTTAAAATAGGCCTCACGTCTTCTATCTTCTTTAGAACTAGGAAAAAATGAGAGTAGTAACCTGTCCCCCAAAGGTGGGTAGGGACAGGCTCCATCGACGCCTTCGCAAGAAGGGAGGAAATTTCTTCCAGAACCAGAGGAAGATGATCCGGGGAGTACGACGACCTGGGGGTGGCCTTCAGGGCTGTATCTGAAGAAACTTGATTGAGCGCCCTGTTGCTATCAGTTGGAGCACCCAAGCATCTGATGTGATCCTCTCCCAACCCGGTAGATGGAAGGAGAACCTCCCTCCTACTGGTTCCTCTGAAGAGTCCAGAGGCTGTGTGAGAAGGAAGGAGTCAGGAGGTATGGGGCAGCGCAGCGGCAGAGGCTCCTGCAGCTTTTTTGGTTAGAGGTGTCTTGGTTGCTGGAGGGGCTGAACTTTGTTGGCCCGCTTGCCCTGTGTTTTTGCTTTTGGTCGAGAACGTCGATGAAAAGGGCGTTGCTGTCCCTGAGTGGGCCTGTACAGAGTCTCCATGGACTTGAGTGCAGTACCCTTCTCCTGCAGGTCGGTGATGATGTCCTTGACATCACCTCCAAACAGCACCGAACCCCTGAAGGTCGCATGCTGAATGGCGGATTGCACTTCAGGGACCAATCCTGACACTCAGAACCAGGCGTGAGGTCGAAGGCCTATGGCGAAAGCAGAGCTGCATCGTAGGTGGCATGAAGCATGTGCCGACTGGCCGAACGAGAAGAGCGGACAAGGTCAGCCACTTCCTGTTTAGTCTGAGACTCAGGAAGGGAGAACAATTTTGATTCCACCAGAGTCAGGATCGTCTTCTGGTAGTCCCCCATATGAGAGACATAGTTCAGGGCCCTAATACCCAGGGTAGAAACAGCGCACACCTTCCCATACTGGTCCAGAAGCCAGGACTCCTCGTCAGGTGGAGACGAGCTGAGATGTTTGGGACTGGCAGACCGGCCGTGAGCGGCGCTAATCACAACAGAGTCCGCCTTGGGGTGTAAATTCAAAAGATTCTACTCCCTCAGGAGCCTGATATAGCTAATCTGCCTTCCGCGGAAGGGGGGCTAACGCGGACGGTTGTTTCCAAATAGTGGAAACAAGGTCCGAGTGAGGCTCAATCCAGGGTAGAATCAATGTCGGAGCGGTCTCTGGCAGATCCAAATGGGCAGCGAGCTTCTTATGCTGTGGATCTGGATCCAGAGATTGCCACTGATTAACTTCCTGGATTTTTCTAAGTAACTCCAAAAAAGAATGATCCTCTGGAGGAGACTTCAGAGGAGTCCTAGGCCTGGGACAATCTAGAGTACGAGGCTAGTCATCAGGATTGAAGACCCCCCGAATCAGAGTCAGATCTCCGACGTGGAGAATGAAGACTCCTCCCAACGCAGGGGAGGAACAGCCCCTTTGGGAAGCCCTCTGGGAAGCACATCTTCCCCATCTCTGGTGCCCGAGGGTTCATCTTTGGTGTCGGGTAAGGGGGAGGGAGTCTCCTGTCTCTGGCGAAGGGGATCCTGCGCAGGGTCCAGTGTCGGGAAAAGACTACCTCCCTGGTGAGCCGAGCCTTGGCCTCAGCCCACCAAGCAGCCAGAGTCTCCTTAAAGTCCACCGGCCGCTGCGGTGAGGGAGGTGGAGGAGAGGGAAACTGATACGGAGGGTATCAGTAAGGCGTGTATCCATAACCAGACAGCGGAAAGCCTGGCGTTGGGTATTGAGGCGCCGAATACTGCAGCACCGGGTAGTACGGCACCGGATTAAGTGGTGTCAGAAACCTAGGTTCCTGAGGCTCTGGCAGAGCAGAAGGCCCCAGAAGAGGCCCAGCAGGCGGGCCAGGTAAAGGTGGCCCCACGGGTGCCTGGCCCGGCGTTGAAGCAGCGCCCGGCAAAGGTATGTCGGGTGAGCCGGCATCTGAGGGTCCAGCCCTGTAGGAGGGAGCCCTGATGGCTGCGTACCCAGCTGCTCCACGGCGCCCAGGAATGGGGGGGTTAAAATCCCAGGGGTCCAACAAAGGAGACGCGGGAGTCCAGGGAAGCAACGGCACGCAATACGGTGACCTTGGGATGTTGAGACTGGTCCAAAGGGTCCAACGTAGGCTCTTCTGCTGGGCGTCTGTCGGAGGGGCTGGTGTCCAACTTATCAGAACTCTGGCCCCATGTGGGTCACGCTGGAGAAGTGACCTTGATGGGCGTGCAAGGGACCGTGCACCCTCCCGAAGGAGCCTGCTTCTTATCAGTCCTGTCCGGGCAGACGTTGGTGGCACCGGCGTCCGACTTAGTGGAGGCACTCAACCCAAAGGGGCCCCAACGTTTGTTGGCCTGTTTGCCCTGTGGTTTTTGTCGCTGTCTTTTGTCTATGAAAAGGACACGGCTGCCCTTGAGGGGGCCTGTACATAACAGTTGACAGACTTTAGTGCAGTGTCCTTCTCCTGCAGTTCGGTAATGATATCCTTGACATTACACACGAACAGCACCGAACCCCTGAAGGGAGCATCCTGGATAGCAGATTGCACTTCAGGGACCAAACCTGACACGCGGAGTCAGGCGTGATGCCGTAGGCCTATGGTGAAAGGCAAGCTCCTTCCAGCTGTGTCCACTCCATCATAAGTGGCATGAAGCATGTGCGACTGGCTGAACGAGCAGAACGGACAAGATCCACAACTTCCTGCTTAGTCTGCGACTCAGGAAGTCGAATTTAGATTCCACCTGACTAAGGATGGTCTTCTGAAAATCCCCCATATGTGCCATTACGTTCAGGGCCCTAATACCAAGGGTAAAAGAAGAACAGATCTTCCCGTATTGGTGCACAAGCCAGGATTCCTTATCAGGTGGAGACGAGCTGAAGTGCTTGGGATTTGCGGAACAGCCATTAGCAGCACTGACGACGACCAAATCCGCTTTGGGGTGGAGGCTAAGGAAGTCTACACCCTCATGAGCCTGGTATAGCCTGTCTGCCTTCCTTGGAAGGGGGGGCTAATGCAGACGGTTGTTTCCAAATAGTGAAAACAAGATCCGCGTGAGGCTCCATCCAGGGTGGAATCAGTGTAGGAGCGGTCTCTGGCAGATCCAGATGAGCGAGTTTCGTACGCTGTGGGCCTGGCTCCACTGATTGCCACTGATGGACCTCCTGGATTTTCCTCAACTCCAGAAAGGAGGGGTCCTTCGGAGGAGTCCTCCACCGAGTGCGCTCTGGAGTATGTGGCTCGTCTTCCGGATCAGAGCGCAATGTCTGAGTCAGACGTATCTGATGAAGAGGAGGAAGACTCCTCCCTGGGGAGGGGAAGAGATGGCCCCTTTGGGGAGTTCCCTGGGGCGCATATCCTCTCCTCTGGCACCAGAGGACTTTCCTCTGGTGCTGGGAAGGGGAGAGGGAGTCTCCAGTCTCCGACGTAGGGGATCCTGTATAGGGTCTGGCGGTTAGACGACTCGACCTCACTAGTGAACTGAGCCTTGGCCTCAGCCCACCAGGAGGTCAAAGACTCCTTCAGATCTGCCGGCGGCTGGGGAGTGGGTAGCGGAGGTGGAAGGGGATACGGATACTGGGGATATCCGTAGAAGGAGTATCCATAACCCAATGGCGGGTAGGCCAGCGTCAGGTACTGCGGCGCCCAATATTGCGGTGTCTGGTACTGGGGCATCGGATACTGCGGAGTTGGGTATTGTGGCACCGGATATTGTGGTGTCAGGTACCCGGGTGCCAGGAGCTCTGATAGAGCAGAGGGACCTGGCAGAGGCCCTGCTGGTAGGTCAGGCGTGGGTATGCCTTCAATAGGGTCCAAAAGACCCGATGGAAAAGTAGGTCTATCGCCAGGTTAGAGGACGCTGGCTGGCATCGGGGCTGGCATCTGAGGGTCCGGCATCAGGGGATCTAGCCCAGAAGGAGGGTTCCCTGACAGCAGCATCCCAGTATCCTCAGTGACAACCAGGGACGGAGTATTATAATCCTCAGGGGTCAATTTAGGAAATGCAGGAACCTTAGAGGACGTTGCAGAGAGCCTGGGGCATTGGACTGTTCAGTGGGGTCCGGCGTCCGACTTATCGGCCGAATCCGGTGGGCGCCAGAAGAGCCAACGTCCCACTTATCGGACTCCCTGCTCAAGGAAGGCCGTATGGAGATGCGCCTTGTCAGCGGAGTTTTGCTGGGCGCCCCTGAAGGGTAGCGGCTTAGCAGCCTTGTCCGGCCTGGGCTCTGGACCAAGGCTGAGTGGTAGAAGTGGCCTTCACGGGAGTGGAGGCCTCCTTTGCCCTGGAGGCTCCTGAAGAGCCCCAGCGCGAGCCAGATGAGAGGGGCGACGCCTTCTTGGACACCACCAAGACGGCCATTGTGAAGCGATCCCTTGGAAGGGACGTCATCTTAAGTGCTGCGACTCTGGTTGGAATCGAGGCTGCTGTGGAAGCAGCTTCCTGCTCCCAGTGCTTCTCCTTGTCGCGCTTTTTTCTTGTGACCTTCTGGGGAAGTGGAAGCCTGCCTGAGTTTCTTTAGCTCTTTTCCATGGAGGTCATTTTCTTCTTTAGGATATGGGCTTCCAGGGACTGCCGCCTTCTTTTGCGGGTAGTGGAGTTAAATTTCTGGCAGTTCTGGCACTTCTCCACGGGGTGGTCTGGGCCCAGACAGAAGAGGCACAAGGAATGTCTGTCCCTGTGTGGAAGTTGGGAACCACACGAGTCACACTTATTCTTATGGGATTCGGAGGGCGTCGGGGACGACAGTGAATAGTGAGTAAATCGAAAAAACAGAAATTAGTTCGAAAACTAATGGACCGCCAAAAGAATGACAAGCATCAATTCTACCGCAAGGAACTTTCACAAGCCGACGGCGGGAAAGAACTGGAAGGCGAGCATGAGGGAACGCCCCTTTATACTGACATCGTATGACCCCAGTTACCTGATGTGGGGGCGGTCCCCCCACCAGAGACTGCTAGCTAGAAATGTTTCCGTGGGGTCTTGACACCTGGCGAGTCAGTCCTATATGTGAATACCTACTGCAAGAGCTCTCTCGAAGTAAGATCCAGGGTTCTCCTGCTGGTTGCTGAAAAACTGAAACCGTAGTTAGCAAAGCTAATAAGGGGTGATAAGAATCAAGTAAGGCCCCACCACCACAAGCTTAAGCAGCACCTTCTACCCAATTGGGAAGGTGCACAAAAACCTCCCTGTTTAGAAAAGAGACAGCACATCTTGCCAAAAATACTGGGCCCAGAAGCGAGAAAGCAAGACTTGGGTAGTTTTACTTTGTAAGGGGAAGCGAACAGATCCAAGTCTGGATGACCCATAGGTCGAAAATGTGTTCAAGCACTACCCGTTTGAGCCCCCCCCCCACCCAAGAGGCCTGACTCAGGAATGGCCGAGACTGTCCGCAAGGACTCCAGACAAGCCAGGAACGTGAAGTGCTGCAAAGCGAAATCGAAGCCAAACCTCCCAATTCCACCCCACATCCCCTCCCAGCCGAGGGGATAGGAGCAAGTGACCCCGGATTGTGAAGGAACCACACTAGTCACACATGTAGACTGGGCGAAAAAGACTCCTGGCCAGCAGGTGCTGGAAAGCTTGCAATGCAAACAGTACTGCTCATATCTCCAGCCATCTAACCTTAGCTGAGATGCTGCCGGAGAGCACAGACCTTGGGTACTGTAGCACCCTAGGAGAGGGCCACAACGCATTTCAGACACATCTGTAGTCAGGAGGGGACTGGAAAGGTGTCGTCAAGAGAGGTTGCTAAGATCTTGTCACCACAGCGGATCCTTCTGCATCGAATCGGAGACCAAGACCACATGGTCCAGGATGTCCAAGTCCCTGATCAAACTGCGCTTTGAGCGTTCACTGCGAGAAGCGCATGTACAGCCCGGGGAAAAAGACAGTAGGGATGGCAGCTGCCGTCAAGATTAGCCGTCGAAGAGCCGACTTGGCAGACAACCATCTGTTGGAGGCTCCCGAACAAGCTTGTCCCTGTAGCATTCCTGTCCTAACTTAAGGAAGGAAAACCATACTCTGGGTGGCATCCAACACCACCCCAGGAAATTGGAGGCAACGGGAAGGGACTAGCAGGGACAGACAGCGATCCAACCTGCCCAAAGAAAACCCGGGGACACAGAAGGAAAGGTCCAGGTGCTGCCTTGACATGGCTGATGGGAGCCGAACGTCGAGGAAGGGGAACACGCAGTGACCCGGACGCGACCATCGCCACTACTTCCAAGCACTAGACAGAAACTGAAGTGTCCAGGAACAGGTCAAAAAGGAGGGCTCTGAACTGGAAATGCTCCTCCCAAAAGGTGAACCAGAGGTAGCAGCGAAGAGCCTGAAAAATTGGAATATGCAGATAGGCATCCTGCATATTCCAAGCAATGAGTCTCTTCCTCTTTTGCAGTGGAGGGGAGCCACAGGCCTGGCAGAGCGGTAATAGAGAACCTCTCTAACTTTCTGCACAGGACCAGGACTCGAATGCCCAAACAGGGCAAGACTTATGTCTTTCTAGTGAACCAGGAAGACGTGGATTAATATCCCAGTCTTATCCTGCTGCGCGGAACAGGCTCGATCACCTCCTATGTGACAGAGTCTGTTGCTTCCCCCTATAGCCGGGGATATGCTCCGTGGGAAGGGAGCACTACCAGTAGCCTGTCTGTAAGAATTCTCCGAAATCCCAGAGTATGACCCTGTCTGACTGATGGATGGTCCCATAAGCCAGTAGAAAAGAGCCCTCCACAATGGCTAAAGACTAGCAAACCTTCTGCCCGACTCCTCCCAAGGGGAGGGAGAAAGGAGGGAGGACCAATAGCAAAGCACAGGAGGGAGGGTAGAGAGGAGCCATTCCGGAGAATCATCGTGTCTCCACCGGAGAGGCAGCTGAGGCTGGAGGCACCCGACAACAGGGCTGACACCAGGCTGTCCGCTGCTTTGGCGTACGTCACTGTGGCTAAAAGTGCCCTACGAAGGACCTGATGTCCAGCCTTCTGACGTCGTGACACCCGTCGCTAGGACTGGCGACAAGCAGACTACCAGACTAAGGATGCAGGTCAACCCTCGACATGGACCAATCACAGGGTGAAAACCCTGCTCATCTCCCCCAGAACAGGGAAAACCCTCCAAGCGAAACGGGGGGGGGTCGGAACCAGAGGGGCCCATCCTGACTTTGGGAACCAAACGTGGCATCCCGAGACTGGAACGCCCACAGACGCCTAGAACAATCTCAGTACCTCTGGCAGAGGAGGCCCCAGACCAATGCCATCCAGATGGAGCAGCTAGTGGCCCTGGCAAACGGGGAGATGCCACCATGGGGACAGATGTCCCCTGGGCATACAAGGGGACCACCCGATCCTCTGGCGGATAGCACCAGCACACTCTGCCTGAGCAGGGGTCTGAGGAGGAGGGCTGACACTTCAGTCCAAATTCAGAGTAAAGGGTCGGCTAAGACAAGGGGACTCTTGCCCAGCCTGAAAAAATAAGACTGCTGGGTGTGAGCCAGAAAATTACCCTGTCTGAACAGCTTGCCTGTCAAGTTCCACGCAAACTAGAACATAGGTGGCCACTCTTCCTGCAATGGGTAAGGTGGAGGGGCAGAATCTCCAGTTGGAGGCGCAGACACCAAAGACCCAGGCGAAAGGTGGCCTGACTTCAGCGACACTAGGGGTTGGGCCCCCTGGGACAAGATAACTGAAAGGGAAGGAACCCCTTGCTCCAGGTCAACCGATGAATGGAAACCCAGTGGGAGCTCTACCAGCACGCACCCCACAGGTGGTCATTCTAACATGGAAATACCCTGCGTCGGAAGACCAGACGACGGGTCCGATGGCAGAGCCTGAACTTGACCTGAGCTCCTGTAGAGGCTGAAGGCCCAGCAGAGCCTGACTAGACTTTGGACCTCCAGAAGAAGGAGCAATCTGCTCCAAAGAGCTCCTGGACATCTCGGGTACAGTAAAAAAAAAAAAAAAAAAAAACCCAGACAGGGAAGTCCGACCTATGTCAGGCCTGCTACCCGCGCCGACACCTGGTGGAGCATCCGGCGCTAGGTGGTTGCCAGGCGATTTACCCTCCCAAGCAGAGTGCACGTGATGGGGGTTAGTGAGTAGTCTGTAGGAGAGGATTAGGCTGACAACGGTGGTGCCAGTCAGTGACGCAGCCACCTGCATTGGGCGCTTGTCAGAAGGACCTGTGAGCAGCTTAAAGGCAGAAGCAGGGTGGACGCCGGAAGAGTCAGAGGGCGATCCCCCTGCTATTGCTGGTCATTCGCCAAAGGAGCCGGTGAACGACTTACCAGCTAGTGCTGTGTGTCCGCCGTCAAAGCCAGTGAGCCAAGAACAGCCTAGACAGGCGCCCACTGGCAGTGACTTAGCCAACGCTAAGTGGTTGAGGACTGAAGAGCCGACTTAGCTAGGAAGGGTGTTCGACCAGCAGAGTCAGCGAAAGCACAGGAGAGGTCCCAGAAGACTGGACAAGGGCTCATGTGATCCCACTCCACAAGAGTGGTAGCAGAGAGGAGGCAGGGAACTACAGACCAGTCAGTCTTACCTCAGAGTGGGCAAGATTATGGAGGCACTCCTTAAGGAGTGGATAGTGCAACACCTGGAATCCACAGGGGCACAGGATCCAAGACAGCATGGGTTTACAAAAGGAAGGTCCTGTCAAACTAATCTCAGATTTCTTTGACTGGGTAACCAGAATGGTGGACCAAGGGGGAGGAGTTGATGTCGCCTACCTTGACTTCAGCAAAGCTTTCGACACTGTTCCACATAGAAGGTTGATAAATAAGCTGGATAGGCTCGGGATGGGTCAGAATTTGGTCAACTGGGTGGCAAACTGGTTGACGGGCAAAAAACAGAAAGTGGTGGTAGACGGTATACAGTCAGAAGAAATGCAAGTCACAAGTGGGGTACCTCAGGGATCAGTCCTGGGGCCAGTCCTCTTCAATATCTTCATTAGTGACATTACAGATGGACTAGAGGATAAAGCTTGTCTGTCTGCAGATGACACCAAGATCTGCAACAGATTAGATGATCCAGATGGGGTGGGCAGAATGAGACGAGATCTGGATAAACTAGCAAAATGGTCAGAAGAGTGGCAACTGGGATTTAATGCAAAGAAGTGCAAGATCATGCACACACGAAAGAAAAACCCTAAAGCCACCTATAGGCTGGGAGGGGAGTTGCTGGTAGTCACAAAGGAAGAAAGACTTTGGCACCATCATCACCGATGACCTGAAATCATCCAAGCAGACCTCTTAAGCTGTAGGTAAGGCTAGGGGGATGTTAGGGTGTATTAGTAGGGGTATCACAAGTCGTAAGAGGGAGGTAATAATCCTTCTTTACAAGAGGCTGGTTAGGCCCCATCTGGAGTACTGCGTGCAGTATTGGGAGGCCACACCTTCACAAGGACATTAACCAAATTGAGGCAGTCCAGAGAAGGGCAACCAAAATGGTGCAGGGACTGCATCAGAAGACATGAGGACAGATTAACGGAGCTCAATATGTATACCCTTGAGCAAAGGAGGGAGAGAGGTGATATGATCGAAACATTCAAACACCTTAAGGGCATTAACAAGGTGAAAGAGTCTACCATGTTTCAATACAAGAAAAATAGCAGGACAAGAGGACACAGCAGGAGATTAGAGGGAGGCAGATTAAGGGGGAATGTGAGGAAATTATTTTTCACAGAAAGGGTGGTGGATGCATGGGACGGCCTACCTCAGGAAGTGGTGGCTATGAACACACTGCAGGGCTTCAAACAGGCATGGGATAGGCATAAGGGAGCAATACAGATGAGTATGAATAGATAGGCCACTGACAGAGCAAAGGCCGATGGCACATTTATAAGGCAGAAAAAGAAATGGGCTGACTGGATGGGCCTTGCTGTCCTTATCTGCCGACAACTTCTAGGTTTCTATGTTTAGGAGTTAAAGCTGGGCGGTCGCCAGGAGAACCAGTGAGCAACTTATCAGCCAGTGCTGGGCGGTTGCCAGCAGGGCTGGCGAGCGACTTACCAGCTTCGCCACAGGTATTGGGCCTGTAATGAGAGCGAGACCTGAAAGTGGCAAGAGTCCCTGGTAGCCCTGGGGCATCCACTTGAACCGGGACCAACTCAAGCGGAGGGCCCAAAGGCTGATCCCCTGAAGAGGGAACGGACATGGCCAGAGAGGCAACCCCTTGCCGGAGGGTAACCCCTCTGCGCCCATGGCCCCCACGAGGAGCCGTGGGTGCCAAGGAGACAGACCAGTGTCTGATATCCTCTGTGTCCCATTGATCCTTCTGCTAGAGGACTCCCCGAAGTCTTCCCAAGACTGTGAGGTCCAGTCCGACAAGAGTGCTGTTCCCTATCCATGGAGTTTGTTCGGGGTGCAGGTGACCAGCTCACCAGGCCTGGGATAAGAGGAAAAAAAAAAAGGCCGCAAGTTCCACAGGAGGGTGAGGGTCCAAGGGAGAAGCAAAAAAGGCCCGCAAGAATGCAATCAGAGAAAAAAACTCCCGAGCAGGGAACAAAGTAGAAACAAACTAAGCACTGGGGAAAAAAATTTGTTACTCAAATTAAATGACTCAGAGAAAAGGCAATCAACTTGAAGCGACGATTTCCACACAGTCCGACGTGCACATGTCGACGGCAGGAAAGGACTGGAAGGCAGACGTGGGCGGTCCCCCGCCAGACAATGCTAGCTAAAGTTTTCGGGTGGTCCTGACGCCAGGGGGGCCAGTCCTCAAGGTGATTACCTACTGCAACAGCCCTCTCGAAGTAAGATAACCCAGTGACAGTAAAACTTTGATAATGCAGACATCCGTGCACACGTGGCATTGCACATTACATCCAATAATTTCCAATGCTTAAACCAGAGATGGCGCTTGGGGTTTTAAAATATGGGTCAAACCAGACCCACTGGTGTAAAAAAAAAATGGGTTAAAATGAGAAATAACTGGGTCAAAACCAATTGGAGGTACAAATTTCAACAGTACAGAAGCTAAAATTTGTAACGTAAAATGCTTTCCTATTGTTCAGTTTTCTATCTTTCAGCTACTGTTACAAAACAAATTCTGGTCAGAACAGATATGGCTCTGGAGAGCTTTTAGGAGCGACAAGAGCAATGAATAAAGAATATGCGGTGCTCTTGCCACACTTGAGTTAGCCTGCCACCTACTGAAGGATGGGTTGTAGCACTGCTGAAGCAGCTACAGCAAGACAAGGTGGGGATGTGACTGATGTCTGTAAAAGACAATCATGAGATCGCACCTGGAATACTGTGTCCAGTTCTGGAGGCCTTATCTGGGGGGGCAGACAAGGTGGCGCAGTGGAGGGCAACTACAACGGCGCAGGGCAAATGGGATAAGACCTATGAGGAAAGACTAGCCAAATCGACATTTAAAACATTTAATTTGGGTAAAGTATTTAAACCCTTTTAAATATTCAATTTTTACAAGATATGCCAGTTGAGATTCAATATATGATGCATCGAATCTTAACTGGCATATGCTGTAAAATATCACTTACAGTGTGGTCATGCTTTTTTACCCATTATTTCTAATGAATTTGCACAATGCAGATCTGCTGAGAGGCAGTTTCAATGCGGTCTTTAGCACATTTTTGCAATGTGTTTTCCTCGAACATGCCTGCTGATTGCTATATACTATATTTAGCCTGGATAGTTCACAGAAGATGTGGCATCTTTTTTTCGGTGGGGCTCTACATCTACACAATATTATGCTGCACTGCGTAAAATCAGGACATGCTGAAAAAATACAGGTTACTCACCTGTAACAGGAGTTCTAGGAATGGTATATGTTGTTCATCCACACTCATTGGCAGTATCCTTGCCGCTTTAAATCTTGCCGGAAGGTCTTCAAGCTTGCTCCTCCCACCCACCTGGGTGGTATAACTCTCGGCTCCGCCCCATGACGCCAGATCTGGCCCGCTGGAAGCTCAGGTTGTGCGTCGAAGCCGGGAGAAATGTGTAGGAAATGGGTGGATGAACAAATATACTCATTCCTAGAACTCCTGCCACAGGTGAGTAACCTGTATTTCTAGGGACATGGATATGTTGTTCATCCACACTCATTGGCAGACTCTAGCAGTTCTCCCGGGAGGAGGAGGCAAGACGACACCCCCATAATACTTACTTGGGAAAGAGAGACTGAGAACCGAGGCCCCAAAACCAGCATCCCGGCGTGACTCAAGGTCGATGTGGTAGTGGGTAATGAAGGTGTTTGCTGACTTCAGGTAGCAGCCCTGCAGATTTCCTGGATAGGGACGTCCCTGGAAGCAGCCACTGCTCAGCAGTATGGCGGGTAGAATGAGCTCTTATCCCTCTGGGAGGCTCCATGCCCGCCAACTTATAGCAGAGATCTATGCAGGAGGTTACCCACCTGCTTATCGTCCGCTAGCTGCAGGTCTGCCAGATGCGGCTTCAGCGTGGGTGACAAACAGCTGGCGAACCTCTCCCGACTTTCAGCCGTCGCTCCTTATAATAAGCGCGCTCTAGGGTCCAGAGTATGGAGCCTATATTCGCCTCCGAGGTGTGATTGGGGTAGAACACCGCAGAGTCAACACCTGGTTAAGGTGAAACTCCACACCACCTTCGGAAGGAATTTCGGTGGGGCGAGGACAACCTTGTCCCTGTGGAAGACCAGGTAAGGAGACTCGAAGCGCCTGGAGCTCTCCCATCCTTCTGGCTGACGGATAGCCACCAAGAAGGCGGTCTTCCACGACAGGTGAGAGAGAGCACACCTGTGCATAGGTTCGAATGGCTTGCCCATGAGCTTTGCCAGTACCAGCAGTAGATCCCACGGAGGTGGGGTTCCTCCGACTGGAGGAAATGTGATCAAGGCCTTTGAAAAGCGCCAGACCACCTTCTCCTGCGCCACTGACTGCTTCCCGCCCGCGCCTGTAAGCAGAGATGGCTGCCAGGTGCACCCTTAGGTCGCCGACCTAAGCCCTTGACTAGAAAGGGACCATAAATAGTCCAAGATGCTTGCCAAGAACAGGAGGAAGGGTCCAAGCCCTTGCTCTGACACCAAATGGAAAACCTTTTCCATTTGAAGGCATAGCATTTTCTGGTCGACTCTACGGGACGCCTCAACTACATTGAGGACCTGTCGGAAAGACCCAAGGCCTGGAACTCTAGCATCAGGAACCAGGCCGTCAGGTGCAGGGATTGAAGGTCCGGATGGAACACCTTCCCCTGATTGACTGAGAGCAGGTCCGGGCGAGCTGGAAGCTGCCTTGAGTCCTGGAGCTGAGACTGAGGAGATCTGGGTACCAGAACTGGCGAGCCAGTCTGGGGCTATCAGAATCACCTGCGCCTTGTCCCTCCTCGCCTTAGAAGCACCTTGTGGATCAAGGGAAATGGGGAAAGGCGAAAGAGGCCCGGGGTCCATTGCCTCGAGAAGGCATCCCCTGCAGCGAGCCCTGCTGAGGGGGCGGCATGGAACAGACTCAGCTCCGCTCTCCATGGAGGCAAACAGGTCCACCTGAGGTGTGCCCCAAAGGGAGAACAGATGCTGTACTACCTCCGGCAGGAGAGACCACTGTGGGATGCAGCCCCTATCCGCTCAGGGCATCGGCCAGGGTGTTGGAGGCCCTGCCACGTGAATGGCTAGGAGATCCGCCTCAGGCTGCGACGAGTGACCAAATGCGGAGCTGCCTTGCATAGAAGCATGGAGCGGCCCCGCCCTGGCGGTTTAGATAGTACATGGTCGTGGTATTGTCCGCCTGACTCGGACCACTTGACCCCGGAGGAACGGAGCAAAGGCGGGGAGAGCAGGCGGACCGCCTGAGCTCCAGCAGGTTGATGTGGCATCGGACTCCGCTGGGACCAGAGGCCATGAGCCCGGTGTTCCCCAGATGGGCACCCCAACCCATCAGAGAGGCATCGGGTCGACAGAGAGACCGCCGGCTCGGGCGGACGAACGGATGCCCTCCTGCAAATGATCTGGAACGGTCCACCACTGAGAGCGCCCACATCCCCAGTGTCACCGACACAAGCTGGTCCAAGGGATCGCAGCTGCCAGGACCACTGGCTGGCCAGTCCCCACTGAAGGGGACGTGATGTTCCAGCGGCCCAACGGACCACGCTGGTACAGGCCGCCATGAGACCCAGGAGGCGCAGGAAGTCCCGGCAGGGCGAATTGCCCAACCAGAAATGATCGGGCAAGGAGGAAAGAACTCGCCCTGTCCGCCGGGAGCCGCGCCTGGCTCGAAGAGAGTCGAGAGGCGCTCGATGAATAGAATCACCTGCTTCGCTCGAGTTCTGACTTGCCTGCATGATAAGGGAGGCCCAGTTGAGAGCAGACCTGGAGGGCCAGATCTCTGGACCACTCGCCTCCTTCCTGGAGGGAGCTGCTATCAGCCAGTCGTCCAGGTAAGGGTACACCCGGACCCTCGGGCGCCGCAGGGAATGCTGTCACCACTGCCATGCATTTGGTGAAGACCCTGGGAGCTGGAGACAAGCCGAAGGGCATGGCTTGAACTCGAAAGAGATCCTTCCGCTCGGAAGCTAAGGAATCTCTGGTGAGACGGACGGATAGGGACGGAAAAACGCGCCCTGCAAGTCCAGAGAGCAGAACTACGCTGCTGCTCCAAGGATGGTATATATCTGAGCCAGAGTGACCATCCTGAAGGTTCGAGACCTTAGGAACTTGTTTAGGTCGTGTAGGTCGAGAATGGGGCGCCAGCCCCGTCTGCTTCGGAACCAGGAAGTACCTGGACACAAACCCTGGGTCTGGAAGGAGGGTCCACCACCTCTCTACCACCTCCTTCTGGAGGAGGAGATGATGCTCGGCTGACGAGCCGCCAGTGAGGCTGGGGATCCCAAGCCCCCGAGGGCGACGGCTCTGAAGGGTGGTGCCTGCTCGAATTCCAGAGGCAGGCCTCTTCCCACCACTCAAGACCCACCTGTCCGTGGTAACAGCGGACCAGGTGGAACGGAAGTGCCGGAGCTGCCCTCCCCACGGGGACCTAGGGGTAAGGTGACGGGATGGGGCGACACCCCTCAGCCCGGCCACTGGGCAGGCTTGGAGGAGGGACCGCCGCAGGGACCTCCTGGCCCTTTCCTCCTGCCTGTTAGAGGAAGCCGCGGTTTGGGTTTGGATGCCAAGGCCGAGCCTGCTGGCCCCTGACGCTGCTGGCCGGGCGCGCCAAAGTACAGAAGGACGAAAGGGCTTAGGCTGTGGTTTGCGCCTTGTCCTTCTGAGCGGAAGAGACCGAGTCCAAGGTGGTATTGACTTCTCGATCCTCTGCAGGTGACCTTCCACCCCAGGGTCAAGAGGTCAGTCCCCAAAAGGAACATCCGCCAACTTGTGCTGGGTATCCGAGTAAAGGTGGATATCCTCAGCCAAGCCCGCACGACGATAGCCACTGCGCGTCGCCACCGATCTGGCACATGAGTCCCTATATCCAAAGCAGTCTGGAGCTGCTGTTTGGCCACTGCCTGCTCCTGGTCCCGCACCTGCTAACCGTAGTCTGCAGATCGCGGGAAGATGAGGATGACCTCATCCAGGAGCCCAACAGGCATGAGAAAAATGTGCCATGAGGACGGCCGAACTGGCCTGACGGAAGGCCGAGAGAGGACGAGCGAGACTTTCGCTCGACATAGTCCAATTCTCTTGGACTCCTTGTCAGGAGGTTTGTCCACATCCCTGGCGCAGCCGGGCGCTGGAAAACGCTGTCGGTAACCAACCCCTCAGCAGAGGGGTGTTCCGAAAAACCGGACAAGGAACCGGTAGGGACCGCATACTTCCTGGCCATCCTGGCCGAAGGCGCAGGGCAGGAAGCAGGGCGCTGCCAAAGTTCCAGTGCCGGACCCACTATGGCCTCGGCCACCGGAAAGGCCTCCGTCGGAGAATCCCCTCGGTCCAGAATCTCCGTGAGGGGATACCTGGCCCGCTTGGAAACGGGTTCGAGCTCCATCCCGGTAGACTCCGAGATGAGCCGAAGCAGTCCTAGGAAGGACGACGGGCTATCGTCCATTGACTGACCTCCTGAAGACTCCAAGTCCAGTCGCTTGGAGAAGAAGGAGGAATCATCTTCGGACTCGAAGAGTCCCTCGAAGAGCTCGCCCGAGCCACCCTTCACCTGCCGAGGTCGGTCGGGAGTGAGGGTAACTGACAGCCGATGGGTAAACCCTTAGCCGACCGAGAATCCTTGGTCGGAGCCCCAATTGGTGGCTGTGGAGGCGGAGGTTCCACCGAATCGGTGGAGCAGTTGGTTTTGGCCGAACAACCGCCTGGTATAGGCCTCGACAAGTCGAGGGTTGTGTCGGCCGCCCGTGACAGTTACTTAATGGCCGGGAAGGCGCCGAGTCGGCTTATTCCCCGCCAGGAGGAGCTGTGAACATAAGGTCCTCGCATCGACGACGCACTTACGCCGAAGCCTCCCCATCCCGAGGAGGAGGACGAGGACGAGCGGGCGACGCCGCCATCTGTGTGCCGAGACCGAGACCGCTTATGACGGTGGGAACGGGCTGGACCGCCGAAGAGGTCCGAGACCGACCGAGAGTCCCGGAATTTCCGGGTCGGTGCGGGAGGTGTCGGCGTAACCGCACTCCTTCGCCTGGAAGGTCCATCCAGGGCTCGGAACCGAGGCACAGACGAGCCCACGGATCTCAACTTCCCGGGGAACCGGAGAGGGGAATTCTGCCAAAGGCTGGCTTAGCCTGGTCAATGGGTCGAGAAAATCTCGACTTCATCAGTGGGAGTCTCTGGCCAACTGACCTGACGGGACACCGTGAGGCCAGTGGCCGGCTTTAGCGAATGACGATGCCGACGGACGACGGCCCGGGAGAGGGACCTTCCGGCCCCAAGAGCGCCGACGGAGGGATTCTACCTTGTCCTCTTTTGGACCGAGAATAAGGTCCAGCAGACGAGCCCTTCTCCTTAGTGGAGAGGGACAGACAAAGCTCCTTAAAAGAAGCCGGTAGGAAGAACCCAGAGAGAGCGGATAAATGCCGCGCCGAGGAAGATACGCCCACGCCGCTTCCTCTTCGAGGGCGACCATCCGCCAAGCTGATCCGCCGAAAGCCCGCCGGCCGCTGACACCGCCAACCGGGCCTCCTTGACTTACCACCGGAGGGAAACGCTTCGGACGGCCCAGTTGCAATCGGGCAGCACGGTCTTCGTAGGACGGCCGAAAGATGAGCACAGGTCGCAAGCCCGCGGTCGTGTCAAGGCCTAGCAGTAGACACACGTGAGTGTGGATCCGTCCGAGACATCTTCGCCCGCATGGGCATCTCCGGAACTGGAGTCGATTGTCCGTCGTAGCTGCCATGAGGGATCAAGATCGAAGTCTTTTGCAAATTTTTTATTTTTAAACGAAACGGAGAAATAGGAATCAGTCGTGAAACGCAGAGCGTTAAGGAGGGAAACCTGAGCTTCCAAGCGGTAAGGAAGATCTACGCCATGGGGCGGAGCTGAGAGTTATACCACCCGGGTGGGTGGGAGGAGCAAGCTTGAAGACCTTCCGGCAAGATTTAAAGCGGCAAGGATACTGCCAATGAGTGTGGATGAACAACATATCCATGTCCCTAGAAGTACAGTTATGTAAGAAATTACCATAAAGTACAGTTACGCAAGAACTTACCGTAACAGTAAATCTTCGAGAACAGCTCTTGCAGCAGGTTACACCATTAGGACTGAAGTCGGCAGGCGTCAGGACCCCACAGAATTCTTCTAGCTAGCTATCTTCAGCAGGGACCGCCCCCGACGTCGGTCCCGCCCCCGACGTCAGGCATAGTACATAAGGGGGCGGTCCCGCCAGATTCCCCAGTTCTCCCGCCGGAGACTCCCGGCCACAGAATGACAGCAGAATGGGAGACCGAGGATCCGTCATCACAAGACAAAGGGCGTAAGCCCCTGCCCAAGGCTCGGTAGGCCTTCCTCCGAGGGGAATGGTGGGCAGGATTTTGTTGAAGAGCTGCTCTCAAGATCTACTGTTACGGTAAGTTCTGTTAACTGTACTATTTTACTTGAGAAACAGCTTTTGCACGGTTACACCATTAGGACTGATTTGCCAATAGTGCCTGTAAGCATTCAGGGAGGAGGAAACTAGGAAGATCTTAAACAAGTCCTGACTCTAGGACAGGAGACCCTGTAGCACAGCCAGGACGTAAACCGCCTCCGCCGTGATGCAAAATCCAGGCTATAGTGCTAATGAATGTGTGCACAGAGCTCCAAGTAGCTGCGGCACAAATGGCAGAGGTGGAGACGTTGATGGCGCTGCAAACGAGGTAGCCACCCCCCTTTGTCGAATGGGCCCGGACTGTACCCGGAGGCTTCTGTTGGGCTGTCGTAGCAAAATGAGACACACTCAATAAGCCAGCGAGAAAGACTGCTTTGAGACTGGTTGGCCCTGCATCCTCCCTGCAAAGGAAACGAATAGTTGCTCTGACTTCATGGTTGTTTAGTTCTGTTCAGGTAATACCTCAGACAGCGGTGAACATCCAGGGTGTGAAGCAATGCCTCTCTCTATTGGAATATTTGGGAAAATATACAGGTAGATCAATGTCCTGGTTGAGAGTGAGGGCAGAGACCACCTTAGGCAAAAACTTAGGATTCGTTCTCAGAGATACTCTGTCCTGGTGGAAAATTAAATAAGGCTCCTTACACATGAGAGCTGGAGCTCTGAAACCTCCTTGCTGACGGATAGCAACCAAAAATAACGCTTTCCACGACAGAAAACGCAGCTCACAATCCGCTGCAGGTTCAAGGGGGAGCGGAGTTGTTCCAGGACAAAGAGTAAGTCCTATGGAGGAACCTGATCCTTAATGGTGGCCTATAAAACACCTCTCAGGAAATCTCGAGGCATCAACCTGTAGCACTGTGCGCCTGTCCCACCGGGAAGTGGTGAGTGAAATTGCGCAGAGGTGACCTGGTAGAGGAGGTAAGCAGACCCGAATGGAATAGGAAAGAGGTATTCCAGCGCTTTCACCGAGCACCCTTAGAGGGAAAGGTCGATGCTTATGGCCACAAGCAAAAGCGGCGCTTATTTCATAGCATACGCCGCATGCTGCTACGCTTTCTGGCCGCAGAAAGGACTTCCGCCACCTCTTCATGACCCCTGTCGCAAAATGGCTAGTGTTCTAGAGCCATGCATGCAGGTTCAGTGAGCGTATGTCCGGGTGGACTAGAGAACCTTCCTCCTGAGACAAGAGATGGGAGCTGAAGGGCAACAGGATTGGAGGTTCCCGGGACAGCTGCGTTAGCAAGGGGAACCAGATCTGTCTGGGTCAGAACGGGCTACCAGGATCATAGTTGCATGCTCCCTGCGCAGTTTGAGAAGAACTCTCTGGATCAACGGGAAGGGAGGGAAGGCGTAGAGGAATCTGTCCGCCCAGGAGGGGACAACGCGTCTCGCCAGAAAACACCAGGCCCTGGATCTAGCGAGCAAAAGTTGGGCAGTTTTGCATTGGATGGGGAAGCGAGTAAGTCCAGTTCTGGAATGCCCAATCGAAGAAACAGATCCTCTGCTACCCCTTGAAGAAATTCCCACTCGTGGACCTTGGCCTGGGAACGACTCAGGCTGTCTGCGATTGTGTTGTCCACTCCGGGAAGGTGAACTGCAATCAGGCTCGCGCCGTGTCGGATTACCCAATCCCACACTCTCATCGCTTCCCTGCAAAGGGGGTAAGAGTGTGCGCCTCCTTGTTTGTTGAGGTAATACATCACCGCCGTATTGTCTGTTTGAAGCACCTTGTTCACCGTATTGTCTGTCTGAAACATGAACAAGAACGGAACAAGATGGCGGCAGTTATGAGCCAGTCAGCGTTTTAGCTCCTAGTTTGTGTTTATTTTACTTTGTTTAATTTAATTTTTTGATCCATCTGTGCATTTAGAGAGCTAGGGTGGAAGAAGTTGAGGTAGTTAGTGATTTTATGTTATTTTTCTTTAGTTTTCTACCGTGAGTGGTGTTGTGTGGTAGATTACACCAGTACTGGGACTTCCATAGTAGCTGTGGGGCGATTTCTGGCGGCACTTGTTAGGCGGTACGATAGCCCGACAGCACTGTCTCCGTTCTGGACCGCTCCTCCTCTGCTGGGCTGCCCAGTGAAAGGAAACTTTTCAGCACGTCGGTGGGGGTCAGTCAGAGCTGAACCGAGGGCCGCCATCACAACCAGGGAACGGAGGGACGGATAGCGGGACTGGTTTGGTCTCCTCTTATTCGACCTGGATATCGGTTGCGGAGCTGTTTTTAGGACTTCTAAGGAGACTCGAGAGAAAGTAAGAAATAAACAACCCCACGGGCTTTATATCCAGGAAGTTGCTTCAAGTTGATATTGGCGTTTGGCCTGACCGACTAATTTAAACGTACAAATTAGCTATAAATATTTATCTGCAAAGGGCATGGGACGCTGGCTGTCGCAGCAGTACTTGGCAGTCTATCTTTGGAGAGACTTTTTGATTATTTTCCCCTGAGGAGGGGTTTCGGAGCATATGGATTTTAAAAAGTGGTTTGAGGGATAGCAAGCGGTGAAACTTTGCTTGTTGCTCATTGATACTGTCTACGGATTTGTGGGTTCTGACTCCCTGGCCCAGACAGGGAGACGGGTCTCTCCGCCTCCAGAGGGTGGTGGGGGGTTACTCTTCTCCCTAGTTGAGGTAGGAGTACCACCGAGGGTGGTCCGCCTGCCTCTCACAGCGAGGGTCAGGTGGAGTTGGAACTTGCAGAGAGGTATATCCAACGTTAACTGCTCATTACTTGCAGGATTCTGGCTTTTGGTCACTGGGAAAAAACTGATTGGACTTTGAACGGAACTTGAACCTTGGGTCTGCTTGATCTGGTGAAGTATACTTCCGTATTTCTTTTGTAACCAGCGGGTGAGAATTTTGGGAAAACTTAAACTGAGTTCACTACAACTTTTTCAGCCTTGTGAGAGGAGACTGATTAAGTGTGGCCTATGCTGAAGTGGTGAGAGCACATAATGTGGACATAAAGACCTTGAACTCTCCTTTGTGATTATTTTATGTTAGAGATTTATATAGGTGTAATGTTCCTTCCCCTCGCAGTGGTGAGAGCACTGGGGGGTTGGGGGTAGTTGGATAAAATATTTTGATAAATTCAAAGTATTAATACTAACATACTGATAAGGTAAAACTCTGTTTATTGTTATATATTGTTACATTTGTATTTTTGCATTTGAGTGCTGTGTTTTAGTTTTATTTTTATATAAGTTTGTGGGGTTTATTATTGTGGATTGAGGTATTAATTATGTGTTGGAGTGAAAATAGGACTGTCGGGAATTACTCCCCTAGGCTCAGGGACCTCTCGCCCTTTCTCCTGTCCTCCCTTGTCACCCGGAGTGTATAGAAGATGTAGGGCTTTGGGGATTGTGAGGAGAAGGAGGAGGGCTGGTGCCGCCTGGGGAAATGGAAAGGAGCGGGTGGATAGGGGTAGTGAGGTCAAGGAGACGCCCTGGGGCTAAATGGGCACATGAAAGGGTTCTCCTGCTTGGTGCCCATACCAAGGGTTCTGATTATAATCAGCAGGTGCGGCATCCTCGAGGCTCATCCTACTGGCGGTAGTTGTAATGCCAGGTTCATTAAAAACAAGACGGCCATTATAGCCGATCTTGTTGGATCATCGATCTGAGTATGCATCACCGAGACCTGGCTGGATGGAAATGCTGGGCCAATTTTAACAGCAGCAGTTCCAGCCGGGTACTCGGTGATACACCACTCGAGGCAGGATCGAAGGGGCGGGGGTGTTGCCATATGTTTTAAGTCAGAACTGGGCCTGGTGGAGATGCTGGTGGGATGTACCAGATCCTCTGAATGTGTCTTAGTCGAGGGTGTGGGGTGCAGGATACTTCTCGTGATACCGCCCACCAGGTGATTGAGAATGTTTTCCTGCAGGAGGTCGGTGAGACTTCGTTGTTGACCTGACATTGAGGTCCCCCAGATGGTTGGTTCTGGGGACTTCAATGCTTGGGCCGATTTACTAACTCCCTCGCTTTGGTCAAGACTTCCTCTAGTTAATGGTATCACTGGCTTCACACAGGCCAAGCTTCCACCTCGACTCATATTGGGGACACTCACTGGACCTGGTATTCCTTCTGGGGATAGGGATATCTGATTTGGTGGTGGAACCACTCGGATGGTCTGACCATCACTCAATTAGGTTCAGTTTTGAGGCCACCCCTATTAGGTCAGCCCCTTCGGAGATGGTACGGTACCGCCCTTTAAGGGGTGTATCCTCGATGACCTGATGGCAGTGCTGGACCTATCGGGCCTACCGATGGATTGCTCGGATCCAGGTGACCTGGTATATGCCTATAATAATAAGGCGGTAACAGGGGCCCTGGATTCTATTGCACCTGTTCGTGTTTGCCCTCTCACTCTTCACCCCAGGTCTCCATGGTTTGATGAGACAGTGAGGGAGTTGAGAAGGGTGGGACGAAGGCTGGAGAGGCGTTGAGGAAGTCTGGTCTGATGATGACAAACTTAGTTTGATGGACCATTATATGGTTTATCAATCGCAACTCGTAAGAAGGCAGAATTCCTGTCCAGAGAGATTGCGGCTGCACAGAATAGACTAGCTCAGCTCTTTTCGGACTGTGGACAGACTGTGCAATCCAGCCTGTCTTCAGCCCAGAAGAGCCTTTTCTCAGAACGGGTGAGGAGTTTGCTTCTCTTGCAGATAAGACTGCCAAAATCAGGTCAGACGTCCGCCCTTCCTTTCCAGTGGGAGCGGTGATGGTCGGCTGAGATGTCTAACACTAGTTTGCATGGTCTGACTTCAGCCTCCCACAATTGATAATATTGTGATGGTCATCCAACGCCAAGCACCAACCAATTGTGATTTGACTCTGGCCTCACACATCTCTTAGTGGATTGTGTGAGAAGATCGGCCTAGTCCTGGCTTCGATAGTGAAGTCTTTAGAGAGGGGGATTTTTCCTGATCCCCTTAAAGAGGCTATAGTTAAGCCTCTTTTAAAGAAATCCTCTTTAGACCTAGATTGTCTAGCAAATTATAGACCAGTCTCTAACTTACCCTTTGTGGGTAAAGTTATTGGAGAAGGTGGTCGAAGTTCAGTTGGATGATCATTTGACCAACAACAATATTTATGATTCTCTCCAGTCAGGATTTAGGAAAAGGCATAGTACCGAGACAGCACTTGTTCGGGTACTAAATGACCTCCTAATAGCTGAGATCGAGGACTTGTTCTATCTTGGTACTCCTGATCTCTCTGCAGCATCTGACACTGTTGACCACGGTGTGCTGCTGGAGCGTCATGATCCATCTGGGATTATCTGGTGTAGTCCTCGGTGGTTTCAATCTTACCTAGAGGGTAGGACCTGAGGGTGGTGTCGGGAATTTTTTCTTCGGCACCAGTCTCCCTATCCTGCGGGGTACCGCAGGGCTCTATTTTAGCACCTATGTTGTTTGCTGTGTATATGCTGCCGTTGGGAGCGATTATTAGACGATACGGTTTGTGCTTTCATTGCTATGCAGATGATACCCAGCTGTATATGTCTTTTGTGCTCGACCAAGATGCTGCCTTTTCGGTATTTAATAACTGCCTTGCCGAAGTCCAGGACTGGATGAATGGGAGTTGGCTGAGGTTAAACCCGGAGAAAACTGAAGCGTTAGTCGTGGATCGAGGTCGCTGTGAGGCGGGTTTGCCGGACGGATCGCCCTCAGGCTTATGGCTTGGGGGCGTTCAGCTGGCAACCTCAAATCAGGTGCGAATCTTGCGTAATAATTGACAAACCACTTGACCCTTAAATCTCAGGTATCAGCGGTGGTCAAAACTTTTTCCATCTGAGGAATATCGCCAGGGTGAAGCACTTGGTTCCTCCTGAGGATCTTCCAACTTTGATCCACGCTTTCGTTACCTCCCGCCTTGACTATTGCAACTCCCTGTACCTAGGGCTATCGGGGGTTGAACTTCGCCGTCTGCAGCTTGTGCAGAATGCGGCGGCCAGGTTACTGACTGGATTGTCTAGATCCAGTCATATAATGCCTGTGCTCTGCGGACTGCACTGGCTGCCAGTGTTTTGGCGAATCACCTTCAAGGTCGGTTTGCTGACCTATAAAGCCCCACACGATCAGGGACCTACTTACCTGAAAGAGCTTTGCCCTACTGCCCTCCCCGCCTCCCGATCCACTGACAAGGGATTGCTAGAGATTCCCAGGGTTTGTTTGAAAACTCAGGGCTAGATCATTCAGTTTTATGGCCCCACCCTGTGGAATTCTCACCTGGTCAGGTACGAAATTGCCCGACTGTCCTAAGTTTTAAAGGAGCCCTGAAGACTTACCTTTTTAATATAGCTTTTAATGATTAATAATTTATATTTGCTTATTTATTATTTTATGAAATTGTACAGGCGCTTTGGTTGAAGAAAAGCGCCTTTTTAAAAATAAAGTATTGATTGATTGATTCGACGGGATCTCTGACTGAAAGGCCTGCAGGGCGTAAAGGACCACCCTCATCTCCAAACTGTTGATGTGAAGATGAGCTTCTTGAGGGATCCACATTCCCTGGGACCTCACCCCGTTCAGGTGTGCTCCCCACCCCAGCCCTGAGGCGTCTGTGGAAAGAATCACCTCCGGGGACGGCGCAGTGAACGGAAGGCCTGCAGAGAGTGTTCCTGGGTCTAGCCACCACTGCCAGTCTCGAATCACGGCATTCATGATTCTGACCAGCTACTGCATGTGATCTTGCCTTTGGTCCCACTGCACCTTGAGCATCCACTGAGTTACCCGCATGTGGAGCCTTGCCAAAGGGATGGTCGGAATCGCCGCAGCCATGTGTCTGAGCAAACGAAGGACCAGCCTGGCAGGAGCAGTCTTCTTCGCCGAGAGGTCCCTGATGAGGGATCTGATGCGTTCCACTCTTTCGTCGGGAAGAAATGCTTTCCTTGACGGTGTCCAGAACTGCGCCTATGAACTGCAGCTTCTGTGACGTCACGAGGAGAGACTTCTCGAATTGATGAGGATGCCAGAGACTGGAACAGAGCCTGGGTGCTCTGGATAGCCAGCAACAACGCCTCTCTGGAGGCGGCCATGAGAAGCCAATCGTCCAAGTACGGGAACACATAGTGGCCCTGTCTCCTTAAAGACGCTGCCACGACTGCCATGCACTTGGTAAAGACCCTGGGGGCCGATGACAGTCCGAACGGAAGAGCTCGGAACTGGAAATGGTGGCCGAGAAACTTGAAGCGCAGGAACCTCCTCTGCGCTTGAGCCACAAGGATATGCAGGTAGGCGTCCTGCATGTCTAGGGACGCTAAGAAGGCCTTAGCATGGGGATGAGACCCTGAAGGGTCACCATGCGAAATCTTTTGTAGGCGACCGATGTATTTAGGTCGCTGAGGTCCAAGATTAGACGAAGGTCCCCTGTTTTCTTCGGAACCAGAAAGAAGTAGGAATAGTATATGGATCCTATCTGGTTCTCTGGAACATACTCCACCGCTCCCTTCTGCAGGAGCGCGAGTGTTTCTTGCCTGATAAGCAATTTGTGCAGACCCGAGTAACGGGAGAGCAGAGGAGGCCTCGAGGGTGGCTTGTCTGCGAATTTCGACCAACTGAAGGACCCACCTGTCGGTGGTTATGGACTGCCACCCTGGCAGGTAGTCCGCAATGCGACCCCCGACCTTGATGTCTAGTTGATCCTGTGGGGCGGGGGCCGGGAAGGAGTCATGCTGTGGCAGCGGAGGGGCCCGCGGGCTGAGCCGGCTTAGCTGGGCGCTGACTTCGGCCCGCGTGCAACTTTCCCTGGGCTCTGCGAGAAACTGAGCCCCTCTGTTGTGGTCCGGTGCGGGACTGCTGTCTCTGCATCCGGCCACGAAAACAGCTTTGGTTCCTACGAAAGGAACTAAGCCTGGGTCGGTACATTGCCTGGACCGACCTCACCGCCTTCCCGGCCTCTTGGAGTTTGGAGAGGACCTTCTCCGAGGATTCACCAAAAAGAACTTCTCCGTCAAAAGAGGCGTCCAGGATGTTCTTCTGGACGTCCGGGGTGAATCCGGAGACACGGAGCCATGAGTGTCTCCGGCGGCATACGCCCGAAGCTGCCGCTCTGGCCGAGGAGTCCACGGAATCATACGCGGCTCGCAGCACAAGGGTTCCCACGTCCAAACCCGTACGGAGGAGTTGCAACATCTCCTTCTGCTCACCGTCTGGCAATTTGTCTGCCAGGTCCAGTCCCTGCTCCCACAAGGCATTTTGGAACTGTACCATGTGGGTTAAGTAGTTCAGGGATCTGATGGCGCAAGTAGTGGAAGCATAAGTGCGCCTGCCCATAGCGTCCAGCTGTTTGGACTCCGGGTCCAGTGGCAGGGTGCTCAAATGTTGCGGTCTCTGGGACCGGTCATGAAAGGCTGTGATGAGCAGAGAGTCGGCCAGAGGATGTGAAGCCAGATACTGGTCCTCCCTAGGGGCTTTGTACAGGCGGTCAGCTTTCTTCGGCATTGCCGGGAGCGAGTGTGGACACTTCCATGCTGCCTTGGTGACGTCCACGAAAGTGTCCACCAAGGGTGGTACCACCACAGGCTTAGGATCTTTCTGCTGAAGATACCTGGCGAGGCGTAGTTTCTCGGGGTCTAATTCTTCCGCATCCCAGCCCATGTTCTCTTGGATATACCTCATGATCTCTGAGAACGATGGGTCATCCAGAGGAGATCTAGGAAGTTCACGTGGGTCCGGAGAAGGGATGTGGATCGGAGAGGGGGATCTGGATCCTTCCGAGAATTCCGATCCCGTGTCCTCCGTCAAAGGCGAACGGCGGCATCTTCTGGGTCTCTTAGGGCTGGGTGACCCTGAAGAAGATCTGGACGGAGGTCTCCTTTTGTCTGGTCTCCCCCTAGGAGGATCCGCCGGCTCCTGCGGGGAAGGTACTCGGCCTGCCACCCCAGACGGAGCAGGGGGCACAGGGGCCGGTGGGGTCGCAGGTGGAGGAGGAGGGGTGGGAACCACATCCCTTTTTTATGGTATCCCACCAGTAAGTGAACAAGTCCTTGACCTCAGATATGGAGGCCCAACGACGGAAGAGGCACCAATGGCCGGTCGTCTGGTTCCGGCGTCGGCTCCCCAGGGGTCACAAGTTCCGAAGAGGGCTCCCTGGGGGTGCGACAGGACCGCTGCTCGCCTGCCTGGTCCTCGGGCTGGGTCAGCTCCTCCGTAATTGTCTCCTGACCGGCGTCGGTGGGAGGCGTCGGGGTCCTCTTAATGGGTACGGGTACGGACGTCGGTCCCCCAGCTGACGACACAGAAGACGTAGGCCTGACCAGCGACGGGCGTCTGGCGGTAGACGGTTCCTGGGACCTATGGTGTGGGGCCGGCGTCGGACGGGCCGGGACCGACGACTTCTTCAAGGAGGTAAGCTCTTTGGTCTTCCTCTGGGGAGAAGGAAGCAAGGAGGCAGACCTGACGTCGGGTTCAGAACGGCGGGAACCAGACTTATGGTGGTGATGACGGTCCCCCGACCTAGCCAGGGCCTTAGAAGAGGAAGATGAGGAAGGCCTGGAGGTCTTGGCCTGTGAGGCAGAAGAGGAGGAGCCCAAAGGAGTCTTCACCGCTGCGGAGGGGGAGGCTGAGAACGTGCCCGGGAAGGAGAGCGGTCAGACCGGGAGCCGGAGCTACGGGAGTCTGAGGCCCCTAGACGGGACTTGGATTTACTCTCCTGTGCTTCTCGGGTGTCTCCGGCCTTCTGTGATTCCCCTGAGGCTGCGTCCATGGCCCTGATTTTCTCTTCGAGCAGGAACGCCTGAAGGGCCTTCTGGCGACGGATCCAGGTCTGGCTGTTGAACCCCCTGGCAAAAAGAGCAGGACCGGGTGTCGTGGTCTGGGCCCAGGCACCGGACGCAGGCCGAATGTGGATCCTTAAACGGGATTTGCTTCCCACAGGCGCACTTCAAAGGATGGCCTCCAACGGAGGTTGGAGAGGACATCAGACAGCAAAAGAGCCGAAAAAATGAACTTTTTCCCGAAGGAAGAACTTAACAGAGCGTCGCGAGCTAGAAACGAGCCGAAGGGTCGAGACATGCAAGTCGACGGCCGGAAAGAACTGGGGAATCTGGCAGGACCGCCCCCTTATGTACTACGCCTGACGTCGGGGGCAGTCCCCGCTGAAGATTAGCTAGCTAGAAGAATTCCGTGGGGTCCTGACGCCTGCCGGCTTCAGTCCTAATGGCGTAACCTGCTGCAAGAGCCGTTTCTCCAAGTAAGATCAGTAGATCTTCGAGAGAGGATCTTGCAGTAGGTAATTACCTGTAGGACTGCGCCCCCTGGCATCAGGACCACATGGAAACTTTAGCAGTGTCTAACGGGGGACCGCCTACCCGACGTAATGCAACAGTCCGCGTGACACTATATAGAGAGTGGTCCCCACATCTGCCCTCTAGTTCTCCCACCAGAGACCTCCTAGAGGTGCGACAGGAGAATGGGAAAGAGGCTCCTGCAGCCAAGAAAGACTCAAGGAAAAGGAGCTACAGACAAATGGGGGAAGGAGGGAGGGAAAAGGTTACTTACTGCAAGAGCTTCTCTCGAAGACCAACTGTTTCAGTAAGTTCTTGCGTAACTGTACTATCTTACTTCGAGAGGGCTCGCAGTAGGAATTACTTGTAGAACTGAGTCCCAAGCAGTAAGTCAGAGGGACAATTAAAAAAAAATAAAAAAAAAACATGAAGGCTGGAAGAAACCTGCTGAAAAGCAGTGAAACTTTAGGACAGGAGTACCTGGAGGACAACCAGTCCGAAACCAGCCCTGCGAATAGAGACGATGTCCAAACTGTAGTGTTTAGTGAAAGTGTGGACCGAACTCCAAGTGGCGCCTGCGCAAATTTCTGTGGCTGACATTTCTGAAACGGGCTATAAAAGCAGCCATGCCCTTGGCAGAATGTCCTTTACCCTGCCCCGGAAGGGTTTACCATACTTCTGGTAACAAAATTCAATGCACTTAGCCAACCATTTGGAAAGGCATTGCTTGGAAACTGCTGCACCTTCTCTCCTGGTTGCGAAACAAAAAGTTGATCCATTTTATAGACGGCTTTTGTCCTCTTCGTGTAGTAACATAACATTTTGTGAACATTTAACATATGCAGAATTGCCTCCCCTTGATTAGCATGGTCAGGGTAATAGACCAGCAGTTGGAGACCGATTCAAAGCAGTCTCTGAAACAACTTTCAGAAGAAACTTAGGATTAGTACACACAGCCACCCAGTCTGAGAAAAATCAAATAAGGCTCCTTGCACATCAGAGCCTGAAGCTCAGAAATTCTCCGAACAGAAGTAATAGCAACTAAAAAGAGTGCTTTCCAGGACAAAGAGTGCATGTCACACATACCTGCCGGTTCAAAAGGAGGCAGGGTCAATTTCTCCATAACAAAGCTGAGGGCCCATGATGCGGCAGGGTTACGCACCGGAGGTTTCAAATGCAGAATTCCTTTTAAGAAGGTTTTGGAAACCTTCAATTGAGCCAGAGTTTCGCCCTCCACTAAAATATGGTAGGCAGAGATAGCTGCCAGATGCACCTTCAGAGATGAATATCTCAGGCCCAGGTCAGGTAGGTGAAGGAGCTACTCCAGGACCTGAGGAACGGGACACGAAAAAGGTTCCCAACAATTCGAGGTGGCCCAGATGGAGGAGCAGTTCCATTTCATAGCGTGTCACTCTGGTAGAAGGCTTTTTGGCCTCTACCAAGACCTGAGCTAGCCTAGGGGAACACCAAATCTGGAAGCAACTATATCAAGCTACGGCATTGTATGGGGAGGGTGACCCCACAGATCGAAAATGTCTGACCACTGACTGCCGCAGTTCCACTCGTGTGCCCTTGCCCAAGTGCAGCTGAGACTGTCCGCTAGGACGTTTTGGACTCCTGGGACGTGCATTGCCGTCAGCTGGAGACTGTGCTGGACTGCCCAGTACCAAATGCGCATTGCCTCCCTGCACAGGGGATATGATGGTGTTCCTCAGTTTGCTCAGGCACCACACCATGAACATATTGTCCATCTGGACAAGAAGTGGGCCCGGGAGAAGAAAGGACTGGAAGACCTGAAGAGCATACAGCACAGCTCACATCTCCTGCACGTTGATGTGCAGGGAGAGCTCCCGCAGAGACCCAGATCCTAGGATTCTGCAGTCCCCCAGATGAGTGCCCCAGCCCTGGCTGAAAGCATCCATGGTTAGAGTCTGGACTGGAGGGGGAGGCTGAAATTGAACTCCCTGGCAGAGATTGTTGCAATCCTGCCACCATAAGAGATCCTGTCACATGGAACTGGACACAAGAACTCTGATCCAGGTAGTCTGACCTCTGATCCCACTGGACCCATAGTGTCCACTGCATGATCCACATGTGGAGCCTGGCTAGGAGTACAGTGGAGACAGCCGATGCCATAAGGCCCAGGAAGCGTAAAACCGACCTGGCCAAGGTGCCACCCCCGTTTGGCCTGTTGCAAGATTTCTGCTTTGTCCAATGGGAGGAAAGCCTTGCCCTGAACTGTGTCCAGCACAGCTCCAATAAATTGGAAGCACTAGGAAGGGGTAAGGTGAGACTTGGAGTAATTTACCGTGATACCCACCTGGTGAAAAAGGTCAAGGGTTGTTGACAGGGAGGCCAGCAGGCCAATCCTCGACAGAGCTGAAAGGAGCCAGTCATCGAGGTAGGGGAACACGAAAAAGCACTGACGGAGTAAAGCCGCAGCCACTACCGCTAAAAAAAAAAACCCTGGGTGCCAAGGAAAGGCCAAAGGAAGAGCTCTGAACTGGTAATGCTCCCCCTGAAAGGAGAACCTGAGGAAGCAGCAACAGGAGTGGAAGACTGGGATATGAAGGTAAGCATCCTGCATATCCAGGGCGCAGAGCCAGTGTCCTTGGTGGAGCAATGGCAAGAGACCCGGAAGAGTTAGCATGCGGAAACTTCTGTACTCTATGTGCAGACTGAGAGTGCTTAAGTCCAGGATTGGCCGAAAATCTCCAGTCTTTTTGGTGACCAGGAAGTAGTGGGAGTAATATCCCCCCGTCCACCTGGGCCCGAGAAACGGGCTCTATGGCAGATCTGCACAGAAGAGCCTCAATTTCCACCCTGATAAGAGAAATGTGGCCATTTGGGTAATTAGAGTGACCTGGAGGATGGTCTGGAGATCTCTCTACAAACTTTGTGGTGTGACCATGAGTTATCCATTGTAGCCCTAAATGTCCATCATGGTTGCCTCCCAGCCAGGCAGGTGGTTGGCAAATCTGCCTCCTATGGGTTCCTCCAGAGCTAGCAGTGGAGGCAGAGGGCAAGGCCATGAGTCAGGAGGTGGTGGGGGGCTTAGGGAGAGCCCAACCGTTGGCTTGCTGGGACCTGGCCGGGGTGGGGTGGCGACTGCCGAGGTAGCCCGTTTGTTCTGATGTCTGGCGGGCTGCTGTTTGGACTGGCGCAACTGCTGGCAACAAAAAGGATGCCCGGGTTTAGAACTGGAGTGATACATAGTCTGCAGAGCATAAAGCTTTCCCACTGTCCTGCAAACTAGTAATTATGTCCTTAGTGTCACCCACCAAACAGGACTGACCCCCTACAAGGGGTGTGCTGGATGGCAGTCTGAATGTCCTGGGCAAGCCCCGACACCCACAACTAGGAGCATCAGTGCAGGCAAACAGCCATAGCACTGTCCCTGGCAGAGTCATCCACAGCGTCGCAAGTCGCCTGAAAGGCATCGTGGCAAGAGACCTCTGCCATCTGGATCATCCAAGCGATTTTCAACTTTGTCTCAGAATCTGGTAAGAGAGTCACTGTCAGCCTTAGGTTTGCCCAGAATGGTCTTTTGATAGACTACCATGTGGGACAAATGGTTCAGGACCCTAAGGGCCAAAGTAGAAGACGAATAAAACTTTCGTCCAAGCTGGTCCAGCCGTCTTGACTCCTCGTCTGGAGGAGAGGTGCTCATGTGTCTGGGTTTGGCAGAACGATCGCGAGCCACGTTAATGACCACTGAATCAGCCTTAGGGTGGGTACTGAGGTGGCCCTTGCCCTCTGGAGTGTGATACAGCCAGTCAGCCTCTTTGGAAACAGCTGCCACTGATAATGGCTGCTGCCAGACAGTAGACGCCAGGTCCTCATGAGGGCCTATCCACAGGGGGATAAGGAGAGGCATTAAATCTGACATGTCTAGATGCTCTGTCAATCTCTTGCATTTTGGGTCTGTGATCTTGAGCTGTCCATCCACTGGCCTCAAGGATCTTTCTGAGGAGTTCCATGAAGGAAGGGTCCTCAGGTGGAGATTTGGGAGACTCTTCACACAGGCTCCTTCAGAGAAGGGGTCTTGTAACCGGAGGCTGAAGAGGAAGAGTCAGAATCAGAGTTTTATGACAGGCTCCTGTCCAGGGACAAGACCCTTGGGAGAGGGGTCTCCTGTGGAACAGGAGTCTCTCCACCACTCTCCACGACCATGACACAGCCCAACATTAGTCTTGACAAAGAGTAGAGACTCCACTGGGGAGACAGACCTGGGCACAGGAACAGAGTGCGCCAGCATCAAGGCAGCAACCGGCTGGTGACAGTCCAATTCCGACACGAACTGGGTCCTGGCTTCGTGCCACCAAGACTGAAGAGTTGCCTCAGGAAGTGGTGGCGAAGGAGGCTAGCACAAGGGCAGGTAGCCTGGTGGATAGCTTGGAGATGAGTAGCCCAGTGATGGACAGCCCAGCGTAGGCTAGCTGAGCATCAGAAATTGTGGTGTTGGGTACCCCAGTGTCGGATACCTGGGAGAAAGAGGCGTCAGGTAACCTGGCATTGGGAAGCCTGGCAAAGGCGCCGACAGAGGTGCTAATGGACCAGACAGTGGCCTTGAAGGAATGTTGGAAGGGCATGGAATAGTCCAATCTGGCAGCGGTCCCACTGGAGGATTGTCCGGTGGTGCCAAAGGTCCGGGGGGGGGGTCCCACCAGAGTCTAGGAAGGAGCAGATGGCACAGATGGGGAATCTTAAGATGTCCAAGCCAAAAACTTTGAATTAAGGTCCAGCATAGTGCGCTCTGGTGTCAGCACTCTAGTGGTGTCAGTGGGCGGACAATTCCTCCTGCGCAGGCTTCTGAACAGCTGAGGATGGGCAAATACCAAAGGTTTAAAAATAACCCACGTGAATAACAGCCTTAGACCCAACATGTATGCATTTGAAGCATGGGTAGACCAATATTCCCCAGATATAGTGGCTGTCTCCGAAACTCTGCTCAAACAGAAATGGAAAAAAAGGGTGGTAGAGTCATCCTCTATGTTAAGTCCTCCTTAACTGCGATGCCAGTGGCAATGCCTGCCCTATTAAAGTCAGACTGCAAGGCAATATTCATCAAACTGGTGCTGGATGGGACCAAGTCCCTGGTGATAGAGTGCGTTTATAATCCAAAGGTTGAGGCAGATGCCTTAAAGTCTCTGTTAACTGTAATCCCAGATTTGCCCCCTGGGGAGAAGATGATCCTTGAAGACTTCAGTCTCCACTGGGGTTAAACACCCCAATGGAAATACCAAATCCATTATGCAAGATGATAATCTGAATTAGTGTATCCACGAGACTGACTATGAAATCAGGCAACCATACCACACTGGTCTGGGTCCTCTTCTCCAGACCTGAGAGATTCAAATTAGTAGGTACCTTTGCTGACTCTCCGAGTGACCATGCTCCCATGTTCGGTATCTGGAAAAATTACTATCCCACACCACCCCCCAGAATGTTTTGGACCAGGGACTACTCTCACTTCTGCAGTGAACTGGACCCAAATTAAACTTGCTCCCTACTTAGATGCAGCCATTGGTTTCTTTCTTAAAAATTTCCTATCAGCTGTAAATAAACATGCACCTTTAAAACAAGTTAGGGTTAAAGGGCAGCAATCTAGGTGGTTGTCCCGATAACTTAATTAGAGAGAGAGAGAGGGGGAGAGGGAGATAGCACGCGTGCAAGAGAAAGGCGCCTTGGGGCTTGATCAAGTCCACAAACCTAACCAAGAATTGGAAGAAACAGAGAACTAAGGAACACCCACAAAAAGGAACTAAAAATAGCTAAAGACAGTACCTACGGAACCCACAAAATAATCTTTGACCCCCCCCCCCAAAAAAATTCTTGTCATAAAGTAGTACTTTTCAAGGGACATACCTCAGGAGGAAAGTGACAAAGTAATGAATGGGGTCCACCTTATGAATCCAGAGAACTCTGCTAAAGCAATCAATGCCTTTCTTACAAACTTGGATAAATTTAAGATGCATCCCCCAAATTGCATCGTTTATCCTCCCGCTCACCTAATTTCCATTTTAAGTTAGTGTCTAAAAACAGAGGTCCTCAAATTAAATTACTCAAGAACATTAAAGACATTGGTTACACTTGGTATTACAACTAGAACCAAGGCTACTTAGAATCGCAGCTCATGCCATTGCCTCCCTATTACTTGGCTGTTTAATAGATCCCTTCTTGAAGGGTGAGTCACTGCAGTGTTGAAAGTGGCCCGTATTACCCCGATCCATAAAAGAGGGTTAAGAGAGCAGGTGGAGAACTACAGGCCAATCTCTCTCCTCTGCATCCTAAGCAAAATATTAGAGAGGCTTGTGTATAACCAGGCTCAGGACTTATACTGAGCATCACAGTATACTAAAAACACTGCAATATGGTTTTAGAAAAAATCATGGTACAAGCACATCTCTGCCTTGGATAACTGCCTGCTAACTGGTGCAGTCTTTATCGACCTCACCAAGGCCTTCGATTTGGTGGACCACTAGCTACTCATCCTGAAACTGAAAACCCTTAACCTAGATAGTTTGTCAACACAGTGGTTCAGTAACTACCTTCATGGAATGTCACTAATCATTAAATGGCCGAGCACTCTATCTGATAAATGGCCTTTCCTGGACAGAGTTCCACAGGATTAGATTTTCAGACCTCTACTATTCTCCTTATTTATTAATGACATGCCTCAACGTTGTAGAGATGCCAATATGACCTTACATGCTGATGATGCAGTATTATACGAGTCGTCCTGTGATGTGGCCCAACTGAATGAACAACTCGGGAAGGACCTTCTACGAACTGAGAATTGGTTTCTCTCCCTTAAATTAGTTCTGAATGACAATAGACTAAGGCCATGCGGTTTGGCCCAAACAGTTTTGGTTCCAATAGGTCACAACTACGGACACCCACTCTCAACTGGTGCTAGGGTTGAGCTTGTGGACTTTTATCAAGTACCTGGGGGGTACATCTAGACCAAAACTGTAGCTATAAAATACATATTGATCGTCTAAGACCATAAATCAAAAACATGAATTCCTATACAGGCCAAGCCCTTTCCTCACACAGGAATATCGACGAAAGTTAGCCACAGGTATCCTCTTACCCTTATTGCTACATGGGTCACCAGTTCTACATTCTGTCAGAACCATAGAAATGCAAAGGTTGGAAACCTTATATCAGAATTGGACAATTCGCAGCTGGTGCCCCGTCCTGGGAACATCACTGTAAAGTGTTAGTCATTAAACTGGCCTTCACTCAAGGGTAAATTAGCATACCCACTGCAACAAAGCAACACTCCCCCAAGCCTGATTAACTTGATAACTGCCGAACAAAATGCAAGGTCACCTGGGTCCTCTGACCACCAGCTTCTCTATGTCCCTAGAGTCAGGACTTCCGAAGGGCTCAGGTCACTTGCCCTCTCTATCCCGTCTCTCTGGAATACTCTCCCAAGTAATCTTCAGGAATGCATCTCTCTCTCTCTCGATGGTTTTAAGAAGGGTCTCGAGGCTCATTTCCCGCAGTTGAGCTGCTGCACTTGCAGCCAGTGAAGGACAGTTATTTACTGATGGAGAGTGATTTTTTTTTTTTTTATTTAAACTTTTTGGTGACTGAGAAAGGCACACTGAACCGGGGCTCGTTTCCAGGTGTGACCCAGGGACATGCTACAGTGAGATATACTTACAAAGAGAATATTAGGTACAGATACAAAAATACAGGTTACTCACCTGTAACAGGAGTTCTAGGAATAGCATATGTTGTTCACACCGTCAGGCAGGTTCCTTGTCGCTTTAAATCTTGCCGGAAGGTCTTCAAGCTGGCTCCTCCCACCCACCCGGGTGGTAAAACCCTCAGCTCCGCCCCATGACCACAGATCTAGCCTGCTGGAAGCCAGGTTGTGCGGGAGGTCAAGGGGTAGGGATGAACAACATATACCATTCCTAGAACTCCTGTTACAGGTGAGTAACCTGTATTTCTAGGGACATGGATATGTTGTTCATCCACACTATCTAACGAACTCCTAGCAGTTCTCCTTGGAGGAGAGGCAAGAGCACCCTGCATTTAGGAATAATGACTGGAGAACCGTGGCCCCAAAACCAGCATCCCGCATGACTCAAGGTCGATGTGGTAATTGGTAATGAAGGTGTGCCACTTCCAGGTAGCAGCCTCCAGATTTCCTGGATAGGGACGTCCCTGGAAGCAGCCACCGATGCAGCGGTATGGCAGGTAGAATGAGCTCTTATCCCTCTGGGAGGCTCCATGCCCACCAACCTATAGCAGAGATCTATGCAGGAGGTGACCCACCTGCCTATCGTCCGCTTGGCTGCAGGTCTGCCAGGTGCGGCTTCAGCGTAGGTGACAAACAGCTGGCAAACCTCTCCCCGAGCTTCAGCCGTCCGCTCCTTATAATAAGCGAGCACTCTTCTAGGGTCCAAAGTATGGAGCCTATATTCGGCCTCCGAGGTGTGACTGGGGTAGAACACTGGCAGAGTCAACACCTGATTAAGGTGAAACTCCGACACCACCTTCGGAAGGAATTTCGGGTGGGGGCGCAGGACAGCCTTGTCCCTGTGGAAGACCAGATAAGGAGATTCTATGGAAAGCGCCTGGAGCTCTCCCATCCTTCTGGCTGACGTGATAGCCACCAAGAAGGCGGTCTTCCATGACAGGTGAGAGATGTCACACCTGTGCATCGGTTCAAATGGCTTGCCCATGAGCTTAGCCAATACCAGCAGTAGTAGACCACCTTCTCCTGTGCCACAGACTACTTCCCGGCCCGCGACCGGTAAGCAGAGATGGCTGCCAGGTGCACCTTAAGGCTCGTCAACCGAAGCCCTTGCTGAGAAAGGGACCATAGGTAGTCCAGGATGCTTGCCAAGGAACGGGAGGAAGGGTCTAGGCCCTTGCCCTGGCACCAAATGGAGAATCTCTTCCATTTGAAGGCATAGCATTTTCAGGTTGACTCCTTACAGGACGCCTCAACGACAATGAGGACCTCGTCGGAAAGACCCAAGGCCTGGAACTCTAGCCGCTCAGGAACCAGGCCGTCAGGTGCAGGGACTGAAGGTCCGGATGGAATACCTTCCCCTGATTAACTGAGATCAGGTTCGGGCGGGCTAGAAGCCGCCTCGGGAGCCTTTAGCTGAGTCTGAGGAGATCTGGATACCAGAACTGGCAGGGCCAGTCTGGGGCTACCAGAATCACCTGCTCCTTGTCCCTCCTCGCCTTGAGAAGCATCTTGTGGATCAAGGGAAATGGGGGAAAGGCACAGAAGAGGCCCGGGGTCCACGGCCTCGAGAAGGCATCCCCCTGCAGCGAGCCCTGCTGAGGGGCGGGCATGAAACAGTCTCAGCTCGCATTCTCCCTGGAGGCAAACAGGTCCGCCTGGAGGCATGCCCCAGTGGGAGAACAGATCTTGTACTACCTCCGGCAGGAGAGACCACTCGTGGGACGCAGCCCCTATCCAGCTTAGGGCATCTGCCAGAATGTTGGAGGCTCCTGCCACATGGATGGCAAGGAGATCCGCCTCCAGGCTGTGCACGAGTGACCAAATGCGGAGAGCTTCCTTGCACAGAGGCATGGAGCGTGTCCCGCCCTGGCGGTTTAGATAGTACATGGTCGTAGTATTGTCCGTCTGAACCTATACCACTTGACCCCGTAGAAACGGAGCGAAGGCGGTGATGACTAGACGAACCGCTCGAAGCTCCAGCAGGTTGATGTGACATCAGGAGTCCCGAGGGGACCAGAGGCCGTGCGCTCTGTGCTCCCCCAGATGGGCACCCCAACCCAGAGAGGCATCGGTCGATAGAGAGACCATCGGCTCGGGGCGGACAAACAGGATACCCTCCTGCAGATGTGCTGGAACGGTCCATCACTGGAGAGCGTTCCACATCCCCTGGGTCACTGTCACTAGCTGATCCAAGGGATCGGAGTGCTGTGACCACTGGCTGGCCAGTCCCCATTGAAGGGGACGCATGTACCAACAGGCCCAACGGACCACACTGGTGCAGGCCGCCATGAGGCCCAGGAGGCACAGGAAGTCCTGGGCAGGGCGCGATTGCCCAACCTGAAATGATTGGGCAAAGGAGGAAAGAACCTCGGCCCTGCCCGCCAGGAGCCGTGCTCTGGCTCGTAGAGAGTCGAGCTCTGCCCCGATTAATTGTATCACCTGCTTTGGCACGAGTTCTGACTTGGCCTCATGATGAGGAGGCCAACCTGAGAGCAAACCTGAGGGCCAGATCTCTGGATCCGCTCCATCATTCTGGAGGACGCTGCAATCAGCCAGTCGTCCAGGTAGTACCCCAGACCCTTCAGGCGCCAGAGGAATGCTGTCACCACTGCCATGCATTTGGTAAAGACCCTGGAGCTCTGAAAGGCCAAGGGCATGGGCTCGAAACTGAGAGGGATCCCTCTGCCCTGAAGTGGAGGAATTCTGGTGGGACAGACGGATTGGGACGTGAAAGAACGCGTCCTGGAGGTCCAGAGAACAGAACCACACGCCTCGTTCCAAGGATGGGATTATCCGAGCCAGAGTGACCATCCTGAAGGTCCGAGACCTTAGGAACCTGTTCAGGTCATGCAGGTCTAGAATGGGGCGCCAGCCCCCTGTCCATTTTGGGACCAAGAAGTACCTGGACACAAACCCCGGGTCTGGTGGAGGATCCGCCACCTTCCTGATCACCTCTTTTTCGAGAAGCAGGATGATGATGGCTCGGTGAGCCAACAGAGAGGCTGTGGACCCGTAGTCTCCGAGGGTGACAGCTCGGAAGGGCGGGCCTGCTCGAACTCCAGGGCAGGCCCTTTCCTACCACTCAACACCCAGCGGTCCGTGGTGATAGCGGACCAGACGGAAAGGAAGTGGCGGAGCCGCCTCACGGGGAACCCGGGGAGGACGAGGCTGGGGCGACACCTCAACCCATCACTGGGCAGGCTTGGAGGAGGGACCGCCTAGTGACCTCCTGGGCCTTTTCCTCCCTGCTTCCTGTTAGAGGAAGCCACAGGTTTCGCTTTGGGGTGCCAAGCGCAAGCCTGCTGGCCCTGATGCTGGTGCTGTTGGGCCGGACATGCCGCAGGCGCAGAAGGGCGAAAGGACTCATGTTGTCGACGTCCCTTGTACTGGGCAGAGGTGACAGAGTCCAGAGTGGCACTGGACTTTTTGATCCGCTGGAGGTGACCTTCCACTCCAGGGCCGAAGAGGTCAGTCCCCAGGAAGGAGACATCCGCCAGTTTATGCTGGGTATCCGCCGTGAAGGTGGATATCCTCAGCCATGCTCTGCGGCGCATGGCCACTGCAGCCGCCACTGATCTAGCACAGGAGTCTCCAATGTCCAGAGCCGTTTGGAGCTGCTGTTTTGCCACTGCCCTTCCCTGGTCCTGTATCTGCTTGACCGTGGTCTGCAGGTTGGCTGAGAGATGAGGGATCACCTCATCCAGGGAGCCCATGAGGGCGTGGGAGAAGTATGCCATCAGCACGGCCGAGCTGGCCTGGCGGAGGACAAGGGAGGACGCAGCATACACCTCGCGCCCGGTATAGTCCAGCTTTTTGGACTCCTTGTCAGGGGGCTTATCCATGTCCCTAGTGTTCCCGGAACGCCGGAAAACGCTGTTGGTGACCAACCCCTCAGCGGAGGGGTGTTCCGCAAAACCGGACAAAGAGCCGGTAGGGACCGCATACTTCCTGGCCATCCTGGTCGAAGGCGCAGGACAGGAAGCCAGCCGCTGCCAAAGCTGGGCCAACAATGGCTTCAGCCACTAGAAAGGCCTCCATGGGCGAATCCCCTTGGTCCAGTATCTCTGTTAGGGGATACTTGGCACGCTTGGATACGGGCTCAAGCTGCATCCCGGTGGACTCCGAGATGAGCCGAAACAGACCCATAAAGGACGATGGGCTCTCGTGCATCAACTGGCCTCCGGAGGACTCCAGGTCAATGGGCCTGGAGAATAGGGAGGTGTCGTCGGACTCAGAGGAGTCCGCGAAGAGCTGCCTGGGGCCTGAGTCACCCTCCACCTGCCAAGGACAGTCTGGAGTGAGGGTAACTGACATGTGGGGCAGACCCTGACCCGACCGAAAGTCCTTGGTCGGCACCCCTGATTTCGGTTGTGGAGGCGGAGGTTCCACCACAATCGGTGGGGCAGCTGGTTTCGGCTGAACTGGCCCACACTTGGGCACCTCGACTACAGCGAGGGGTTGTTTCCGCCGCTCGGTAACAGCCACTGATGGTCGGGGAAGGCGACGGGCCGGCTTGTTCTCGGACAGAAGTAACTGCCGCACATCAGGTCCTCGTGAGCGCCAACGCGATTTGCGCTGAAGCCTCCTCTTCCGAGGAGGACGACGAGCGGCAGCGCTCGCTACTCGGTGTCGAGATAAGAGACCGCCGGCGTCGGGCGCGGATCGGCTGGACCAAGACGATGTCCGAGACAGAGATCCTCTGCTTCCGAGGACGGGTGTGGGAAGGGGCGAGGGACACTCGCTCTTCCCTCGGCTTGGAAGCCTTGACCGGGGACTCCGGCACAGGAGGCGCAGGCAAGTCCTCTGTTTCCACCGGGAGAACCAGTGAAGAAGGGTTGTCTGCTTCACCAGTCAGCAGCCCGTCCGACAGGTCGAGAAAAATATCGACCGCGTCAACGGGTGTCTCTGCCGGCTGACCAGACAGGGACACCATGAAGCCAGCGGCCTTAGCCGCAACCTCGACCGAAGTAGAGTGTCGACTGTCCAGGGAAGGGGACCTCTCCTGCTCCCACGAAAGCAGACGGTGGGACTTACCTTTTAAGTCATCCTTTTTGGACTGAGAAGAATGTCCCGATGGCCCCTCTCCCTTTGTGGAAAGAGATTGGCAAAGCTCCTTAAAAGAAGCTGTGTAGGAGGATCCCGAAGAGAGCAGGATAAATGCCGCAACCGAGGAAGAGGATGATGTGGCCTGAGCCGCCTCCTCCTCGAGGGCAATCATCTGCTTGAGTTGCTCAGCCGAGCCAGCCACCGTGGACACAGCCCAACGGGCCTCCTTTGACTTCACCAGCGGGTAGCGCTTCTCAGGGTGTCCCAGCTGTAACCGGGCAGCGACCTCCAGGAAATGCCTAAAACGAACAGCATGACTCGCAGGGCCCGCGGGTCATGGTCTAGGCCGAGGCAGTAGACGCCGCTGGAGTGCGGATTCGCCCTGACATTTTCGCCCACATGGGCACCGCCAAAACCGGGAGTCGATTTGTCCATCGAGCCACGAGGGAGTAATTTGACCGAAGTCTTGAAAATTTAAGAATAAGTTTCGGGCGAACTGAAGAATTAGGATCCAGTCTATATGCAGAGTGTTAAGGAGGGAACCTGAGCTTCCAAGTGATAAGGAAGATCTGGCGTCATGGGGCGGAGCAGAGAGTTTTACTACCCGGGTGGGTGGGAGGAGCCAGCTTGAAGACCTTCCGGCAAAATTTAAAGCGGCAAGGAACCTGCCAGACAGTGTGGATGAACAACATATCCATGTCCCTAGAATTCAGAATTTAACAGGATAATTGGTACATAATATGAGATCAACAAAACAAACCGTGAAATAGGTTTCAAGGCTACATCAAATGGGGATACGAAAAGAAACATTTAAGTGCAGATAAGGCAACACAATTAGTTTGCATATAAAAGCATACACATTGTCAAGAAATTACCTAGTAGCCTGACTTTTGGGGAAGGGAGACCATTTGGGATGCCTAAGTTGCAGCTGGGGTCGCTGTGTTGAGAGGGGGAGCCGATGAGGTGGGAAGGAACAGTGCATAGGTGGAGTAGGAATGAGACGAACAAGTTTTTCAGAGGAGAGGTATGTGGGAGAGTTATGATGTTAGTGGGTGAGATTGTTCCACAGGAGAGGTAGGTGATAGGAGAAAGCACGCTTGCTAGCAGAGTGGAGATCATCATCAATTTTATTTGTAAAAGGCACCCTTCCAGAGCTCAGGGTGCCCAAACAATTAATACAGCATAAAATATATTTATAAAATCAGGTATTCAGAAACAGTATAATAACCTGCAGCAGCATTAGAGATTAGCAGATAAGAGTGGATATGCCTCCTATGTGAGAGGGTTGCGATGGAGAGAGCAAAGTAGAGGGAGCAGTTGCGCATATGGGGAGTAGAATCAGTGGCAAATTAGCAAAAGGAGTTTGGCATGATTTTTTTTAGTTTATTTTTAATTTTTTATTTAAATATTTGGCAACCAGGAAAGGCACACTGAGCCGAGGCTTGTTTCCAGGTGCAACCCGGAGGACAATGGACATAGAATAAAAAGGTATACTAGATACAATAAAATGTTCATAGATGCAAACATATAATAAGGTAGCAACATACAATCAAACACAAATCAGGAAGGATGTACAAGTATGCAGGAGTGGAATAAACGCAGCAAAGAGAAACAGCCTATAATTAGGTGGGAGGTGCTAGCAAACCAGATACCTAGAGAGTCCTAAGCAGGTAGAAAGATACGACTGTTTTGGATGTAGTGCTAATCACAGTTTGAATGCAGAGCTTCATACCAAGTGCAATTATCCCGATTTATTGATATCCCTTTTTGCAGTGAACAAACCCTTACATTGTATGATATCCCCCCCTTCTGTCCCTTGTCTATCAAAATAACTTGCCTGATGTACTCACATTTGTAGCTATGTTTGTTAATGATGTATTGTGCAATATTTATGATCGAATGTGTTCTCTGTAATTTCCAGGTCACCACTGAGACAGAAACTAATGGTCTCAGTGGGCCTACCCAGTTACCAAAATTTAAATACAGAGATTGCCATAAATGTATTGAGGGACCCTGCCCCCAAGGCTGCACTGGGAGATCAGGGGAGACTGTGTAGTTTTCCTCAGCATATGGTGCTATTCTGTAAACATTGATACCTGCCGATTCCGTTGCCACTGCACTCAATTTGCCTGTGCAGCTTGGTATGTTTCTTAATAAAAAAAAAAAAAAAAAAGAGATTTTTCCCCTAGGCAGTGGTCTAGCACCTTCAAAAAAAAAATTAAACACCCTTCCAAAGCTTGGAGCAGTGGTCATCTGGTAAAGTATGTTGTTCAAGGGGAAAAACTGAAGCAATACCATTTTTGGGCCCACATTTTTATATACCAGTGTGATCTGGAACTATAAATGGTGGTGTCCACTTTAATTAAGGGGACATGGTCAACCTTTTTGCATCACATTATTTCTACATAAAAACCTACATTTTATGACAGCTCACTTTTTCAAAAATTCACGGATGTTGCCATTTGTTTTTTATCCGCTTCCTTCCTCAGAACTAAAATGCATGGTAATGGTGAAAAGATATGCAATTTTGTTTTATTTCAGATCACTGATCTACTCTTACTGCATATTTTCTGAAAACAAGGAACACCAGCAAAGCAGTACAGCCACTCATGATACAACAGTCTCCTCTCTTCCACTGCATCTGGAATGGCTAGACCGTGTTGGGAGTGTTCTGCCTTGTCTGTTCCTCACCTAACTCACCACTGTCTGATATCCTCTGCTTTGCTACGGCTGCCCCCCAACACCCTCTCTCCTATGCACTGGGGTGTTTTATTGCTTCATTGACCAGATTATCCTCACACAGACTCTCTTGGTGCTATGCTAAACCCTGTCCTTCTCTCTCACTCTTAGATCTTCAACTTCTCCACTACTGTCAGTCCTGCACTGCTCCACTAAAATGGGTGCGCAAGCTTTCTCCCAATCTCCTTCAAGGCGGCTTAGTTTGCTCACCTTTACACTTGTTACTGCTCCTGTTTGGTTTTCTGTTTTGCTTTAGCCTGCCTTGTCTACTTGTAGTTCTGCAATGTATGTGCACTATTTGCATTTTATGTTTGTTTTCTTCTTCCTATCTCCTACACCCCTGCGTGAATGGATTGTGTCTATCCTGTATATCCCTGTGTGGATAATTGAGGCACTTTGTTTATGAATTGTGGTTGTCCAATTACCTTGTCCAGATGAATCACTGAATTTTGTACTCTCCCTGGTCCTGCCTGAAAATAGGCAGGGTCACTCACTGCCTAGTACACTTACCAGGTAACCAACAGCTAATAAACTCCAGGAAAAATGCAGTGGGAGTTGATCAAAGAATGCAACCAAACATGTTTTTATGTGGTAACACTTATAGAGGGCAGTCTGTTTTTCAATTTCTAAAAGAAAAAAGGAATCCAAATCAAAATATCATAAGCAGTCTCTACTGAATGTGAACAAGCATAATATTTATTTTTCCAACTAGGGACACTGAGGCCTAAGGGGTTAACAGTGTCCCTTTAATGTCACAGGATATGGAACAAAACCATGGTAGAAATACTCACCAGGTTTGAATCTGAGGTTGCAGACAGCAGCTTCACATAGGCCCCACCACATTCAATCCCATTCTGGAAACTCACTTCGTACCTGAATTAAGTGTGAAAAAACATTTAAACTTCGAAACAGAGTCACCTACACTCAAGAATTTAAATCTCAGCCAAACAGTGTCAGTGAAAGTGGCACAGGATCTGTGAAGTAGACAGGATTCACACACCGTGCCAGAATAGTCTAAGTGCTCCAAGAGGGGAGCGGAGTACCCTGTGACAAGAGCACATCCTATGGAGAATGAGACAGCAGCCTTGGATGCTGCGTTACCGCACAATGTCTACATCCTCAGACATAAGCTGGATTTAGTCCAAAAAAAGAATTGGGAAATTCAGGGAATCTCACAATTCTTCAAACACACTGATGGCCCCAGAATCCCCCAAATGCTGGGTCTTGTTGCTGAGATGATAGTAAAAAGGAAGTACCACCTGGGTGTAGTGTGGAGGCAGTAAGTACAGAGGAAGGTAGGCAGACCTTAGAGTGTGTCAAATGGAACACAAGTTGGTGGCATAAAGCCAGCAGTAGACCCAAGTGGAATATAACGTCAATGTTAAGAAATTAGAACTCCTGCTATGCATTTCAGTTAACGCTCTTCTGGCAGCCTTTTTTTGTTAACATAAATCAGCTGAGGATGGTGCCTTTTAACAGTGGCTCCCAGCCTGTAAAAACTCTCGATTCCTGCTGTAAGGCTAGCACTGTCCCTCAAGGGTGTCCCGCCCCAGCCCTGTCGCCCTGGTATGCCCCAGGACTTACCTAACCTCCCAAGTTTCCCCCTTCTGGAGGGGGTGGTGCCCCCCCCCCCAATACCCCTGCCACATGAATCTGGTTTTGGAAGGCTGCGTGGGTAGAGTCAGCTTCATCATGTTGCCAGGCTTTTTTTCTTTGTTTTCCTTCCCCCTTCCTGCACCATGTCCTCATAAAGGCACGCATAGCATCCACGCACCCAAGGCATGCATGGTGCGGCACCCATAGATGTCCTTCCACCCACAAGCCTCACCAGCTGTACGGACACCTGTGGTCACCCTGGTGGCAGTAACACGACAGAGCTGGCCGCCCCTTCCTCGCTGGTAGAGGAGAGCCTCCTCTGGGATGCTCAATCTCCCTCACCCAGCCAGCCCCCAGATATTTATATCTAAACATTTGGTAACCAGGAGAGGCACACTGAACCAGGGCTCTTTTCCAGGTGCAACTCAGGGGAAGGGGTACGGGCACATTAGAAGTATTTAACAGTCATTTTACATTTGAGACGGAACAAGAAGTGAAGAAAAAAAAATATGTACACTAACAGAAGCACAACAGTGCAAGATATACAATACAAGTCATTAGTACGCTACATAGTGGAATAATTTTGTGCAAAAACAGGCATAACAGGACGCACAATAATACAATACATAGTGGTAATTAAAAATCCAGATGAGATGCAGTCAATGTACTCTAGTAGGACATACATGTGAAAGGTGAGAACAAAAGCTTTAGTGTAGGGACTGGGTACCAGAGTGGCAGGAGCATGTGAGGGGGGTGGAAGTGAGAAGTTGCTGTTTGAAAGAGTAAAATGTGGAGGAGTTTCTTAGGCGGGGGGGGGGGTTGTTCTGTAGCAAGGGGAGCCTGTAGGAGAAGGCAGAGTTGCCTGGAGGAGGAAGAGGAGGAAGGTAGGGAGAGAGGAAGAAGGTCCAGGTATCCCTGGATCTTAGAGGGCATATCAGGATGGATTTGTTCGGGACAAGCTCTCAGAGAGGTAGAGAAGTAACAAGTTGAACCAGTATTCGGCTATACGCACCATAGAATGGACATGTCAATGATGGAAGAGGGATGTTAGAGGGAGGAATAAAGGGAACAGTGGTGTATTCAGAGAGGGGAGTTAAGTGATGAAGCGGCACAAATCGTTTAGAAGGGAAACCAGTCTGGATAAAGATGAGGCAGGGGCAGTGTTGTAAACTACACTGGCATAGTCAAAAACGGGCGCATGATCGTCTTGTTTAAGATTTCGCATCCGACTGGCGGGGGGGGGGTGTCTCTGTTGCAGTAGAGCATACCGAACTTGGGGCGTAGTTTTGAGGTGATGGCTTCTACGTGGGCTGAGGAAGTCAAATAGGGGTCCAGCAATACGCCTAGGTATTTGTATGTTGTAAATGAGTCTAGGGATGGCTCCGTCCAATGAGGTGATGATCAGTGCTCATTTCTGAATGTGAGTCACTAGCGTCACGAGTGGTAGTGCTACCACTGCGCTGACAGGTCAGATCTCCCTCAAGCATTCTAAAAACAATTTTGAAGTTGTTTGAAAGCTTTTATGTGACGGCTTTAAAAAGTTTAATTTCTGTAAGATACCACAAAAGAGTTCCTGAAAGTTACCCTGTCAAATAAAGCTACAGCTGTTTCTGGAATTTCACTCTAGTACTTTCAATCAGAATTCTTATCTTGGATGTACAGACTTTCCAAACCAGTACTGCAGAAAGAAAGAAAAGAAAAAAAAAAAAAGGAGGATTCTTGTTCCTTCCCATTCTAAAGAAAGCACTGGAGAACAACTGAAATTCATATCACATGTACTGTCGGCACAGTTTCAGGAAACATCCCATTTACATTATTACGTTAGTTTACACACTATCATGTACAGGTAAGCTCACCCATCCCTTTAGTTTTACTTCCTAAACCCATTATTCTGTGTAAACTGTTAGGGAGAGATAATAAACTTAACCCCCACCCCTGAGTACAAGATAACCACTGGCTTTGCACACATTAGTTAGGACCAAGTAAAGTTTGACTGATTTACAGTAAAAAGTATGATGATGCAATGGGAGGAATAGAACTATGAAAGTCTGCTGCCAGGTATAACAAGACTTGTCACAACACACCCAAGTAGTAAACCATCTAATGAGCAGATAGAAAAAGAAAAATAAACTTCAGAAATAAAAGAGTTACAAAAGACTGTCACAAATGCACTCAGCAGGTCAGGCCCTCTGCTCCCACACTGCCAACCTCAGAGCGCAGTACTGTCAACAGGTAACAGAAAGGGCAACCCTCCTGTCTGCTTGTGGGTCCGAATCACCTTTAGTCTCAAGTTCTGGGGGGATTCAAACTGTGAACCTTATGCTAGCGTACCCAAATGTACAGGCTCAGATAATCTGCTCTTCGGGGGGATGCCAGATATCTTTTGCCTAAGGGCACCTAACCAGGTATCCAAAGTGAACTCTTAAAACTCTATAAAAAGACCTTGGGTATATTCTTACCTTTTCCCAGTTTAGTAACATCATCAAGCTTATGAACAGTTTTTGTCAGTCTTAAACCTCAATACATCACATGTAAAAAGAACTTCGAAGACACACCCAGGTAGACTTTCAAATGAAAGGTTTACTTAAATGGATAAAAATATGAAAATGTAAACACAGAACTATATCAAAAAGCATACAATCCCTTGGAAGAAAAGCAAAGAATCTACAAACTCCTACCAACATACAGTTAGACTTTTTCCAACTAATGCATTACCTCTTTACAGCGCTTCAGTTAGATCTCGTTTAAGAGCCCAAAAAGAAATGTCCTTCAGCTGAAACACAGAATACAGTTTAAAATTACAGGACCACACTTATTGGCAGGTTCCTTGCCGCTTTAAATCTTGCCGGAAGGTCTTCAAGCTGGCTCCTCCCACCCACCCGGGTGGTAAAACTCTCAGCTCCGCCCCATGACGCCAGATCTAGCCCGTTGGAAGCCAGGTTGTGCGTCGAAGCCGGGGAGGTCGGGTGGGTCGAGTGGATGAACAACATATACCATTCCTAGAACTCCTGTTACAAGTGAGTAACCTGTATTTCTAGGGACATGGATCTGTTGTTCAATCCACACTTATTGGCAGACTCCTAGCAGTTCTCCGGGAGGAGGGAGGCAAGGCGCACACCCCCTACTTAGGGAATACAGACTGGAGAACCGAGGCCCCAAAACCAGCATCCCGGCGCGACTCAAGGTCGATGTGGTAGTGGGCAATAAAGGTATGTGCCGACTTCCAGGTAGCAGCCCTGCAGATATCCTGGATAGGGACATCCCTGGAAGCAGCTACTGACGCAGCGGTATGGCGGGTAGAATGAGCTCTTATCCCTCTGGGAGGCTCCATGCCCACCAACCTATAGCAGAGCTCTATGCAGGAGGTGACCCACCTGCTTATCGTCCACTTGGCTGCAGGTCTGCCAGGTGCGGCTTCACCGTAGGCGACAAACAGCTGGCGAACCTCTCCCAGAACTTCAGCAGTCCTTATAATAAGTGAGCGCTTGTCTAGAATCCTAAGTAAGGAGCCTATTTTCGGCCTCCGAGGTGTGATTGGGGTAGAACACCGGCAGAGTCCACACCTGGTTAAGGTGAAACTCCGACACCACCTTCGGAAGGAAATTCGGGTGGGGGCGCAGGACAACCTTGTCCCTGGGAAGACCAGATAAGGAGACTCGATGGAAAGGGCCTGGAGCTCTCCCATCCATCTGGCTGACGTGATAGCCACCAAGAAGGCGGTCTTCCACGACAGGAAGGAAAAATATCGCACCTGTGCATCGGTTCGAATGGCTTGCCCGTGAGCTTAGCCAATACCAGCAGTAGATCCCACGGAGGTGGAGATTCTCGCACCGGAAGGGATATGTGATCAAGGCCTTTGAAAAAGCGCCCGACCACCTTCTCCTGTGCCGACTGCTTGTCGCCCTGCTCGTAAGCAGAGATGGCTGCCAGGTGCACTCTAAGGGTCGCCGATCAAGCCCTTGCTGAGAAAGGGACCACAGGTAGTCCAGAATGCTTGCCAAGGAACAGGAGGAAGGGTCCATGCCCTTGCCCTGACACCAAATGGAAAATCTCTTCCATTTGAAGGCATAGCATTTTCTGGTCGACTCCTTACGGGACGCCTCAACAACGCCGAGGACCTCGTCGGAAAGACCCAAGGCCTGGAACTCTAGCCGCTCAGGAACCAGGCCGTCAGGTGCAAGGATTGAAGGTCCGGATGGAATACCTTCCCCTGGTTGACTGAGATCAGGTCCGGGCTGGCTGGAAGCCGCCTCGGGAGCCTGGAGCTGAGGCTGAAGAGATGTGGATACCAGAACTGGCGGGGCCAGTCTGGGGCTACCAGAATCACCTGTGCCTTGTCCCTCCTCACCTTGAGAAACACCTTGTGGATCAAGGGAAATGGGGGAATGGCGTAGAAGAGGCCCAGGGTCCACAGCTTCGAGAAGGCATCCCCCTGCAGCGAGCCCTGCTGAGGGGGCGGGCATGGAACAGTCTCAGCTTCGCATTCTCCCTGGAGGCAAACTGGTCCACCTGAGGTGTGCCCCAGTGGGAGAACAGATCTTGTACTACCTCTGGCAGGAGAGATCACTCGTGAGACGCAGCCCCTATCCAGCTTAGGGCATTGGCCAGGGTGTTGGAGACTCCTACCACGTGAATGGCTAGGAGATCCGCCTCCAGGCTGCGCACGAGGGACCATATGCGGACAGCTTCCTTGCATAACAGCACAGAGTGCGTCCCGCCCTGGCGGTTCAGATAGTACATGGTCGTGGTATTGTCCGTCTGGACCTAAACCACTCGACCCCGTAGAAACGGAGCGAAGGCAGTGAGAGCTAGGCAGACCGCTTGGAGCTCCAGCAGGTTGACATGGCATCAGGACTCCGAGGGACCAGAGGCCATGCGCTCTGTGCTCCCCCAGATGGGCACCCCAACCCATCGGAGATGCATCGGTCGACAGAGAGACCGTCAGCTCGGGGCGGACGAACGGGATGCCCTCCTGCAGATGTGCCGGAACGGTCCACCACTGGAGAGCGTCCCACATCTCCTGGGTCACTGTCACAGGCTGGTCCAATGGATCACAGCATTGTGACCACTGGCTGGCCAGTCCCCACTGAAGGGGACGCATGTACCAACGGGACCAGCGGACCACGCTGGTGCAGGCCTCCATGACGCCCAGGAGGCGCAGGAAGTCCCGGGCAGGGTGCGATTGCCCAACCAGAAATGATCGGGCAAAGGAGGAAAGAACCTCGGCCCTGTCCGCCGGGAGCCGAGCTCTGGCTCGAAGAGAGTCGAGCTCTGCCCCGATGAAGAGTATCACCTGCTTCGGCACGAGTTCAGACTTGGCCTCGTTGATGAGGAGGCCAATCTGAGAGCAAACCTGGAGGGCCAGATCTCTCGACCGCTCCAACTCCGCTCTGGAGGGGGCTGCAATCAGCCAGTCGTCCAGGTAGGGGTAAACCTGGACCCTTCGGTGCCGCAGGACTGCTGTCACCACTGCCATGCATTTGGTGAAGACCCTGGAAGCTAGAGAGAGGCCGAAGGGCATGGCCCGGAACTCGTAAAGGGACCCCTCCGCTCTGAAGCGGAGGAATCTCTGATGAGACGGACGGATCGGGACGTGAAAGAACGCGTCCTGGAGGTCCAGGGAACAGAACCACACGCCTCGTTCCAAGGATGGTATTATCTGAGCCACAGTGACCATCCTGAAGGTCCGAGACCTTAGGAACCTGTTTAGGTCATGCAGGTCGAGAATGGGGCGCCAGCTCCCAGTCAATTTTGGGACCAGGAAATACCTGGACACAAACCCCGGGTCTGGAGGAGGATCCGCCACCTTCCTGATCACCTCTTTTTCGAGGAGCAGGGCAATATCGGCTCGGCGGGCCGACAGCGAGGCTGCAGACCCCGTGGCCGCCCCGAGGGGCGGCTGCTCGAAAGGGTGGAGCCTGCTCGAACTCCAGAGGCAGGCCTTTTCCTACCACCTCTAACACCCAGCGGTCCGTGGTGATAGCGGATGGGGGGAACCCAGAGGGGAGTGACACCCCTCAACCCGTCACTGGGTAGACTTGGAGGAGGAACCGGCCCCGGGACCTCCTGGGCCTTTACCTCCTTGCTTCGGGATGCCAAGCACGAGCCTGCTGGCCTTGTTGCTGGTGCTGTTGGGCCGGTCGAGCTGCAGGGTCCGAGGGACGAAAGGACTTATGCTGTTGCTGATGGCGGCCTTTGTCCCTCTGGGTGGAGGTGACAGAGTCCAGAGTGGCACTGGACTTTTCGATCCGCTGGAGGTGTCCCTCCACTCCAAGGCCGAAGAGGTCAGTCCCCAAGAAGGGGACGTCCACCAACTTGTGCTGGGTATCCGCCATGAAGGTGGATATCCTCAGCCACACCCTGTGATGCATGGCCACCGTGGCCGCTACTGACCTGGCACAGGAATCACCTATGTCCAGAGCAGTCTGAAGCTGCTGCTTCGCCACCGTCCTACCCTGGTCCCGCACCTGATGGACCGTGGTCTGCAGGTCGGTCGGGAGATGAGGGACAACCTCATCCAGGGAGCCCAAGTGGGCGTGGGAGAAGTGTGCCATCAGCACGGCCAAGCTGGCCTGTCGGAGGCCGAGGGAGGACGCAGTGTACACTTTGCGCCCGGCAAAGTCCAGTTTTTTGGACTCTGTCAGGGGACTTATCCACGTCCCGAACGTTACCGGAACACCGGAAGACGCTGTCGGTGACTAACCCCTCGGCAGAGGGGTGCTCCGAGAAACCGGGCAAGGAGCTGGTAGGGACTGCATACTTCCTGGCCGAAGGCGCAGGACAGGAAGCAGGCTGCTACCAGAGCTCCAAGGCTGGGCCGACAATGGCCTCAGCCACCAGAAAGGCCTCCATGGGGGAATCCCCTCGGTCCAGTAACTCCGTCAGTGGATACTTGGCCCGTTTGGACACGGGCTCGAGCTGCATCCCGGTGGATTCAGAGAGGAGTCGAAGCAGACCCAAGAAGGACGATGAGCTATCATCCAATGACTGGCCCCTAGAGGACTCCAGGTCAACCTGCCTGGAGAACAGGGAGGAGTCGTCGGATTCCAAAGAGTCTGCGAAGAGCTGCCTCGGCCCTGAGCCAGCCTCTACCTGCCGAGGACGGTCAGGAGTGAGGGTGACCGACAACCTGTGGGGCAGGCCGTGACCCGACCGAAAATCCTTGGTCGGTGCCCCAGACTTCGGTTGTGGAGGCGGAGGTTCCACCACAATCGGTGGAGCAGCCGGTTTTGGCTGAGCAACCGGCCCTGGAATGGGCAACTCGACTGGGGTGAACGGTTGCCTCGGTGTTCGGGCGACAGTCACTTGATGGCCGGGGTCTGAACCGGAGTCGGTTTAAACCCGACAACAGTAATCTACCACATAAGCTCCCCAGCGCCTGACGCATCTACGCCAAGCCTCCCTCATCCGAGGAAGAGGGCGAGGAGGAACGGTGTCACCGCTTACTTCGTACCGAGATAGAGACCGCCGATGTCGGGCGGAATGGCTTGACTGAGATGAAGTCCAAGACCCGAGACCTCGGGGACTAAGGGCGGGTCTGGGAAAGGGGCGGGAGACCTGCTCTTCCCTTGACTCTGGCACTTTAACGGGGACTGCGCCCCAAAGGCGCAGGCAGATCCTCGGTCTCCACCGGGGGAACCGGTGAAGGTGGGTTGTCTGCTTCATCAGTCGACACCCCGTCCGACGGATCGAGAAAAATCTTGACTGCGTCGACGGGAGTCTCGGCAGGCTGGCCTGACGAGGACATCATGAAGCCAGCGGCCTGAGCTGCAACTCTGACCGAAGTCGAGTGTCTGCTGTCCGGGAAGAGACCTCTCCCGCCTCCCACGAACGCCGACGGTGGGACTCTACCTTCCGACTCTTCTGGGCCGAAGAATGTCCCGATGGCCCCTCTCCGCCGTGGAAAGGGACCAACAAAGCTCCTTGAACGAAGCCGTGTACGAGGAACTCAAGAGAGCGGGATAAATGCCGCGGCCGAGGAGGAGGAAGATGCGGCCTGGGCCGCCTCCTCGAGGCGGATCATCTGCTCGAGCTGCTCAGCCAAGCCAGCCGGACACCGCCCAATGAGCCTCTTGATTTTACCGGCGGAGAACGCTTCTCGGGGCACCCGAGCTGCCATCGGGCAGCGCGATCATCCAGGACGTTGGCAGAGAAAAAAACGGCACAACTCGCAGGCCTGCGGGTCGTGATCTAGGCCTATGCAGTAGATGCACATGGGAGTGCGGATCCATCCTGGACATTTTCTGCCCGCAAAGGCACCGCCGAAAGCCGGGAATAGATCTGTCCATCGCAGCCGCGAGGGAAGATGAAGACCGAAGTTTAGAAAACTTCAAAACCAGTTTCAGACAAACTGAAGAGTTAGGATCCAGTCTAAAATGCAGAGCGCTAAAGAGGAAACCTGAGCTTCCAAGTGGTAAGGAAGACCTGGCGTCATGGGGTGGAGCAGAGAGTTTTACCACCCAGGTGGGTGGGAGGAGCCAGCTTGAAGACCTTCCGGCAAGATTTAAAGCGGCAAGGAACCTACCAATAAGTGTGGATTGAACAACATATCCATGTCCCTAGAACGCTGTTTCCACCCCTTCAATGTCGTCATCTAGCTTCTCCTTTCAGAATATACAAATAATGATCTTCCAGTCAGGAGATATTTTAAATACTGTGACTTCAGCAAAAACTAGGAACAAAGGATTTTATGACCTTTCACACCATGGTACAAAAATCCCCAAAGACGTCATAAAAGTTACGATCCCTATATCCTGGCAGCTGGGTCAGTTCTAATTACAGAAGACCCTTAATTATGTCTCTATTCTTAATTACCTCCTGGTTTCAGGTCACTTGACTGTACCTGAAACCTGGGGGGGGTGCCACTCATTGAAGCATGGACAATCGCACACTATGTTTTTATATTACAAATCATAGAACAATCATAACCAGTTGGCCAAGCATCACAATCCTCCCCACCTAGACTGAATCTGGGGGCTGTATCCCCTGCATGGGATGAGCTTCCCAAATCAGTTCACTCTTCATATACACGCGACAGGCCATCGGCGTTCTGACTGGTTGCTCCCCAGCCCTATGTAAGATCATCATGTCATACCCTTGCAAGGCAAGACTCCATCTTAATAATCTACCATTAGTTTTTCCCCATTGGGTCAGCCAAAACAGGGGGGGTTGTGGTCCATTTGTACCTCAAAACGCTGCCCATATAAGTATGGCTCTAACTTCTTTAGGGCCCACTCTATGGCAAGACACTTTCCACACTAGAGTATGCCTGCTCCCTGGGAGATGATTATTTACTCAGGTACACTACCAGGTGGTCTTTCCCTTGGTTGGATATCTGGACTCCGTACTGTCCCAATACTCACGTATGAGGAGTCAATCTGAACTATAAAGGGTCTGCTATAGTCAGGACTTGTCAATACAGGAGCACTGCATAGTGCCTCCTTCAGTCTGGTAAAGACTTTCACAGGCTGGTTTCCCAGGTAATATTCTTAGGCATCATTTTCTTTACCAGGTCAGACAGGGGAGCAGCCAGGGCAATGTAATTGGGTACAAATTTCCTTTAGTACTCTGCTGTCCCTAGAAAACTCTTGACCAGCTTCTGCGTTTCTGGTCTGGGCCATGCCTTGATCACCTCTATTTTTACTTGGTTAGGACAAGCTGTCCCTGGCCTACAACATGCCCATGATATGCCACTTCAGCCATGGCCACCTGGCACTTCTCAGCTTGACAGTGAGCCCAGGCCTCTGTACCCTGTCCAGCACTTCCTTAAGGTGGGACAGGTGTTCCTCCCAGCTGGCACTAAAGATTGCAATGTCATCCAGGTATGCCACGGCATACTCCTCAGCACCATTTGACACCTGGTTCACCAACCTTTGGAAAGTGGCCGGGGCGTTCTTCGTTCGGAAAGGCATTACTTTAAATTCAAATAAGCCTATCGGAGTGATGAAGGCCGACCTCTCCCTAGCTCTGTCAGTTAACACTACCTGCCAACATCCCTTTGTCAGGTCTAGAGTCGTAAGGTAGGTCGCCCCTCCCAGCCTGTCCAGGAGTTCATCCGTCTGGGGCATCGGGTGGGCGTCTGACTTCGTGACTGCATTCAGTCCACCTAGAAACAAGTAGAGCCATCTGGCTTGGCACAAGGACTATGGGTGAGGCCCAGGGGCTGTGGGATCTCTAGATTACCCCTAAATCCAGCATTTCCTCCACCTCCCTCAATGTCCTTTTGGACAGCTTCTGACACCCGATATGCTGTCTGCCGTATGGGCGTCTGTGTCCCTGTCTCCACATCGTGTGTCGCTAAGGGGGTTAAGTCCAGGCTTGGCGCTAAACAGTGGGGGCAAAGTCTGCTAAAAGGCACAGTTACTTAAGAACTTACTGTAACAGTAGATCTTCGAGAGAGGCTCTTGGAGTAGGTAATTACATATAGGACTGAAGCCGGCAGGTGTCAGGACCCCACCAAAAAATGTCTAGCTAGCAGTCTCTGGCGGGGGACAGCCCCCATGTCAGGTGACCAACGTCATGCGACATCAGTATAAAGAGGCGGACCCCCATCCCCCCCTTCCAGTTCTTTCCCGCCAAAGGCCAAAAGGTGAGATGAGACAGAAGTGGATATTTCCCATCCTGGAAAAGGAGCTGAAAAAGCTAAGGGGGATGGAGGGTGGGAAGGTATTACCTACTGCAAGAGCCTCTCTCGAAGATCTACTGTTACGGTAAGTTCATACGTAACTGTACTATCTTATTTCGAGTGGGCTCTTGCAGTAGATTACATATAGGACTGAGTCCCAAGCAGTCTGGAACAAAGAGAAGATCATGGGAGGAAGAAACTACTCATACACAGATCCTCTGGCTGTGAAGGTTTTACAAAAGAAGACCTTGCAGAACAGCCACCCCGAAGCCAGCTCTACGACGAGAGGCAATGTCCAAACTGTAATGTTTCATAAAGGTATGGACAGAAGTTCAAGTTGCGGCTGCGCAAATGTCAGCCGCTGATACATTCTTGAAACAAGCAGTAGAGGCAGCTACACCCCTAGTGGAGTGACCTCTGACTTGACCTGGCAAGGTCTTGTGACACTTGTCATAACAGAAAGTGACACAATGAGCTAACCATTTCGAAAGGCATTGCTTGGAGACAACACCGCCCTCTTTTGCGAGCAAAACAGAAAGTTGATCAGTCTTTCTGAGATCCTTTGTCCTGTTGGTGTAGCATCTCAGAATCCGGCGAACATCCATAGTACGCAAGAGGTACTCCCCTTGATTGGAATGCTGCATAAAAAAAATGCAGGCAGTTCCATGGACTGATTCAGCGTAGATTCCACCACCACCTTAGGGAAAAACTTAGGGTTGGGTGCATAGAGCCACACATTCCTTGTGAAAAATCAAGTATGGGATTTTGCACATTAATGCCTGGAGCTCAGAGATTTGCCAAGTGGAGGTAATGGCCACCAAGAAGAGAGCCTTCCAGGAAAGGAACTTAAGGTCTGCTGATGCTGCCGGCTTAAAGGAAGGCAGAGTAAGCTTCTCGAGAATGAAATTCAAGTCCCAGGGAGGGGCAGGTGCGTGAACAGGGGGTCTCAAGTGGAGGACCCCTCTAAGGAAAGTCTTAGTGACTTCTAGCTGCGCAAAGACCTGTCCCCAAAAGGAACAAGGTAAGCGGAAACGGCAGCCATGTGAACCTTTAAGGAGGAGTAACTGAGACCCAGGTCGAAAAGGTGATGCATGTAATCCAGGAGCCTCCCAACAGAGCAGGAGAAAGGCACGAAAGCTCTGGAAGAGGACCAAATAGAAAACCTTTTCCATTTCATGGTGTAAGTGGAACGAGTGGAGGGCTTTCTTGCCTCCACTAGAACCTCCGACGCCTGTGATGAAACCCTGAACCGGGACTGAATCACGTCTGCAGGAGCCGCGCATGCAGCTGAAAGGATCCGAGTCCTGGATGGACATGGGTCCCCTGATCCTGGGTCAACAAGAGTTGCAACAGAAGACGAGGAGGTTCCTTTGAGTACTGTTGCAGAAGAGAGAACCAAACTTGCCAAGGCCAGAACGGAGCGATGAGAATCATGCGTGCTCCTTCTGAACAGAGTTTGTGTAGGACCCTCTGAATCAACGGGATTGATGGGAAAGCATAGACGAATCTGCCCTTCCAGTTTAGAGACGGAGCATCTCTCCAAAAAACTCCGTGCCCTGAAGCGAGTGAGCAGAAGACGGAAAGTTTTGCGTTGAGAGGAGAGGCAAACAGGTCTACCCAAGGGGTTCCCCTGTGTAGGAAGACATCATCTACGACCCCCCTGATCCAGTTTCCATTTGTACACTTGGGCGGATGACCGGCTAAGGTGGTCTGCCAAAGTGTTCAACCCCCAGAACATGAACCGCCGTGGGGTGAAGGTTGTGAAGCATCACTCAGTCCCAAACCCACATCGCTTCTCTGCAAAGAGAGTAGGAACGATGTACCAGACTACGCACATGTCTGTCTGAACAGTCAGATGACCAGGAAGCAGATACAAGTGCAGAGCTTGTAAGGTGTACAGGACGGCCCTCAGCTCAAGTACATTTATGTGAAGAGTCTGCTTGAGCCTGGACCAAGAGCCCTGAGTCCGCTGAGATCCCAGGTGGGCTCCCCAACCCTCGCACGAAGAGGTGCCCGAACGTGAGCCAGACAGGTGGGCCGATGCAGTCTTGGAAGCCTCCAAGACTGCTGTCGGAGCCGGTCCGCCTGCCATCTGCAACACGGTGACCCAGCCGGAAGTCGTGAGTAAGGAGGAGCCCCGTCCTGTTGCTTCCTCCTTGTCCTTTTACGATGGCCTTCGGGGGAAGTAAAGCCTGACAGAGCTTTTTCAACTCCTCCTCCATGGAGGTCTTTTTTTTTTTAAGCACATGGGCCTCCAGGGACTGCTGCCTCTGTCTGCGGGTGGCGGTGTTGAATTTCAGGCAATGCTGGCACTTCACCTGAGGATCCAGGCCCAGAGAGAAGAGACACTGGGAATGGCAGTCCTTGTGCAGGAGTTTGGCACCGCACGAATCGCACTTATTCTTGTACTCTGAGGGTGTAGGGGATGACATACACCACTGAAAAAGTAGACCATTTGTCGAATAAATCAAGAAAAACTGACGGTATTACTACAGACAGGCTGACGAGCGTTGAACTTTACCGCAAGGCACTGACACGAGCCAACGGCGGGAAAGAACTGGAAGGCGGCATGGGGACCACCCCTTTATACCGACATCACATGACGTCTGTCACCTGACGTGGGGGTGGTCCCCCGCCAGAGACTGCTAGCTAGAAATTTTTCCGTGGGGTCCTGATGCCTGCCGGCTTCACTCCTATATGTAATTACCTACTGCAAGAACCCTCTCGAAGTAAGATCCTCCCTTACTTCCTGGATCTTGTCCAGGGCCAGCTGGTGAGAATTTAGCAGCCTCCAAAGAGGACTCCCACTTGTTTCTTCCAGCAAGTCCAGAAGGAGGGTCTCCTTTGTCTATCCCCTCCCCAGGACTACATACTGCAAACACCATGTAAGCCCTATTAGCATATGGCGTCATCATGTTGACATGGTACATTCTTTTTGTCTTCTGTCAGGTAAAGTACAGTTACGTAAAAACTTACCGTAACAGTAGATCTTCGAGAACAGCTCTTGCAGCAGGTAACACCATTAGGACTGAAGCCAGCAGGCGACAGGACCCCACGGAATTCTTCTAGTTAGCCAACTTCAGCGGGGACCGCCCCCGACGTCGGTCCCGCCGCCGACGTCAGGCGTAGTACATAAGGGGGCGGTCCCGCCAGATTCCCCAGTTCTCCCGCCGGAGACTTCCGGCCACAGGACGACATCAGAATGGGAGACCGAGGATCCACCATCAGAAGACAAAAGGGCGTAAGCACCTGCTCAAGGCTCGGTAAGCCATGCCTCCAAGGGGGAAGGTGGGCGGGAAGGTACCTGCTGCAAGAGCTGTTCTCGAAGATCTACTGTTACGGTAAGTTTTTACGTCACTGTACTATCTTACTTGGAGATACAGCTCTTGCAGCAGGTAACACCATTAGGACTGATTTCCAAGCAATAACGTTTGTAAGCATTCTGGAAGGAGGAAACTAGGAAAATCCATACCAAGTCCTGACTCTAGGACAGGAGACCCTGTAGCACAGCCAGGCGAAACCGCTCTTCGTCATGGAAGCAATGTCCAGGCTGTAATGCCTGATAAAAGTATGCACAGAGCTCCAAGTGGCTGCAGCACAAATGGCAGAGGAGACGACGTTAAGGCGTTGCAAAGGAGGTAGCCAACCTCACGGAATGGCCCCGACTGTACCCGGAGGGGCTTCTGCTTAGCATCATAGCAGATGATATACACTGGACAAGCCAGCGAGAGGGACTGCTTGATACTGGTTGGCCCATCATCCTCTCAGCGAAGAAACGAAGAGTTGCTCTGACTTATGAGGCTGTTTAGTCCTGTTCAGGTAATACACCTTAGACAGCGGTGGACATCCAGGGTGTGGAGCAGCGCTTCTCCTCTATTAGAATATTTAGGGAAATATACAGGCAGGTCGATGTCCTGATTGAGAGTGAGTGCAGAGACCACCTTAGGCAAGAACTTAGGATTCGTCCTCAGGGACACTCTGTCCTGGTGGAAAATCAAATAAGGTTCCTTACACATTAGAGCGTGAAGCTCGGAAATTCTCCTTGCTGACGAACAGTAACTAAAAAATAATGTTTTCCATGACAGGAAACGCAGCTCGCAATCCGTGGCAGGTTCAAAAGGGAAGTGAGCTGTTCCAGGACAAAGAGTAAATCCCATGGAGGAACAGGGTCCTAATGGGTGGCCTAAGTGTAACACCCTCAGAAAGTCTCAAGAGGCGCGTTGCGCCACTGTGCGCTGTCCCAATCGAAAGTGGTAAGCAGAAATAGCGTTAAAGGTGCACCTTAATAGAGGAGTAGGCGAGACCCAATGGAAAAGAGAGCAGGTATACTAACACCGCTTTCACCGACAACCTAGAGGGGAAAGGTCGATGCTTGTAACACAGGCAAAAACGGCGCCATTTCATGGCGTGACGTCAGACAAGTGCTGTCGGCTTTCTGGCCGCAGAAAGGACTTCCCACCTCTGCAAGACCCCGTAGCCCAAAATGGCAATGTCTCTAGGAGCCATGCATGCAGGTTCAGTGAGCGAAGTCCGGTGGACTAGAGAACCTTCCTCCTGAGACAAGAGATGGGAGCTGAAAGGCAATGGATTGAGGTTCCGGACAGCTGCATTAGCAAGGGGAACCAGATCTGTCTGGGCCAGAATGGGGCTATCAGGATCATTGTTGCATGCTCCCTGCGCAGTTTGAGAAGAACTCTCTGGATCAATGGGAAGGGAGGGAAAGCGTAGAGGAATCTGTCCGCCCAGGAGAGGGACAATGCGTCTCGCCAGAAAACACCAGGCCCTGGATCTAGCGAGCAAAAATTGGGCAGTTTTGCTTTGGATGGGAAGCGAATAAGTCCAGTTCTGGAGTGCCCCATCGAAGAAACAGATCCTCTGCGACCCCTTTAAGAAGTTCCCACTCACGGACTCTGGCCTGGGAGTGACTCAGGCCATCTGCGATTGTGTTGTCCACTCTGGGAACGTGAACTGCAATCAGGTTCGCGCCGTGTCAAATTACCCAATCCCACACTCTCATGGCTTCCCTGCAAAGGGGGTAACAGTATGCGCCTCCTTGTTTGTTGAGGTAATACATCACCACCGTGTTGTCTGTTTGAAGCAGAAGAGTGCACGACAGGATTTCTGACTGAAAGGCCTGCAGGGCGTAGAGGACTGCCCTCATCTCCAGCACGTTGATGTGGAGGTGGGCTTCCTGAGGGGTCCATGTTCCCTGGGACCTCACCCCATTCAAGTGCGCTCCCCACCCTAGCCCTGAGGAGTCTGTGGAGAGGATTATCTCCGGGGACGGCGCTGTAAACAGGACACCCGCAGAAAGTGTCCCTGGGTCTAGCCACCATTGCCAGTCTCGAATCATGGCATTTGTGATTCTGACCGGATGCTGCATGTGGTCTTGCCTTTGGTCCCACTGCACCTTGAGCATCCACTGAGTTACCCGCATTTGCAGCCTTGCCAAAGGGACTGTCGGAATGGCTGCAGCCATGTGTCTGAGCAGACGAAGGACCAGCCTGGCAGGGACAGTCTTCTTCGCAGAGAGATCCCTGATGAGGGATCTGATGCGTTCCGCTCTGTCTGGGAGAAATGCTTTCTCCTGAACGATGTCCAGAACTGCGCCTATGAACTGCAGCTTCAGACGGTACGAGAGAGACTTCTGAGTTGATTATAATGCCCAGAGACTGGAACAAGTCCTGAGTGCTCTGAATAGCCAGCAACAACGTCTCTCTGGAGGCGGCCATGAGAAGCCAATCGTCCAAGTACGGGAACACATAGTGGCCCTGTCTCCTTAAGGACGCTGCCACGACTGCCATGCATTTGGTAAAGACCCTGGGGGCCGATGACAGTCCGAACGGAAGGGCCCGGAACTGAAAATGGTAGCCGAGGAACTTGAAGCGCAGGAACCTCCTGTGCGCTTGAGCCACAGGGATGTGCAGGTAGGCGTCCTGTATGTCTAGGGACGCTAAAAGGCGCCCTGCTTCAGCATGGAATGAGGCCCGAAGGGTCACCATAAATCGCTTTGTAGGCGATCACGATTTAGGGTCACTGAGGTCCAAGATTGGACGAGGTCCCTGTTTTCTTGGGAACCAGAAAGAAGTGGGAATAGTATCCGGAATCTATCTGGTTCTCTGGAACATACTCCACCGCTCCCTTCTGCAGGAGCGTGAGTATTTCTTGCCTGATAAGCAATTTGTGCTGACCCGAGTAACGGGAGAGCAGAGGAGGCCTCGAGGGTGGCTTGTCTGCAAATTCTATAAAGTGGCCTTTTTCGACCAACTGAAGAACCCACCTGTCGGTGGTTATGGACTGCCATCCTGGCAGGTAATTCGCAATACAACCTCCGACCTTGATGTCCCGTTGATCCTGAGGGGTGGGGGCCCGGAAGGAGTCAGGCTGTGGCGGCGGAGGGAGCCGCGGGCTGAGCCAGCTTAGCTGGACGCTGACTTCTGCCCGCGGGCTGTCTTCCCTGGGCTGCGCGGGAACCGGAGCCCCTCTGTTGTGGACCGGTGTGGGACTGTTGTCTGTCAGTCCATGAAAACGGCTTTGGTTCCTACGAAAGGAACTAAGCTTTGGTCGGTACATTGCCTGGACCGACCTCACCGCCTTCCCGGCCTCTTGGAGCTTGGTGAGAACCTTCTCAGAGGGTGCACCAAAGAGAACTTCTCCTTCGAAAGAGGCGTCCATGATGTTCTTCTGGACATCCGGGGTAAATCCGGAGACACGAAGCCATGAGTGTCTCCGGAGGCATACACCTGAAGCTGCCACTCTGGCCGAGGAGTCCGCGGAATCATACGCGGCTTGCAGCACCTGGGTTCCCACGTCCGAACCCGTACGGAGGAGTTGCAACATCTCCTCCTTCTGCTCACCTTCTGGCATTCTCCGCCAGATCCAGTCCCTGGTTCCCACAAAGCATTTTGAACTGCACCATGTGGGTCAAGTAGTTCAGGGATCTGATGGCGCAGGTAATGGAAGCACACGGCGCCTCGCCTATAAAGCCCAGCTGTTTGGACCCGGGTCCAGTGGCAGGGTGCTCAAATGTTGCGTCTCTGGGACCGGGTCAGGAGGCTGTGATGACCAGAGAGTCAGCCAGAGGATGTTGAGCCAAGTACTGGCCCTTCTTAGGAGCCTTGTACAGGTGGTCAGCTTTCTTCCGCATAGACGGGAGCGAGTGAGGACGCTTCCACGCTGCCTTGGTGACGTCCACAAAAGTGTCCAAGGGTGGTACCACCACAGGCTTGGGATCCTTCTGCCGAAGATATCTAGCAAGGCATAGTCTCTCGGGGTCTAACTCTTCTGCATCCCAGCCCATGTTCTCTTGGATATGTCTCATGATTTCCGAGAACGATGGGTCATCCAGAGGAGATCTAGGAAGCTCACGTAGGTCTGGAGAGGAGATTGGAAGGGGAGAGAGGGATCTGGATCTTGTCGAGGACTCCGATCCTGTATCCTCCGTCGAAGGCGAACGCCGGCATCTTCTGGGTCTCTTAGGACTGGGTGACCCTAAAGAGGATCTAGACGGAGGTCTCCTTTTATCTGGTCTTCCCTTGGAGGGTCCGTAGGCTCCTGGGGGGAGGTACTCTGCCTGCTGCCCCGGATGGGGAAGGGGGCGCAGGGGCCGGAGGGGGTCGCAGGAGGTGGAGGAGGAGGTAGAGGAGGTGGTGTGGGAACCACATCCTTTTTAATGGTATCCCACCAGTAGGTAAAGAGCTCCTTAACCTCAGAAAAAGAAAGGCCAGACGACGGACCTCAGGTTGCGGGGAGGGTTCCCTGGGAGGCTCGACAGGACCGGGTTCGTTCGTCTGGTCCTCTGGCTGCGTCAATTCCTACCGACGTCGGTCAGGAGACTATCATGGAGGAGGAGGTGTCGGGGTTCTCTTCTCAACTCGTGGGACGTCGGCCCTCCTGCCATGACCAAGAGAGCGAAGGCCTGACGGCGTGACGAGGCCTGGCGGTCGACAGCTCCTGCGACCTGTGATGAGTGGCAGACGTCGGACGGGCCGACGTCAGGTCCAACGGCTTCTTAAGCAAGGTAAGCGCCTTAGTCTTCCGCTGGGGAGGAGGAGGCAAGGAGGCAGACCTGACGTCGGGTTCGGAATGGCGGGAACCCGACTTGCGGTGATGATGATGATGGTCCCCAGACCTAACCAGGGCTTTGGAAGAAGAGGACAAAGAGGGCCTGGAGGTCTTGGCCTGTGAGGAGGAAGAGGAGCCCGAAGGTTTCTTCACCGCAGCGGAGGGGGCTGAGAGCGGGCTCGGGATGGCGAACGGTCGGACCGGGAGCCGGAACTACGGGAGTCGGAGACCCTAGACGAGAACCTGGATGGAGCCTTCTCCCTGTGCTTCTCAGAATGTTTCCGGGCTTTCTCAGCAGAACTCCCCTTGGAAGTGTCCATGGCCTTAACTTTCTCCTCGAGCAGGAACGCCTACAGAGCCTTCTGGCGACGGATCCGGGTCCGGCTGTTGAACCCCTGGCAGAAAATACAGGACTGGGTGTCGTGGTCTGGGCCTAGGCCGAATGCGGATCCTTGAACGGGATTTGCTTCCCACAGGTGCACTTCGAGGGATGGCCTTCAACGGAGGTTGGAGAGGACATCAGACAGCAACTGAGCCGAAAAAATGAACTTTTTCCCCGAAGGAAGAACTCGACCATGCGTTGCGCGCTAGAAACAATCCGAAGGGTCGAGACATGCAAGTCGACGGCGGGAAAAGAACTGGGGAATCTGGCGGGACCGCCTCCTTATGTACTACGCCTGACGTCGGAGGCGGGACCAACGTCGGGGGCGGTCCCCGCTGAAGTTAGCTAGCTAGATGAATTCCGTGGGGTCCTGACGCCTGCCGGCTTCAATCCTAATGGTGTTACCTGCTGCAAGAGCTGTATCTCGAAGTAAGATCTATGATATAGTTCATATCATTTACCATTTCTAGCTACTTTATACGGTCCTGCACAGTCAGCCTGCAGCTCGTCTTTCCAGACCGGAATAAGGACCATGGCTTCCTGACCCACTGTGTACGAGCGAGCTCTGGCTCTGCGGTCGTACCACACTGTTTGTTGGGCAGCTGCCAGGTTGCTCTGGGCTGTCCCCATAAGCTCCTTCAGCCTTTCCCTAAACCTAAGGACATAATCCACTATGGGAGTTCCCTGAGTGGCATGCATGCCTTCCCAGTCCTCCCGGATCAAGTCTAGGGACCCACGTACCCAGCGTCCATATACGAGTTCCAAAGGAGAAAATCCTGTCGACTCTTGGGGCACCTCCCTGTATGCAAACAGGCAGGGAAGGTATTTCTCCCAGTCCCTCCCATGCTGTTCAGCAAATGCTTGGAGCATTGACTTCAGGGTACCATTAAATCTTTCCACAAGCCCACTGGCTTGCCGGTGATAGGGTGTTGTGTGCCTCTGCACCACCCAACAGTTCTCCCACAAACATTTCATCAGGTCAGACATCAAGGAACACACTACAACAGTGATGACCTCCTGCGGAAACCCAACACAGCAGAAAATCCCAAGTAAGGCATCTGCCACTTTGTCTGTCCTCAGTGAGGATAGGGCGACTGCCTTTCGATACCAGGTGGCATAATCCACCACAGTCAGGATGAACCTTTTCCCTGAGGAGCTGGGATATTTAAAGACACGACAATATCCATTCCCACCCTCTGGAATGGATCCTCCACTATGGCAATGGAATTACAGCGGCTCGGGTTTTCTTACCAGCCTTCCCATTTCTTGGCACTGGTGACAAGACCTGCAATACTCCTTCACCTGCTGGGTGAAGTTGGGCCAATAGAAATTCTGTGACAATCGCTGCATAGTGCGCACGATTCCCAGATAACCGGACAAGGGAATATTGTGTGCAATCTTGAGCAACTGCTCATGATACCCCTGGGGAAAGACAAGCTACCTGCCTATCACCCCTCCCTCTGTCTTCACAGCCTGAGTATATATAAATTCATTTTTCCAACAAAATTTATGTTTACCATCACCTCCCTGTGCTCCATCAGAGTCTGCACAAGTCCTCAGCTTCTCTAGACTAGGGTCACTTTTCAGACCAGCTGCAAACTCCTTACACATTCCCAAGGCATGGGACAGGTCCCCTTCAGCCTCTAAACTAGGGTCCCTAGCACTAGCGTCAAGACAATCAGGATCACGGTCATCCCTAACCCTCTGATAATGGGTCACCTCCCCTACTTCTTTGGAGTAATCCTCTGTAACTGTGTGGTTAACTGCTACTTGGGAAATTTCCAACCCCTTTTCATTAATCTACATATCAGGAGACACAGGCTGGAGAATCTGCCTCCCAAGGATTTCCACACTGGCTTCTGTGGGGTCCACGGAAAGTACAGTTACGAAAGAACTTACCGTAACAGTAGATCTTCAAGAGAGGCTCTTGCAGTAGGTAATTACATATAGGACTGATGCCGGCAGGCGGTAGGACCACGTGGAAAAATTTCTAGTTAGCAGTCCCTGGCGAGGGACCGCTCCCACGTCAGGTGACTGACATCGGTATAAAGGGGCGGACCCAGACGCCCGCCTTCCAGTTCTTTCTCGCCACGGGCCAGAAAGGCCAGACGAGAAGGAAGCGGATATTTCCCTCACTGGAAAAGTAGCTGAAAAAGCCTAGGGGGATGGAGAGCAAGAAGGCATTACCTACTAAAAGAGCCTCTCTCGAAGATCTATTGTTACGGTAAGTTCTTACGTAACTGTACTATCTTACCTCGAGAGGGCTCTTGCAGTAGGTAATTACATATAGGACTGAATCCCAAGCAGTCTGGAAGAAAGAGGCGCACTGGGAGGAGGTAAACTACTCCAAAAAGCAGTTCTAGCTGTGCAAGCCTCAAGGTAGGAGGCCTTTCAGAACAGCCAGCCCAAAGCCTGCTCTATGGCAAGAGGCAACATCCAAACTGTAGTGTTTAGTAAAGGTATGGATGGAAGTCCAGGTGGCAGCAGCACAGATTTCTGCCACAGACACATTCTTGAAACAAGCCGCTGAGGCAGCTACTCCTCTTGTGGAGAGGCCTCTTACATGACCCGGGAGGGTATTGTATGTGTCATAACAAAGTGATGCAATGAGCCAACCACTTAGATAGGCATTGCTTGGAAACAGCATTGCCTTCCCTTTTATGAGCAAAATAAACGAACAATTGATCAGTCTTTCCGAGATCCTTCGTCCTGTTGGTGTAGTATCTCAGAATCCAGTGAACATCCATAGTATGGAGTAAATACTCCCCTTGATTAGAGTACTGCATAAAAAAGGCAGGTAACTCTATGGACTGATTTAGAGTAGACTCTGCTACCACTTTAGGAAGAAACTTTGGATTCGCGCTAAGAGCAACACGCTCCTTGTGAAAAATCAATTATGGATTTTGCACATCAGGCCTGAGCCTGGAAATTCTCCGAGCAGTAGTAATGGCCACCAGGAAGAGTGTCTTCCATGAAAGAAACTTCAAATCCACAGAAGTTGCAGGTTGGAAGGGAGGGAGAGTAAGTTTCTCGAGAACAAAGTTCAAGTCCCAAGGGGGAGCAGGAGTATGGATGGGGGGGGCCTCAGAAGGAGGACGCCTCTGAGAAAGGTCTTAGAGACCTCCAATTGAGCGAAAGTTTTATCTGCAAAGGGAACATGATAGGCCGAAATGGCCGCCTTGTGTACCTTCAGAGAAGAATGACTGAGACCCAAGTGAAACAGATTACGTAGATACTCCAGCAGAAGCCCCGCTGAGCAGGAAAAGGGTTCTGCATTCTGGGAAGCAGCCCAGATAGTGAATCTTTACCACTTCATGGCATTAAGTGGATCTGGTGGAGGGTTTCCTGGTCTCCACCAAAATCTCCGCCACTTGGGGAGACACCCCAAAACGGGATTGAGCCAAGTCTGCAGGAGCCATGCATGCAGTTGAAGGGATTTGAGACGTGGATGGACCAAGGTCCCCTGATCCTGGGTCAGCAAACCTAGAGATAGAGGAAGAGGAAGAGGAGGATCCTCTGAGTATTGTTGTAGAAGTGAGAACCAAACTTGCCTGGGCCAAAAAGGAGCAATCAGAATCATTCGTGCTCCTTCTGAAGCTAGTTTCTGCAAGACTCGTGGGAAAAGTGGAATTGGGGGAAAGGCACAGACAAATCTGTCCTTCCAGTCTAGAGACAGAGCGTTGCTTCAAAAAGCGCCTCGCTCTGGAAAGAGCGAGTAGAAGATGGGAAATTTTGCGTTTAGTGGGGATGCGAAAAGGTCGACCTGTGGTGTTCCCCAAAGTTGAAAGATATTGTCTAGGACCCCTCGGTCCAGTTCCCACTCGTAAGTCAGAGCAGAAGAGCGACTTAGCTTGTCTGCCAGGGTGTTGTAGACTCCCGGAACGCGAATTGCCGTGAGGTGAAGGTCGTGGTGTGTTGCCCAATCCCAAACCCTCATCGCCTCCCTGCAAAGACGGTAGGACCGAGTCCCTCCCTGTTTGCTGATGTACCAAACCACACACATTGTCTGGATGGCTAGGTGGCCGGGAAGGATGTACTGGTGAAGGGCTTGGAGAGCGTACAACACTGCCAGAAGCTCGAGCACACTGATGTGGAGAGCTTGTTCTAGCTTGGACCAGGAGCCCTGGGTCCGATGAGGGCCTAGATGGGCTCCACAACCTTCGCCCTAGGCGTCTGTGGCAAGGGTCTGGGGGGGGGAGGACGAAAGAAAGGAACTCCCGAACAGGTTCTCTCGAACCATCCACCACTGCAAGTTTCGAAGCATCAGCGAGGAGACCAGAACTGGGTGATCTAGGTTGTCCGCTAACTGATCCCATTGGGAGCGTAGAGTCCACTGAGAAAATCTCATGTGGAGTCGAGCGCAAGGAACTGTTGGGATAGCAGCCGCCATGAGCCGACAAGGCGAAGGACCGACCTGGCAGGGACCCTCCTGCGGTCGGACAGCAGACTTACTTGGGTCTGGAAGGAGGACGCCCTGTCCGGAAGCAGGAAGGCCTTGCCCGTGGTCATTTCGAGAATCGCCCCAATAAACTGCAGTCTCCGGGATGGGACCAGATGAGACTTGGAATGGTTGATGGTAATACCCAGCCAGACAAAAACCTGCTGGGTAAGGGAGAGGCAGTGCAGGAGTTCCTCCCTTGAAGAGGCCACCAGGAGCCAATCATCCAGGCACGGGAAAACCTGCACTCCCCTGGTACGCAGGTGGGCTGCCACCACTGCCAGGCATTTGGTAAATACTCGGGGAGCCGAGGATAGTCCAAACGGGAGCGCCTTGAATTGGCAGTGGTCCCCCTGGAATGCAAAATGAAGGTATTTGAGGTGGGACGGGCGAATGGAAATGTGCAGGTAAGCATCCTGATATCCAGGCACACAGCCATAGACCCGGTCGGAGGAGGGGCAGAAGCCCAAAGAGAGCATCCTGAACCTTTTGTATTCTACGAAGAGATTCAGGGAACTGAGATCCAGAATTGGTCTTAGATCTCCTGTCGTCTTTGGGACCAGGAAGAAATGGGAATAGTAACCCGTCCCTTGCAGATGAAGGGGGACGGGTTCTATTGCTCGTTTCAGCAGGAGAGCTGAAATATCCTCCTGGACCAAGAAAAGATGTTCCCTTGAATACGACGACTTCAGAGGTGGGTGGTGAGGTAGTTTCTGAAGAAACTCTATCGAGTGTCCTGCGATGAGCTGGAGCACCCAAGAAAATCTGTGGTTATCCTCTCCCAGCCCGGAAGGTGGAGGGAAAACCTCTCTCCTACCGGTTCCTCTGGGGAATCCGGAGATTGTGGGAGAGGGGAAGAGTCAGGTGGTGTGGGGCAGCACGGCAGCTGGAGCACCCACTGCTTTTTTGGGCGGGGGGGGCTTAGCTGCGGGGGCCCAGCGTTTTGTGGCCCGCCTTCCCTGGGGTTTCGCCTTGGGCAGATTCCGTCTGCGAAAGGGACAGCGCTGCTGATGGGGATGGCACATGGAATCAACTGACTTCAGTGCCGTCCCTTTCTCTTGCAAAATCTGTGATGATGTCCTTGACATCACCCCCGAAAAGCACAGACCCCAGAAGGGTGCTTCGTGGATAGCAGATTGCACCTCCGGGACCAACCCTGACACGTGGAGCCAAGCATGACACCGTAGGCCTACGGCGAAAGCTGAGCTCCGTCCAGCGGTGTCCACTGAATCATATGTCGCACGAAGCATGTGTCTACTGGCCGAACGAGCAGAACGGACAAGATCAGAAAACTCCTGCTTGACTTGGGAGTCAGGCAGGGAGTCCAATTTGGCTTCCACCTGGTCAGAACAGCCTTCTGGTAGTCCCCCATATGGCAGACAATTCAGGGCCCCGATCCCCAGCGTGGAGGAAGCATAGATCTTCCTCCCGTACTGGTCCAGAAGGTGGGATTCCTTATCAGGCAGCGACAAGCTGAGGTGTTTTGGGTTGGCCAACCGGCCGTGAGCGGAGCTAATCACAACCAAGTCTGCACGAGGGTGAGAATCCAGGAAATCAACACCCTCAGGAGCCTGATATAGCCTGTTCGACTTCCTCGAAGTGGGGCTAAAGCCGACAGCTGTTTCTATATGGTGGTAACGAGGTCGGCATGAGGCTCTATCCAGGGTGGCACCAAGGTAGGAGCTGTCACGGGCAGATACAGATGTTCAGCGAGTTTCAGACGCCGAGAATCTGGTTCCAAGGAGTGACACTGATGAACCTCCTAGATTTTCCTAAGCAACTCTGTAAAAGAAGGATCTTCCAGAGGAGACTTTGAAGGAGTCCTTGGCCTGGGATTCGACGAAGAGCATGGCTCATCGTCTCTCTCGGAGCAACAGTCGAAAGAGACCGAGGAGTCAGAGAGTGAAGAGGAGGAGGAAGAGGGAAAAAAAAAAAAAAAAAGACTCCCTTTCCCAACCCGGGCGAGGAATGGACCTCTTGGGAAGCCCCCGGGAAGCGTGTCCTGCCCCTCTCTGGACCCAGACGGAAGAGCCCTATTGTCCGGAGGTGGTGAGGGAGTGTGCCACCTCGGACATATGGGAACCTGAGACGGCACAATCATCAGAAGGCGGCTCTCGACCTCTTTGGTGAGCTGAACCTTGGCCTCAGCCCACCAGGAGGCCAGAGTCTCCTGCAGGTCCACCGGCGGCTGTGAGGGCGGTGGAGGAGGAGGTGGGGGATGAGGATACAGGCTGTACCAGTAAGGAGAGTATCCAAAACCCGGCTGCGGAAAGCCCGGCCTCTGGTATTGAGGCATAGAGTACTGCGGCGTTGGAAAAACTGGTGTCAGGTACTGCGGCGCCAGATACTGTGGTCCCAGGTACGTCGGCGTCGGATAAGACTGAGGGCACCCGGGAGCCGGGGGAGCAGCCGGAGCAGACGGCCCAGCCGGCGGCTTCACGGGCGGGTCCACATTGGAGGGCGCGGAGGGAGGACATCCGGAAGCAGGATGTCTCTTGGAATCAGAAGAACCGGCATCGGGGCCGACGTCCGATCCGGCGCACCAATGGAGGATGGACTGAGGAAGAACCCCAGCGTCCCCCAGTGATGGAGGAGAAAACCTGGGTCGGGCTGGGGACTCCTGGTCCCCAGATAGCAGCGAAGGCTGTAGGGAACCGGTACGACGGACGGGGGGTCTGTCATCGGTTCTTCGCCAGCCGGACGTCGGAGGAGCCGACGTGCGGTTTGAGGGTGAGCTCTCGGCGGGCGCTGGAGAAGCCGGCGTCCGGCTAATGTAAGCCATCACTGGAGGCAGGCAGAGTAGAAGAATTCGCCCGGTCCGGTGGAGTGGAGGCCGCGCGCTGCCCCGAAGGGTCGAGCGTCTTACCGGCATTCTCCACGCGGACAGACAGACGCCCGGCTACCGGAGTGCCCACGCCAGTTGAGCTGCGCGAGCCTGCAGCACTGGGCGGAGGCCTCAATTGCCCAGAGGCGCCAGGCAGGCCAGAGCACGAGCCAGACGGGCGGGCCGACACTTTGGAAACCTCCGAGGCCATCGAGGAGTGGTCCTCGGAGAGGACATTACCTGTGTCCCGGCGGCTCCTAGGGAGACGCGTAGAGGATCCTTGTCCCGTGCCTCTCCTTATCCTTTTCCGATTGCCTTGGAAGTGGACGCCTGCCTCAGTTTTTTGAGCTCTTTCTCCATTGAACTCCCTTCAAAATATGGGCTTCCAGGGATTGCTGACGCCTTTTCCGGGTAGCCATGTTGAAGCTGAGGCAGTGCTGGCACTTCTCGACCAGGTGATCGGGGCCTAGGAAGAACAGGCACAGGGAATGGCCGCCCTTGTGCGGTAGTTGGGCGCCACACGAATCGCACTTATTTTTGTGCTCGGAGGGTGTAGGGACGACATACACAGACGATGGTACCTGATGTTAGTCGATAAAAAACAGGTTACTCACCTGTAACAGGAGTTCTAGGAATGGTATATGTTGTTCATCCACATCTGGCGGGTTCCTTTAAGATTTAAATCTTGCCAGAAGGTCTTCAAGTTGGCTCCTCCAACCCACCCGGGTGGTAACTCTCGGCTCCGCCCCATGACACCAGATCTAGCACGCTGGAAGCCAGGTTGTGCGAAGCCAGAGAGGTCGGATGGGTTGTGTGGATGAACAACATATACCATTCCTAGAACTCCTGTTACAGGTGAGTAACCTGTATTTCTAGGGACATAGATATGTTGTTCATCCACACTGTCTGGAAAACTTCTAGCAGTTCTCCGGGAGCAGGGAGGCAAGGCGCACACCCCCTACTTAGGAAAGAGAGACTGGAGAACCGAGGCCCCAAAACCAGCATCCCGGCGTGACTCAAGGTCGATGTGGTAGTGGGTTATAAAGGTATGTGCAGACTTGCAGGTAGCAGCCCTGCAGATATCCTGGATAGGGACGTCCCTGGAAGCAGCTACCGAATGCAGCAGTATGGCGGGTAGAATGAGCTCTTATCCCTCTGGGAGGCTCCATGCCCACCAACCTATAGCAGAGTTCTATGCAGGAGGTGACCCACCTGCTTATCATCCGCTTGGCTGCAGGTCTGCCAGGTGTGGCTTCAGCGTAGGTGACAAACAGCTGGCAAACCTCTCCCCGAACTTCAGCCGTGCGCACCTTACAGTAAGCGAGCGCCCTACTAGGGTCCAGAGTATGGAGCCTATATTCGGCCTCCGAGGTGTGACTGGGGTAGAACACCGCCAGAGTCAACACCTGGTTAAGGTGAAACTCCGACATCACCTTCGGAAGGAATTTCAGGTGGGGGCGCAGGACAACCTTGTCTCTGTGGAAGACCAGATAAGGAAACTATGGAAAGCGCCTGGAGCTCTCCCATCCTTCTGGCTGACGTGATAGCCACCAAGAAGGCGGTCTTCCACGACAGGTGAGAGATGTCATACCTGTGCATTGGTACGAATGGCTTGCCCATGAGCTTTGCTAATACCAGCAGCAGATCCCACGGAGGTGGAGGTTCTCGCACCGGAGGGGATATGTGATCCAGGCCTTTGGAAAAGCACCCGACCACATTCTCCTGCGCCACCGACTGCTTCCCGGCCCGCGCCGGTAAGCGGAGATGGCTGCCAGGTGCACCGCTAGGGTCGTCGACCTAAGCCCTTGCTGAGAAAGGGACCACAGGTAGTCCAGAATGCTTGCCAAGGAACAGGAGGAAGGGTCCAGGCCCTTGCTTTGACACCAAATGGAGAATCTCTTCCATTTGAAGGCATAGCATTTTCTGGTTGACTCCTTATGGGACGCCTCAACTACATTGAGGACCTCATCAGAAAGACCCAAGGCCTGGAACTCTAGCCTCTCAGGAACCAGGCCGTCAGGTGCAGGGATTGAAGGTCCGGATGGAACACCTTCCCCTGATTGACTGATAACAGGTCCGGGCAAGCTGGAAGCTGCCTCGGGAGCCTGGAGCTGAGGCTGAGGAGTTCTGGATACCAGCATTGGCGGGGCCAGTCTGGGGCTACCAGAATCACCTGCGCCTTGTCCCTCCTTGCCTTGAGAAGCACCTTGTGGATCAAGGGATATGGGGGAAAGGCGTAGAAGAGGCCCGGGGTCCACGGCCTCAAGAAGGCATCCCCCTGCATCGAACCCTGCTGAGGGGGACGGGCATGAAACAGCCTCAGCTTCACATTCTCCCTGGAGGCAAACAGGTCCACCTGAGGTGTGCCCCAGTGGGAGAACAGATCTTGTACTACCTCCGGCAGGAGAGACCACTCGTGGGACACAGCCCCTATCCAGCTTAGGGCATCGGCCAGAGTGTTGGAGGCTCCTGCCACATTGATGGCTAGGAGATCCGCCTTCAGGCTGCGCACGCGAGACCAAATGCGGAGAGCTTCCTTACACAGAGGCGTGGAGCGCGTCCCACCCTGGTGGTTTAGGTAGTACATGGTCGTGGTGTTGTCCGTCTGGACCTGAACCACTTGACCCCGTAGAAACAGAGCAAAGGCAGTGAGGGCTAGACGAACTGCCCGAAGCTCCAGCAGGTTGATATGGCATCGGGACTCCCGAGGGGACCAGAGGCCGTGCGCTCTGTGCTCCCCCAGATGGGCACCCCCACCCATCAGAGAGGCATCAGTCGATAGAGAGACCGTCTGCCCAGGGCGGACAAACGGGATGCCCTCCTGCAAATGGACTGGAACGGTCCACCACTGGAGAGCGCTCCACATCCCCTGGGTCACCATCACTAGCTGGTCCAATGGATCACAGCGCTGTGACCACTGGCTGGCCAATCCTCACTGAAGGGGACACATGTGCCAGCGGGCCCAATGGATCACGCTGGTACAGGCCGCCATGAGACCCAGGAGGCGCAGGAAGTCCCGGGCAGGGCGCGATTGCCCAACCAGAAATGATTGGGCAAAGGAGGAAAGAACCTCGGCCCTGTCCGCCGGGAATCGTGCTCTGGCTCTAAGAGAGTCGAGCTCTGCCCCGATGAAATGTATCACCTGCTTCGGCCAGAGTTCCGACTTGGCCTCGTTGATGAGAAGGCCGATCTGAGAGCAAACCTGGAGGGCCAGATCTCTGGACCGCTCCACCTCCTGTCTGGAGGGGGCTGCTATCAGCCAATCGTCCAGGTAAGGGTACACCCAGACCCCTCGGCGCCACAGGAATGCTGTCACCACTGCCATGCATTTGGTGAAGACCCTGGGAGCAATAGAAAGGCCGAAGGGAATGGCTCAGAACTCGTAAAGGGATCCCTCCGCTCAAAAGCGAAGGAATCTCTGGTGAGACAGATGGATAGGGACATGAAAGAATGCGTCCTGTAGATCCAGAGAACAGAACCACACACCTCGTTCCAGGGATGGTATTATCCGAGCCAGAGTGACCATCCTGAAGGTCCGAGACCTTAGGAACCTGTTCAGGTCGTGCAGGTCGAGAATGGGGCGCCAGCCCCCCGTCCGTTTTGGGACCAGGAAGTACCTGGACACAAACCCTGGGTCTGAGGGAGGGTCCGCCACCTCTCTGATCACCTCTTTCTTGAGGAGCAGAGCGATGTCTGCTCGGCGAGCTGACAACGAGGCTGCGGACCCCGAGGCCCCCCGGGGGGCAATGGCTCGGAAGGGCGGGGCCTGCTCGAACTCCAGAGGCAGGTCCTTTCCTACCACTTCCAGCACCCACCAGTCTGTGGTGATAGCGGACCAGGCGGAAAGGAAGTGGTGGAGCCGTCCCCCCACGGGGGGAACCCAGGGTGGAGTGACAAGGTTGGGGGTGACACCCCTCAACCCGTCACTGGGCAGGCTTGGAGGAGGGACCGGCCGAGGGACCTCCTGGGCCTTGGCATCCCAAAGCCAAGCCTGCGGCTTCCTCTTCCAGGAAGCAGGGAGGCAAAGTGCGAGCCTGCTGGCCCTGATGCTGCTGGGCCGGACGTGCCGTGGGCGCAGACGGACGAAAGGGCTTGGGTTGCAGTCTGCGGCCCTTGTCCCTCTGGGCGGAGGAGACAGAGTCCAGAGTGGCATTGGACTTTTCGATCCTCTGGAGGTGACCCTCCACTCCAGGGCCGAAGAGATCAGTCCCAAGAAGGGACATCCGCAACTTGTGCAGCCATGCCTGACGGCGCATGGCCACTGCGGCCGCGACTGACCTGGCACACTAGTCGCCGATGTCCAGAGCAGTCTGAAGTTGCTGCTTGGCCACTGCCCTGCCCTGGTCCCGCACCTGCTTGACCGTGGTCTGCAGGTCAGCCGGGAGATGAGGGACTACCTCATCCAGGGAGCCCAAAAGAGCGTGAGAGAAGTGTGCCATCAGCATGGCCGAGCTGGCCTGACGAAGGCCAAGGGAGGACGCAGACTTTATAGGCCGGGCGAGTCCAATTTCTTGGACTCCTTGTCGGAGGCGCTTGTCCACGCCCCTGGCGCCTTCTGGCCACGGAAGACGCTGTTGGTAACCAACCCTCGGCTGAGGGGTGTTCCAAAACCTGACAGGGAACCGTGGGGACCACGTGATTTCCCGCCATATCCTGGCCAAAGGCGAGGGCAGGAAGCAGGACGCCAAGAGCTCCAAGGCCGGGCCGACAATGGCCTCGGCCACCGGAAAGGCCTCCGTGGATGAATCCCCTCGGTCTATCTCCTTTAGGGGATACTTGGGCCGCTTGGATACGGGCTCGAGCTGCATCCCGGTGGACTCCGAGATGAGACTAAGCAAACCCATGAAGGACGATGGGCTATCGTCTAGCGACTGACCTCCGGAGGACTCCAGGTAGACCTGCCTGGAGAACAGGGAGGAATCGTCGTCGGACTGACGAATCCGCAAAGAGCTGCCTAGAGCCTGAGCCACCCTCCACCTGCCGAGGACGGTCGGGAGTGAGGGTGACAGACAGCCTATGGGGCAGGCCCTGGCCCAACCGAGAATTCTTGGTCGGGGCCCCAAATTTCGGCTGTGGAGGTGGAGGTTCCACCAGAATCGGTGGGGCAGCCGGCTTCGGTCGAGCAACAGGCCCGGAGGCAGGCGCCTCGGCTAGGGCGAGGGGTGGCTTCGGCCGCTCTGGTGACAGCCACTTGATGGCCGGGGAAGGCGATGACGTAGGATTGCTCCCAGACAGAAGGAGCTGTTGCCACAGAGGTCCCCAGTAGCAACGCAACTTATGCTAGCCTCCTGAGGAGGAAGATGAGGATGAGTGGCGACGCCGCTTACTACGGTACTGAGACAGAGACCGCCTATGCCGGCGGGATCGGCTGGACTGTGAAGATGTCCGAGACAGAGAACCTCGGTGTTCCCGAGGAGGGTTCTGGGGCAGGGCGGGGGAGACCCGCTCTCCCCTCGACTCGGCACTACTGACTGTGGACTCCGGAACCAGAGGCACAGGCAAGTCCTCTGCCACCTCGATCTGGTGTCACGGGGCCGAGCCGTGGTGTATACCACCCAGGTGGGTGGGAGGAGCCAGCCTGAAGACTTCCGGCAAGATGTAAAAGGGAAAGGGACATGCCAATAAGTGTGGATGGACATATCCATGATCCCAGAAGTGTAGTTACGTAACAACTTACCATAACAGTAGATCTTAGAGAGATTCCTGCAGTAGTTCATAACACACAGGAATGTGCCGCCTTGGCATCAGGACCGCATGACAAACTTTTGCTAGCAATGTCTGGTGGGGGACTACCCACCCGACGTCATGTGAGGGATGTCAGTGTGACCCTATATAGTGGTCAGTCCCCATGCCTGCCTTCCAGTTCTCCGTCAGAGACCCAAAAAGGATACAACAGGAGAAAAGATGGCTAACCTGGAGCCCAATCCAGAACAGCTTGTAAGAACACGCAGAAAGCTGGGGGGAAGGGGGGAGGGAGCGTGTGACCTACTGCAGGAACCCTCTCTCGAAGATCTATTGTTACAGTAAGTTCTTATGTAACTGAACCAACTTACTTAGAGAAGGTTCCTGCAGTAGGTCATAACATACAGAACTGAATCCCAAGCAGTCACCCTCAGTGAGACCCACTGAAACAAGGGATGAGGAAGGATAGCAGACCAACCAGAGCAGGTCTAAGACAGCAGACCCTGCAGAATGGCTAAACAAAATACAGCCCTACACCTAGAGGCAATGTCCAAACTAATGCTTCATGAAAGTGTGGACTGAACTCCAGATTGCCGTGGTGCAAATCTCAGCTGCAGAAACATTTTTCATAAAGGTTGTGAAAGCAGCCATCCCCTAGTGGGGTGATCTCTGACCTCCCCCGAAAGGGGTTTATCATACTTTTAATAACAGAAATGGATGCAGTTAGCTAACCATTTGGACAAGCACTGCTTAGAAACTGCCAACCCAAGAGTTCAGGTGGCAAAGGAGACAAACAACTGATCTGCAGACATCTTTAGTTCTGTGGATGTAGTAATGCAAAATCATATATGTGCATCCAACGTATGTAGAAGAGCCTCACTCTTATCTGAACGAACAGGGTAGTACATCGGCAGCTCAACGGTCTGGTTCAAGGTGAACTCAAACCACCTTAGGAAGAACCTTGGGATTTGTTCACAGGACCACCCAGTCTCTGAAAAATTAAATAAGGCTCCTTACACATCAGGGCCTGAAGCTCAGAAATCCTTCGAGCAGAAGTAACCGCAATTAAAGAGCGCTTTCCAAGACAAGTAGTGCATCTCACAGCTTACTGCCAGTTCAAAAGGAGGCAGCGTAAGCTTTTCTAACATAAAAATTCAAATCCCAAGGCAGGGTTGGGTTGCGGATAGGGAGCTTCAAGTGGAAGATCCCTTTCAATAAGGTTTTGGAGATCTCCAGTTGTGCAACAGTTTTCCCATCCACCAATGTATGATGGGCAGAAACAACAGACAGGTGGACTTTCAGTGAGGAATAGCTTAGACCAGAGTCAGACAAGTGCAAAGGTACTCCATTACCTAGTGCACCAAGCAGGAAAAGGAGTCCCAACCTTTAGCGGCTGCTCAAATGGGAAAGCGCTTCCATTTCATAGCGTAGGCTGACCTAGTGGAAGGTTTTCTGGCTTCCACTAGGACTTGACTGACCCTCTGGGAGACTCCAAAACATGACAATTATGTCTTTACGGAGCCATGCATGAAGATGTAGGGACCCAGAGCCCTGTGTGCACTAGTCTGCCCTGTTCCTGCGTCAGAATGTGCTGAAGCGGGAGGGGAACTGGGGGTTCCAGAACCAGCTGTTGCAGGAGTGGAAAGCAGATCTGCCTGGACCAGAGGGGGGATATCAGGAGCATCTGAGTACCCTCTGCCTGGAGCTTCAGTAGGATACACTGTAGAATGGGAAAGGGAGGGAAGGCATACAAGTACCTCCCTGTCCAGCAGAGACGCGTCTTGCCAGATAACACCAGGCCCTTGAACGAGCAAGCAAAAAATGCAGGTTACTCACCTGTAACAGGAGTTCTAGGATTGGTACATGTTGTTCATCCACACTTACTGGCAGGTTCCTTGCCGCTTTAAATCTTGCCGGAAGGTCTTCAAGCTGGCTATTCCCACCCACCCAGGTGGTAAAACTCTCGGCTCCGCCCCATGACGCCAGATCTAGCCTGCTGGAAGCCAGGTTGCGCACCGAAGCCGGGGAGGTCGGGTGGGTTGTGTAGATGAACATATACCACTCATAGAAAGTACAGTTACGTAAGAACTTACCGTAACAGCAGATCTTCGAGGGGAGCTCTTGCAGCAGACTATTACAAAAAGGGCTACGCCACAGGCACTAGGACCCTCCGGTGAAACTTCTGCCAGCAATACACAGCAGGGACCGCCCCCAACGCCAGCCCTGCCCTGACGTCAGTCTGGGCACAAGAGGGCGGACCCAGCTCCACCTCAGTTCTCCCGCCAAGACCCAGAAGAAGGCCTGACAAGAAAAGGAGACAAAGCCAACTGTAAAGGAGAATTGGAGTAGAAAACGAAAATAGATCTGCACACCTCTAGGGGGAAGGCGGGTGAGAAGCAGCGCCTGCTACAAGAGCTCCTCTCAAAGATCTACTGTTACGGTAAGTTCTTACATAACTGTACTATCTTACTTCGAGTGGGAGCTCTTGCAGCAGGCTTTTACAATAAGGACTGAGTCCCAAGCAGTCCCACATCAAAGAGGTGGAATATGCTGACTCTAGAAGCCTTAGGACAAAAGCCCTTGTAACACAGCTAAGCCGAAGCCAGCTCGGTGTCTGGAGACTATATCCAAGCTGTAATGCTTGACGAAAGTATGCACAGAGTTCCAGGTTGCGGCCGCACAAATGTCCTTTAAGGCGACATTTCACAGGGCGGTGCAAGAAGCTGACACTCCTCTGGTGGAGTGACCCCTAACCGGGCCCGGTAGGGGTTTATTGCGTTTCTCGTAACAAAACGAGATGCAACAAACTATCCATTTAGAGATAGTTTGCTTGGACACCGGTCGACCGAAGCAATGTGGTGCAAAGGCCACAAAGAGTTGCTCCGATTGACTGTGCTGAGCAGTCCTCTTGAGGTAATACCTCAAAGTCCTGTGGACATCCAATGTGTGAAGGAGAGCCTCCTCTCTATTGGAAAGGGAAGGAAAATAAACAGGAAGGTTGACCGACTGGTTGAGGGTCAACTGAGATCACTTTCGGAAGGAACTTAGGATTCATTCTGAGGAAAACCCTTTCCCTGTGGAAAACTAAATAGGGCTCTCTACACATCAGAGCCTGAAGCTCGGAAACCCATTGAGCTGAGGAAACGGCAACCTAAAAACAAACCTTCCAAGAAAGGTAACGCAGCTCACAATCTGCCGCTGGTTCAAAAGGAAAGATGGTGAGTTTCTCCAATACAAAAAGGAGGTCCCAGGGTGGGATAGGGTCCCAAATGGGAGGTCTCATATGCAGAATTCCCCTAAGAAAGGTGCGGGCTACATCCATTTGTGCCAATGCTCTGTCTCCCACGAGAGCATGATAGGCGGAAATTGCCCACATGTGCGCCTTGATAGAGGAGTAACTCAGACCCTTTTTGTACAAAGGAGAGGAGATGCTGTAAAGCTGAGTTCACAGGGCAGGTGACAGGATCCAAACGCTGGGGCGATGCACAAAGACAAAAACGCTTCCGCTTCATAGTGTAGGCGGAGTGAGTAGAGGACTTTCTTGCCGAAACTAGGACCGCCACCACTTCCAAGGAAACCCTGTATCTATGCTGAGCTACGTCTGAAGGAGCCAAGCATGTAGGTGTAAGGACCGAAGATCCAGATGGACCAGCGACCCTTGTTCCTGGGACAGCAACTGCGCGTATATGGGCAGCGGAACTGGAGGTTCCGTTGATAACCACTGCAGTAGTGGGAACCAAATCTGCCGAGGCCATTTGGGGGCCACTAGGATCATTCGGGCCCCTTCTGCCTGTAACCTGAGCAGCAGCACTCTCTGAATGAGAGGGAAGGGCGGAAAGGCAGAGAAACCTCCCTGCCCAGCAAAGGGATAAGGTGTCAGGCCAGAAAACTCCAGAAGCGTGCTCTCGTGAGCAGAACATTGGCAGTTTGGCATTGCATGATGACGCAGAGAGGTCCAGCTCTCGAAGACCCAACCTGTTGAAGAGCTGGTCTGCCATGGACTGTAGCAGCTCCTACTCATGCGCTCTGGAACGCGACCTGCTGAGGCTGTCAGCTAGATCGTTGAGGACGCTTGGAACGTACACTGTGGACAGCAGAATGCCCTGTTCCAACGCCCAGTACCAGACTCTCATCGCCTCCCTGCAAAGGGGATACGAAAGAGTGCCCCCTTGCTTATTGATGTAGAAAAAGACCAGCATGTTGTATGTCTGAATTAGAAGAGAGCCTGGCACCACGTCCTCCAGAAAAGCCTGTAGGGTGTAGAGGACCACTCGCATTTCCAGCACACTGCTGTGAAGGGACTGCTCCTCGGGTGACCAAACCCCTTGCATTAGACGAGCACCCAGGTGCGCCCCCCCCAACCCAGGTCTGAGGCATCTGTTGTCAGAGTTTGACCTAGTGGCTCCAGACGTAAGCTGACCCCCCCCTTTCTCTAGATTGCTGGGGTCCATCCACCAAAGCAGAGTTCTCCTGACTGGCTCTGAGATCTTGACCAGGGAGTCTAGATCATCGTGACTCTGGTTCCACTGCATCCTGAGCATCCATTGCGGGACCCTCATGTGGAGGCGGGCCAAGGAAGTGACAGGAATGGCCGCCGCCATGTGCCCCAGTAAACTGAGGAAGTTCTGAGCTGGAATTCGAGGAGTTATGGAGATTCATTCTGCCATCTCTCACAGGCGAACTCCCCTGTCCTGGGGAAGGAAGGCATGCCCTGGACGGAATCCAGGATCGTTCCGTAGAAGGCGAGCGTTTGGCTGGGCTCCGGGGATGATTTTCATAAGTTCAGGGTGATCCCCAGCTCTCGGAACAGAATATAAGTGTCTTTGAGGGCTTGTAGAAGGCCTACTCTTGACGCGGCAGTAAGCAGCCAATCGTCGAGGTAGGGGAACACGTAGTGCCCCATGCGCCTTAGAGCCGCAGCCACCACTGCTAGGTACTTGGTGAAGACTCGCGGAGTGGAAGAGAGGCCGAACGGAAGCACTCTAAACTGATAGTGCTCCCCTTGGAAGTGGAACCTCAGAAACTTCCTGTGGGGAGGGTAGACCCCGATATGCATATATGCATCTTGCATGTCAAGAGAGCAGAGCCAGTCCCCCTGGTGCACCAAGGGAAGGAGTCCTTGAAGAGTCACCATCCTGAACCTTTTGTACTCGAAGAGGTTTAGATGACTGAGGTCCAGAATGGGACGAAGGTTCTGAGTCTTTTTTGGGACCAGAAAAAAAAAAAAAAAAGAATAGAACCCACGCCCTCGCTGATGCAAGGGGACCCTCTCTATTGCCGGTTTTTGCAAGAGGGTCTGGATCTCTCCTACGAGTGGGATGTGAGGAGGAGAATAACGGGAGAGCTTTGGTGGAGTGTGCGGTGGAAACTCTGAACTCCAGCGCGTGTCCCCTCCTGATGATGTCCAAGACCCATTGGTCTGCGGTGACGGACTTCCACCCTTCGTAATAAAAGGGAGAAGCATCCCCCAACTGGCTCCCCTGGATCTTCCCGTGGAAAAAGGGGGGCAGAACGGAGTCATTGGGCAGAGCCGGGAGTGGGGAGAGAGGCCTGGGAGGACTTGGGCCCATGAGCAGGAGGTCCACCAGATTGCTGGTTGCCAGATCTCCTGCGAAAGCCTCCTCTCTGCCCCCGTTGGTTGCTACGGGCTTGACTTTGACTGCCTGACGACTTGCGAAAAGGCCGTCTACAGTGTTGTCGTCGCTGGTCGCCACAGTACATCTGGTGGACCGACCAGACTGACTTGCCAGACTCAGAGGCGGGAGATCAAGGCCTCCGTCTCCTGCCCGAACAGCATGGTACCCTGGAAGGGCAGATCCTTGATACCGGCCTGCAGATCCTGGTGAAAGCCGGAGACTCTCAACCAGACATGGCGCTGTAAGCACACCCCGGAAGCGGCTGCCCTGGCTGCTGTATCTGCTGTGTCATACAAGGCTCTCAGGACATGGGAGCCTACATCTGAGCCCGAATGGAGGAGGGCCAGGATCTCTGCCTTCTGGTCAGAGTCTGGCAGGGTCTTCATCAGCTCTAGTCCCCTCTCCCAAAGTGCATTCTGGTACTGCACCATATGCGTCAGAAAGTTGAGGGAACAGGTGGAAGCAGCATATACCTTTTTGCCCACCTGGTCCAAGTAGCGAGACTCCGGGTCGGGAGGCTGGGAGCTGAGGTGCTTCCGCTGCCTGGACTTGACATGGCAGCCGTGATCACAGAGGAATCGGCCTGAGGGTGTTCTCCGAGAAAGGGTTCTGCCCTCGGGGCCTTATACAGCCTGACCAACTTTATTCAGAACTGCCGGGACTGAGGCTGGATGCATCCAGGTGGTTCTGGTGAGGTCCTGGAATGTATCCACCAAAGGAGGGATAATCAGAGGCTTTGGCTCCTTTTGCCTCAGGTACTTAGCCAGGCTCCGGCGTTCCGGATCCAGGTCCTCCGTATCCCACTTGTTGGAGGCCTGGATGCGACTCATGACATCCATAAAGGTAGGATCATCCGGAGGCGAGCAAGGCTGGTCCTTCTCTCCCAGGGAGCGCTTCAAGCTGAGAGAGGAAGATGAGGTAGACGATGGTGAGAAGAATAGACTATCCGACTTTGAATAGTCTGACCCTTCCCTATGACCATGCCCTCACTGTCATCGGTAACTAGGGGACCAACGTCGGCCCGAAGACAGACTCCGGTCCCTGGACCGGCGACGGAGCAGAGACCGACATCGCACGTTCTCGCCTTGAGAGAGAAGGGCTCCTGCAGCGTGACCTAGACAGACGTCAGACACCAGAGTCCCTGGAGCGACACCGGTGATCCTCAGACCCTGTGCAGGAATGAGCCCTGGAGGGAGGTGTAGGCTGGCGGTCTGGTGACTTCCTCGGGGAAGACTCACATCCCAGCTATGGTTTTTCCGCTGGGTCCAGTACCGGTGTCTGGGCCGGCAACAGGGAGGACTGCTTATGGATCTGCCCCCACCAGAAGGAAAAAAGATCCTGGAGTTTGTCCTTCGTGAAGATCTGCCGCTCGTCTCGGGAAGGAAGTCTCTGGGACGTCGGGGCGCAAAGGAGAGCCCTCCTGAGGGCCCAGGGATGAGGAGGACTTGGGTGACAGGGACGTTGGCCCTTCCGCGTCCTTCACCCCTTCGACCGGCGTCAGTGCTAGTACCGACAACGGGGTGCTGCCGTGGGGCGCCGGAAGCGTCCTTGGGCTCCGGAGGCGCGCTTTTAGCTGGCGGCGTCAGTGCCTTAGGAGGTGGGGCCGAAGCAGACACCTCTAAGGGCTTAGCAATGACCCTTGGGGGGGGGGGTCACCTTTGGCTTGGCCGTTTTCTCCCAGAAGAACCCGGCCTTAGCCTAAGTAGACTTCAGGTGCTCTCAGAACCGAGGGACAGGCCTTTTTCGGAGAGGGCATGATGAGACCGCGATCGCAGGGACCAATACGGTCCTTGCTATGGCGCTTCCTTCGCCTCCAAGGAGTGCAGATCCATCTTCTGCTCCAGCAAGTAGGCTTTTAGGGCCTTGGGGCGGCGGATGCGGGTCCTACTGGTAAAGGCCTGGCAATCCAAGCAGTTGGCGGCGTCGTGGTCCAGGCCTAGGCAAAAAACGCACCGCCGATGGCTGTCCTTCCCTGGGATCTGCCTCCCACACTCACACTTATTTAAGTGCTCTGGAGATACCGACGCCCAAGAAGACATCCGACGACCTCTGCCAGGCAACGGCAGACGTCGGTCACGGTAAAAGAAAAAGATAGAGAAATAACACACAAAAGGCGGAAAAATAACCGACGGGCAGTGGACTGATGGTGTACCTTTAGGCGAGAAAACAGTTGACAAAATGGCTCAGAAGTCTTGATTGTAGACAGAAATCCACAAAATGTAGCTCCAACTGCAAGCAGAAGCTGTTCCTTCACGTGCAGGATGAGGCAGGAAAGAACTGGGGTGGAGCTGGGTCCACCCCTCTTGTACCCAGACGGGACTGGGCCGGTGTCGGGGGCGGTCCCTGCTGTGTATTGCTGGCAGAAGTTTCACTGGAGGATCCTAGTGCCTGCGGCGTAGTCCTTATAGTAATAGCCTGCTGCAAGAGCTCCCACTCGAAGTAAGATCTTCTGTTACAGATGAGTAACCTGTATTTCTAGAGACGTGGATATGTTGTTCAATCCACACTTACTGGCAGACCCCTAGCAGTTCTCCAGGAGGAGGGAGGCAAGGCGCGCACCCCCTACTTGGGAAATAAGGACTGGAGAACAGAGGTCCAAAACCAGCATCCCGGCATGACTAAAGGTTGATGTGGTAGTGGGTAATGAAGGTGTGTGCTGACTTCCAGGTAGCAGCCCTGCAGATTTCCTGAATAGGGACGTCCCTGGAAGCAGCCACCGAAGCAGCGGTATGGTGGGTAGAATGAGCTCTTAACCCTCTGGGAGGCTCCATGCCCACCAACCTATAGCAGAGATCTATGCAGGAGGTGACCCACCTGCCTATCGTCCGCCCGGCTGCAGGTCTGCCAGGTGCGGCTTCAGCGTAGGTGAAACAGCTGGTGAACCTCTCCCTGAACTTCAGCCGTCCACTCCTTATAATAAGAGAGCACTCTTCTAGTGTCCAGAGTTTGGAGCCTATATTCAGCCTCCGAGGTGTGACTGGGGTAGAACACCGGCGGAGTCAACACCTGGTTAAGGTGAAACTCCGACACCACCTTCGGAAGGAATTTCGGGTGGGGGCGCCAGGACAACCTTCTCCCTATAGAAGACCAGATAAGGATACTCGATGGAAACTGCCTGGAGCTCTCCCATCCTTCTGGCTGACGTGAGCCACAAAGAAGGCAGTCTTCCACGACAGGTGAGATGTCACCTGTACATCGGTTCGAATGGCTTGCCCATGAGCTTAGCCAATACCAGCAGTAGATTCCACGGAGGTGGAGGTTCTCGCACCGGAAGGGATATGTGATCAAGGCTTTTGAAAAAGCGCCAACCACCTTCTCCTGCGCCACTGACTGCTTCCCGGCCCGCGCCCGGTAAGCAGAGATGGCTGCCAGGTGCACCTTAAGGGTCATTTACCGAAGCCCTAGCTGAGAAAGGGACCACAGGTAGTCCAAAATGCTAGCCAAAGAACAGGAGGAAGGATCTAACCCCTTATCCTGACACCAAATGGATAATCTCTTCCATCTGATGGCATAGCATTTTCTGGTCGACTCCTTACGGGATGCCTCAACAATGTTGAGGACCTCGTCGGAAAGACCCAAGGCCTAGAACTCTAGCCGCTCAGAAACCAGGCCGTCAAGTGCAGGGATTGAAGGTCCGGGCGGGCTGGAAGCCGCCTCGGGAGCCTGGAGCCGAGGCTGAGGAGATCTGGATACCAGAACTGGCAGGGTTAGCCTGGGACTACCAGAATCATCTGCGCCTTGTCCCTCTTCACCTTGAGAAGCACCTTGTGGATCAAGGGAAATGGAGGGAAGGTGAGGAAGAGGCCCGGGGTCCACGGTCTGGAGAAGGCAAGTATTTTCTGAGCTTCAGCTAATCCGGTTTTACTAAAGGCAAACAAATCACCATTCACTCATGGTATAATTGATGCTTACAGTGAGCAGAGTAGATGTCTCTGCACTAAGGTTTTTTACACACAAGTACAGCAAAAATAGATTAAATGGTGGTGCTCATCAGAAAGAGGAATTTGGGGCAAGAGGGGGTATGTGGGTGGTAGGAGGTGGAGCATAATTTTTGGCACACAAGTGGGGTAAGGAAATCACTTAGTAATCAAATCAGCTCTTCAGTGATGAACTTCACAGGGAGGGGAGAAGGGACAGATTTTTTTTGTGTGCAGAGGGTGACAGGGTGGAGGGTATCAACAATAAAGGGTGTGGGATGTACGGGGATGCTGTGATGATGGCAGTGGATGATGCATCTTTTAACAACTTTAACAATAACACTTCACGTAGTTCTACCTTTTTGCTTTTGCGATTACATTTTTAATGAACTGAGAAAGCACAACCAATTAATTCTAATTCACTTAAGCACAAATTATGTTCGTTTTTGTTTTTTTCTTTATTCTTTGGCAGAAACTTTAAGCAGCAAAACGGACAAAAATATGTCAATTCAACACATAACTACTCAAAAATGTAGAGACATTTTCCTGAAATGTTTCACATTTGTAGATGCTACAACTTAGATGGTACATGCCACCTTTCACAGTTATAGGGTCTAAGACCACCATGTTATAAGGATTTAAAAATAGGAGGCTTATCAGTAAACTTCACTACTACCATAATGTGGGTTACTAATATGCCTATATAAATACAGCAGAGTCAGCCAATTACCCATTATGTATAAGTTCCTTAAACTGCAGATCAGACTTTGTATTTGTCTAAATGAAATCACCCTTTAACGACCTATTTTACATACAGCCAGCCTAATAAGGCAGGAACTATACAGTCTAGAAGGTTAATGATATTCCTCTGCAACATATTTGTCACACATTTACTTTTTGGGTTACTTTACTTATTTATTTGGGTTTATTTGGAGTTTGTTTGAGACGCACCATAAAGAAATAGACCTGCCTTAGGTTTCTAGCTAGAAGAAATAATTATGTAAAACCAAGTACAGTCCCCACCACTTATATCACCAATGGATAATGCAGGCAATCGGTTACTTAGTGCAAATCCCAAAAAACAAATTCCAGCCGCATAGAATTCGTAGTTAAAACCTCTGTTTATTGCAATTTAGTGGCGCCTTCTACATCAGGCAATTTGCACTTGCTGACTGCAATTCTAACATATGTAAAAGTCATTAAAACTCGTTAAGCTTGTTAATTGGAATCACACCTAGAGACCCTGCTCCATACAGCAGTTAATTAGCAAATTAGCACCAATTTACTCCTACTATAACTCTCCCGCTCTGCCAGTTTCAGACAGATTCTGTGTGTTCTCTGTATTGTAGCCATGGCGGGGAAGAGAAACGCAGTGTCACTGTGCCAGAAAACCAAAGTTAACACGAACAGCTCAACTCCCCAAGATGAGGGGGGACGGGTGTGAAACAGCCTCAGCTCCGCATTCTCCCTGGAGACAAACAGGTCCACTTGAGGAGTGCCCCAGTGGAAGAACAGATCTTGTACTACCTCCGGCAGGAGTGACCACTCATGAGATGCAGCACTTATCCTGCTGAGGGCATCGGCCAGAGTGTCGGAGGCTCCTGCCACATGGATGACTAGGAGATCCGCCTCCACTCTGCTCACGAGATACCAAGTGCACAGAGCCTCCTTGCACAGAGGCAAGGAGTGCGTCCTGCCCTGACGGTTTAGGTAGTACATGGTCATGGTGTCCATCTGGACCTGGACCACTTGACCCCGTACAAATGGAGCGCAGGCGGTGAGGGCTAGTTGGACCGCTCGAAGCTCCAGCAGGTTCATGTGGCATCGAGACTTCTGAGGGGACCAGAGGCCGTGTGCTCTGAGCTCCCCCAGATGTGCACCCCAACCCATCAGAGAAGCGGTCGTCAGAGTGACCGTTGGCTCTGGGTGGACAAATGGGATACCCTAGTGCAGACGACCTGGAACGAGCCACCGCTGGAGGCTGCTCCACATCTCCTGGGTCACTGTCACTGGCTGGTCCAGAGGACCAGAGCACTGTGACCACTGGCGGGCCAGCCCCCACTGCAGGGGACACATGTGCCAGCGGGCCCAAAGGACCATGCTGGTGCAGGCCGCCATGATGCCCAGGAGGTGCAGGAAATCCTGGGCAGGGTACAACTGCCCAACCAGAAATGATTGGGTAAAGGAGGAAAGGACCTCAGCCTTGTCCGCTGGGAGCCGTGCCCTGGCTCGAAGAGAGTCGAGCTCTGCCCCAATGAACTGAATCACCTGCGTTGGCACGAGTTCTGATTTGGCCTCGTTGATGAGGAGGCCAATCTGAGAGCAGACCTGGAGGGCCAGATCCCCGGACCGCTCCACCTCCAACTTGGAAGGGTCTGCAATCAACCAGTCATTCAGGTAAGGGTACACCCGGACCCTTCGGGGCTGCAGGAATGCTGTCACCACTGCCATGCATTTGGTGAACACCCTGGGAGCTGGAGAGAGGCCGAAGGGCATGGCCCGGAACTCTTAGAGAGATCCCTCTGCCCTGAAGCGGAGGAATCACTGGTGAGACGGACGGATTGGGACATGAAAGAACGTGTCCTGGAGGTCCAGAGAACTTAACACGCCTTGTTCCAAGGATGGGATGATCTGAGCCAGATTGACCATCCTGAAGGTACGAGACCTTAGGAACTTGTTCAGGTCATGTAGGTATAGAATGGTGCGCCAGGCCCCCCCCTGTCTGTTTTGGGACCAGGAAATACCTGGACACAAACCCTGGGTCTGGAGAAAGATCAGTCACCTCCCTGATCACCTCCTTCTGGAGGAGCAGGGCAATGTCGGCTCGACGAGCCGACAGAGGCTGCGGAACCCATAGCCCCCCCATGGGGCGACAGCTCGATAGGGTGGGGACTGCTTGAATTCCAGAGGCAGACCCCTGCCTACCACTTCCAACACCCAGTTGTCCGTGGTGATATCGGACCAGGCAGAAAGGAAGTGGCGGACCAGTCCCCCCACAGAAGGAACCCAGGGAGGAGTGATGAGGTTGGGGGCGACACCCCTCAACACATCACTGGGCAGGCAAGGGCCAGCCGAGGAGCCGCCTGGACCTTTCCTCCCTGGCTTCCTGCTGGAGGAAGCAGCAGGCTTGGCCTTGGGATGCCAAGTGCGAGTCTCCTGGCCCTGATGTTGGTGTTGCTGAGCCAGACGTGTCACAGGGGCTGAAGGATGTAAGGGCTTACGCTGCTGCTGGCAGCCTTTGTCCTTCTGGGCAGACGTGACAAGAGTCCAAGGTGGCGTTGGACTTCTCGATCTGTTGCAGATGACACTCCATCCCGGGACTGAACAAGTCGGTACCAAAGAAGGGAACGTCTGCCAGCTTGTGCTGGGTATCTGCCGTAAAGGTGGAGATCTGCAGCCAAGCTCTGCAGCACATGGCCACTGCGGTCCCTACAGACCAGGCACATGAGTCAGCCATGTCCAAGGAATTTAGAGCTGCTGTTTGGCCACCACCCTTCCCTGATCCTGCTTGACCGTCATTTGAAGGTCGGCCAGGAGATGAGGAATCACCTCATCCAGGGAGCCCAAAAGGGCGTGTGAAAAGTGTGCTATCAGGACTGCCGAGCTGGTGTGACGAAGGCCTAGGGAGGAAGCTGCATAGACTTTCCGCTCGGAGTAGTCCAATTTCTTGGACTCCTTATCAGGTGGCTTGTCCACATCCAGAGCGTTCCCGGAATGCCGGAAAACACTGTCAGTCACTAGCCCCTCCTCAGGGGGGTGCTCCAAGAAACCTAAGAGTGAACTGGTGGGAATGGCATACTTTCGAGCCATCCTGGCCTAAGGTGCTGGACAAGAAGCTGGACGCTGCCAAAACTCCAGGGCCAGGCCAATGATGGCTTCAACCACCGGGAAGGCCTCCGTAGGGGAATCCCCTCGGTCCAGTATCTCCGTAAGGGGATACTTGGCCCGTTTTGAAACAGGTGCGAGCTTCATCCCAGTAGACTGAGATGAGTCGAAGCATTCCAAGGAACGAGGATGGGCTCTCGTCCACCGACTGACCCCTGGTGGACTCCAAGTCAAGCGGCCTGGAGAACAAGGACGAGTCGTCGTCAGACTCAGAGGAGTCTGTGAATAGTTGCTGAGCGCCTGAGCCACCCTCCACCTGCCGAGGTCGTTTGGGAGTGAGGGTGACCAACAACCAATGGGGAAAGCCCTGACCCGACCGAGAATCCTTGGTCGGGGCCCCAGTTTTAGGTTGTGGAGGCAGGGGTTTCACCACAATGGGTGGCGCAGCCTGTTTCGGCCGAACAAACTGTGCCGGCTTCGGTTCCTTGACTACTACGAGGGGTTGTTTCAGCCACTCCGGTGACAGCCACTTAATGGCCGGAAAAGGCGGCACTGTCTGTTTATTCCCAGACAATCAGAGCTGCTGCCACATTAGATCCTAGTAGTGCTGACGCAACTTGCGCCAGAGCCTATCCTCCGAAGAGTATGACGAGGATGAGCGGCGCCGCTTTCCATGGTGCTGAGACAGAGGCCGCCGAGGCAGTCAGGACCGGCTGGACCTGGAAGAGGTCTGAGACAGAGAGAGACCTTTGTGGATTCCGAGGGTGGGTCTGAGAGGGAGCGGGGGAAACCCGCTCCTCCCTCGGTTCAGGGACCTTAACCGGGGACTCCAGCACAGGACGCACAGGCAAGTCCTCTGTTTCCACCAGGGGAACTGGTGAAGAAGGGTTGTCTGCTTCTCCAGTCGACAAACCGTCCAATAGGTTGAGAAAAATCGACCGTGTCGAAGGTTGTCTCGGCCGGCTGACCTGATGGGTACACCATGAAGCCAGCGGCCTTAGCCGCAACCACGACCGAAGTAGAGTGTCGACTATCTGGAGAAAGGGACCTCTCCTGCTCCCATGAACGTCGACGGTGGGACTTACCTTTGGAGTCCTTTTTGGACAGAGAGGAATGTTCCGCAGGCCATTCTCCCTTGGTGGAGAGAAACTGGCAAAGCTCCTTGAAAGAAGCTGTATAGGAGGAACCCAAGGAGAGCGGGATAAATGCCGCGACCGAAGATGATGATGATGCGGCCTGGGCCACCTCTTCTTTGAGGGCGATCATCTATTTAAGCTGTTCAGCCGAGCCTGCAGCCACGGACACCGTCCAATGGGCCTCCTTCGACTTGACCGGAGGATAACATTTCTCTGGACGCCCCAACAGCAGTCAGGCAGCGCGGTCCTCCAAGATCGAAGCTGAAAAGGATTTGCACAACTCACAAGCCTGTGAGTCATGGCATAGTCCAAGGCAATAAACGCACGTGGAGTGTGGATCGGTCCAGGACAACAAGGGCACCGACGTCATCCGGGAGTCTATTTGTCCATTGCAGCAGCAAGGGACAGAAAAGATTGAAGTCTTTTGAATTTAAGAGCAAGTTTCGGATTAACCGAAGAGTGTGAATCCAGGCCTAAAACGCAGAGCGCTAAGGAGGGAACCTGAGCTTCCAAGCAGTAAAGAAGATCTGGCATCATGGGGCGGAGACAGAGTTTTTACCACCCGGGTGGGTGGGAGGAGCCAGTTTGAAGACCTTACGGCAAGATTTAAAAACGGCAAGGAACCTGCCAGTAAGTGTGTACTGAACAATAAATCCACGTCCCTAGAACTGGGTAGTTTTCTGTTGGATGGCGAGGCAAATAGATCTATCTCTGGCTGTCCTCAACAATGGAACAGAAGTTTTGCTACATCCTGATGAAGTTGCCATTTTTGACCTTGTGTTGTTGTGTGGCTGAGGCCGTCCGACAGGACATCATCGATGCCTGGGATGCATACAGCCGTGAGAAACAGGTTGTGCTGGACTGCCCAGTACCACACCGCCTCCCCACAAAGGGGGTACAGCCAGGTGCCTCCCTGCTTGTTTTACCAGATCACTGACATGTCAGTCTTTACTAGCAGTATTCCCGCAGACAGGAGGGGCTGAAAGACCTGAAGGGCGTAAAAAACTGCCCTCATCTCCAGAATGTTTATATGGAGAGATGCTTGCAGCTGGGACCATGTCCTTTGGGTCCGATGATCCCCCAGGTGGGGTCGGGGGGTGGTGTTCTGAAAGGCAACACCAGAGACAAGTTGAGAGGATCCTGCCACTATAAGAGGTCTTTCTTGAGTGCACCGGACACCAAGACTGGAAGACTGAGATCGTCTGAATGCTGATCCTATTGGACTCTCAACGTCCACTGGGCGACCCTCATATGCAACCTGGCTAAGGGGACCACAGAAATGGTCGCTGCTATTAAGCCAAGGCGGTGCAAGAACTCTGGCAGGAATATGCTTGGAGGAGACTACCAGACTGCCTTGCTCCCGCAGAGTATCCGCTTCGTCAGAGGGCAAGAAGACCCTGTCCTAGACTGTGTCCAATACCGCCCCAATGAATTGGAGGCTTTGAGAAGGAACCATAGATGACTTGGGGTAGTTGATAGTAATCCCCAGTCTGGGGAAAAAGATCCAGGGTGAAGGACATGAATTCCTCTACGCTGCTCCTGGACAGAGCGGTCAAGAGCCAAATCGTCCAACTATGGGAACACTGCAATGCTCTGACGATAAAGAGGCGCTGCCACCACCACTAGGCGCTTGGTGAAGACCCTGGGTGCAGAGGAAAGACCAAAGGGGAGGGCTTTGAATCAGAAGTGTTCCCCCTGGAAAAGGAAACACAGGAAACTGCGGTGGCCGGGGAATGCTGGAATGTGCAGGTCAGCATCCTGCATATCCAGTGCACAGAGCCAATGGCCTGTCTGGGGGCAAGGGTAAAAGACCCTGTATTGTCAGAATGCGGAACCTTTTGTGTTCTATGAAAAGGTTCAGTTGGCTGAGGTCCAGGATGGGCCCCCAAGGTCGCCAGTCTTTTTGGGAATGAGGAAGAAATGGAAGTAAAACCCTTTCCCCCTTTGTGCCCAAGGGACTGGCTCTATGGCCGACTTTTGAAGTAGAGCCAGCATCTCTTCCTTGACCAGATACGCTTGTTCGAGGAATAGCAGGATCGACCTGGAGGCAAGTCTGGAGGTATTTCCAGAAACTCGATGGTGTGGCCCCTTGATACTAGTTGCAGAACTCATGAATCTGACGTGATGCCCTGCCATTTCTTTAGGTGAAGAGCAAATCTTCCTCCCACCTGCTCCATGCTGCTGGGAGGCAGAGGAGAGGGAGGTCTGAACAAGTCAGGAAGTGGACAGACAAGAGGAGCGAAATCCCCAGCTGTCCTCTGGGTTTTGGAGGTGGGGGAGTGACGGCTGACCCCGGTGCTCTCATTTTGTTCGGATGCCTGAAGAAGGGTTGCTTACCTTGCAGTTTCTGCTGCCGCCAGAAGGGCTGCTTTGGTTTGAAGCCCGCTTGCCCACTGTCCTGACTGCCCATAATGATGTCCTTAGTGTCCCCTCAGAAGAGAACCGAGCCTTGAAAAGGGGGGTATCCTGGATGGCTGCCTGTACGTCTGGGGAAAGCCCAGAAATACGCAGTCAAGCATGGTGCCGGAGGCATACGGCCGTGGTGGAGAAACGAGCCACTGCATCTACTGAGTCATAGGAGGCTCTAAGTGCATGCAAGCAAGATATTTTGGACAAGCATAGGTCCTTAGTAAGTTCCGACTTAAGGTCAGAGTCCTCTACATTCTGAAGACGAGCCTCCAGCTTAGCCATGGTGGCCTTCTGAAAAGAGACCATTTGTGCTATGTAGTTTAAAGAACGAAGAGCACCGCTGGAGGAGGCGTAGAGCTTCTACCCAAGCTGGTCTAGCTGCCTAGATTCATCATTTTGGAGGGGGGGGGGGGATGTCTTCCATGTGTTTTGGCTTGGCAGTACGGTCGTGAGGTGCAGCTATTATGATGGAATCTGCCTTGGGTTGGGAATCTAAAAAGGAGACTCCCTCCGGCGTATGGTAAATCCAGTCAGCCTTTTTCGGGATGGCCGGAATGGAATGGGGCAACAGCCAAATGGTGGTAGTGAGATCCTCATGGGGGCAGTCCAAGGAGGAACTGTAATAGGAGATACCTCTTCTAGATCTAGGTGTTCACCTAGACGTTTACGTTTTGGAACTTGTTCTTCCACGTTCCACCCATTGGCCTGCTGGATGATGCAGAGAAGTTCTGTGAAGGAGGGGTCTTCTGGAGATTATTTTGGCAACTCCTCGCCCTTAGCTCCTGTGGTTCCGGACTGCTCTCCGGATGAAGAATCAGAGGAGTCATCCTCGGAGTCGGAAGAGGATTCTCTGTCAGAGGTCCTAACACCTGGTTAGGTGACCCGAGTGGCACCTCCGAATGTGTGAACCACGGTGGACTGAAAAGAGTCCACCAGTGACAAGGAGTGGGGGGTGGGAGTAACCACCAGGGCCGGTACCCTTTTATCCAGGTTGGAAACCAGGCTTCCTGCCACCAGGACTGAAATAGTCTGGAAGTCCTGTTGTGGTGGAGAAGGAGGCAGCGATGGAGGAGGAGGCTGATAGTAGTGGGTGCCCATCCCCAGGTAATGAAGAAAGGGTACCCAGGTGGCTGGTAAAGGGTACATCCTGGTGCCTGATACCCAGGATAATATTCTAGAAAAAGGAGCCGATCAGTCTGACGGGCGTGGAAACTTGAAATTGGAACCGCCTGGTAAGGGTGGTAGTCTCATGGATGGCCATGATCCAAAGGAGGCCTCGAAGGGCCTGAAAAATTATCTGGCACCGGGGAAAGGTGACAGGGTGTTTGCATCAGATCTGGCACCAGGCCAGCTGGTGTCAGGGCCCGTCGTAAGGGCCCAGACAGTGGCTCCGGAGGCAGGTTATAGATAGGATCTGGCAGAATACCTGGCATTAGGTGCACAGTGCCTGGAGGGACCTTTGATGGTAGAGGCTGATGGCAGGTACAACCGCTGGAGTGGGGGGAGGTAGACCCACATCCAGGGGACCCTCTTCCCCCTCTGTCCCAGTCGTAATGTTTGGGGCTGGAGTTTCCTCCGGGGAAGGCGGTGGAGAAGGCTCCTGTCCAGGGGAGGCCTGTCTGGTGTGTCTGCATCAGCCCCCAACAGGTGAGCTTCGATTGGGCAGTTACAGAGGTCCCCGGCGGCCACTTATCTGTCGAAGGAGGAGCTGGGTGGACAGGGGACCCTCAACTAGCTTATCAGCAGGTGTTGAGCAGATTCCCTCTTGGCGGGAATCTGCCTTACCGACTAGCGGGCGGGCTCCGGGGGAACCCGGAGTCCGACTTACCGGTCATCGGGTGCTCATGGGAGGAGCTGGCGGGCAGCTTAGCGGCTGAAGTGCCAGGTTTGGGGCCCATTTTAATGGGCCTACAAGAGGAAGAGGAAGAGGTACCTGGAGAACTCCTGGAAGCAGCCAGGACAATCACTAGGGAAGGTGGCAGGGAAACTGCCTTGCTCGTTGTGGAAGCCGCGGTCTTGGGCCCGGCGACCTTACTGAAGGAAACCCACTCCTGGTCCCCCAAGCGTTCATGCTCCCTGTGCTTCTCTATCTTTTTCTTCTTGAGCTCCAGAGGAGGAAAAGCAGCAGATTCCCTCAGCTTCTGCATTTCTTTTTCCAAGGTGGCCATTCTGGATTTTAGAAGATGGGCTTCCAGGGCTTGCTGCCTGAGTCTGTGCATGGCCTGACTGAAGGATATACAATCAGGGCAGGCTTCAGTATCGTGTCTCGGGCCTAAGCAGAAGTGGCAGTGCTAGTGGCCATCCTTCTGAGGGATTTGTGTACCACACTTTTCACACTTCTTGGACTTCAGAGTCGGAGGTGAAAGAGACATTAAAAAATTAAACACACTTTAAATTAAGAAATAAGTAATATTTCTACAAAATGTGTGACTGGAGCAATGTTCACTGCGAGGTCCTTGCACAGGTCAACGGCGGGAAAGAACTGGAAGGCAGGTGTAGGGACTGCCCACTATATAGGGACATTGCTAGCAAAAGTCTGTCATGTGGTCCTGACACCAGAGACCACAGTCCTGTATGTTATGACCTACTGCAGGAACCCTCCTGAAGTAAGATCATATCCACATCCATAGAAAAGTAGTTACGTAGGAATTTACCATAACAGTAGATATTCGAGAGATTCCTTCAGTAGGTCATCACATATTGGACTGGTGCCACGTGGCGTCGGGCCGGATGGCAGACTATTCTAGCAATCCCTGACGGAGGACCGTCCACCCGTCACATGACAGACATCAGCGTGACTGTATATAGAGGTGTTCCCCATGCCCGCCCTCCAGTTCTCCCACTGGAGCCAGGAAGAGGCATGACAGCAGGAACAAACAGGATTCGGAGTCCCTGTAAAACACAAAATGAGGGGGAAGGAAGGAGGGAGGGAAAAATATGACCTACTGAAGGAACCCCTCTTGAAGATCTACTGTTACTTTAAATTCCTTTGTAACACGGCTCACTGCAGACTGCCGGAATGGAGCCTCTGGATTCGCCGAAGTGGCACAGCTGACTGAAACCGAGTGGGTATTAACCCACAGGTAATGCCCGCTCGGTCAGTACCAGCTGTGGCCATGGAGGTACCAGAGGGTAGCCGCCTGCTCCATCACCACCGCGAGCCCCACCGGGGGCAGGGGTCTAAAACGAGTGTCCCGTTTATTTCATTGCACATACAATACTGCATTTAGTCTCTACTCCTGTTTCATTAGATTACACATGCTCATATCAACATCTTGCCAGTCCCTGTTTTTTCTGCATCATGCTGCTAATCGGCTAGTATTGCCAAAGCAATCATCACGTTTACACTAGAAAAGTACAGTTACGTAAGAACTTACCGTAACAGTAGATCTTCGAGAACAGCTCTTGCAGCAGGTAACACCATTAGGACTGAAGCCGGCAGGCGTTAGGACCCCACGGAAATCTTCTAGCTAGCAGTCTTCAGCGGGGACCGCCTCCGACGTCGGTCCCGCCCCTGACGTCAGATGTAGTACATAAGGAGGCGGGCCCGCCAGATTCTCCAGTTCTCCCGCCGGAGACTCCCGGCCGCAGGATGACATCAGAAGGGGAGACCGAGGATCCGCCATCAGAAGAAAAGGACGAGAGCGTGAAGCTCCTGCCCAGGCCTGGAGGCCATACTCCTCCAAGGGGAATGGTGGGCGGAAGATTGCTGCAAGAGCTGTTCGAAGATCTACTGTTACGGTAAGTTCTTACGTACTGTACTATCTTACTTCGAGATACAGCTCTTGCAGCAGGTAACACCATTAGGACTGATTCCCAAGCAATAGCGCCTCTAAGCATTCCGGGAGGAGGAAATTAGGAAAGATCTTGAGCAAGTTCTGACTCTAGGACAGGAGACCCTGTAGAACAGCAAGATCGAAACCGGCCCTCCGCCGTGATGTAATATCCAGGCTATAGCACCTAATAAATGTGTGCACTGAGCTCCAAGTAGCTGCAGCACAAATGGCCGAGGTGGAGACGTTGCACAGTGCTGCAAAGGAGGTAGCCACCCCTCTTGTCGAGTGGCCCCGGACTGTACCCGGGAAAGGCTTCTGTCTGCTGTTGTAGCAAAATGAAATACACTGGACAAGCCAGCGAGAAAGGGTCTGCTTTGAGACTGGTTGGCCCAGCATCCTATCAACGAAGGATACAAAAAGTTGCTCCGACGTGCGAAGCTGTTTAGTTCTGTTCAGGTAGTACCTTAAGGAGCGGTGAACATCCAGGGTGTGAAGCAACGCCTCTCCTCTATTAGAGTACTTGAGAAAATACACAGGCAGATCGATGTCCTGGCTAAGAGTGAGGGCAGAGACCACCTTAGCCAGGAATTTAGGATTCGTCCTCAGAGACACTCTGTCCTGGTGGAAAATTAAATAAGGTTCCTTACACATGAGAGCATGAAGCTCGGAAACTCTCCTTGCTGACGTGACAGCAACTAAATGTAACGTTTTCCACGACAGAAAACGCAGCTCACAATCTGCGGCAGGTTCAAAGGGGGGAAGCGTGAGTTGTTCCAGGACAAAGAGCAAGTCCCAAGGAGGAACGGGATCCTTGATGGGTGGCCTAAGGTGTAACACCCCTCTCAGGAAGTCTCGAGAGGCATCAAGTTGTGCCACTGTGCGCTGTCCTACCGGAAAGTGGTAGGCAGAAATTGTGCAGAGGTGAACTTTAATGGAAGAGTATGCGAGACCCGAATGGAAGAGGGAAAGCAGGTATTCCAGAACCACTTTCACTGGGCAATCTAAAGGGGGAAAGACCGCGTGCCTGCGACCACAAGCAAAAACGGCGCCACTTCAAGGCATACGTCGCCGGCTTTCTGGCAGCAGAAAGGACTTCCGCCACCTCTTGCGAGACCCCGTGTCGCATAATGGCTATGTCTCGAGGAGCCAGGCATGCAGGTTCAGTGAGAGTAAGTCCGGGTGGACTAGTGAACCCTCCTCCTGAGACAATAGATGGGAGCTGAAAGGCAACAGAAAGTACAGTTACGTAAGAACTTACCGTAACAGTAGATCTTCGAGAACAGCTCTTGCAGCAGGTTACACCATTAGGACCGAAGCCGCCAGGCGCCAGGACCCCACGGAAAAATTCTAGCTAGCTAACTACAGCGGGGACCGCCCCCGACGTCGGTCCCGCCTCCGACGTCAGGCGTGGTACAAAAGGAGGCGGTCCCGCCAGATTCCCCAGTTCTCCCGCCGGAGACTTCTTGCCGCAGGCTGACATCAAAATGGGAGACCTAGGATTCGCCGTCAGAAGACAGAAAGATAACAATTCCTGCTCAGAAAGACTGAGCCATGCTTCCTCCAAGGGGGAAGGTGGGCGGGAAGGTACCTGCTGCAAGAGCTGTTCTCGAAGATCTACTGTTACGGTAAGTTCTTACGTAACTGTACCATCTTACTTCGAGACAGAGCTCTTGCAGCAGGTTACACCATTAGGACTGATTCCCAAGCAGTAACGCTGTCAGAAAATCCGGGAGGAGGAAATTAAAGGATAAAAACCAGGTCCTGAACCTAGGACAGGAGACCCTGAAGTGACGGCCAAACTAAAACCAGCCCTTCGGCCGAGAGGGTTTATGTCCAGGCTATAATGCTCGGATAAAGGTATGCACAGAACTCCAAGTGGCTGCAGCGCATATAGCAGAAGTAGAAACATTTTTGAGCGCTGCAAAGGAAGTAGCCACCCCTCTAGTGGAATGACCCCGGACTGTACCCGGGAGGGGCTTTTGTTTGATACCATAACAGTGAGAAATACACTGGACAAGCCAGCAGAAAGGGACTGTTTGGATACTGATTGGCCCATCATTCTCTCAGAGAAGGAAATGAAAAGCTGCTCAGAACTACGAAAGGACTGAGTTCTGTTGAGGTAAAACCTCAGGCTGCGGTGAACATCCAGGGTATGGAGCAGAGCCTCCTCTATTAGAGTAGTTGGGAAGTAGACCGAAGGTCGATATCCTGGTTCAGAGTGAGTGAAGAAACCACCTTAGGCAAGAATTTAGGGTTCGGCCCTCAGGGATACTCTGTCCCGTGGAAAACTAAATAAGGCTCTTTGCACATGAGAGCGTGAAGTTCAGAAATTCTTCTTGCCGAGGTAACAGCAACTAAAAACAACGTTTTCCACGACAGAAAACGTAGCTCGCAATCCGCGGCAGGTTCAAAGGGGGGAAGCGTGAGCTGTTCAAGGACAAAAAGCAAATCCCATGGAGGCACAGGGTCTCTAATAGGAGGCCTAAGGTGCAACACTCCCCTAAGAAATTCCCGAGGCGCGTCCACCTGAGCCACTGTACGATTTCCCACCGGGAGGTGGTAAGCCGAAATGGCACAGAGGTGCACTTTAATAGAGGAGTAGGCTAGACCCGAATGAAAGAGGGAGAGCAAATATTCTAATATTACTCCCACAGGACAACCTAAAGGGGAAAGGTCGCGTGCTCGCGACCATACACAAAAACGGCGCCATTTCATGGCGTACGTCGCATGCGTTGCCGGCTTTCTGGCTGCAGAAAGGACTTCTGCAACCTCTTGCGAGACCCCGTGACGCAAAATGGCTATGTCTCTAGGAGCCAAGCATGCAGGTTCAAGGAACGTAGGTCCGGGTGGACAAGTGAACCCTTCTCCTGAGACAGTAAGTGGGAGCTGAGCGGCAATGGGAGCGGGGGTTCCCGAGATAGTTGAATCAACAAAGGGAACCAAATCTGTCTGGGCCAAAATGGGGCCACTAGGATCATTATTGCGTGCTCCCTCCGAGATTTGAGAACCTCTCTGGATCAACGGGAAAGGAGGAAAGCGAGAGGAATCTGTTGGCCCAGGAGAGGGATAACGCGTCTCGCCAGAAAACACCAGGCCCTGGATCTAGCGAGCAAAAATTGGGCAGTTTTGCGTTGGATGGGGAGGCGAACAAGTCTAGATCTAGAGTTCCCCATCGAAGAAACAGATCCTCTGCTACCTCTTGAAGGAGTTCCCATTCATGGACTCTGGCCTGAGAACGACTCAGGCCGGTCTGCAACCGTGTTGTCCACTCCGGGAACGTGCACAGTGATCAGATTCAAGGCCGTGTCTGATTGTTTCTCCAATCCCACACCTCATGGCCTCCTGCAAAGGGGTAAGAGTGTGCCTCCTTGTTTGTTGAGGTAATACATCACCGCCGTGTTGTCTGTCTGAAGTAGAAGAGAACACGGTGGGATAACTGACTGAAAGGCCTGCAGGGCATAGAGGACCGCCTCATTTCCAGCATGTTGATGTGAAGGTGAGCTTCCATCTGGGTCCACGTACCTGGGACTTCTCCCGCCCAGTGTGCCCCCACCCAAGACCGAAGCGCCTGTGGTGAGGGTGACTCGGGACCGGCGCAATGAACGGACGCCTGATGAGGCGACCCTGGGGCTAGCACCACTGCCAGTCTTGAATCACTGAATTCGTGAGTCTGACCGGATGCTGCAAGTGGTCTTGCCTTTGGTCCCATTGCACTTTGAGCATCCACTGAGTAATCTGCATGTGGAGTCTTCATGAAAGGGACAGTAGGAATGGCGCAGCCATGTGTCCGAGCAAGCAAAGGACCGACCTGGCAGGTACAACCTTGCTTAGTGATAGGTCCCTTATGAGGATCTGATGCGCTCCGCTCTGTCGGCCGGAAGAGGCTCTTCCCGAACAGTGTCCAGAACTGCTCCTATGAACTGCAGTTTCTCGTGACGGTACCAGGAGAGACTTCTCGAATTTATGAGGATGCCCAGGATCGGAACAGATCCTGGGTGCTCTTGATTGCAAGAAGCAACGCTCTCTGGAGGCGCCATGAGAAGCCAGTCGTCCAGGTACGGAGACACGTGAGTGGCCCTGTCTCCTCAGAGAGCTGCCACGACTGCCATGCACTTGGTAAAGACCTCGGTACGAAGACAGTCCGAAGGAAGGGCTCGGAACTTAAGGTGGTGGTCGAGATACGAGCGCAGGAACCTCCTGTGCGCCTGAGCCATAGGGATGTGCAGGTAGGCATCCTGCATGTCTAGAGACGCTAAAAGGCGTCCTGTTTGAGCATGGGGATAAGACCTGGAAGGGTCACCATCGGAATCTCTTGTAAGTGACCGACACATTGAGGTCGCTGAGGTCCAAGATTGGACGGAGGTCCCCTGTTTCTTGGGAACCAGGAAGAAGTGGAATAGTATCCTAGTCCTCTCTGGTTCTCTGGGACGTACTCTATCGCTCCCTTCGTAGTAGCGCGGAGTACTTCTTGCCAGATCAAGGCTTTGTGCTGACCCTGATACCGGAGAGCAAAGGAGGCCTCGAGGGTGGCTTTCCTCATAATTCTATAAAGTGGCCTAGACTGACCACTGAAGAACCCACCTGTCGGTGGTAATGGCCTGCCATCCCGGCAGGAAGTTGCAATGCGACCCCGACTATAAACTCCCGTTGATCCTGAGGCGGGGCGGAAAGGAGTCAGGCTGTGGCGGCAGATGGACCCGCTGGCTGGGCCTGCCTAGGAGAGCTGGCCTCGGCTGGCGGGTGTTTGCCCTGGGCTCTCACGAAAACCAGAGCCCTCTGAGGTGCAGCGGAGTGGGTCTGTTGCCTCTGCGTCCGCGCACGAAAACGGCTTTGGTTCCTACGAAAGGAACCAAGCTTAGGTCGGTACATGGCCTGAACCGACCTTACCGCCTTCCCGGCCTCTTGGAGTTTGGTAAGGATCTTTTCTGTAGGATTACCAAACAATACTTCTCCCTCAAAAGGGGCGTCCAAGATGTTCTTTTGGACGTCCGGGGTAAAACCGGAGACGCGCAACCAAGAGTGTCTCCGGAGGCAAACGCCAGAAGCTGCTGCTCGGGCCGATGAGTCCGCGGAGTCATACGCGGCTCTTAGCACTTGGGTCCCCACGCCTGAACCCGCACGAGGAGCTGGAAGCATCTCCTCCTCCTGCTCACCTTCGGCATCTTTTTCAGCCGCTCCAGACCCTGTTCCCACAAAGCGTTCTGGAACTGAACCATGTGGGTTAAATAGTTCAGGGATCTGATGGCGCAGGTAGCGGAAGCATACGTGCGCCTACCCAATGCGTCCAGTTGTAAAGACTCTGGGTCCGGTGGCAGGGTGCTCAAATGTTGTGGCCTCTGTGACCGGTCATGTGAGGCTGTGATGACCAGAGAATCGGCCTGAGGATGCTGCGTCAAGTACTGGTCGTCCTTAGGAGCCTTGTACAAGCGATCAGCTTTCTTCGGTCTCGCCGGGGCGAGTGTGGGCCTTCACGCAGCCTGGTGGCGATCCACGAGAAGTGTCAACCAAGGTGGTACCACCACAGGCTTGGGGTCCTTTTGCCGAAGATATTTGGCGAGTCGCACTCTTCGGGTCTAAGTCTTCAGCATCCCATCCCATGTTCTCTTGTATATGTCTCATAATATCAAGGAACGAGGGATCATCCGGAGGAGATCTAGGCATCTCACGTGGGTCCGGAGAAGGGATGGAGAGTGGAGATGGGGATCTAGAGGTGGAGTAGTCTGATCCCGTGTCCTCAGTTGAAGGCGAACGTCGGCGTCTCCTGGATCTCTTGGGGCTGGGTGATCCAGAAGAGGATTTCGACGGAGGTCTCCGTTTATCAGGTCTCCCCCTGGGAGAGGTTCTAGGCTCCCGGGGAGGAGGAACACGACCTGCCGACCCGATGGCGAGGGGGGCAGGAACCGGAGTAGGAGGAGGAGGAGGAGTAGTAGGAGGAGGGGGGAACCATGTCTTTTTAATGGTATCCCACCAGTAGGTGAACAGATCTTTCACCTCCACTAGAGAGGCCAGCAGACGGCCCGGGTGCCGTGGGCGGTCGTCGGGTCACGCGTCGGCTCCACAGGGGCTCTGGTAACGGCGAGGGATCCTGGGAGTACCCTACGGGACCGGGTCGCCCGCCTGGTCCTCGGGCTGCTCTAGGTCCTCCTCCGATAGAGCTCCTGACCGATGTCGGTCGGAGGCAACAGGGCCTTCTTTCAGGAGGGCGGGCGTCGGTCCCCTACCGGCGTCCGCTGGGATGTAATGGCGGCGTGGTGGTCGTCGGGCCGGCCAGGCGACTCAGGGAAGAAGGCGCCACGGCTGACAGCTGTCGAGCCGGCGTCTGGGCTAAGGCCTTTTAAAGGCGTGAGCTCCAACGTCTTGCGTGAGGCACCGACGAAGACCTGACGTCGGTGCCGAGGCGCGGAACCCGACTGCGGTGGTGATGGTGTCGTACCCCGGACTTCGCCAAGGCCCTGGAAGGGGAGGAAGGCCTGGCGAATTTCTCCTGAGATGAAGGTTTCTTGATTGCAGCCGGGGGAGATTTCGAACCGGAGCTACGGGACTCCGAACCCCTAGAAGGGGCCTTCTCCCTTCTCTTCTCCGCGTGCTTGTGGACCCTAGAGCTTTCCCCCTTGGAGGACATGGTCTTCAGTTGTTCCTCCAGAAGAAACGCCTGCAAAGCCCTCTGACGCCGGATCCGGGTACAGCTATTGAACCCTTGGCAAGAAGGACAGGCCCGGGTATCGTGGTCTGGGCCTAGGCACCGGACGCAGGCCGTGGGGAATCCTTGAGCGGATCTACTTTCCTGGCGCACTTGAAGGGACGGCCAAGTTGGTGATGACATCAAGATCTTGCTTGAAGAGGATTCTGAAGATTTTGAAAATTTTATCGAAAAGAACTATTCCGTGCCCAGCGCTAGACTGGTAACCGAAGGGTCAGGAAGCTAAGTCGAGCAAAAAGAACAGGGAATCTGGGGGACCGCCCCTTTGTACCACGCCTGACGCTGGAGGCGGGACAGACGTCGGGCGGTCCTCGCTGTAGATTAGCTAGCTAGAATTTTTCCGTGGGGTCCTGGCGCCTGGCGGCTTGGGTCCTAATGGTGTAACCTGCTGCAAGAGCTGTGTCTCGAAGTAAGATCTGGAGGTTCCCGGGACAATTGCGTCAGCATGGGGAACCAGATCTGCCTGGGCCAGAAAGGCGCTACCAGGATCGTTGTTGCGTGCTCCCTGCGCAGTTTGAGAAGGACTCTCTGGATCAACGGGAAGGGAGGGAAAGCGTAGAGGAATCTGTCCGCCCAGGAGAGGGACAACGCATCTCGCCAGAAAACACCAGGCCCTGGATCTAGCGAGCAAAAATTGGGCAGTTTTGCATTGGATAGGGAAGCGAACAAGTCCAACCCTGGAGTGCCCCATCAAAGAAACAGATCCTCTACTACCTCCTGAAGAAGTACCCATTCATGGACTCTGGCCTGGGAACGACTCAGGCCGTCTGCGACTGTGTTGTCCACTCCGGGAACGTGAACTACAATCGGGCTCGCGCCGTGTCGGATTACCCAATCCCACACTCTCATAACTTCCCTGCAAAGGGGGTAAGAGTGTGCGCCTCCCTGCTTGTTGAGATAATACATCACCGCCGTATTGTCTGTCTGAAGCAGAAGAGTGCTCGACGGGATTTCTGACTAAAAGGCCTGCAGGGCGTAAAGGACCGCCCTCATCTCCAGAACGTTGATGTGGAGGTGGGCTTCCTGAGGGGTCCATGTTCCCTGGGACCTCACCCTGCTCAGGTGCGCTCCCCACCCCAGCCCTGGGCGTCCTGTGGAGAGGATTGCCTCCGGGAAGGCTTGAAGGAACCCCGCAAAAGTGTCCCAGGTCTAGCCACCATTGCCAGTCTCTAATCACGGCGTCGTGATTCTGACCGGATGCTGCATGTGGTCTTGCCTTTGGTCCCACTGCACCTTGAGCATCCACTGAGTTACCGCATGTGGAGCCTTGCCAAAGGGGCGGTTGGAATGGCCGCAGCCATGTGTCCGAGCAAGCGAAGGACCAACCTGGCGGGACAGTCTTCTTGCGAGAGATCCCTGATGAGGATCTGATGCATTCCGCTCTTTAGGCGGGAAGAAAGGCTTTCCTTGACGGTGTCCAGAACTCGCCTATGAACTGCAGCTTCTGGGATGGTACCAGAGAGACTTCTCTGAGTTGATAAGAATGCCCAGAGACTGAAACAGATCCTGGGTGCTCTGAATAGCCAGCAACAGCGCCTCTTTGGAGGCAGCCACGAGAAGCCAATCGTCCAGGTACGGGAACACGTAGTGGCCCTGTCTTCTTAGAGACACTGCCACGACTGCCATACACTTGGTAAAGACCCTGGGGGCTGATGACAGTCCGAACGGAAGAGCCCGGAACTGAAAGTGGTGGCCGAGAAACTCGAAGCGCAGGAACCTCCTGTGCGCCTGAGCTACTGGGATGTGCAGGTAGGCGTCCTGCATGTCTAGGGACGCTAAGAAGGCGTCCTTTTTCAGCACTGGAATGAGCCCTTGGAGGGTCACCATGCGAAAACGTTTGTAGGCGACCGACATGTTGAGGTCGCTGAGGTCCAAGATTGGACAGAGGTTTCTTCGGAACCAGAAAGAAGTGGGAATAGTATCCGGATCCTTTTTGGTTCTCTGGGACATACTCCAGCGCTCCCTTTTGCAGGAGTGCGAGTACCTCTTGCCTGATGAGTGATTTGTGCTGACCCGAGTAACGGGAGAGCAGAGGAGGCCTTCTGGGTGGCTTGTCCACGAATTCTATAAAGTGGCCTCTTTTGACCAACTGAAGAACCCACCTGTCGGTGGTTATGGACTGCCACCCTGGCAGGTGGTCCCCGATACAACCCCCGACCTTGGTGTCCCATTGATCCTGAGAGGCGGGGGCCGGGAAGGAGTCATGCTGTGGCGGCTGAGGGTCCTGCGGGCTGGGCCGACTTAGCTGGGCGTTGGCCTCGGCCCGCGGACGACTTCCCCTGGGCTCTGCGGGAGAAGGAGCCCCTCTGTTGCGGGCCAGTGCGGGACCGCTGTCTCTGCATCCGGCCTCGAAAACGGCTTTGGTTCCTATGAAAGGAACTAAGCTTGGGTCTGTACATGGCCTGGACCGACCGTACCGCCTTCCCGGCCTCTTGAAGTTTGGTGAGGACCTTCTCCGAGGACCCACCAAAAAGAACTTCTCCATGAAACGAGGTGTCCAGGATGATTTTCTGGACGTCCGGGGTAAATCCGGAGACACGAAGCCATGAGTGTCCCTGGAGGCATACGCCTGAAGCTGCCGCTCTGGCCGAGGAGTCCGCGGAATCATACGTGGCTCGCAGCACCTGGGTTCCCATCCGAACCCGTGCGAAGGAGTTGTAGCAACTCCTCCTCCTGCTCACCTTCTGGCATCTTTTCCGCCAGATCCAGTCCCTGCTCCCACAAGGCGTTCTGAAACTGTACCATGTGGGTTAAATAGTTGAGGGACCTGATGGCGCAGGTAGCGGATGCATACATGCGCCTGCCCATAGCGTCCAACTGCTTGGACTCTGGGTCCGGTGGCAGGGTGCTCAAATGTTGCGGCCTCTAGGACCGGTCATGAGAGCTGTAATGACAGAAGAATCGGCCAGAGGATGTGATGCCAAGTACTGGTCCTCCCTAGGGGCCTTGTACAGGCGGTCAGCTTCTTCGGCATCGCCGAAGCGAGTGTGGACGTTCCCGCTGCCAGTGGCGTCCACAAAAGTGTCCACCAAGGGTGGCACCACCACAGGCTGGATCTTTTGCCGAAGATATCTGCAAGGTGTAATCATGAGGTCGAGTTCCTCTGCGTCCCAGCCCATGTTCTCCTGGATATGTCTCATAATCTCCGAGAACGATGGGTCATCCGGAGGAGATCTTGGGAGCTCACGTGGGTCCGGAGAAGGGACGCTGATCGGAGAGGGGAATCTGGATCCATCCGAGAAGTCCGATCCCGTGTCCTCCGTCGAAGGCGAATGACGGCGTCTTCTGGGTCTCTTGGGGCTGGGTGACCCTGAAGAGGATCTGGACGGAGGTCTCCTCTTTTCTGGTCTACCCCTAGGAGGATCCGTAGGCTCCTGGGGGGAAGGTACTCGGCCTGCAGCCCTGGATGGAGTGGGAGGTACGGGGACCGGTGGAGTCGCAGGTGGAGGAAGAGGAGGTGGTGTGGGAACTACATCCTTTTTAATAGTATCCCACCAGTAGGTGAACAGCTCCTTAACCTCGGAAATACTGAGGCCCGACGACAGACCGGGCACATATGGCCGTCTGGTTCCGGAGTCGGCTCCCCAGGGGTCTCGGGTTCCAGGGAGGGTTGTCTAGGGGGTGCGACAGGACTGGGTTCGCCCGTCTGGTCCTCTGGCTGGGTCAGCTCCTCCTCCATGACCGCCTCCTGACCAACGTCGGTGGGAGGCGTAGGGGTTCTCCTCTCTGTAGATACGGACGTCGGTCCCCCGGCCGGTGTCCATGGTGGCGAAGACCTAACCAGCGATGGGTGTCTGGCGGTAGTTGGTACCTGGGACCGATGGTGTTTGGCCGATGTTGGGTGGGCCGACGTCGGATCCGACGATCTCTTAAGTGAAGTCAGCTCTTTGGTCTTCCGCTGGGGAGGAGAGAGAAGGAGACTGACCGGGCGTCGGGCTCCAAATGGCGGGAACCGGACTTGTGGTGGTGGTGGTGGTGGCGGTCCCCCGACCTCGGCAGGGCCCTGGAAGCCGAAGAAGAGGAGGGCCTGGAGGTCTTGGCCTGAGAAAGAGAGGAAGAACCAGAAGGAGTCTTCACTGCTGCAGGGGGAGGCTGAGAGCGGGCCCGGGAAGGGGAGCGGTTGGATCGGGAGCCGGAGCTATGGGAGTCAGAGGCCCTAGACGGGGACTTGGATCTCACCCTCTCCCTATGCTTCTCAAGGTGTCTCCGGGCCTTAGCTGAGGATGCCCCCTTGGAGGCTGCGTCCATGGCTTTAACCTTTTCTTCGAGCAGGAACACCTGTAGGGCCTTCTGGCGACGGATCCGGGTCCGGCTATTGAATCCCTGGCAGAAGGTACAGGCCCGGGTGTCGTGGTCTGGGCCTAGGCATCGGACACAGGCCGAATGCGGATCTTTAAACGGGATTTGCTTCCCACAGGCGCACTTCGACAGATGGCCTTCCACGGAGGATGGAGAGGACAGACAGCGACTGAGCAGAAGAAACAAACTTTTTCCTGAAAGGAAGAACTTAACCAGGCGTCGCGCGCTATAAACGAACCGAAGGGTCGAGACATGCAAGTCAACGGCAGGAAAGAACTGGGGAATCGGGCGGGACCGCATCCTTATGTACTACGTCTGACGTCGGGGGCGGGACCGACGTCTGAGGCGGTCCCCACTGAAGACTGCTAGCTAGAAGAAGATTTCCGTGGGGTCCTGACGCCTACCAGCTTCAGTCCTAATGGTGTTACCTGCTGCAAGAGCTGTATCTCGAAGTAAGATCATATGCACTGGTGAACTCCAGCAAAAATGACAGTATACTCCACAGCACGCAAATCAGCAAAGGGAATATGGGTATCGAATTTTTTTTTTAATGAACATTATGTTCACCGTGAATGAAACACAGAAGACATTGAGTACGTGTGAGCAGCAACACCCTGGTGCACGGATGCTGGGGGGAAGGGGCCTTGAACACTCAAGTCAGACAATACCACCAGGAAATGCCCAATCCCTTTCCTGAAGTCTGCAGTGTACTACTAACACTGTTAAAGTAAATTTCGCTGGGCGATCACATTTAAACATTGTGCGCAAATGCAACTTCGTGGTCCCGTCATGGAATGCTCCGTGAACTTATCTGTTCAGTGTGGTCATGCGTGGTCCCAGTAAATAACTCCTGGATCAGCTGATCAGCAGTAATGTAGCAATAGCTGTGGCCTTCATTATATAGCAAGCTGTCCATAGAAATCAGCTAGTAGTACAGTATTTTATCATTGGGTCAGTCTGGTCAGTCGCGCTCCCGGCTGTGAAGTTCTGCATCAGCTGATCAGCCTTTCAGTAGCAGTAGCTGCTGGCTTTCTTAGGGTGCATGCTGTCAGTAAAAATCAGCTAGTTGTCGTTTAGGTCATCGTTTACTAATAGTCAATCAGTGGGGTCAGTCACATCAGACCGAGGGTTCCTCATTCTGCTGATGTGCTGCAGTGCCCGTCAAAATGTGATCCTCGGTTGACGAGACAGCTTACAATTAGATTCAGATTAATTCCAATTACATACATAGGCTCGTCGTCGCCACGACAAGCCTATGTTACAAGCGCATTAATCACCTTCAGCGTCGGGCTCTGCCGGGGATTAATGCCCACTGGGCGGTTGGACCCCTCGGGCACCAACCCCCCCCCCCCAGCGGGCATCAATCCTCCGGCAGAGCCCTCCTCTGGCGGTGTTTAATGCTTACACGCAACTGTACTATCTTACTTCGAGAGGATTCCTTCAGTAGGTAATCACATATAGGGCAGAGTCCAGAGAGAGAGAGACACAAACTGTGGGGGGTGAAGAGAAATTACTCAAACGGAAAAAAAATAGAATCCAGAATGGATCCAGCCTAGGACAGAAGGCCCTGTAACACAGCTAGGTCGAAACCAGTCCTCTGCCTAGAAGCAATGTCCAGACTGTAGTGCTTGGTAAAGGCATGGACAGAACTCCAGGTGACTGCAGCACAGCTATCGGCCGCAGAGACATTTCATAAAAAGGCAGAAGCAGCCATGCCCCTAGTAAAATGACCTCTGATGTTACCCGGCAGAGGTTTTTCATACTTTTGGTAACAATTCCAAATGGTTAGGCAACTGCATTGGGTAAGGCCCTGCTTAGAAACCAGTTTGCCCTTCGATCTGGGGGAAAGAGACAAAAAGTTGATCAGAGCTACGGAATTACAGAAATACGGAATACATAGATAGAGAGACAGTGTCGGCAGATAAGGGCCTATGGCCCACCCAGTCTGCCCATTTGAACTTGTAAGTTCAGTTTATGTTTTCCTAGAAGTCTGTTGTCCCTTACCCCTGACCTCCAGAATTCCTTTATGTCTATCCCATGCATTCTTAAATCCTGTGATTGTTTCAGCCCCCACCACTTCCTCTGGCAGGGTGTTCCACTTGTCCACCGCCCAGTCTGTGAAGAAATTCTTCCTCACGTTTCCTCTGAATTGTCCTCCCTTCAACTTCATCCCATGCCCTCTAGTCCTGGAAAGTACAGTTACGTAAGAACTTACCGTAACAGTAGATCTTCGAGAGGCGCTCTTGCAGTAGGTAATTACATATAGGACTGACGTCGGCAGGCGGCAGGACCCCATGGAAAAATTTCTAGCTAGCAGTCCCTGGCGAGGGACTGCCCCCACGTCAGGTGACCGGCGTCAGGCGACTTGGTATAAAGGGCGGTCCCAGGCGCTGCCTTCAGTTCTTTCCCGCCACAGGCCGGAAGGCCGGACGAGAGAAGCAGATATTTCCCTCAATGGAAAAGGAGCTGAAAAAGCCTAGGGGGATGGAGGGCGGGAAGGTAGTACCTACTGCAAGAGCCTCTCTCGAAGATCTACTGTTACAGTAAGTTCTTACGTAACTGTACTATCTTACTTCGAGAGGGCTCTTGCAGTAGGTAATTACATATAGAACAGAATCCCAAGCAGTCTGGAACAAATGAAAGGCACCGGGAGGAGAAACTATTCCAAGAGGAAGTAACAGCCTTGCAAACCTCAAGACATGAGGCCTTGCAAGACCGCTAACCCGAAGCCTGCTCCACGGCAAGAGGCAATGTCCAAACTGTAATGTTTCATAAAGGTATGGATGGAAGTCCAGGTGGCAGCAGCGCAAATGTCTGCCGCAGACACATTCTTGAAACAAGCCGCAGAGGCTGCTACTCCACGAGTGGAGTGACCTCTGACTTGACCCGGAAGGGTCTTGTACTTGTCATAACAGAAAGTGATGCAATGAGCCAACCACTTTGATAGGCATTGCTTGGAAACAGCATTGCCTTCCCTTTTGTGACCAAAAGATATGAACAACTGATCAGTCTTTCTGAGATCCTTCGTCCTATCTGTGTTGTAACTCAGGATCCTGTGAACATCCATGGTATGGAGCAAGCATTCTCCCTGGATGGAGTACTGCGTGAAAAAGGCAGGTAACTCTATAGACTGATTTAAGGTAGACTCCGCTACCACTTTTGGTAGAAACTTAGGGTTCATGCGAAGAGCCACTCGTTCCTTGTGAAAAATCAGATAAGGGACTTTACAATTAAGGGCCTGTAGCTCGGAAATTCTTCGAGCAGAGGTAATGGCCACTAAGAAGAGCGTCTTCCACAACAGAAACCAAGTCTGCGGAGGCCACAGGCTCGAAGGGAGGAAGGGTAAGTTTCTCGAGAACAAAGTTCAGATCCCAAGTGGGGAGCAGGAGTCCGGACAGGGGGCCTAAGATGAAGGACCCCTCTGAGAAAAGTCTTGGATACCTCTAATTGGGCAAAGGTTTTATCAGCGAAAGGAACATGGTAGGCTGAAATAGCAGCCATGTGAACTTTCAAAGAGGAATGACTGAGACCCAGGTCGAAGACATGACGTAAATATTCGAGCAGAACGGCCACAGGACAGGAGAAAGGCTCTACCTTCCTGGAGACCGCCCAAATAGAAAATCTCTTCCATTTCATGGCGTAAGTAGACCTAGTGGAGGGTTTTCTAGCCTCCACCAGAATCTCGGCCACCTTTGGAGAGACGCCAAAGTGAGATTGTGCTAGGTCTGCAGGAGCCATGCATGAAGTTGTAGGGACTTGAGTCCCGGATGGACCAGGGTCCCGTGATCCTGGGTCAGCAATCCTCGAGATAAAGGAAGAGGAAGAGGAGGAGGAACCTGTGGGAATTGTTGTAGAAGAGAGAACCAGATTTGCCTGGGCCAGAAAGGAGCGATCAGAATCATTCTCGCTCCTTCCATTGCAAGTTTCTGCAGTACACGAGGGACCAGAGGAATTAGGGAAAAGCATCTAATCTGCCTTCCAGTTTAGAGACAGAGCGGCCGCCTGAGTGCGCGCGCCGCCTGAGCGAGCGAAAAGGTGGGAAGTTTCATGCTTTTGGGAAGAGGCGAACAGGTCTACCTGTGGAGTCCCCCAAAGTTGGAAGATGGCATCTAGAACCTTTTGGTCCAGTTCCCACTCGTGTGGCAGAGCCGAGGAGCGACTTAGCTTGTCTGCTAGGGTATTGTCGACTCCTGGAACATGGATCGCCGTGAAGTGAAGGTTGTGAAGCGCTGCCCAGTCCCAAACCCTCATCGCTTCCCTGCAGAGCGGGTAGGATAGAGTCCCTCCCTGCTTGTTGATGTACCACACCACGCACATGTTGTCTGTCTGGACAGCTAGGTGACCGGGAAGGATGCATTGGTGAAGGGCTAGGAGAGCATATAGTACTGCTCGTAGCTCGAGCACATTGATGAGGAGAGCTAGCTCCAATCTGGATCATAAACCCTGGGTTCGGTGAGGACCCAGATGGGCTCTCCAACCTTCACCTGATGCGTCCGTGATCAAAGTCTTGGGGGATGACAGAAGGGACCCCCAAACAGGTTCTCTCGAACCATCCACTACTGCAAGTCTTTTGTCATCAGAGGATTGGCACCAGATGATCTAGGTCATCTGAGTTGATCCCACTGAGAGTGGAGAGTCCACTGAGAAATCCTCATGTGGAGCCACGCGTGCGGAACCGTCGGGATGGCGGCCGCCATAAGCCCCAAAAGACGGAGAACCGACCTCGCCGGAACCTTCCTGCGTTCTGATAGCAGGGAAATCTGTGACTGGAGGGAGGCCGCCCTGTCCGAAGGAAGGAAAGCCTTGCACACTGTCGTATCAAGGATCACCACGATAAACTGAAGTCTCTGGAAGGGGTCCAGATGAGACTTGGAATGGTTGATGGTGATACCCAGGCAAGAGAAAACCTGCTGGGTGAGGGAGAGAAAATGCAGGAGCTCCTCCCTGGACGAGGCCGCCAGGAGCCTGTCGTCCAGATAGTGAAACACCTGAACTCCCAAAGTATGCAGGTGGGCCGCAACCACTGCCAGGCATTTGGTAAAAACTCGGGGGGCAGAGGAAAGACCAAATGGAAGTGCCCGGAATTGGTAATGGTCCCCCTGGAAAGCAAACCGGAGGTACTTGCGATGCGAGGGATGAATGGGGATGTGCAGGTATGCATCCTGCATATCCAGCACACAAAGCCACTGACCCGGCCGAAGAAGGGGTAGAAGAGTTGGAAGGGAGAGCATCCTGAACTTGTATTCCACGTAGAAGTTCAGGGAGCTGAGATCGAGAATGGGTCCGAGATCTCCAGTCTTCTTTGGTACTAAGAAGAAATGGGAATAGTAATCCGTCCCTTGAAGGTGAGGAGGAACAGGTTCTATGGCCTGCTTCGCTAGAAGGGCAGATATTTCTCTCCTGACCAAAGGAAGATGGTCCCTTGAGTAAGAGGACTTCAGGGGGGTGGCGTGGAGGTTTCTGCAGAAACTCTATGGAGTACCCTTCAGCGATAATCTGAAGCACCCATAAATCCGTTGTTATCCTCTCCCAACCTGGAAGGTGGAGGGAGAATCTCCCTCCTACCGGTTCCTCCAGTGAGTCCGGAGGCGGTGGGAGAGGGGAGGAGTCAGGTGGTGTGGGACAGCGCCGCAGCTGGGGCACCAGATGCTTTTCTGGGAGTCGGGGGCCTAGCAGCTGCGGGGCCCGGCGTTTGGTGGACCGCCTTCCTTGGGGTTTCGCTAGAGGCCGGCTGCGTCTGCGAAAAGGACGGCACTGCCGGGGATGGGGACAGTACATGGAATCCACAGATTTCAGAGTCGTCCCCTTCTCCTGCAAATCGGTGATGATGTCCTAGACATCACTGCCGAAAAGCACTGAACCCCTGAAAGGTGCTTCCTGGATTGCTGACTGCACCTCCGGGACCAAACCTGACATGCGGAGCCAGGCGTGACGTCGAAGACTTACGGCGAACGTGGAGCTCTGTCCTGCAGTGTCCACTGCATCGTAGGTCGTCCTCAGAATGTGACTGGCCGAACGAGCAGAATGGACTAGGTCAGCTAACTCCTGCTTGACTTGAGAGTCAGGTAAGGAGTCAATCTTAGATTCCGCCTGGGTAAGGATAGCCTTCTGGTAATCCCCCATACGTGCTACATAATTCAGGGCCCTAATTCCCAGTGTGGAAGAAGCATATATTTTTCTTCTATACTGATCCAGAAGGCGAGATTCCTTATCCAGGGGAGACTGGCTTAAATGTTTGGGGTGTGCTGACCTGCAGTGAGCGGCGCTAATCACGACAGCGTCTGCACTGGGGTGAGAATCCAAAAAATCTACACCCTCCGGAACCTGGTATAGCCTGTTGGACTTCCGAGGAAGCAGGGCTAGAGCCGACGGTTGTTTCCAAATAGTGGAAACAAGGTGGGCGTGAGGCTCGATTCAGGGTGGTACTAGAGTAGGGGCCATAAGGGGCAGGTCCAGATGTTCAGCGAGTTTAACCCGCTGAGGATCTGGTCCCAAAGAATGCCACTGATGTACTTCCTGGATCTTCCTGAGCAACTCCGTGAAGGAAGGATCCTCCGGAGGAGACTTCGGAGGAGTCCTCAGCGGGGCGGGCGGAGAGAGGCTGACTCCGGAGCATCCATCGGAGGAATCCGAGGACTCAGAGAGTGAAGAAGAAGAACTGGAAGCAGATTAAGACTCCCTGACTCGTCTAGGGGGAGGAACGGGTTCCTTAGGAGGAATCCCTGGACGCGTGTCCTGCCCCTCTCTGGATCCAGAGGGAAGAGCTCGGGAATCCGGAGGCGGAGAGGGAGTGTGCCGTCTCTGGCGTATGGGGGCTGGAGGTGGCACCATCGCCATAAGGCGGCTCTCGACTTCCTTGGTGAGCTGATCCTTGGCCTCAGCCCACCAGGAAGCCAGAGTCTCCTGAAGATCCACCGGCGGCCTGGGGGGTGGTGGAGGAGGGGGATAATTATACGGATTATATCCGTAAGGCGAAGTATCCATAACCGGCTGCGGGAATACTCGGTGCCTGGTATTGCGGCGTCGGGAACTGCGGCGTCAGTGGAGCGGCGTCGGTGCTACTGCGCTGGATACTGCCGGACCCGTGTAGGCAGCGTCGAGGATGGGACGGGCGGATACCCCAGAGCCAGAGGGCTGCGGGCAGGCGGCAGTAGGGAGCCGCAGGCGGATCAACAGTGATAGGTCCGTGGGGGTAGGGCCCGATGGAGGAGGTTATCCCCACACGGCGTCAGGGCCAGCGCCAGATCCGGTTCTGTAGGAGGAAGGTCTGATGGCAGAAAGGGATCCCGAGCATCGCCTGGGGACGGAGGGAAAAAGTCCCCAGGGTCAGGCAGAGGCGACTCTGGCTCCACGGACGGCAGCGAAGGCTGCGGGGAACCTGGGACGACAGACGATGGAGGGTCTCTCGTAGGTTCCAATGCCTGGCGCATGTCGGAGGAGCAGACGTACGACTTAGGGGCTGAATCCCGGCAGACGCCAGAGAAGCCGGCGTCCGGCTTAAAGGGTCCCTCTTCGGAGGCGGGACGAGGGTGGGAAGCGGCCCGGTCTGAGGGGGACGCGACTGTGCGCCTCCCCAAAGGGTCGAGCGTCTTAGCGGTCTTCTCCCGGCGGGTGTCGGAGGAGCAGACGTCCGGCTTATGGGAGGTGCCCGCGCCAGCAGGCCGCAAGCCTGCGGCAGTACTGGGGGCAGAGGCCTCCTTTAGCCCGGGCGCCCATAGGACCCGGCGCGAGCCCGAGGCGGGCAGGCGCCTCCTCAAAACCTTGAGGCTGCCATCGAGCTATCCCGGAGGGCGTTACCTGAACCGGATCCGGCGGGTCGCGGACGAGAGCCTTCTCCCTGTGCCTTTCTTTGTCCCGCTTCTTGTGTCCTTCTGGAGAGGTCGACGCCTGCCTAAGCTTCTTCAACTCCTCCATTGCAGATATCTTCTTTTTAAGCAGATGGGCTTCCAAAGACTGCTGGTGTCATCTGCGGGTAGCCGCGTTGAAATGCAGGCAATGCGGGCACTTGACCACATGGTCAGGGCCTAGGCAAAAAAGGCAGAGAGCGCGACCGTCCTTGTGAGTCAGTTGGACGCCGCACAAGTCGCACTTATTTTTGGAAGGGGACGACATAAACAGACGTTCACCTGACAATACAGTAATAAAGTACTAATAATTTTCGGTAAAAAAAACTACGAAAGAACAGTGCTGAGCACGAACTTTACCCCGAGGCACTGCACGAGCTGACACCAGGAAAGAACTGGAAGGCGGGCGTCCAGGACCACCCCTTTCTACCGACGTCGTCTGACGTCAGTCACCTGACGTAGGGGCGGTCCCTCACCAGGGACTGCTAGCTAGAAATTTTTCCGTGGGGTCCTGCCGCCTGCCGACATCAGTCCTATCTGTAATTACCTACTGCAAGAGCCCTCTCAAGTAAGATCTTTTTCGCTTAAAAATAGTGTATTCCTGCACCCTGTTCCTCCCTGTAAGATACTTGTATGTCTCTATCATATCCCCTCTCTCCCTCCTCTCCTCCAGGGAGTATATGTTCAGTTCCTTCAACCTGTCCTCACAGGACCTGTGATGCAATCTATGCACCATCTTTGTTGCCCTCCTCTGAACCTTCTCTACCCTGTCTATGTCCTTACGTAGATAAGGTCTCCAGAACTGTGCACTGTACTCGGGGTGGGGCCTCACTAGTGTCTTGTATAGTGGAATTATGACCTCCCTTTTCCTGCTGGTGATGCCCCTGCCTATGCATCCCAGCATCCTATTTGCTTTACCTGCTGCCTTGTCACACTGTTTCCCTACCTTGAGGTCATCAGAGAACCCCAAGATCCCTTTCCTGCTTGGTTCATGCTATATCCTCACACCCCCCAACTGATATATTGTGCCAGGGTTTTTGTGCCCCATATGCACTATCTTGCATTTCTTTGCACTGAATTTCAACTGCCAAACCCCTGACCATTCTTCAAGTTTCTGCAGGTCCCTTCTCATTCTGTCTACACCCTCTGGTGTGTCTACTCTGTTACAGAACTTTGTGTCATCAGCGAACAGTGAAACTCTGCCTTCTAGTTCCTGCGCAATGTCACTGATGAAAATGTTGAATAGGACCGGTCCAAGCACTGATCCCCGTGGTACCCCACTGGTCACTCTTCCCTCTGTGGAGTGACAGCCATTTACCACCACCCTCTGTGTCCTGCCGCCCAGCCAGTTACCTACCAACCACACTAATGTCCTGCCCACACCCATATTCCCCAGTCTGTGTAACAGTCTTCTATGTTGCACAGTGTCAAAGGCCTTGCTGAAGTCCAGATAGGCCATGTCCACTGCCCTCCCCGATCCACCTCCCTAGTCACCCAGTCAAAAAGTTCAACAAGGTTGGTCTGACATGACCTCCCCCTGGTGAAGCCATGCTGCCTTGGGTCCTGCAGTCCACTGACAACCAGATGTTCCACCAATCTCTCCTTCAGTAGTGCTTCCATGATCTTCCCCACTACCGAGGTGAAGCTGACTGGTCTGTAGTTCCCCGTTTCCTCTTTGTTCCCACTTTTGTATAAGGGGATTACATCTGCTATCCTCCAGTCTTTGGGTACCTCCCCTGTTTCCAGTGATCGGCTAAACAGAATAGCCACAGGTTCAGCCACCACCTCTCTTAGTTCTTTAAGGACCCTGGAGTGGACCCCATCTGGCCCCAATGCTTTATCAACTTATTACTTCCATTTCCTTCAGGACCCTTTCTTGTGTAAAGGGACCTGTGTCCATTTCTGCACCATTCTCACCCCTTGTACTCCCTTCAGACCCATTACCACCCTCTTCCTCTGTAAAGACTGAGCAGAAATGCCTGCTCAATATGTCAGCTTTACTGTTGTCATCCTCCATGCGGCCCCCATCCGCCCCTTTCAGTCTCACTATCCCTCCCTTTGTGTTTCTTCTTTCACTTATGTATCTGTAAAAGGTTTTGTCCCCTCTACCCACTGATTTTGCAATGTGTTCTTCCGTCTGAGCTTTGGCTTCCCTTACTGACCTCCCTGCCTCCCTTTGCTTCTCCTGGTACTTCTCCCTATCCCCTTCTGCCTGTGTCTTTTTGTATTGCCTGAATGCAATCTATTTGGCTTTCACTTTCTTTGCTACCTCTTTGGAAAACCATAATGGTCTCCTCTTCCTTTTACTCTTGCTAACCTGCTTAATGCATAATTCTGTTGCTCTTGTAATCCCCATTTTAAACACTGCCCACTGTTCCTCAACCCCCAATTCCTGCCCCATTCCCCTTAATGCCTCTTTCGAGTATCTCCCCATTTTCCCCAAAGTCTGCCTCCCTAAAATCCAGGATACGTGTTTTTGTGTGGTTTGGTTCTGCTCTTTGTGATTTCAAACCACAATGACTGGTGGTCACTGTTCCCCAGGTGATCCCCCACTGTTACCCCCATCACACTGTCCCTGTTTGTGAGCACAAGGTCCAGTATTGCCTTCTGCCTAGTTGGTTCCATGACCAGTTGCTTGAGGAAGGCACCCTGTAGGAAGTCCAAGATAAATCTGCTCCTAGTTGATGCTGCTGCTGGGATGCTCCAGTCCATGTCTGGAATATTGAAGTCTCCAACCAGTACTACCTCACCCTTATCTGCCGTCCTTTGGATGGCTAGCATCAGCTCCCTATCTGTTTCTTCCTCCTGGGCTGGTGGTCTATAGACCACACCTGTGTGGATGGCTGGCTCCATTTTCCTTTCCAGCTTAACCCATAGTATCTCTCCCCCATTTTGTTCCTCCTGGATCTCTGTGGCCCTTGTGTCATTTTTCACATACAGTGCCACTCCTCCTCCATTCTTGCCTGCCCTGTCTCTTCTGAATATGTTGTAGCCAGGTATTGCCATCTCCCAGTCATGGTTATCATTACACCAGGTTTCAGTGATGGCCACAATGTCCAGGTCTGACTGCACCATGACAGCCTCCAGATCTCCCATCTTGTTGCTAAGGCTCCTGGCATTTGCACACGTCTTTCCATGATTTGACCTCCCTAGACTGTTTCGCTGTTCTACTCCAGCCCCTTCCTTGGTTGTCCTTTATCCCTGGTCCATCTTGCTGTCTGCCCTTCTGCTGAATTTTGCCCCTTTTCTGCCTATCCACCTCTTGGGTGCTAATCTCCATCTTTTGCACACTGCTTTGTAAAGATAGCAACTCCTCTGGTTCACTGGTTCCACTGCTAGCTGTGGGGGGTGAACAAGTAGGTACCCTCCTTGCTGGCCTGCCATCCCCTTTTGCTAGTTTAAATGCTTGTCAATGTAGCATTTAAACTTATCATAAGTGCTTGATTCCTCCAGGATGGATGCAGGCCGTCAGGCTTGAACAAACCTCCATCCCTCCAGGTGGGTCCCCAGTCACCAATGAATCCAAACCCTTCCTCACAGCACCAGTTCTTCAACCATGAATTAAAGTTCCTGGTGTATGCACCCCTATGCTCTCCCTTGCCTCTCGCAGGCAGTACTTCTGAGAAAGTGACAGAAGTAGCTACTTGCTCGAGACCCCTCCCCAATTTCCTAAACTCTTCCTGATCTTCCTTTGGCTCCCCATTTGCTAGATCATTAGTACCCAAGTGGATAATGACATCCAGCTCACCCTCCCGTCTTGCCTTCCCAGTGACCCCCAGGATCTTCCTTCCATCCCTCCATGCTGTGGCACCTGGTAGACACCTCACCTCCCTGTCCTCCCCCTCCTGTGTTCCTAGCTGGATCTCTCTTATGATGGAGTCTCCCACCAGGATTCGCTTCCTCCTCCTCCTCTGGGGTCCACTGCTTTCTCCCGCTGAGGTCACCTCCTTGGCTAACCTCCACATCCTTTCCTTCCACTTCTCTGGGTACCTCTATTTGGTTGTCCCCATTTGCCAGTGTGGCATATGAGTTCTTGAGTGGAATAGGATCTGGGATGTGCCTCTGTCTGACCACTCTAACCCTTCCTGAGCCCACTGTCATCCAAGTGCTCCTCGTTCTCGGCATCCTTTGAGGCAGTTGCATTGGACTGGGTGGTCTCTGGATAAGGGTGATGGTACTCCTGTTGCCGTTTACTTCCGCTCTGAGTCTGGCTACCTCATCCGCAGTCCAGAGAGATACATGCAGATAGGGCAGCACCTCAGTGTCCAGAAGGTCTGCCTGAATATGGCTGCCCACAGCCACTGCATTGCACCACTCCCACATTATACTGTAATTATACTGCTATTCCACTACTTGTCTGCTACTGAAGCTCTCCTAGTTCCCTTTTTATTAATTTACTGTCCTAAAAATCCTGCCACTGATCCTCAGATACTTTTCTTTTTAAAAAAAAGAAAGAAAATAAATAAATGAATCAAAACACTTGTCGTGCTGAGGGTGGGATTCTTCACCCTTATGCCCCTCCTACTCCACACCCCTTACTATACCTTGTGTTTAGCTCCTGTCAATCAGATTTAACAGGGCATCTAATTAAGAGTTGGGGGAAGGGAGGGGGGCTAAAATTTGCAGGAATTAAAGACAGCAAAGAAATGCACCACTACGTTTTCAAAAACAATTCTAAGTAAAGACAAAGAAGGTACAATGTCACTAAAAGCCCACAATCTAACTTTAAAAGAAAAATAGCAATTACCAGTTACTGTAAAGCACTGAATTGAACACGTGTCCTTCCCCTTCTGGCTGAGTGCAGCATTGAAGAATCAGATGTACGTTCATAGCATGGAGGAGTGCCTCACCTCTGTTACAGGGGGACTGATAGCATACAGCAAGCTCTACTGATTGATTCAGCGTGGCTTCTGACATCACCTTGGGAAGAAATTTGGGATGCGGTCTGAGGACTGCCCTGTACCTGTGGAAAATCAGATAGGGCTCTTTACAAACCAGAGCGTGAAGCTCAGAAATCCTCCAGGCTGGCGTAATGGCAACCAGAAACAATGCCTTCCAGGAAAGGAAGAGCAAATCACAGCTCATAGCTGGCTCAAAAGGATGAAGGGTGAGCTTTTCCAAAAAAGAAGTTCAAATCCTAAGAAGGAGGTGGACTGTGGATGGGGGGGTTTAATATGGAGAATCCTTTTCAGAAAGGTTTTAGAGACTTGCAACTGAGCCACGGTTTTATCATCCACTAGTTTGTGGTACGCCAAAATAGCCGAAAGGTGGTCATTCAACGACAAATATGAAAGACCGGAGTCTGACAGGTGAAGGAGGTATTCCACGACTTGATGGGCAGAACATGAGAAGGGGTTCCAACCCTTAGCAGTCACCCAGATGGAAAACCGTTTCCACTTCATGGAGTAAGTGGAACGAGTAGAGGGTTTTCTGGCCTCAATGAGGACTTGCGCAACCCGGGAGGAGACCCCAAAATGAGAGATCGCCATGTTTGCAGGAGCCATGCATGAAGAGGAGTTGTCCTGAGCCCCGGATGTAGTAAAATCGACCCTGACTCAGAGTCAGGAGGTTGCGAGTCACTGGAAGTGGAACCGGTGGTTCCCTGGAAAGCTACTGCAGTAGCAGGAACCAAATCTGTCTCAGCCAGAGAAGAGCTATGAGAATCTTTGCCCTCTCTGCTTGAATTTTAAGGAGAACCCACTGGAGAATGGGAAATGGAGGGAAGGCATACAACAATGTCCCTATCCCAGAGAGAGGGAGCACGCGTTGTGCCAGAAAGCACCATGCCCTGGAACGAGAGAGCAAAAACTGGGAAGTTTTGTGTTTCATTTGGAGGTGAAAAGGATGATTTCCGGATGCCCCCAATGTAAGAAGATGGATTCCGCCACTTCCCGATGTAATTCCCCACTCGTTAGCTAGGGTCAGAGATCTGCAGAGACTGTCCGCAAGGACATTTAGAACACTTGGCACGTGCACGAACACGAGTGCCCAAATGTGCTGGACCGCCCAGTTCCACACCCGCATCGCCTCCCTGCACAAGGGGTTTCCTCCTTATTTATTGAGGTACCAAACTACCGACATTTTGTCCGTTTGGACCAGCAGTGATCCCTTGAGAAGGAGGGCCTGGAAGGCGTACAGAACCGCCCTCATCTCCAGAACCTTGATATGTAACAAAGTCTCCAAGCTGGACCACAGTCCTCGGGCTTGGTGCTCCCCTAGATGTGCCCCCCATCTCATGCTCGAGGCATCTGTGGTTAGGAATGCTAAGGGAGCTGCGTTCCTGAAGGGAAGACCCAAAGAAAGATTACAGGGATCCCGCTACCAAAGCAATTCCTTCTGAATCGCTGAGAACAGTACCGAATGGTCCAGGTCATCCAGGAGTTGGTCCCACTGCATGCGCAAGGATCACTGAGTGACTCATGACTCATGTGGAGCTTCGCAAGGGGAACAGTGGTGAAAGAGGCTGCCATCAGGCCGAGAAGGAGCAGGATCTCCTGGGACGGGAGGGTGCTGGAAGAAGCCACTCTGGAAGCCTAACCGATCAGTGTCTCCACCCTGTCTGAAGGGAGGAAGGCTCTGCAATGGACCGTATCCAAAACTGCCCCAGTGAACTGAAGTTTCTGGGCAGGGGTCATAGAGGACTTGGGAATACTGACAGTAATCCCTAGCCTGTTAAAAATGTCCAAAGTGAAAGAAAGAGCCTTGAGTAGAGAGTCCCTGGATGGGGCTGAAATCAGCCAGTCATCCAAGTAAGGGAAAACTGCAATGCCCCTGCGGCGTAAGAAGGCTGCAACCACTGCCAGGCAGCCATCTCTGCTTACCGGGTGTGGGCCGGGAAGTAGTCGGTGGCGCAGGAGTAGGTGGTCGGGTGCTTTTTCAAAGGCCTTGATCACATATCCCCTCCGGCGTGAGAACCTCCACCTCTGTGGGATCTACTGCTGGTATGGGCTAAGCTCATGGGCAGGCCATTCGAACCGATGCACAGGTGTGACATCTCTCACCTGTCATGGAAGACCGCCTTCTTGGTGGCTATCACGTCAGTCAGAAGGATGGGAGAGCTCCAGGCACTTTCCATCGAGTCTTCTTATCTGGTCTTCCACAAGGACGTGATTTTTATTCATCGGGCGCAGCTCGACTCTTACGAGCCAGGCGGCCCCGGCGGACAGGCCGAGTTCTTTCCTCCTTTGCCCGATCATTTCTGGTTGGGCAGTGCGCCCTGCCGGGACTTCCTCGCCTCCTGGGTCTCATGGTAACCTGTACCAGCGTGGTCCGTTGAGCCCGCTGGAACATGCGTCCCCTTCAGTGGGACTACAGCCCAGCCGATGGTCCTGGCCTTTATGCGATCCCTTGGACCAGCTTGTGTCGGTGACACAGGGGATGTGGGCAACTCTCCAGTGGTGGACCGTTTCAGATCATTTGCAGGAGTGGGCATCCCGTTCATTCCCCGCCGAGAGCCAGACGGTCTCTCTGTCGGACCGATGCCTCTCTGATGGGTTGGGGTGCCCATCTGCGGGGAACACCGGGCTCATGGCCTCTGGTCCCCGCTGGAGTCCCGATGCCACATCAACCTGCTGGAGCCCGAAAGCGGTCCGCCTAGCTCTCACCGCCTTTGCTCCGCTCCTCCGGGGTCAAGTGGTCCGAGTCCAGACGGACAATACTACCACTATGTACTATCTAAACCGCCAGGGCGGGACCCGCCCATGCTTCTACTATGCAAAGGCTCTCCGCATTTGGTCACTCGTGCGCAGCCTGGGGCGGATCTCCTAGCCATTTCACGTGGCAGAGCCTCCAACACACCCTGGCCGATGCCCTGAGCCGGATAGGGGCTGCATCACGAGTGGTCTCCTGCCGAGGTAGTACGCATCTGTTCTCCGCTTGGGGCACACCTCAGGTGGACCTGTTTGCCTCCATGGAGAACGAAGCCGAGTCTGTTTCATGCCGCCCCCCTCAGCAGGGGCTCGCTGCAGGGGATGCCTTCTCGGGGCAATGGACCCCGAAGACTCTTTTGCGCCTTTCCCCCATTTCCCTGAGTCCACAAGTGCTTCTCAAGGCGAGGAGGGACAAAGCACAGGTGATCTTGATAGCCCCAGACTGGCCTCGCCAGTTCTGGTACCCAGATCTCCTCAGTCTCAGCTCCAGGACTCACAGGGCAGCTTCCAGCTCGCCGGACCTAGCTCTCAGTCAATCAGGAAGGTGTTCCATCCGGACCTTCAATCCCTTTGCACCTGACGGCCTGGTTCCTGGAGCGGCCAGAGTTCCAGGTCAGTCTTCTTCCCGACGAGGTCCTCAATGTAGTTGAGGGTCCCGAAGGTCGACCAGAAAATGCTATGCCTTCAAATGGAAAAGGTTTTCCATTTTGCGTTGTCGAACAAGGGCTTGGACCCTTCCTCCTGTTCCTTGGCAAGCATCTTGACCAGATATGGTCCCTTTCTAGTCAAGGGCTTAGGTCAAACATGACCAAGGAATTCTGGCAGCCATCTCTCCTTCCACGAGGTAGCGGGCGGAAGCAGTCGATCTTGACAGGAGAAGGTGGTCTGGCGCTTTTCAAAGCCTTGATCACATTCCCCTCCAGTGCGAGAACCCCCACCTCGTGGGATCTACTGCTGGTACTGGCAGCTCATGGGCAAGCCATTCGAACCTATGCAGGTGTGCTCTCTCTCACCTGTCGTGGAAGACCGCCTTCTTGGTGGCTATCACGTCCAGCCAGAAGGATGGGAGAGCTCCAGGCGACTCTCCATCGAAGTCTCCTTACCTGGTCTTCCACAGGGACAAGGTTGTCCTGGCGCCCCACCGAAATTCCTTCCCGAAGGTGGTGTCGGAGTTTCACCTTAACCAGGTGTTGACTCTGCCGGTGTTCTACCCCAATCACACTCGAGGCCGAGATATAGGCTCCATACTCTGGACCCTAGAAGCGCTGCTTATTATAAGGAGGCTGCGGCTGAGAGTGGGAGAGGTTCGCCAGCCGTTTGTCACCCACGCTGAAGCCATGATCTGGCAGACCTGCAGCCAAGCGACGATAAGCAGGTGGGTAACCTCCTGCATAGATCTCTGCTATAAGTTGGCGGGACATGGAGCCTCCCAGAGGGATAAGAGCTCATTCTACCCGCCATACTGCTGCTGCGATGGCTGCTTCCAGGGGCGTCCCTATCCAGGAAATCTGCAGGGCTGCTACCTGGAAGTCAGCAACACCTTCATTACCCTACCACATCGACCTTGAGTCAGCCGGGATGCTGGTTTTGGGGCCTCGGTTCTCCAGTCTCTCTTTCCCAAGTAAGTATATGGGGATGTCGTCTTGCCTCCCTCCTCCTGGAGAACTACTGGGAGTCTGCCAATGAGTGTGGATGAACAACATGTCCATGTCCCTAGAAATACAGGTTACTCACCTGTAACAGGAGTTCTAGGAATGGTATATGTTGTTCATCCACCACTGACCCCCGGCCTCGACACGGCAACCTGAGCATCCAGCGGCCAGATCTGGCGCCGTGAGCGGAGCCGAGAGTTATACCAATTCGGTGGGAGGAGCAACTTGAAGACCTTCCGGCAAGATTTAAAGCGGCAAGGATACTGCCAATGAGTGTGGATGAACAACATATACCATTCCTAGAACTCCTGTTACAGGTGAGTAACCTGTATTTCTTGGGTGCTCCAGCTTATAGCGGAAGGGCATTCCATAGAGTTTCTTCAGAAACCACCCCGCCACCCACCCCAGAAGTCGTCATATTCAAGGGAACATCTTCCTTTGGTCCGGGAAGAAATCTCGGCCCTTCTCACGAAGCAGGCGATAGAACCCATCCCCCTTCATCTTCAAGGGACGGGTTACTATTCTCATTTCTTCCTGGTCCCAAAGAAGACGGGAGATCTGACCCATTCTAGATCTCAGTTCCTTGAATCTTTATGTGGAATACAAAAGGTTCAGGATGCTCTCTCTGCAGAGCCTTCTGACCCTCCTTCGGCCGGGTCAATGGCTTTGTGCTCTGGATCTGCAGGATGCCTATCTGCACATTCCCATTCGCCTTTCTCACCGCAAGTATCTTCGTCTTGCGTTTCAGGGGGACCACTACCAATTCAAGGCGCTCCCCTTTGGTCTATCCTCGGCCCCCGATATTTCAAATACCTGGCTGTGGTAGCGGCCCACCTGCGTACAGTGGGAGTACAGGTGTTCACTTACCTGGACGACTGGCTCCTGGCAGCCTTGTCCAGGGAGGAACTCCTGCATTTTCTCTCCCTCACCCAGCAGATTTTCACTTGTCTGGGTATTACCATCAGCCATTCCAAGTCTCATCTGGACTCCTCCCAGAGGCTACAGTTCATCGGGACTATCCTCGTTACGACTGTGAGCAAGGCCTTCCTGCCTCCAGACAGGGCGGCCTCTCTTCAATCCCAGATCTCCCTGCTATCGGGCAGGAGGGTCCTGGCAGTCGGTCGCCGTCTTCTGGGGTTATAGCAGCTGCTATTCAGGCCGGTTCCCAGGCGCGACTGCACATGAGGATCTCTCGTGGACTCTTCCCCCAGTGGGATCAACTTGTGGACGACCTAGATCAATTAGTTCTGATCTCATCGCCGATGGTACGAGACTTGCAATGGTGGATGATTCGAGAACCTATTTTTGGGGGTCCCCTCTTTCATCCTCCTTCCTCCAGACTCTTGACTACCAGATGCATCAGGCGAAGGTTGGGGGGCCCATCTAGGCCCTCATGAGACCCAGGGCTTATGGTCCAGACTGGAACAAGCTCTCCACATCAATGTGCTCGAGCTTCGAGCTGTGCTATACGCTGTCCAAGCCCTTCACCAATACATTCTTCCCAGCCACCTAGCCGTCCAGACAGGCAACATGTGCGTAGTGTGGTACATCAACAAACAGGGAGGAACTCGCTCCTACCCTCTATGCAGGGAAGCAATGAGGGTTTGGGATTGGGCAACTCAACATGACCTTCACCTCACGGCAATTCATGTTCCAGGAGTTGACAACACTCTGGCAGACAAGCTAAGCCCCTCCTCTGCTCTGGCACACGAGTGGGAATTGGACCAAGGGGTGCTAGATGATATCTTTCAGCTTTGGGGGACTCCGCAGGTAGACCTGTTCGCCTCTCCCCAAAACGCAAAACTTCCCACCTTTTGCTCGCTCGTTCCAGAGCGACGCTCCTTCTCTAGACTGGAAGGAAAGATTTGTCTATGCTTTTCCCCCCAATTCCTCTGATCCCACGAATATTGCAGAAACTAACCACAAAAGGAGAGAGAATGATTCTCATCGCTCCTTTCTGGCCCAGGCAAATCTGGTTCTCTTCTTCAGCAATACTCAGAGGTTCCTCCTCTTCCTCTACCTCGAGGCTTGCTGACCCAGGATCAGGGGACCTTGGTCCACCCGGGCCTCAAATCCCTTCAACTACATGCATGGGTCCTGCAGACCTAGCCCAATCCCGTTTTGGCGTCTCTCCAAAAGTGGCGGAGATTTTAGTGGAGGCTAGAAAACCCTCCACCAGGTCCACTTAAGTGGAAGAGATTGTCTATTTGGGCAGCCTCCAAGAACGTGGAGCCTTTCTCCTGTTCAGTGGCTTTTCTGCTGGAGTACTTGTGTCATCTCTTCGACCTGGGTCTCGGCCATTCCTCCCTGAAGGATCACATGGCTGCTATTTCAGCCTACCATGTTCCCTTCGCAGATGAAGCTTTCACTCGACTGGAGGTCTCTAAGACCTTTCTCAGAGGGGTCCTTCATCTAAGGCCCCCCATCTGTATTCCGGCTTCCCCTTGGGACTTGAATTTTGTTCTCGAGAAACTTACTCTCCCTCCCTTCGAACCTGCAGCTTCTGCAGATCTGAAGTTTCTTTCGTGGAAGACTCTCTTCTTGGTGGCCATTACTTCGGCTCGAAGAATTTCCGAGCTCAGGCCCTTATGTGTAAAATCCCCTATTTGATTTTTCACAAAGAACGAGTTGCTCTTCGTACGAATCCTAAGTTTCTACCTAAAGTAGTAGAGTCTACCCTAAATCGGTCCATAGAGCTATCTGCCTTTTTTACGCAGTACTCTAATCAAGGGGAATATTTACTGCATACCATGGATGTTCACCGGATTCTGAGATACTACACCGACAGGACGAAGGATCTCAGAAAGACTGATCAGTTGTTCGTCTCTTTTGCTCACAAAATGGAAGGCAATGCTGTTTCCAAGCAATGCCTGTCGAAGAGGTTGGCTCATTGCATCACTTTCTGTTATGACAATTACAGCAAGACCCTTCTGGGTCAGGTCAGAGGCCACTCCACATGAGGAGTAGCGGCCTCTGCGGCTTGTTTCAAGAATGTGTCTGCGGCAGACATATGCGCTGCCGCCACCGGACTTTCGTCCATACCTTTTCGAAACACTACAGTTTGGACATTACCTCCGCTGTAGAGCAGGCTTGAGCTAGCTGTTTTGCAAGGCCTCCTGTCTTGAGGCTTGCAAGGCTAGTGCTACTTTCTGGAGTAGTTTCCTCCTCCTGGTGCCTCTTATTTGTTTCAGACTGCTTGGGATTCAGTCCTATATAGTAATTACCTACTGCAAGAGCCCTCTCAGTAGATAGTACAATTCGTAGAACTTACATAACAGTAGATCTTCGAGAGAGCTCTTCTGATAAATATCTCCCCTCCATCCCCTAGGCTTTTTCAGCTCCTTTTACAGGAATGGAAACATTTGCTTCTCTCTCATCCGGGCCTTCTGGGCCTGTGGCAGAAAAGAACTGGAAAGCGGGCGTCCGGGACCGCCCCCTTTATACCGATGACGTATGACGCCGGTCACCTGACGTGGGGGCAGTCTCTCGCCAGACACTGCCAGGTAGAAATTTTTTCGTGGGGTCCTGCCGCCGGCCAGCGTCAGTCCTATATGTAATTACCTACTGCAAGAGCCTCTCTAAGATCTACTGCTACGGTAAGTTCTTGCGTAACTGTACTTTCCAGGCTTTGGGTCTTTCCAAGGATGTCCTCACCGTGGTAGAGGCATCCAGAAAGGAATCAACCAGGAAATGTTTGCCTTCAGATGGGAAAGGTTTTCCATTTGGTGTCCAGGCAAGGGCCTGGACCCTCTGTCCTGCCTAGTGGCTAACATTCTTGACTGCCTTTGGTCTGTTTCCAAAGAGGGTCTGTGGTCATTGACCCTTAGAGTGCACCTGACAGCCATCTCTGCTTACCGGCACGGGCTGGTCATCCGATGTTGGCACAGGAGACAGTGGTTGGGCTCTTTTTTCAAAGGCCTGGATCACATATCCCCTCCGGTGCGTGAACCTCCACCTCCGTGGGATCTATTGCTGCTACTGGCAAAGCTCATGGGCAAGCCATTCAAACCAGTCATAAGTGTGCCTTGTCACACTTGTCGTGGAAAACTACCTTCCGGTGGCTATCTGGTCTGCCAGAAGGACAGGGGAGCTCCAGGCACTTTTGGTGGACTCCCCTTGTCTGGTCTTCCACAGGGACAAGGTTGTCCTACGCCCCCACCTAAAATTCCTTCCGAAGGTGGTGTCAGTTTCACCTTAACCAGGTGTTAACCCTGTTTGTGTACTACCACAATTACACTGTGTAGACAGAGTAGAGGCTCCATACTTTGGACCGGAGACGTGCCCTCTCCTATTATAAGGAGAGGATGGCAGAAATTCTGGGGGAGAGGTTCGCCAGCTGTTTGTCACCTACGCTGAAGCTGTCTCTGGCAGACATGCAGCAAAATGGACTGTTGCAAGGTGGATTATATCTTGCATAAGTCTGTGTTATGAGTTGGCAGGCATGGGGCCTCCCAAAGGGATAAGAGCTCATTCTACCCGCCATACTGCTGCATCGGTGTCTTATTCCAGGGACATCCCTATCCAGGAAATCTGGGCTGCTAGTTGGAAGTTGGCAGACACCTTCATTACCCATTACCACATCAACCTTGAGTCACGCCAGGATGCTGGTTTGGGGCTTCAGTTCTCCAATCTCTGTTTCTAAGTAAGGGATGTGAGCCCTGCCTCCCTTCTGGAGAACTGCTGGAGTCTGCCAACAAGTGTGGATAGAACAACATATCCACATCCCTAGAAAACAGGTTACTCATCTGTAATACTAGTTCTTGGAGTGGTATATGTTCATCCACATGGACCCATCCACCTCCTCGGCTGTAGATGCAGAACACCTGACTTCCAGCAGACTAAGATCTGGCGTCATGGGGCGAGCCGAGGGTTACTGCACCTGAGTGGATGGGAGGAGCCAGCTTGAAGACTTGACAAGATTTGAAGTGGAAGGGGACATGCCAAGAAGTGTGGATGTACAACATATACCACTCCTAGAACTACTGATCTGTCTTGGTGGAAGCTCTTGCTGCAGGTAATACAATTAGGACTGAAGCCGTGGGACGTCAGGACCCCACAGAAACTTAGCTAGCAGTCTGAGGCAGGCGACCACACGACGCCGGACGGATATAAAGGCGCGTCCCTGAAGCGCTATCTCAGTTCTTTTTCCCGCCGCTGAATGGCGAAGGCTCCCCCGGACGCGCCTCATCAGCTCGACAGCCTCGAATGTCAGAAATAATTCCTTCTTTAATTGTTAACCTTTGCCTTATTTATGTCGCCGCCTCACCACCACGGGCGAAAGTCTTAGTGTGCCTGTGGGAAGCAGATCACGGCCAAAGACTGCCACGCGGCCTGCCTCATCTGCCTAGGCTTGGAAACCAGCCTGACTCCTGCACTCACTGTCAGAAAGTCAACCCAAAGATTCGCGCCAGAAGAGCTCACGCCCTAAAACTTTCCTTTTGGAGAAAAGCTGGCAGCCATGCAGTGAGGATCGGAGGCCAGCTCATCCTCTCATGCTAGAAATCCCCACCTAAAGATGGGTCCTCTGGAGGAAGCATCACCACAAGGAGAAGAATCTGGCTAGGTCTGAATCCCAGCCGGTCACCAGCCAAGCAGGCATCTTCTTCATCCAGCAAGAGGTCTGGTTCTGTTCTGGCCTACCATCCGAATCTCCCGCTCCTCCAAGTCCACTCCCACCTTCCCAGGGACACCACCAGGAGTCTGCCTCAGTGGAACACCGCTATACCTCCCTGGCTCATCAACCTCCAAAAACCACAGGGTCGACTCAGGAAAGCATGCCCAGGGCTCAGGACAGGCCTAGTTCTTCGGAGAAGAGGAAACGTTCTGAAGAACCTTCCGTTAGGCAGAAGGTCGCCCCGGGCTCGGACACCTCTACCCCAGGCTAAGGTGCACCCTCTGACAAGCGCCCACCTAGCCAGTCTATCCTGACGCCAGACACGGGGTGGTCGCTGGATGAGGATCAGCTGTCTTCCCCTCCCCTGAGGGACCAGACACCTGTCAAGACCATGTCGGATACCGATTGCCGGCCTACTGATGCCGGGGTTCAGGACCCGGCACCTACCACCCCAGTTGGGGCTCAGACGCCCACTCCTGAGGATCAGATCCTCCGATCTGGCACGGCACCACATGATCCCTCCCAGTGGCAGATATTGGCAAACTTTTTAGCCACCTGGTGGAAACACTGTAAAGGGACCTTATACCAACCCCTGGACAAAGTCCCTCCTCTCCACCCGTGGTCCCCTCCCGCCCCAGAGCCTCAGGGGAACCAGGATGAGCACCAAGTCCACATCCGAAGATAAATGAGCGATTTCCATCCCCATCTGCTTCATCCCCACCCATCACGTCTTCCTTGGATGAGGCAGATCTAGACACTGATACATCAGATGGAGGCTTCTATCCTTCCTTGCCAGAACCTAAAGTTCTTCATGGTCCCTCAGATGATCCCTCTTTCCTCGACATCATAGAGGCACATCCAGACTATATATAGGTGGGATACTGAAGACCTAGACCCAGAGTGTAAACACCTGGCCAAGTTCCTTGGAGAAAAGGAACCCATGCCCTTGGTGATCCCACCGTTTGTGTAGCCCTTCCAGGATGTTACTAGTCTCACCTGGTGCACACCATTCTCTATCCCGGTGGGTCCAAGGAAGGCGGACAGACTCTAAGCCCGCCTCCTAAATCCAAGCTTTTCCTGGCAGAACAGCCAAAGACTAACTTGCTAGTCAATGTGGCTGCCCACGGGAGAGGAGCTCAACCAAAACACTTAAGCTCCCAACCTCCGGACCCCGTTTCCAAGAAACTAGATGGCTGGGTTCGTAAGTTCTTCTCTTCTGCTACTGGGACCATCAGGTCACTGAACTTTATGGCCCATATGATCACCTACCAGCAGTCCCTGTGGAGAAAGACCATCGACTTAGTAGAGACCCTCCCTGACTCAGACTCCAAATAGGAGATCTTAGCATGTGCCCATTCGGGCCTGGATATGGACAAGCATGCTGTCTGGTGTTCTTATGACGCATTAGATATGGCTTCAGGGCTGCTGCTCAGGAATTTGTATGAGACGGCAGTCCTGGCTCAGACTTGCAGGTCTCAATCGGACCTTCAGGAATCCATTCTAGACTCTCCTTTCAGGGCCCTATTTTGTTTGGCCCTGAAGTGGAACAGATAAATGGCTTGACTTCAGGGAAAGCAGTATTTAAGTACCCGCCGATGCCTTTTTTTATAGCGGTCAAGGGCAGGGACAAAGTGGCAAACAGTCCCTGGGTAAAGGATTCAAGAGGCAGGGTCACCCTGCCCTTCTAGGTTCCCAGGGCCCAGGCCCCTACCACCTCCTTTGCCTGACTCCCTTTGCTACCCCTTCGGGGACATGCTGACTGAGCAGGCAGGAGGGCGGTTTGCACTTTACCCACTTGAATGGTCCACTATCACTGCAGACTAATGGGTACTGGATACCATTCGGAAAGGGTATTCGATAGAGTTCACTTCTGTCCTGCGGACACCCCCCCCACATCAGACCTGTTGTCCACGGAGCATGCTATTCTTCTAAAGTAGAGATTCATCAGCTTCTAGAAAAGAGCCATTCAAAAGGTCCACAGACCCAGAAAGGGGCAGGCTTTTATTCCGCTTCTTCCTTGTTCGAAGAAAATGGGAGACCTAGCCCAGTTCTGGACCTTAGCCAGCTCAACCTCTCGGTAAAATACCAGCAGTTTGGAATGGTCACTCTGGCAAGCCTTTTTCACTTGCTTCAGCAAGGGAACTATCTGTACTCCCTAGATCTTACTTTGATACAGCTCTTGCAGCAGGTTACACCATTAGGACTGAAGCCAGCAGGCGTAGGACCCTACGGAAATTTTCTAGCTAGCAGTCTTCAGTGAGGACCCGTCTCGGACGTCTGGCTTGAATACATGGAGGCGAGCCCCCCATAATCCTCAGTTCTTTTCCTGCCATCGACATCGCCAGTATCGGCCTCTCGGTGTCCTTTTCTACATCACGGCGAACTTAGAACTACAACGATTTTCGTCTGCCTTTCAACTTTGGATCAACTGATGTCCTCTCCAACAACTTCTGTAGAGGGTCAACATGCGAAGTGTGCCTGCGGCAGACAGATCCCCTTCAAGGATCCACTTTCGGCCTGTGTGCTCTGCCTAGGCCCGGAACTTGATATCAAGGCCTGCTCCTTCTGCCAGGGCTTCAACAGTCGCACCAGGATCCGCCGCCAGAAGGCCCTTCAAGCGTTTCTCTTGGAGGAGAAACTGAAAACTATGGGTAAGGAACCTTCCTCCCTGGGGGAGTCGTCGGGTAAAACCCCCAAACACCGGGACAAGCACTGGGAAAAGGAAAGATCCAGGTCTCCTGCGAGGGCCTCAGACTCCTGAAGCTCCGGCTCGAAGTCTGACGGCTCTCCCTCCAGGGCTCGGTCGCAACCTCCCCCGTTTCAGGTCGGATCTTCTAGCGGCTCCTCTTCTCTACAGCCCCTGAAGACTTCCAGGCAGTCGGCCTCTTCCACTCCATCTAAGGCCTCGTCAGAGTCTGGGTCGCGCCATAAATCTTCTTCCTGACGGGACACCAACGCCGGGTCAGTTTCCCAGCCTCCGCATGAATCGAATCTGGTTCCTCGTAAGACCATGGACCTGAGGTCCCTCAAACGGACGTCGGACCCGATGTCGGCCAAACACCACCAGCGCTCCCAGGAGCAGACTACACCTAAACACCGGTCGCCAGCCAGGCGTTTGCCCCCGAGGACATCAGCCAGGGGACCGACATTGGCTACTCCCGAGAAGAGGACCGCACCACCGTCGCCGGCGGACGCCGGTCAAAAGGATTCATCCGAGGAGGACGCCACACAGCCAGAGGACCAAGCGGGCGCCACCGGAGATGCCGGGCTCCCACGGGAACCTTCCCCAGAGCGGGAGACCCCTGGGGATTGGACGCCCGACCCTGGCGACAGGCCACCAGCGCCAGGCCCGTCGGTTGTGAATCTGGCAGAGGTAAAAACTTTTTACCTTGTGGTGGGACACCATCAAAAAAGATGTGGTCATCACACGTCGTCCTCCTACTCCGACTCAGCCTCCACCTACTCCTTCACCGTCTATATCCCCTCCTCCACCTAAGGGGCCCGTAGGACGATCGCCAACCCCCAAGGAGCAGACACCACCTCCTCGGGGCAGGTCTTCAGAAAGGAGAAGACCTCCCTGTAGATCCCATCAGGGTCACCCAGTCCCAAGAGACCCAGATGATGCCGGTACACTCCGTCTGGGGAGGATTCCAGATCTGACACTTGGCTCAAGATCACCTTCTCCTATCAGCATTCCTCTCCGGACCCACGACCTACCCAGGTCTCTTCTGGATGATCCCTCTTTCACGGAGATCATGAGGCACATCCAGAGAACATGGGGTGGGATGCTGAAGAGCTAGCCCCAGAGACAACCTTTGCTGCGCTACCTGCAGAAAGACCAAGCCTGTGGTAGTGCTGTCCTTGGTGGATACCTTTGTGGATGTCACCAAGGCCGCCTGGAAAATACAGGTTACTCACCTGTAACAGGAGTTCTAGGAATAGTATATATTGTTCATCCACACTGTCTGGCAGGTTCCTTGCGCTTTAAATCTTGCCGGAAGGTCTTCAGGCTGGCTCTTCCCACCCACCCGGGTGGTAAAACTCTCGGCTCCGCTCCATGACGCCAGATCTAGCCCGCTGGAAGCCAGGTTGTGCGTCGAAGCCTGGGAGGTCGGGTGGGTGGACAACATATACCATTCCTAGAACTCCTGGTACAGGTGAGTAACCTGAATTTCTAGGGACCATGGATATGTTCATCCACACTGTCTGGCAGACTCCTAGCAGTTCTCCGGGAGGAGGGAGGCAAGGCACACACCCCCTACTTAGGGAATAAAGACTGGAGAACCGAGGCCCCAAAACCAGCATCCCAGCATGATTCAAGGTCGATGTGGTAGTGGGTGATGAAGGTATGTGCTGACATCCAGGTAGCAGCCCTGCAGATTTCCTGGATAGGGACGCCCTGGAAGCAGCTACCGAAGCAGCGGTATGGCGGGTAGAATGAGCTCTTATCCCTCTGGGAGGCTCCATGCCCACCAACCTATAGCAGAGATCTATGCAGGAGGTGACCCACCTGCCTATCGTCCACTTGGCTGCAGGTCTGCCAGGTGCGGCTTCAGCGTAGGTGACAAACAGCTGGCGAACCTTTCCCCGAACTTAAGCCATCCGCTCCTTATAATAAGTGAGTGCTCTTCTAGGGTCCAAAGTATGGAGCCTATATTCGGCCTCCAAGGTGTGATTGGGGTAGAACACCGGCAGAGTCAACACCTGGTTAAGGTGAAACTCCGACACCACCTTCAGAAGTAACTTCGGATGGAGGCGCAGGACAACCTTGTCCCTGTGGAAGACCAGGTAAGAGACTCTCTGAAAGCACCTGGAGCTCTCCCATCCTTCTGGCTGACGTGATAGCCACCAAGAAGCGTCTTCCACGACAGTTGAGAGATGTCATACCTGTGCATCGGTTCGAATGGCCTGCCCATGAGCTTAGCCAATACCAGCAGTAGATCCCATGGAGGTTCAGGTTCTCGCACCAGAGGGGATATGTGATCAAGGCCTTGGAAAAAGCGCCCGACCACCTTCTCCTGCGCCACCGACTGCTTCCCGTCCCACGCCCAGTAAGCAGAGATGGCTGCCAGGTGCACCTTAAGGGTTGTCAACTGAAGCCCTTGCTGAGAAAGGGACCACAGGTAGTCCAGAATGCTTGCCAAGGAGCAGGAGGAAGGGTCCAGGCCCTACCCTGACACCAAATGGAGAATCTCTTCCATTTGAAGGCGTAGCATTTTCTGGTCGACTCCTTACGGGACACCTCAACGATGTTGAGGACCTCGTCGGAAAGACCCAAGGTCTGGAATTCTAGCCGCTCAGGAACCAGGCCGTCAGATGCAGGGATTGAAGGTCCGGATGGAATACCTTCCCCTGATTGACTGAGATGAGGTCCGGGCGACCTGGAAGCCGTCTCGGGAGCCTGGAGCTGAGACCGAGGAGATCTTGATACCAGAACTGATGGGGCCAGTCTCAGGCTACCAGAATCACCTGCGCCTTGTCCCTCCTTGCCTTGAGAAGCACCTTGTGGATCAAGGGAAATGGGGGAAAGGCGTGGAAGAGGCCCGGAGTCCACGATCTCGAAGGCATCCCCCTGCAGCGAGCACTGCTGAGGTGGGCAGGCATGAAACAGTCTCAGCTTCACATTCTCCCTGGAGGCAAACTGGTCCGCCTGAGGCGTGCCCCAGTGGGAGAAGAGATCGTGTACTACCTCCAGCAGGAGAGACCACTCGTGAGACGCAGCTCTTATCTGGCTTAGGGCATCATCCAGGGTGTTGGCACGTGAATGGTGAGGAGATCCGCCTCCAGGCTGCGTATGAGTGACCAAATGCGGAGAGCTTCCCTGCACAGAGGCATGGCGCGCGTCCCACCCTGGCAGTTTAGATAGTACATGGTCATGGTATTGTCCGTCTGGACCTGAACCACTTGACCCCGTAGAAACGGAGCGAAGGCGGTGAGGGCTAGATGAACCGCTTGAAGCTCCAGCAGGTTGAAGGGAACCAGAGGCCATGCGCTCTGTGCTCCCCCAGATGGGCACCCCAACCCATCAGAGAGGCGTCGGTCGATAGAGAGAACGTCAGCTCGGGTCGGACAAACGGGATTCCCTCCTGCAGATGTGCGGAATGGTCCACCATTGGAGAGCATTCCACATCCCAGGTCACTGTCACTAGCTGATCCAATGGATCGAAGCGCTGTGACCACTGGCTGGCCAGTCCCCATTGAAGGGGATACATGTACCAGCGGGTCCAACGGACCATACTGGTGCAGGCCGCCATGAGGCCCAGGAGGTGCAGGAAGTCCTGGGCAGGATGCGATTGCCCAACCTGAAATGATTGGGCAAAGGAGGAAAGAACATCGGCCCTGTCTGCCGGGAGCCGTGCTCTGGCTCAGAGAGTAGAGCTCTGCCCCGATGAAAAGTATCACCTGCTTTGGCACGAGTTCCGACTTGGCCTCGTTGATGAGGCCAATCTGAGAGCAAACCTGGAGGGCCAGATCTCTGGACGTCCAGCTCGCTCTGGAGGGGGCTGCAATCAGCCAGTCGTCCAGGAGGGGTACACCTGGACCCTTCGGTGCCGCAGGAATGCTGTCACCACTGCCATGCATTTGGTGAAGACCCTGGGAGCTAGAGAGAGGTCGAAGGGCATGGCCTGGAACTCGTAAAGGGATCCCTCTGCTCTGAAGCAGAGGAATCTCTGAGACTGATGGATTGGGACGTGAAAGAACGCATCCTGGAGGTCCAGGGAACAGAACCACACGCCTCGTTCCAAGCATGGGATTATCTGAGCCAGAGTGACCATCCTGAAGGTCCGAGACCTTAGGCACCTGTTAAGGTCGTGCAGGTTGAGAATGGGGCACTAGCCCCCCATCCGTTTTGGGACCAGGAAATACTGGGACACAAACCCCGGGTCTGGAGGAGGATCTGCCACCTTCCTGATCACCTCTTTTACGTGGAGCAGCCCAATATCTACTCGGCGGGCCGACAGCGAGGCTACGGACCCCGTGGCCCCCCCGAGGGGAAAGGGTGGGGTCTGCTTGAACTCCAGAGGCAGGCCCTTTCCTACCACCTCCAACACCCAGCGGTCCATGGTAATAGCGGACCAAGCGGAAAGGAAGTGGCAGAGCCGTCCCACCCACGGGGGGAACCCAGGGGGGAGTGACGAGGCTGGGGTCAACACTCCTCAACCCGTCACTGGGCAGGCTTGGAGGAGGGACTGGCCGAGGGACCTCTTGGGCCTTTACCTCCCTGCTTTCTGTTGGAGGAAGCAGCGGGCTTGGGTTTGGGATGCCAAGCGCGAGCCTGCTGGCCCTGATGCTGGTGCTGTTGGGCCGGACGTGCAGCAGGCGCAGAAGGACGAAAGGACTTGTGCTGCTGCTGACGGCGGCCTTTGTCGTCCTGGGCGGAGGTGACAGAGTCCAGGGTGGCATTGGACTTTTTGATCCGCTGGAAGTGACCTTCCACTCCAGGGCCGAAGAGGTCGGTCCCCAAGAAGGGGACATTCGCCAACTTGTGCTGGGTATCCGCCGTGAAGGTGGATATCCTCAGCCATGCTCTGCGGCGCGTGGCCACAGCTGATCTGGCACAGGAGTCCCCTATGTCCAGAGCTGTTTGGAGCTGCTGCTTCGCCACTGCCTTACCCTGGTCCCGAACCTGCCGGACCGTGGTCTGGAGGTCGGCCGGGAGATGAGGGATCACCTCATCCAGGGAGCCCATGAGGGCGTGGGAGAAGTGTGCCATCAACATGGCCGAGCTGGCCTGGCGGAGGCCAAGGAGGACGCAACGTACACCTTGCGCCGGCGTAGTCCAGCTTTTTGGACTCCTTGTCGAGGAGGGGCTTGTCCGTCCCCTAGCATTCCCGGAGCCGAAAACGCTGTCTGTGACTAACCCCTCGGCAGAGGGGTGCTCCGAAAACCCGGGCAAAGAGCCAGTAGGGACTGCATACATCCTGGCCGAGGGCGCAGGACAGGAAGCAGGCCGCTGCCAAAGCTCCAAGGCTGGGCCGACAGTGGCCTCAGCCACAGGAAAGGCCTCTGTGGGTGAATCCCCTCGGTCCAGTATCTCAGTCAGGGAATACTTGGTCCGTTTGGATACGGGCTCGAGCTGCATCCCGGTGGCTCCGAGATGAGCCGAAGCAGACTCATGAAGGACGATGGGCTTTCGTCCAGTGACTGGCCTCCAGAGGACTCCAGGTCAACCTGCCTGGAGAACAGGGAGGAGTTGTCGTCGGACTCCGAAGAGTCCGCTAAGAGCTGCCTAGGGCCTGAGCCACCATCCACCTGCCGAGGACGGTCGGGAGTGAGGGTGACAGACAGCCTGTGGGGCAGGCCTTGAACCGACAGAGTCCTTGGTCGGTGCCCCCGATTTCGGTTGTGGAGGCGGAGGTTCCACCACAGTCGGTGGGGCAGCAGGTTTCAGCCGAAGAACCGGCCCAGGCTTGGGCATCTCGACTGCAGTGAGAGGCTGTTTCGGCCGTTCGGGTGACAGCCACTTGATGGCCGGGGAAGGCGTCGGCGTTGACTTGGTCCCGGACAAAGGTAACTGCTGCCACATCAGCTCCTCGTAGCAGCGATGGAATTTGCGCCGAAGCCCCTCCTCATCCGAGGACGAGCAGCGTCGCCACTTAACTCTGTGCCGAGACCGCCGATGTCGGCAAGATTGGCTGGACCGAGAAGAGGTCCGAGGCTGAGACAGAGATCCTCTGTTTGTCCGAGGGGCGGGCCTGGGAGGGAGCGGGGGGCACCCGCTCTTCCCTCGGCTCGGACGCATTAACCAGGGACTGCTGCACCAATGGCGCAGGCAAATCCTCGGTTTCCGCCGGGGGAACCGGTGAAGAAGGGTTGTCAGCTTCACCAGTCGACAATCCATCTGGGTCGAGAAAAATCTCGACCACGTCGACGGCTGTCTCAGCCGGCTGACCTGACGGGGACGCCGTGAAGCCAGCGGCCTTAGCCGCAACCTCGACCGAAGTCGACGGTTGGCTGTCTGGGGAAGGGGACCTCTCCTGCTCCCACGAATGCAGACGATGGCACTTACCCTTGGGATCCTTCTTTTCGGACTGAGAGGAATGTCCCGATGGCCCCTCTCCCTTCGTGGAAAGGGAATGGCAAAGCTCCTTGAACGAAGCAGAATATGAGGTACCCAAAGAGAGCGGGATAAATGCCGCAACCGAGGAGGAGGAAGATGCGGCCTGGGCCACCTCCTCCTCTCGATGGCAATCATCTGCTTGAGCTGCTCAGCCGAACCAGCCGCCACGGTAACTGCCCAACAGGCCTCTTTCAACCTTACCGTTGGGTAGCGCTCCTCGGGGCGCCCAAGCTTCAACCGGGCAGCGCGGTCCTCCAAGACGTTGGCCGACGACAAACAGAAAGACTCGCAAGCCTGCGGGTCGTGTTCTAGGCCGAGGCAGTAGACGCACATGGAGTGCGGATCCGTCCTGGACATCATCTTCTGCCCGCAAGGCCACCGCCGAAAACCGGGAATCTGTTTTGTCCATTGCAGCCGCGAGAGAAAAGGAAGACCGAAGTCTTGAGAATTTAAGAGTTTCGGACGAATCAAGAGTTAGGATCCAGTCTTCACGCAGAGCGTTGAGGAGGAACCTGAGCCCAAGCGTGTAAGGAAGATCTACGCCATGGGGCGGAGCTGAGTTTTACCACCCGGTGGGTGGGAGGAGCCAGCTTGAAGACCAAGCGGCAAGGAACCTGCCAGACAGTGTGGATGAACAACATATCCATGTCCTAGAACGTCCGCATTCCACTCCTGCAGTGCCGAAAAAGGCTGACCGTCTATACAAGGCCCCTAGGGAGGACAAGTATCTGGCGAACCATCCTCTGGCTGACTCCCTGGTCATCACTGCTTCACATGACCGGTCTGAGACCTGAGCACGTGGTCACTGGACCAGGAATCCAAGCAATTGGATGTCCTTGGTAGGCGCACGTGTGCGGCCGTGACTTGCACCATCAGGTCACTGAATTACCTCACCCACATGGTTCAATTCCAGAACGCACTGTGGGAGCAAGGACAGGAACTGGTAGAGAAGATGCCAGATGGCGACCACAAGGAGGAGCTCTTGAACCTCTTCCGCACGGGTTCGGATGTGGGGACCCAAGTGCTGAGAGCTGCATATGATTCTGCAGACTCTTCAGCCAGAGCTGCAGCCTCAGGCATGCGTCTCCGGAGATGCTCTTGGCTCCTGTCTCTGGCTTTACCGGACGTCAGAAGAACATCTTAGATGTCCCTTATAGCAGGCGGTCCTATTTGGTGAAGCTTCCGAGCGTAATCACCAAACTTCTAGACGCAGGGAAGGCAGTCCGATCTGCACAAGCTATGTACAGGTCTTGGCCTAGTTCCTTCAGGGAACCAGAGCCGCTCCGGCTGGCTACAAAGACAACAGCAACGTTCTGGCCAACAGCAGAGGGGTACTTTCACCCGCAAGGCCTAGGCCAAGTCATCCCCAGGCAGAGGCCAACGATGTGCAAAGTTGGCTTAGCCTGACTGATCAAACGCTGCCACAGCATGACTCCTTCCCGGCCCCCACCCCTCCTCAGGATCAACGGGAAAATAAAGTCGAGGGTCGCATTGCACGCCACTCGCCAGGGTGGCAGTCGATCACCACCCACAGATGGGTTTTGCAGCTGGTCAAAAAAGGCCATTATATAGAATTTGTAGGCAGTCCATCTACAAGACAGCCCCTGCTCTCCCAATATTCGGGACAGCATGCCCTGCTCATATAGCAGGAAGTGCTCGCGCTTCTGGAAAAGGAAGCCTTAGAGTGTGGTTCACGATAAACGCAGCCATACAATCAAGCCATACAAAAGCAAGAGTACTGGACTTTAGGAGGGCTGACTTTGGGGAAAATGAGAGAGTGCCTCAGAAAAGCGCTAGCAAACAGGCAAGAAGGAGGGTGGAGGAACAATGGGAGTGATCAAAACAGCCATCACAGAGGCAACAAGCCTTTGTGTAAAGCAAATCAATAAAACACAAACGAAGGAAAAACGCTATGGTTCTCAAAAGAGGTGGCAGGAAGGTTAAGGAGAAAAGAACAGCATTCAGGAAATATAAGGAAACACAGAAGGGCAGGACAGAGAACTTTATCAGGTAAAGCAGAAAGAGGCTGGGAGGCAGTCAGAATAGCAAAGGCCCAAACTGAGGAAAGGATAGCCAATTCTGTTAGAAGGGGGATAAGACCTTTTATAGGTACATTAGGGAGCGAAGAAGGACCAAAGGAGGGATACTGAACCTTAATAAAGGGGAGGGAATGTGGGTAGAGGGTGACAGTGAAAAAGTAGGGATACTGAACGAATATTTCTGCTCAGTATTCACAAAGGAAGAGGGAGTTACCTAAACCAAACAAGAGAAACATTCTGAAGATGGGGTCGATACCAGTCCATTTACAGAAAAAGGGTTCTGAAAGAGTAATAAAATTGAAGGTGTACAAAGGAATGGGGCCTGATGGGATTCACCCAAGAATTCTAAAAGAACTAAGGGTAGAACTAGTGACACAGCTGACTACTCTCTTTAACAAATCATGGGAGGATGGGGTGGTACCCGAGGACTGGAGGAGGAGCAGATGTGATTCCTCTTCACAAAAGTGGGAGCAGGACAGAGGCAGGAAACTACAGACCAGTTAGTTTGACTTCAGTGGTAGGAAAATAATGGAATCACTTCAAGGAAAGAATTGTTGAGTACCTAGAGGCCAGTGGGGCACAGGACCCAAGGCAGCATGGATTCACGATGGGAAGGTCGTGTCAGACTAATCTAGTAGATTTCTTTGACTGGTGGCCAAAGTAGTAGACCAAGGAGGGGCTGTGGACATGGCCTACCTGATTTTAGCAAGGCATTTGATACAGTCCCACACAAAAGATTAATACACAAGATAGCCAGCCTTGGAGTGGGTCCCAAGGTGGTAACCTGGATAAAAAATTGGCTAGACAACAGGATGCACAGGGTAGTAGTAAATGGAGTACACAGTGAAGAAAGGAGGGTTACTAGCGGGGTACCGCAGGGTTCAGTACTGGGACTGGTCCTTTTATTGTCTTTATATGACATTGCAGAGGAACTGGAAGGAAAAGTATGTCTCTTTGCAGATGACACAAAGATCTGCAACAGGGTTGATACACAAGATGGAGTGGAAAGGATGAGAAGGGACTTGGCAAGGTTGGAGGAATGGTCAAATGTATGGCAGCTCAGATTCAGTGCAAAGAAGTGCAAGGTAATGCACATGGGGAAACAAAAACCCAGGGGAAGTGTACACAATGGGGGTGAGATACAACAGTAAAAATAGAAAGGTACCTGGGGTAATTATATCAGATGACCTAAAGGTGGGCAAGCAATGTGGAGAAGGCAGTAAGGAAGGCTGGGGGATACTGGGATGCATAGGAAGAGGCATCACCTGCAGAAAAAGGAAGTTGTTATCCCTCTGTACAGACAGTTGGTGAGACCCCATCTGAGTACTGTGTGCAGTTCTGGAGACCCCATCTCGCAAAGATATAGACAAAGTGGAGGCTGTCCAGAGGAGGCAACCAAAATGGTGCAGGGTCTGCACCAGAAGACATCTGAAGAAAGACTTAACGGAGCTTAATATGCTATACCCTTGAGGAAAGAAGGAGAGAGGGACATGATAGAAACCTCAAGTACCCTCAAGGAATCAACAAAGTCCAAGAGGGTAGCATCTTCTAGAAAAAGAGTTGTGCAAGAACAAGGGGCACAATTTGAAGATAGATGGGGACGGCTCAGAGGTAATGTGAGAAGTATTTTTCACAGAGAGGGTTGTGGATGCATAGAACAGCCTCCTGATGAGATCGTGGAGTCAAGAACAGTGGGGAATTCAAGAATGCATGGGACAGGAATAAGGCAGTCCTAGTGGGGGGGGGTAGGAGGAAGTAAGCTGTTGGTTAACTAGGATCTGCAGCTTATCTGTTAGGTAGGAAAATGGGCAGACTAGGTGGGCCAAGCGGTCCTTATCTGCCGTCAAATTCTACGTTGCTATGTAGAGCACTTCCCAGAGAGCCAGAAAGGACTAGGGTACTATTCTCGCTTCTTCCTGGTTCCAAAGAAAACAGGGGACCTCCGTCCAACACTGGACTCAGCGACCTCAAACTGTCGTTTAAACGCTTCCACATGGTGACCCTTCCGGCCTAATTCCATGCTGAAGCAGGATGCCTTTCTGGCGTCTTTGGACATGCAGGATGCCTACCTGCATATTCAGGTTGCTCAACACTGGAGCGTTCCTGCGCTTTGAGTTTCAGAGCTGCCATTATCAGTTCGAGCTCTTTCCTTCGCGGCTGGCCGTCGACTGTAATTCACGAAGTGCATGGTGGTCATGGCGTCTCTGGGAGACAAGACCACCACGTGTTCCCACACCTGGACGACTGGCTTCCCCATGCCTCCAGGGAGGCACTGATGATGATATTCACTGTACCCAGTACCTTTTTCAATCACTGGGTATTCTCATCAACCTACGAAGTCAGTCTTGGTGCCGCCCCAGAAAATGCAGTTTATAGGTGCAGTTCTGGACACCGTCAGGGGAAAGCTTTTCTTCCCTTGGACAGAGCAGAACACATCAGATCCCTCATCCGGGACTTGTCGGCTGAAGAAGACCGTCCCAGCCAGACTGCTCCTTCGTGTGCCTGGACACTTGGCTGCGCCATTGCAACAGTCCTGCTGGCATGTCTCCACATGTGGGTAACCCAGTGGATGCTACGGTGCAGTGGGACAAAGGCAAGACCATCTGCAGCATCCAGTCCGAATCCGAAAGCCGTAATTGGGATTGGCAATGGTGGCTAAATCAAGGGAACTCTCTGCGGGGTTCCTTCACAGCACTGTCTCAGACTGACCTCTCCACAGACGCCTCAGGGCTGGGTGGGAGCACACCTGGACGGTGTTCGGTCTCAGGGCCTGTGGACAGCCCAGGAGTCTCTTCTCCACATCAGCATTTTGGAAATGGGGCAATCCTTCGCCTGCAAGCCTTCCAGTTGGAGATTCCACCGGTACTTTCTGCTACAGACAGACAATACCGCGTGACTTATTACCTCAACAAACAAGGAGGCACTCCCTACCTGCTTTGCAGGGAGGCCATGAGAGTGTGGGAGTGGGTATTGCAACATGGCGCAAATCTAATTGCAGTACATGTCCTGGAAGTGGACAACACCATTGCAGACGGTCTGAGCCGCCTCAGGCCAGAGTCCATGAGTGGGAACTTCTGCAGGAGGTGGCAGAGGATCTGAGTCACAGATGGGGCACTCCAGAGTTAGACCTTTCACGTCCCCATCCAGTGCAAAACTGCCCAGTTTTGCTCGCTAGATCCAGGGCCTGGTGTTTCTGGCGAGGCGTTGTCTGTCTCCTGGCAACAGATTCCTCTATGCCTTCCCTCCTTCCCTGCTGATCCAGAGAGGTCTCTAAAACTTTGCAGGAGCAAGCGACACTCATTCTGATCACACCCTTCTGGACCAGACAGATTTGGTTCCCTTTTCTGCACCAGCTGTCCCGGAACCTCCAGATCTTACTGAGATACTGCTCTTGCAGCAGGTTACACGATTAGGACTGAAGCCGTTGGGCCAGGACCCCACGGAAATTTTCTAGCTAGCAGTCTTCAGCGGGACTGCCTCAGACGTCGGTCCGCCCGACGCCAGGCGAGTACATAAGGAGGCGGTCCCCCACAATCCCCAGTTCTTTTCCCGCCGTCAACATCGCAAGCATCGGCCTCTTGGTCCCTTTCTAGCGTGCGACGAACTTAGAACTATGACGTTCTTTTTTCTTCACAGATTTGGATTCATCTGATGTCCTCTCCAAACACCTCTCTGGAAGGTCACCAATCTAAGTGCACCTGCGGCAAACAGATCCCCTTCAAGGATCCTCACTCAGCCTGCGTGCACTGTCTAGGCCCGGAACACGACACCAAGGCCTGCTCCTTCTGCCAGGGCTTCAGTAGTTGCACCAGGATCTGCCGCCAGAAGGCCCTTCAAGCGTTTCTCTTAGAAGAGAAACTGAAGACCATGGATAGGGAACCTTCCTCCAGGGGGGGAGTTGTTGGGGGAAAACCCACAAACACCCGGCGAAGCACCAGGAGAAGGAAAGGCCCAGGTCCCCGGCGAGGGCCTCGGACTCCCAAAGCTCCGGCCCGCTGTCAGACTGCTCTCCTTCCAGGGCTCATTCTCGGCCTCCCCGGTTCAGGTCAGATCCTCCAGCGGCTCCTCCTTTCTGCAGCCCCTCAAGATTTCCAGGCCGTCGGCTTCGTCCACTCCATCTAAGGCCTCGTCTAAGTCTGGGGAGCACCACAGGTCTTCCTCCCGCCGTCGGGACTCCGACGCCAGGTTGGTTTCCCAGCCTCCGCGTTGGTCGGACCTGGTCCCTCGTAAGACTAAGGACCTGACGTCCCTAAAACGGACGCCAAACCCAACGTCGGCCAAGCATCACCGGCGCTCCCAGGAGCCGGCGACAGCAGAACACCCATCGCCGGCCAGGTGTTTGCCTCCGAGGACGTCAGCTAGGGGACCGACGTCAGCTACCCCAGAGAGGAGGACTGCACCAACGTCGCCAGCTGACGTTGGTCGGAAGGACTTATCGGAGGAGGATACCACTCCGCCCCAGGACCAGGCGGGACATCGAAAACACTGGGCTCACAGGGAACCTTCCCCGAGCCGAGAACCCTGGGACGCCGGCCCGTCAAGTCGGGCTTGAACTTGCAGAGGTAAAGGACTTTCACCTTCTGGTGGGACACCATCAGGAAAGATGTGGCCACGCACCCTCCTCCTACTCCAGCTCTGCCTCCACCCCCTCCTTCACCGCCTACGCCCCTCCTCCGCCCAAGGGGCCCGTAGGACGGTCACCAACCCCCAAGGAGCAAACACCACCTCTTAGGGGCAGATTCTCAGATAGAAGACCTCTCTCAAGATCCACTTGAGGGTCACCTAGCCCTAAGAGACCCAGACGATGCCGGAACACTCCGTTTGCGGAGGATTCTAGGTCTGACATGTCAGGGTGCTCCAGATCCCCATCTCCCATCAGCATTCCCTCTTGGACCCACACAACCTACCCAGGTCTCCTCGGATGATCCCTCTTTTTGAGGAATCAAGAGGTACATCCAGGAGAATATGGGTTGGGATGCTGAAGAGTTCGACCCCCAGAGACAGCGCCTTGCCCGTTACCTTCAGCAGAAAGACCCAAAGCCTGTGGTAGTGCCACCCTTGGTGGACACCTTTGCGGATGTCACCAAGGCTGCGTGGAAACGTCCGCATTCTACTCCGGCAGTGCCGAAGAAGGCTGACCGCCTATACAAGGCCCCTAGGGAGGACCAGTATCTAGCGAACCATCCTCTGGCTGACTCCCTGGTCATCACTGCCTCGCATGACCGGTCTCGGAGACCTCAGCATTTGAGCACACAGCCACCGGACCCGGAATCCAAGCAATTGGATGTCCTGGGTAGGCGCACATATGTGGCTGCGACTTGCACCATCAGGTCACTGAATTACCTCACCCACATGGTTCACTTTCAGAATGCACTGTGGGAACAGGGACAGGACCTGGTAGAGAAGATGCCCGATGGCGACCAAAAGGAGGAGCTTTTGAACCTCCTCCACACGGGTTCGGATGTGGGGACCCAGGTGCTCAGAGCTGCATACAACTCTGCGGACTCTTGACGCCAGAGCTGCAGCCTCAGGCGTGTCTTGGTGACACTCTTGGCTCCGTGTCTCCAGTTTACCCTGGACATCCAGAAGAACATCTTAGGCGTCCCTTACAGCGGTGAGGTCCTATTTGGTGAAGCCTCGGAAGGTGATCACCAAACTTCAGAGCGCAGGAAGGCAGTCAGATCTGTTCAGGCCATGTACAGTCTCGGCTCAGTTAATTTCGTGAGGAACCAGAGCCACTTTGAGGCCAAATGCAAAGGCAACAACCACGTTCGACCAACAGCAAGAGGCACTTTTACCCAAAGCCCAGGCCAAGTCATCCCCAGGCAGAGGCCAATGAATCACAAAGTCTGCCCAGCCTGCTGGATTGAACACTGCCACAGCATGACTCCTTCCTGGCCCCCGCCCCTCCTCAGGATCAACGGGAAATGAAGGTCGGGGGTCGCATCGCATGTCACCTGCCAGGGTGGCTGTCTGTCACCACCGACAGGTGGGTGCTGCAACTGGTCAAATAAGGCCATTATATAGCATTTGTAAGCAGCCCACCTACAAGACCTCCCCTGCTTTCCTACTCGGTCAGCACGTCCTGCTTATACAGCAGGAAGTGCTCACGCTTCTGGAGAAAGAAGCCTTAGAGCACTTTCCAGAGAGCCAGAGAGGACTAGGGTATTCTCACTTCTTCCTGGTTCCAAAGAAAGCAGGACCTCCGTCCAATTCTGGACCTGAAGTGACCTCAACTTCCGATCCGTTTACAAACCCTTCGGGCCTAATTCCCATGTTGAAGCGGGGCAGCTTTTCTGGCGTCTTTGGACATGGACACCTACCTGCACGTCCCAATTGCTCAACGCCGCAGGAGGTTCCTGCGCTTGAGTTTCAGAGCCACCATTATCAGTTCCAAGCTCTCCCTCCAGGCTGTCATCGCACCTCGTGATTTCACGAAGTGCATGGGCGGTCATACGGCGATCTGAGGGAGACAAAGCCACTACGTGTTCGTACATCGGATGACTGGCTATCATGGCACCCTCCAGGGAGGCACTGGTGACTTCACCATTCACGACACCAGTCCCTTTTTCAATCACTGGGTATCCTCATCAACTCCGAGAAGTCACTCCTGGTACCGTCCCCAGGAACTGCAGTTTATAGGACAGTCCTGGACACCGTCAGAGGGAAAGCCTTTCTTCCTTCAGACAGAGCGGAACACATCAGATCCCTCATCCGGGACTTATCCGTGAGGAAGAACGTCCCTTCGCCTGCTCGGACACATGGCTGCGGCCATTGCAACAGTTCCATGTGGCGTCTCACATGCGGGTAACCCAGTGGATGCTAAAGGGTGCAATGGGACCAAAGGCAAGACCATTTGCAGCATCCAATCTGAATCACACGAATCCATTGGATTGACAATGAGTAGCTAAATCCAGGGAACCTCTCTGGCGGGGTCCTCTTGCACGCCTGCCTCCGGATCAGTGACTCTTTCCACAGACTCTTCCGACCGGGTAGGGAGCACACCTAGACTATGTGACGGTCTGCGGCCTTGGACAGGCCAGGAATCTCATCTCCACATCAACATTTTGAAATGAGGGCAATTCTTTACTCTCTGCAGGCCTTCCAGTCGAGATTCCACTGGTACACTCCTGTTACAGACAGACAATACTGCAGTGATGTATTACCTCAACAAACAAGGAGGCACTCACTCCTACCCGCTTTGCAGGAGGCCATGAGAGTGTGGGAGGGTATTGCAACACAGCGCAAACCTAGTGGCAGTACGTCCCGGGCATGGACAACACCATCGCAGACAGCCTGAGTCGTCTCAGGCCAGAGTCTCGATGGGAACTTCCACAGGAGGTGGCAGAGGATGTGTTTCACAGAAGGTCGCCTCCAGAGTTGGACCTTTTCGCGTCCCTGTTCAACATAAAACTGCCCAATTTTTGCTCGCTAGATCCAGGGCCTGGTGTTTTCTGGTGAGGACGTGTTGTCCCTCTCCTGGGTGGGCAGATTCCTGTATGCCTTCCCTCCTTTCCTGTTGATCCAGAGAGTTGTCTTGAAACTTCGCAGGGAGAAGGCGACGCCAATTTTGATCGCGCCTTTCTGGCCCAGGCAAATTTTGTTCCCTCTTCTGCATCAGCTGGCCCGGGAATCTCCAGATTTTACTTCAAGAGGGCTCTTGCAGTAGGTAATTACATATAGGACTGACGTCGGCATGCGGCAGGACCCCTCGGAAAATTTCATGTAGCAGTCCTGGGGTCCGCCCCGATCAGGTGACCCGGCTCGGGCGGCGATCGGTATAAAGGGATTTTGGATGCCCACCTTCCAGTTCTTTCCTGCCATCAGCTAGTACAGTGCCTTGTGGTAAAGTTCGTAGCTCAGCCCTGTTACTACGTCGGTTTTTTACCGAAAGTTATAGATATTTTGAGATCTTTTCGTCAGGTGAACGTCTGTTTATATTGTCCCCTTCAAAAAATAAGTGCGACTCGTGCGGCGCCCAACTGCCCCACAAGGACAGTCACTCCCTCTGCCTTTTTTGCTTAGGCGCCAACCACACGGTCGACAAGTGCCCGCATTGCCTGCATTTTAACTCGGCCACCCGCAGATGACGCCAGCAGTCCTTGGAAGCCCATCTCCTTAAAAAGATGTCTGCAGTGGAGGAGGAGTTGAAGAAACTTAGGCAGGCGTCGACCTCCCCAGCAGGACATAAGAAGTGGGGAAAAAGAAAGGCACCGGGAGAAGGTCTCCTCCTCGCGACTCCGCCTGAGCCGCGGCTCAGGTACGTCCTCTGGGGATCGCCCGGCGGCAGCCTCCAAGGCTTTGGAGGAGCGCCGGCCACGTCGAGCTCACGTTCGGGCCCTTCGAGCGCCTCCGGGCAAACGGATGCTTCTGCCCCCAGTACTGCCGCAGGCTTGCGGCCTACTGGCGCGGGCGCCTCCCATAAGCCGGACGTCGGCTTCTCCGCCCGCCGGGAGAAGGCCACTAAGATGCTCGACCCTTCGGGGCGGCGCACGGCAGTGTCCCCCTCGGACCGGGCATCTTCCCATCCTTGGCCCGCCTTTGACGAGGGATCCCTTAAGTCGAATGCCGGCTCCTCTGGCGTCAAGCCAGATCACCCCCAAGTCTCACGTCAGGACCTCTGACAGACCCTCCACCGCCTGTCGTCCCAGGTTCCCCAGCCTTCACTGCCGTCCGGGAGCCCATGTCGCCCTGCCTGACCCTGGGATTTTTCACCACCATCCCCGGACGAGACATGGGATGCCTTTCTGCCGCCAGATCCCCTCCCACGGAACTGGATCTGGCGCCCTCCCTCGGCGGGGATACCCCTCTTCCATCGGGCCCTCCCCACGGCCTATCAATATTGATCCCCGGGGGTACCTACTGGGCCGCCTGCTCCGGCTCCTCCGGTGCCCGGTATCCCCCGTCTTATCAGACGCTTGGCTTACCGGGTCTACAGTATCCCTAACGCCGTCAGTACCCGGCGCGCCGGTCCCACCAGCGCCCGCCAGCCTGGCTCGGTGTTCCGCAGCGGAGTTACGGATACTTCGCCTTCACGGATATAATCCAGTACAACTATCCCCTCCTCTTCCTCCACCACCCCTAGGCCGCGGTGGATCTTCAGGAGACTCTGGCCTCCTGGTGAGCTGAGGCCAAGGCACAGCTCACAAGGAAGTCGAGAACGCCTTACAGCGGCCAGTGCCAACTCCGGCCCTCAGACGCCCAGACAGCACCTCCTCCGCTCCAGTTCCCGAGCCCTCCCTCGGGATCCAGAGAAGGCAGGACACCCAGTCAGGGATTCCCCTGAGGAACCGTTCCTCCCCTAGAGCGAGTCAGGGAGTCTTAGTCTGCTTCCAGTTCTTATTCTTCTTTCTCTCGGACTCCTTGGATTCCTCCGATGGATGCTTTGAGAAAGGCGACAGAGCCTTGCTCTCCGTCAAGCCCTGGCCGAGGACTTCTCGAAGTCTCCCGAGGATCCTTCCTTCACGTAGTTGCTCAGGAAGATCCAGGAAGTACATCAGTGGCGTTCCTTAGAGGCAGACCCTCAGCGGGTTAAACTTGCCGAACATCTGGACTTGCCCCTTACGGCCCCTACTCTTGTGCCACCCTGGATCGAGCCTCATGCCCACCTTGTTTCCACCATTTGGAAACAACCGTCTGCTTTAGCCCCACTTCCTCGGAAGTCCAACAGGCTATACCAGGCTCCGGAGGGTGTCGATTTTTTTAGATTCTTACCCCGTGCAGACTCTGTTGTGATTAAGCGCTGCTCACAAGCTGGTCAGTACACCTAAACACTTGAGCTAGTCTCCTCCGGATAAGGAGTCTCGCCTTCTGGATCAGTATGGAAGGAAGATCTATGCTTCTTCCACTGGGGATTAGGGCCCTAATTAGTGTAGCACATATGGGGATTATCAGGCTGTCCTTGCAGGTGGAATCTAAGATTGACTCCCCAAGTTAAGCAGGAGTTGGCTGATCTTGTCCGTTCTGCTCGTTTGACCAGTCGTCACATTCTAGGATGACCTCGATGCAGTGGACACCACAGAAGCGGAGCTCCGCGTTAGCCATAAGTCTTGACGTCACGCCTGGCTCTGAGTGCGGGTTTGGTCCCGGAGGTGCAGTCAGCAATTCAGGAAGCACCTTTCAAAGGGTTCGATGCTTTGCCGAGGTGATGTCAAGGACATTATCACTGACTTGCAGGAGAAGAGGCGGCCCTGAAATCATGGATTCCATGTACAGTCCCCATCCCCACAGCGCCCGTCCTTTTGCAGGCCTTGGCCCTCTTGAAACCCCAAGGAGGCCGGGCCACAACAGGCCGGGGCCCCCTGGGCTGCCCAAAAGCAGCGGTCCCCCTTTCTTGGCGCTGCACCCTCCTTACCACCTGACCTTCCTCCTCCCACTTCCTCCAGACTCCCGGAGGAACTGGTAGGAGGAGGTTCTCCCTCCACCTTCCGGGTTGGGAGAGAATAACATCAGTTCATGGGTGCTTCAGATTATCGCAGAGGGCACTCCATAGAGTTTCTGAAACCTCCCGACACCCCCCTCTGAAGTCCTCTTGCTCAAGGACCATCTTCCTTCGGTCAGGAAGATATATCACTCTCCTTAACGAAGCGAGCCATAGAACCCGTCCCTCCTCACCTCCATGGGACGGGTTACTATTCCATTCTTTCTTGTACCAAAGTATTCTGGAGATCTCAGACCCATTCTTGATCTCAGCTCCTGAACCTCTGTGTAGAATACAAAAGTTCAGGATGCTCTCCTTCAAACCCTTCTGCCCTTCTTGACCGGGCCAGTGGCTTTGTGCACTGGATATGCAGGATGCATACCTGCACATCTCTATTTGTCCCTCGCACCGAAAGTACCTCTGGTTTGCTTTCAAGGGGGACCATTACCAATTCTGGGCACTCCCTTTTGGTCTTTCCTCGGCTCCCTGAGTTTCTACCAAATGCTTGGTGGTGGTAGCGGCCCACCTGCGTACCTTGGGAGTTCAGGTGTTTCCCTACCTGGACGATTGGCTCCTGGCGGCCTCGTCCAGGGAGGAACTCCTGCATTTTCTCTCCCTCACCGCAGGTTTCACTTGTCTGGGTATAGCCATCAGCCATTCCAAGTCTCATCTGGACCTTCCCAGAGACTCCAGTTCATCGGGGCAATCCTCGTCGACAGTGTGAAAGGCCTTCCTGCCTTTGGACAGAGGGCCTCCTCCAATCTGAGATTTCCCTACTTTGGAGCCTTTAGGAAGGTTCAGCGAGTCGGTGCTCCGTCTTTTGGGGCTGATGGCGGCCGCCATCCCGACGGTTCCCAGATGACTTCAGCATGTTACGGATCTCTCAGTGGACTCCCACTCTCAGTGGATCAACTTGCAGGCGACCTAGATCACCTGGTACTGATCTCCTCGCCGATGACAAGAGACTTGCAATGGTGGATGGTTCAAGAGAACCTGTTTCGGGGGGTCCCCTTCTTTCATCCTCCCCCCTCCCAGACTCTGACCACGGACGCATCAGGCGAAGGTTGGGGAGCCCAGCTGGGTCCTCACTGAACCCAGGGTTTATGGTCCAGACTGGAATTGGCTCTCCACATCAGTGTGCTCGAGCTACAAGCAGTTCTGTATGCCCTCAAGCCCTTCCAATACATCCTTCTCTGTCACCTGGCTGTCCAAGCGGACAACATGTGCGTGGTGTGGTACATGAACAAGCGAGGAGGGACTCGATCCTACCCAGCTGTGCAGGGAAACAATGAGGGTTTCGAATGGGCAACGCTTCACAACCTTCACCTCACGGCGATCCATGTTCGGGAGTCGACAATACCCTAACAGACAAGTAAGTCGTTCCTTGGCTCTGCCACAGTGAGGAACTGGACCAAAAGGTTCTAAACAGCATCTTCCAGCTTTGAGGACTCCACAGGTAGACCTGTTCGCCTCTTCCCAAAACGCAAAACTTCCCACCTTTTGCTCGCTCGCTCCAGAGCGAGGCGCTTTCTGGAGCGGCACTCTGTCTCTAGGCTGGAAGGACAGATTCATATATGCTTCCCCCCAGTTCCTCTGGTCCCTCATGTGCTGCAGAAACTGGCTTTGGAAGGAGCGAGAATGATTCTGATCGCTCCTTTCTGGCCCAGGCAAATCTGGTTCTCTCTTCTACAACAATACTCAGAGGTTCCTCCTCTTCCTCTTCCTTTATCTAGGATTGCTGACCCAGGATCAGGAGACCCTGGTCCATCCGGGACTCAAGTCTCTACAACTTCATGCATGGCTCCTGCAGACCTAGCCCAATCTCATTTTGGCGTCTCTCCTAAGGTGGCGAGATTCTAGTGGAGGCTAGAAACCCTCACTAGGTCCACCTATGCTATGAAATGGAGCGATTTTCTATTGCTGCCTCCAGGAGCGTGGAGCCTTTCTACTGTCCTGTGGCCATTCTGCTCAATTATTTTGCGTCATCTTTTCGACCTGGGTCTCAGTCACTCCTCTTTTGAAGGTTCATATAGCTGCTATTTCAGCCTACCATGTTCCTTTTGCTGATAAAGCCTTTGCCCAATTAGAGGTTTCCAAGACCTTTCTCAGAGGGGTCCTTAATCTCAGGCCCCCTGTTCGGACTCCTGCTCCCCCTTGGGATTTGAACTTTGTTCTCGAGGAACTTACCCTTCCTCCTTTTGAGCCTCGGCTTCCATGAACTTGAAGTTTTTATATCGTGAAGACACTCTTCTTGGTGGCTATTACTTCCTCGAAGAATTTCGAGCTCCAGGCCCTTATGTGTAAAGTCCCTATCTGATTTTCACAAAAGAATCGAGTAGCTCTTCACCACAGAACCCTGAGTTTCTTCCTAAAGTGGGCGGAGTCTACCTTAAATCAGTCTATAGAGTTACCTGCCTTTTCACGCAGTACTCCAACCAGGGAAAATACTTACTCCATAGCATGGATGTCCACAGGATTCTGAGATACTACACCGATAGGACAAAGGATCTCAGAAAGACTGATCAAGTGGTTTTCTCTTTTGCTCCCAAAAGGAAGGCAATGCTGTCTCCAAGCAATGCCTGTCAAAGTGGTTGACTCATTGCATCACTTTCTGTTATGACAAGTACAAGACCCTACGGGTCCAAGTCAGAGATCACTCCACTCATGAGTAGCAGCCTCTAGCTTGTTTTCAGAATGTGTCTGCGGCAGTCATCTGTGCTGCCGCCACCTGAACTTCCATCGATACCTTTATGAAACATTACAGTTTGGACATTGTCTCTCTGCAGTAGAGCAGGCTTGGGTTATGATCTTGCAAGGCCTCCTGTCTTGAGGCCTGCAAGCTTTTCTACTTCTTGGAGTAGTTCCTCCTCCCGGTGCCTTTCTTTTGTTCCAGACTGCTTGGGATTCTGTCCTATATGTAATTACCTACTGTAAGAGCCCTCTCGAAGTAAGATAGTACAGTTACGTAAGAACTTACCATAACAGTAGAGCTTCGAGAACAGCTCGTGCAGCAGGTACCTTCCCGCCCACCATCCCCCTTCTTGTGGAGGTAGGTCGTAGCCAAACAATCCATCTTTCGGGATGGGACGTTCTGATTTTAGTCTTGGCCATCTGGTGGTGGATCCTTGGTCTCCTCTTCTGATGTCATCCAGCGGCCGGGAGTCACCGGTGGGAGAACTGAGGATTGTGGGAGGACCGCCTCCTTATGTACTACGCCTGATGTCGGGGGCGGGACCGACATTGGAGGTGGTCCCTGCTGAAGACTGCTAGCTAGAAAATTTCCATGGGGTCCTGTCACCTGCCGGCTTCAGTCCTAATGGTGTAACCTGTTGCAAGAGCTGTTCTCGATGATTTACGGTAAGTTCTTACGTAACTGTACTTTCCTTTGCCAATCAGCTCCCACCTATTGTCTCAGGAGTTCATTGGTCCATCCAGACTTATGCTCATTGAACCTGCACGCTTGGCTTCTAGAGACATAGCCATGATGCGATACGGGGTCTCGCAAGAAGTGGCAGATATTCTCTCTGCCGTCCAATAACCCGACAACCCATGAACGTCGCCATGAAATGGCGAAATTCTGTTTGTGGGCTTAAGTGTGTGACATTTTGCCATTAGACTGTCCAGAAAAGCTGGTTCTGGACTACCAGCTTTCTTCCTCTCCGGACTGGCTTATTCCTCTATTAAAGGGCACCTTTGTACATTTGCATATCATGCCCTCGTGAGGCCATCGGACGGTGGCCCAGGTGGACACTAGCTTGTGCTTTCTTAAGGGTGTCCTCCCATCAAACATCCAATCCCTCCTTGGGACTTACCTTTTGTCCTGAGCAGCTTACGCTGCCACCCTTTGAACCAGCCGTGGTTGGCGAGCTACATTTTCTCTCTTGGAGAGCGTTATTTTTAGTTGCTCTTACTTCTGCTAAAGGATCTCTGAATTATATGCTCTATGTGCAAAAGCCTTATTTGGTTTCCACCAGGACAGGGTATCCCTAAGGACAAACCCAAAGTTTTTGCCTAAGGCGTTTCAGCCTCACCCTTAATCAGGATATCGATCTACCAGTGTATTTCCCAAGGTACTCTAATCGAGGAGATGCCCTTCTGCACCCTTGATGTGCATCGGTACTCGGATACTACCTGACCAGAACCAAACGGCTCCAGAAGTCGGACCAAGTTTTCGCCTCCTTCGCTCACAGAATGATAGGAGCTCCTGTCTCCAGACAGTCACTCTCTAGGTGGCTCATCCAGTTCATCACTTTTTACGACAGTGCAATAAAACCCTTACAGCGGCGGTCAAGGGTCATTCCACAAGAGGGGTGGCTACTTCCTTTGCAGCGTTAAAAACGCCCCACGTCAGCTATTGCGCTGCAGCTACTTGGAGCTCTGTGCATACCTTTATCAGGCATTACAGTCTGGAAATTGCATCGAGGCGAAGGCGGGGTTCGGTCTAGCCGTCCTTCAGGAACTTCTGTCCTAGGCTCGGTTATATCGAGATCTCTACCTTTCCTCCTCGGTGGTGCATGATTGCCACTACTGCTTGGAAATCAGTCTAATGGTGTAACATGCTGCAAGAGCTGTATCTAGTAAGATAGTACAGTTACGTAAGAACTTACCGTAACAGTAGATCTTCGAACAGCTCTTGCAGCAGTACCTCCTGCCCACCATCTCCCTTTTTTTTTTTTTTTTGGAGGTAGGTCGATTCAGCTCCCATCCTATGGGATGGGACATCCTAGTCACTAATCTTTGCCATCTGGTGGCGGATCCTCGGTCTCCTCTTCTGATGTCATCCAGCGGCCGGGAGTCTCTGGCGGGAGAACTGAGGATTATGGGACCGCCTCCTTATGTACTATGCCAGGCGTCAGGGGGACTGACGTCAGGCGGTCCGCTGAAGACTGATGGGTAGAAAATTTCCATGGGGTCCTGGCGCCTTCCGGCTTCAGTCCTAATGGTGTAACCTGCCGCAAGAGCTGTTCTGGAAGATCTACTGTTAGGGTAAGTTCTTGCATAACTGTACTATATGCAGGATGCCTACATGCATGTCAAGGTCCTGAAGTCTCACAGAAGGTTTCTTCACTTCAGATTCAGGGACGAGTATTACCAATTCCGGGTACTCCCTTTCGGCCTTTCTTCAGCCCCAGGGTTTTCGCCAAGTGCCTAGCTGTAGTAGTGGCGGCTCTCCCAGTAGATGCCTCTGTCTACCCTTAGCTAGATGATTGGTTCCTCTGCCCAGTCGGAGGAGGAACTCCTAATCGCCCTTCAAGCAAATGCAGTCCCTTTTTTCCACCTTGGAGATTACTGTAAATTGGCTAAAGTCCCATCCCTGGCCAACACAGAGACTACAGTTCATAGGAGCCATTCTGGGCACTCTTCAGGAGAGAACCTTTCTGTCCCCAGATCAAGCAGACTGCCTTCAGAGTTTGGCCAGGGGGCTGCTAAATGCCCCCTTCCTCACTTCCTGGGCGGTTCTACAGCTCGTGAGCCACAAGGCTTTGGCTATAGCCATGGTACCCCAAGCTAGACTCCATGTGTACTCTACAGTGGCACCTCAAAGTCCAGTGGGACCAATTGGTGGACGATCTTGATCTCCAAATCCAGATCCCCTGGACTGTTCACCACTCTCTAGACTGGTGGCTCAGCCCCGACAATCTTGCAAGAGGAGTTCCGTTCTGGAGAGTCACTCCTCTCAGACTCTGACCACAGATGCCTCTCTCTCTGGAAGGGGTGCATTTGGGATCACAGGACCCAGGGGTCTTGCTCCATCTAGAGAGCTCTCTACACATTAGTGTTCTGGAAATGAGGGCCATTCTGAATGCTCTCGCATTTGAAGTTCAACACTGTCTGGGTCCTCGCTTGGTACAGACAGACAACACTCTGGTGGTCTTCTACATCAACAAACAGGGAGGAACTCATTTGTACCCCCTTTCGGGGAGGCCATGAGAGTGTGGGATTTGGCAGTAGGCAGCCAACTGGACCTTATCGCAGTTCATCTGCCCGGGGCCCAGAAAGCACTTGCAGACAGTGTCGGCTGCTCTTCCTCTCTGAACCCACGGTGGAACTGCTCCAGAAGTTGCAGATGACCTGTTAGCTCGCTGGGGCCTTCCAGAGTTGGACCTCTTTGCGTCCCTGTACAACGCCAAACTACAACATTTTTGCTCGCTCGTTCCAGGGCCTGGTGTTTTCTGGCAAGACGCATTGTACATCTCTTGGACAGGGAAGTTCCTGTACGCCTACCCTCCGTTTCCACTCATTCAGAGTGCTACTCAAATTGCAGTCAGAGGGAGCCAAAATGATTCTGGTGGCTTCTCTGTGGCCTCGCCAAATCTGGTTTCCGTTGCTCCAGCAACTGTCTCTGGAACCCCCAGTCCAGTTGCCACTCTCCACCCACTTGCTCTCACAAGAGCAGGGGACGTTAGTCTATCCTGCTCTTCATTCTCTTCACCTGCATGCATTGCTCCTGCAGTCTTGACTTAAGAGATTAGGAGTGTCAAGCAGGGTGGCTGAAGTACTGGTTGCAGCGAAGAAGCCTTCCACCAGGGGCCACCACGGCTCTGAAATGGAAACTCTTCTGTTTGTGGGCTACAGCCCGTGCCTTGAATCCCTGAGTTGTTCATCTGGGCAAGTGCTAGAATATCTGCCACCTTCTGGACTTGGACTGAGCTATTCATCCATCAAGGTGTACATGTGTGTGCTCTCCGCATATCATGATCCTTTCGAAGATAAGTTTCTGGCACTACTCGATGCCTGTAAGACGTTTCTAAGAGGAGTCTTGCATATCAGACCTTCCAAGAGGGACATTGTTCCTCCTTGGGACCTTCTTTTTAGTCCTGGAGAAGCTCACCCTTCCTCACCTCGAGCCAGCAGCTTCCTGCGAGCTGCGCTTCCTCTCATGGGAGACCATTGACTCGAAGGGTTTCCGAGCTCCAGGCTCTGATGTGTAAAGAACCTTATATAGTCTTCCACAGGGACAGGGTGAACTTGCGCATGAATCCCAAGATCTTACTTCGAGAAACAGCTCTTGCAGCAGGTTACACCATTAGGACTGAAGCCAGCAGGTGCCCGGACCCCACGAAAATTTTCTAGCTAGCAGTATTCAGTGGGGACCACCCCCCGTCTGGCATAGTACATAAGGGGGTGGTGCCCCAGAATCCCCAGTTCTCTTCCCGTCGTCGACTCACCAGCATCGGCCTCTCGGTCTCTACCTAGCGCACGATGACTTGAAACTTCTAGAGTTTCTACACGGCTAATGTCCTTTCCAACTCCTTCATTTGAGGGTCACCTTTCAAAGTGTGCCTGTGGAAGACGGATCCCTTTCAAGGATCCTCATTCCTCCTGCATGCGGTGCTTAGGCCCCGACCATGATACCAAGGCCTGCACCTTTTGCCAGGGGTTCACCGGCCGCACCAGGATCCGCCGTCAGAAGGCACTTCAGGCTTACCTGTTAGAGGGAAAAACTTGGTAGAATGAACAAAGAATCTTCCTCCAGGGCGATTCTTCCTCCAAGATCCACAAGCACCGGAGAAGGCAGGTCAGATCCCGAACTGGGCCTTGGATTCGCATGAGCTCAAGCTCCACCGATCGGACTCTCCCTCCAGGGCTGAGTCTCAACCCCTCCGGTCAGTGTCTGGGCTTCCAGTGGTTCTTCGACTCTTCAGCCCATTAAGACCTCCAGGCCCTCGGCTTCCTCTGCTCCTCTCGAGGCCTCTTCCAAAATCCTCCGAGCATACAAGTCTTCCTTTCACCCAGCGTCGGGACCCAGACTCCAGGTCGGGCTCCCAGACCCTAGGGGCCCAGATCCTCCACCCAGGAAGACTAAGGACCTGGCGTCCCTCAAGTGGACGTTGGACCAGGCGTCTGCCAAGCACCTGAAGTCTGCCAAGCGTTCAGAGCAGAGACCATCGCCAAGCACCAGGCGCGGCCAGGCATTCACCGGACCAGTCGTCAGCCAAGCGACCGACGTCTGCCTTACCAGAGCTGAAGACCACCCCCAGTCACCGGTCACAGGGACTCCATGGATGAGGACACCACGTTGCCTGAAGACCTGGCGGGCGACACAGAGGATGCCGGGCTTCCTAGGGAAACTTCGCCCACCCTGGAGACACCAGAGGAGCCGACGCCCGACCCCGGCGACAGACCACCGGCGCCAGGCCCGTCTGGCATGAATATTTTTTTTTTTAGTTGTTTAACCAGGTATAGCACACTAAGCTGAAAGCTTTTTTACAGGAGCAACCTGGGAGCACAAGGAGGTTAAGTGACTTGCTCAGGGTCACACAGTATGCAAGTGGAAGCTTTGGGATTCATACCCAGGTCTGGTCTGCTGGATGTCACCAAATTTGCAGCTCAGAGCCTTAGACCACTGCGCTGTACTGCCTCAAGAAGTAAAGTAACTCTTTACTTTCTGGTGGGACACCATTCGCAAAGGCGTGGTCCCAGTAAAGCCTCCTACTCCTTCACCTCTTATGTCCCCTCCTCCACCACAGGGCCAGCAGGATGACCATCAACCTCCAAGGAGCAGACTTCACCTCCTAGGGTAGATCCTAGGATCGGGAGCCTCCCTCAGGTCTCCCAGCCCCAAGCGACCCAGATGTCAGCGGTATACTCAGTTGGGGGAGGATTCCAGATTGGATACCTCGGATTACTCCAGATCTCCTTCTCCACTCAGCATTTCATCACCTGACCCACATGACCTTCCCAGGTCTCCGGATGACCCCTCTTTTTTTTTTTTTTCGAGATCATGAGGCACATCCAGGACAACATGGGATGGGATGCTGAAGACCTTGCCCCTGAAAGACAGCGCCTTGTCTGTTATCTTCAGCAGAAAAACCCAAAGCCTGTGGTAGTGCCACCCTTGGTGGACACCTTCACGGACGTCGCCAAGGCTGCATGGAAGCGTCTGCATTCCACTCCTGCGGTGCCGAAGAAAGCTGACCGCCTGTACAAGGCCCCAAGAGAGGACCAGTACTTGGCTCAGCAACCTCTGGCAGACTCCCTGGTCATTACGGCCTCACATGACTGGTCCCAAAGACCGCAACACATGAGCGCACAGCCACCGGACCAGGAATCCAAACAATTGGACACACTGGGGAGACTCATGTATGCAGCTGCTACATGCTCTATCAGGTCCTTGAACTACCTAATCCACATGGTACAGTTTCAGAACACCCTATGGGAACAGGGCCAGGACCTGGACGATAAACTTCCGGATGGCGATCAGAAGGCGGAGCTCCTAAACCTCCACACAGTGTCTGATGTTGGGACCCAGGTATTACGAGCCGCATATGTTTCTGTGGACTCGTCCGCCAGAGCTGCAGCTTCAGGCGTCCGTCTCCAGCGACACTCTTGGCGCCATGTCACTGGCTTCACCCCGGACGTACAGAAGAACATGCTTGACGTCCCCTACAACAGCGAAGTACTTTTTGGTGAACCCTCTGAGAAGGTGATCACCAGACTTTAGGATGCTGGGAAGGCAGTCAGGTCTGTACAGGCCATGTACAGACCCAGGCCCGGTTCCTTTCGTAAGAACCAGAGTCGTTTTCGCAGCCGGCAAAGACAGCAGCCACGTTCCGGCTAGCAACAAAGGAGCACCTTTCAGCGAAAAGCCCAAGCCGTCGTCCCCAGGCAGAGCCCAACGCTATACTAAACCGGCCCAGCCTGCAGGGACCAGTGCTGCCACAGCGTGACTCCTTCCCAGCCCCAGCCCCTCCTCTGGATCAATGGGCGCAAAAGGTTGTGGGTCGCATCGCTCCCCACTTGTCAAGGTGGCAGTTGATTACCACCGACCGGTGGGTTCTCCAGTTGGTCAAGAAGGGCCATTTCATAGAATTTCTCGACCACCCACTGGTAAGGCCTCCCCTGCTTTCTCGTTACTCGGGTCAGCACGCTCTGCTTATACAGCAGGAGGTGCTTGCGCTCCTGGGAAAAGAAGCAATAGAGCATGTTCCACGGAACCAGAGGGACGCAGGATATTATTCTCACTTCTTTCTGGTTCCCAAGAAAACAGGGGATCTCTGTCTGATACTGGACCTCAGCGACCTCAACGAGTTGGTCCTGTACAAACGCTTCCGCACGGTGACCCTCCCAGGTCTAATTCCCATGCTCCAGGCAGAGCACATTTCTAGTGTCTTTGGACATGCAGGACACCTACCTGCATATATCCATCACTCGAGTGCACAGGAAGTTTCTGCAGCCCGTGTTCCAGGGCCATTATCAGTTCAGAGCTCTCCCTTCGAGATAATCATCGGCACCTCTGGTACTCACAAAGTGTAGTGCGCGGTCGTAGCGACTCTTAGGAGGTAAGGTCTCCGTGTTCCCCTACCTGGACGACTGGCTTCTCATGGTGCCCTCTCGGGAGGCCTTGCTGTCCGCCATTCATTATACTCTCTCTGTTTGATAAGCTGGGCATCTTGATCAATCAAGAGAAGTCTCGTCTGGTTCCGTCTCAGACTCTACAGTTCATAGGCGCAGTTCTGGACACCGTCCAAGGGAAAGCTTTTCTTCCCCAGTACAGAGCGAAACACATCAGATCCCTCATCAGGGACATTTCGGCAAAGACTGTTTCTGCCAGATGGGTCTTTGCCTGCTCAGACTACATAGGCTGCAGCCATTGCAGATCCACTTGTCGTCTCCGCATGCGGGTAACCCAGTGGATGTTATGGGTCCAATGGGATCAAAAGCAAGGTCATCTGCAGCTCCCAATCCGATCACAAGGCCATAATCTATGATTGGCAATTGTGGCTAGATTGAAGAATCTTATAAGCGAGGTCCCCTTTGTTGCGCAGTCTCCGGTTGTGACACTCTCCACAGATGCCTCAGTGCTCAGATGGGAGCACACCTCGACTGTGTCTGGTCTCTGGGCCTGTGGACAGCCCAAGACTCATCTCCATATAAATATCCTGAAATGAGAGCAGTTCTTCGCCCCTGCAGGCCTTCCAGTCTGAGATTCCACCGGGTACTCTTCTGTTACAGACAGTTCTGCGGTGATGTATTACCTCAGCAAACAAGGAGGCACCCATTCCTACCCGCTTTGCAGGGAGGCCATGAGGGTGTGGGATTAGGCTTTGCAACACGGTGCAAACCTCATTGCTGTTCATGTCCCAGGCGTGGACAATGTCATCGCAGATGGCCTGAGCCGCTATCAGGCCAGAGTCCACGAGTGGGAACTACTCCAGGAGGTAGTAGAGGATCTGTTTCACAGATGGGGTACACCAGAGTTGGACCTTTTCACGTCCCCATCCAATGCAAAACTGCCCAATTTTTTGCTCGTTAGATCCAGGGCCTGGTGTTTTTCTGGTGAGACGCATTGTCCCTCTCCTGGGTGGGTAGATTCCTCTATGCCTTTCCCCCCTTTCTGTTGATCCAGAGGTTTCTTCTGAAACTTCAGAGAGCAAGCGACGCTGATGCTCATCGCGCCGTTTTGGCCCAGGCAGATCTGGTTCCCTCTACTACACCAGCTATCTCGGGAACCTCCAGTGCCTCTACCAATCAGCTCTCACTTGTCTCAGGAGGAGGGCTCCTTGGTCCATCCGGACCTTCTTTTGTTGAGCCTGCACGCTTGGCTCCTAGAGACATAACCATTTTGTGACACGGGGTCTTGCAAGAGGTAGCTGATGTCCTAGTGGCTGCGAGAAAACTGACCACTCATACTACCTATGCCATGAAATGGTGCCGTTTTGCCTGTGGGGCTCAAGCGTGGGGTTTTCACCTCTAGACTGTCCCGAAAAGTCGGTCTTGAACTACCTCATGTCTCTCTTTCAGACAGGCTTGGCCTACTCCTCGATCAAAGTACATCTCTGTGCCATATCAGCCTATCATTGTCCGATAGGCCAACACACCATATCCCAGTTGGACATGGCACGAGCCTTTCTGAGAGGTATTCTCCACCTTAGACCTCCGATTAAGGATCCAATTCCGCCATGGGATCTACCCTTTGTCCTGGAGCAGCTCACGCTGCCACCTTTGAACCAGCCGGAGAAGACGTTGTTTTTAGTTGTCGTTACTTCGGCCAGAAGAATTTCTGAACTCCATGCACTTATGTGCAAAGAGCCTTATTTGGTTTTACACCAAGACAGGGCATCCTTGCGGACTAATCCCAAGTTTCTGCCTAAGGTGGTCTCGGCTCTCACCCTTAATCAAGACATCGATCTACCAGTGTACTTTCCCAACTGTTAGAATCTAGGAGAGGCCCTGTTGCACACCCTAGATGTGCATAGGTGTCTCCGATACTACCTGACCAGAACCAAACACCACCGAAAATCGGACCAGCTTTTTGTCTCCTTTGCCCACAGGATGATGGGAGCTCCTGTTTCTAAACAGTCGCTGTCCAGGTGGCTCATTCAGTGTATCACGTTCTGTTACCAGATGTTACTCAACAACCCCTTACCAGGTGCGGTTAAGGGTAATTTCACAAGGGGGGTGGCTACCTCCTTTGTGGCCCTTAAGAATGTGTCCACCTCGGCCATCTGTGCTGCAGCTACTTGGAGCTCTGTGCACACTTTCACCAGGCATTATAGCCTGGATATTGCATCGAGGCGAAGAGCAGGTTTTGGTGTAGCAGTCCTTCAAGGACTTCTGTCCTAGGCTTTGGTTTCATTAAAGATTTCTACCTTCCCTCCTCCCAATGGTGTGGGATTTCCATGATTGCTTGGAATCTGTCCTAATGGTGTAACCTGCTGCAAGAGCTGTTTCTGGAAGTAAGATAGTACAGTTACGTAGAACTTACTGTAACAGTAGATCTTGAGAACAGCTCTTGCAGCACTGACTGCCATCCCTGCTGGAGGTAGATTTTTTGTTCTGATATCCTTCTCCTAGGATCAGGTGTTCTCAACACCACTCTGGTTGTCATTTGATGGCGGATCCTCAGTCTCCTCTTCTGGTGTCATCCAGCGGCCGGGAGTCTCTGGCAGGAGAACTGGGGATTCTGGGGGACCGCCCCCTTATGTACTATGCCTGCCGGGGGTGGGATCGACGCCAGGGGCAGTCCCCTCGCTGAATACTGCTAGCTAGAAAATTTCTGTGGGGTCCTGGTGCCTGCTGGCTTCAGTCCTAATGGTGTAACCTGCTGCAAGAGCTGTTCTCTAAGATTTACTGTTACGGTAAGTTCTTATGTAACTGTACTTTCATGCCGAAGGTGGTGTCCTTGCTGACGTTAATGAGGACATCAACCTTCCAGTTTACTACCTGGAATTTTCCAACCAAGGTGAAGCACTGTTGCACACCTTGGATGTTCATCGTATTTTGAGGTGCTACCTCCACAAGACCCGCTCCTCTAGACAGTCTGACCAGTTCGTCTCATTACGCTAAGCGAATGCTGAGACTATTTCTAAACAAACACTAGCCCGTTGGCTAGTACAGTGTATTCGTTCTGTTATGATCACAGCAGAGCCTCTTCGGGCACCATAAAAGAGGCCACTCCCACCAGGCGGTGGCCTCTTCTCTTGCAGCAGTACGAAATGTCTCTTTGGCAGACATTTACGCAGCTGCCACGTGAGTTACGCAGTAACTTACTGTAACAGTAAATCTTCGAGAAGAGCTCTTGTAGCCAGGTGGCTTTTCCACCCTCCATCCCCCAGGATAGAATTTAGGTGTTTTTGTCACCAGAGCATGGTGGGGATTTTCTGCTCTGTTCTCCAGTTTTTCTATAGCCGGGTCTCCATCGGGAGAACTGAGATGGCGCCAGGGGACCACCCCCTTTATACCTCATCTGATGTCGGGCGGAGCAGACGGGGGCGGTCCCCTGCCACAGACTGCTAGCTACAAGTTTTCCGTGGGGTTCTGACGCCTAACTGCTTCAGTCCTAATAGTATTACCTGCTGCAAGAGCTCCTCTCGAAGATCTATTGTTACGGTAAGTTCTTACTTAACTGTACTTTACAGGTGACTAACCTGTTTTTATGAATTCTCTGATCAGTGTGTATGAACTCACATAGTCCACTAGTCTACCAACAATCCCACTGCAGTTCTGATGCCACAGTGCAGTCTATACTGTGTTGCAAAGGGAGTGGGACAAAATCGAGTTGCAGAGTCTACAAAGATGTTTACACATGACTGGTTAGGAAGGGAGTATACTAGCCACATTTTTCCTCCACACTCCTTTCAATGCAGATTCAAGCATATGGACAGTTGCCTGTTACATGCTGCAGCACTCTGTGCAGATAGATTGCACTATGACATTAGCTCCATAGCAGGATTCTGGGTAGAAGTGAATTATGGGTAACTGAGGAGTAGTTCCTATAATTGGAGTGTCCACGAAAGATATAGCGAACTGGGCACCAAAATATTTCGAGTCATACCTGAAACTGCTGGTAAGGGTTAGTTACCACCTTTTAGGAAGCCCAAAGTGGGACATTTCTTACTGAAACATGATTTTTCGCAGGACAATATATAACCTCAACCAGTGTATCAGACTTGTTTTCGCTAAATAATCGGAATTAAAACTATATGTTGTAGTGTTTTAGTTGTTTCTAGTGTGTCCTATCATTGTAAGGTATTATAGTTCTCTGCAACATTTAGAAGAAAATCAGAAAATATTTTTCTACTATGTCAGGACATTTAGTATTTTTCATGTTTTTGCAGGACACAGCTGCCCAAATCAAGACAGTCCTGGGAAAATCAGGACAGGTGGTAACCCTAGTCAGGGTTTTACTGGTGGAGGCCAAACATTGCAGGAAGAGTCCTTCCCTTTAAGAATTCAAAAATTTGTTTTGGTAGAGGGTTGTTGTCGGATCAGTAGGTCACGATGACTCATCTTTCAACAATTGTGTAAACTATTAATAAAAAAAAAAAAGGCATTAGAGTCCTTGTTGACGAGTGACATTTGCCTCTTGCTGCAGATGTATCTTATGGTGTGTGATATAGAACCCATTTTGATGCTGCTTAATGTGTATTTTTTTTTTGTTTTATGGCCTGGCCCAGAGTGTGTAAATTTCAGCATGCTGTTCTCTTCCAAATGAAGTTATGTGGTTTAAGATTACCTTCTAACTTGCCCTTTTTCACACTCTTGGTTACTTTCAGTTGGATTCTTTCAAAAGCTAAGAAGGAAGGTGCTGATGAAGACATTTCTAAGTATGATGGTGAGTTTTTCTTCTGATTACGTAAGCTTCTTCTGCAGTGAAGCTTTGTTATTGTACAATTAAATTTTCTTGAGTTGCGAGTGGGAACAGTAGAGCTCTGTCATTTTGGCTAATTGTCACTGGAGCACTTTAGCCAGATGACAGATCTATTACCCAAACCTTGAATTCTGATCCACAGCCTGTGGAACTACAGTAGCAGCTGGCCTGCTTGAACAAAGGCATTTGTTGCTAAATACAGAATTGCATACTTATGCGCTATACCCAACTATAATCTCACTAGCTGTGACAGGCGTACCTCAAACGAGGGGGTGGTGGTGCCATTTCCTTCAAATCTTGCCTCGGCCTCTTCGTCCTCCCTACCCCTGTGCTCTCCCTCTGTGAAGCCATTCATCTTCTCCTCCTGGTTACAAATAAATTGCATATAGTATGCGCCAACAGTCCACCTCTAAGTGGGCTCTCTGGCCTTGAGGAACTTCCTGAGCACATCACTCAGTCTGCTGGACAAAATGAAGTTCTCATCCTTGGGGGACCTAAACCTCAACTGGCTTGGGAAAACTAATAAGCCACTACTTTCCACAGTGCAAGGACATGACTATCACCAATTCATCACAGACCCTACCAGGATTGTGTCCTCCTCCAAATCGGTACCCTAATTGATTGGGTTGCTGGCAAATCGCATTGACAGAATCATGGTGGCTAGAACTTTGGCTGATGATGCCATAAGTGACCACTCCCCAGTATACCGTATCTGGTGCTCCAAGTCACTCCTTCTCCTCCCCTCCAGTACATTACTTTTTGTAACTTTGCCAGTCTAGATCAGGCAAACTTCCTACATGACATCTTTTTAGTTGACTGGTCATCCGTTTATGTAGTCTGTGCTGCTCAGCCTGCAGTAGACTTCTTTTTGGAACAATTCAGAGCACTTCAGGATAGGCACACCCCCTCAACTTACGCATAGAAACCGGGGCACATCTACTAGGTGGCTCCACAAAGACCTCCTAGCTCAACTCCATGCTGGAGATGAAAGCTGGAAGCACTTTAAGGTTTCCGGTCTTTCTTCCGATCTCGGTGATTACAGAACACGTAGAAAAGCTTGCAAAAGAAATATTTGTATTGCTAAAAGCTCCTACTGCAAAGGGTTATTGACGGGTGACTCCAGGAAATTCTGGGCACACACAAAAACCTTTCTTGGTACAAATCACCACCAGGCTGCAAATGATATGGTTATAAGTGGTACCCACTGCAATAATCCTACCACAGCCACAAACTCTTTCAACTTTCATTTCTCAAATCTGTCAAAATACACTTCCTCCTTCCCAACCGGTCAGGACACCACTCCTCATGCAAAAAAAACACTGCTTTGGCCTACCCACCCTTCCATTTCAAAACTTTAACAAGATCTGATGATCTTACTTCGAGAGGGCTCTTGCAGTAGGTATTAATATAGGACTGACCCGCCAGGTGTCAGGAACCCACGCAGAAATTTCTAGCTAGAAGTCTCTGGCAGGGGACCACCCCCACGTCAGGTGACCGCAGTCATGAGTCGTCTGTATAAAGGGGCAGTCCCCCACACCCACCTTCCAGTTCTTGCCCACAGTCGGCTTGTGAAAGTTCCTTGTGGTAGAGATCAACACTCGTCAGTCGTTCATTGTTCTAGTTTTTGGACTTTTTGAGCTCGTTCTTTTCTCTTTTTCAACTATTTGTTCGATTCACTGTGTACGTCGTCCGAATCGCATAAACATAAGTGCGAATCGTGAGGCTCTCAACTGCCACACAAGGACGGCCATTCCTTGTGCCTCTTCTGTCTGGGCCCAGACCACCCCATGGAGAAGTGCCAACACCGCCAACAATTTAACTCCGCTACCCAGAAAAGAAGGCAGTAGTACCTGGATGCCCATATTCTGGAGAGAGGAAAAAAAAAAAAATTGGCATCCATGGAGAAGGAGCTAAAGAAGTTGAGGCAGGTGTCCACGTCGAAGGTCATAAGTAGAAACTGGATAAGGAGCGCACCGGGGCAGGAATCCGCTTCCGTAGCTCCGGCTGGAGTCACGGCATTGAAGGTAGCGTCCCTCTGGGGGCGGCTTCTAACGACCGTCTTGGTGGTGTCAGAAGGTGTCACCCTCCTGCCTGGCTCCGCCAGGCCCTTCGAAAGCCTCCGGGAAAAAGAGGCCTCCACTCCCGGGAGGGCCGCTTCCACACGCCTTCCTCAGGTTTGAGCAGGTCCGCTAAGTTGGACGTCAGTGCCACCAGCGTCCGCCCGGACAAAACTAAGACGCCTGCTCCTTCGGGAGGGCACACGGTCCAACTTTCGCCTGACAAGGCTGCATCTCCAGTGTAACCTTCCTTGGACAAGGGATCAGATAACTCTGACGTTGGCTCCTTGGACACCTGCCCGGATCCGGCTGATAAGCGGATGTCTACTACGACGCCCACCTGGCCAAGCAGCCAGCGTCAGACCCTCGATAGATCAGACACTCCAGGTTCCTGCAGCGCATTGCATTGCCCTCTGAGGTCCCTGCATCTCCTCTGCTGACCCCTGGGACTCTAATCCTCCTTCCTTGGTCGACACGCAGTGGACCTGGATAAGCTGCCGTCGGGAGGGGTCTCGGGACAAACACTCTGATGCTGGACCCTCAGACGCCGGCCCCGATGGCGGCCTACCCGACACCGTCCCCTTACCGGAAGGCGTTGCTATGCTGGGCCAGACTCCTGCGAGGCAAGCTTTTCCTTTGCCTGGCCCACCAGCTGGGCCTCTGCCAGGTCCCTCTGTTCCTCTAGAGCCCCTGGCTCCCAGGTATCCGATACTTCAATACCCAGTGCCGCCGCAGTACCCAGCGCCTTAATACCTGATGCCAGGCTTCCCACCGTCTGGTTATGGATACTCTTTTTACGGATATCCATAGTATCCATATCTCCCTCCTCCTCCACACGCCCCCCACAGCTGGCGGATTTGAAGGAGGCTCTGGCCTCCTGGTGGGCTGAGGCCAAGGCTTAACTCACCAGGGAGGTAGAGGGTCATCTACTGACACCGGACTCTTTACAGGATCCCTACGCCGCCACTGGAGACTCCTTCCCTTACCCGACACCAGAGGAGAGCCTCTACGCCGGGGTGGGGAGGACATGCACCCCAGGGAACTCTCCAAAGAGGCTGTCCTTCCCCCACATAGGGAGGAGTCTTCCTCATCTTCAGAGATGTCTGACTCTGACTCAGAGGGATGCTCTGATCCAGATGACGAGCCACGTACTCCGCACCGCCCCAGGCCAAGGACCCATCCAAAGTCTCCTCTGGATCCCTCTTTCCTGGAGTTACTGAGGAAAATCCAGGAAGTCCATCAGTGGCAATTACTGGAGCCAGATCCACTGCGTAAAAAGCTCGCTGCCCACTTGGATCTGCCAGAGACTGCTCCTACATTGATTCCACTCTGGATAGAGCCTCACGTGGACCTTGTTTCCACTATTTGGAAAGAACCTTCCGCATTGACCCCCCCTTCCGAGGAGGGCAGACTGGCTATATCAGGCTCCCGAGGGAGTAGATTTCTTGAACCTATACCCCGAGGTGGATTCGGTTGTCATTACTGCCGCTCACGGCCGCTTAGCAAATGCAAAACACCTTGGCTTGTCTCCGCCTGATAAGGAATCCTGGCTTCTGGACCAATATGGGAAGATCTATTCCTCTTCTACCCTGGGTATTAAGGCCCTGAATTATGTGGCACATATGGGGGATTACCAGAAGACCATCCTTAGTCAGGTGGAATCCAGATTAGACTGCCTTCCTGAGTCCCAGACTAAGCAGGAAGTGGCAGATCTTGTCTTTTCTGCTCGTGCACATGCTTCATGACACTCGCGATGCAGTGGACACAGCTGGATGGAGCTCGGCTTTTGCCTTAGGCCTTTGGCGTCATGCCTGGCTCCGTGTGTCAGGTTTGGTCCCCGAAGTGCAATCCGCTATCCAGGATGCTCCCTTCAGCGGTTCGGTGCTGTTCGTTGGTGATGTCAAGACATCATTACCGACTTGCAGGAGATGGGCACTGCACATAAGTCTGTCGACTGTATGTACAGACCCCCTCAGGGGCAGTGACATCTCTATCCTAGATGGAACTGACAGAAACCAAAACCACAGGGCAACGGGCCAACAAGCTCAGGCCCCTCCAGCAACCAAGACTCCCTACCAAAAGCCTCGAGAGCCTCGGCTGCTGCGCTGCTCCAGACCTCCTGACTCCTCACCCCTCCCACTGCTTCTGGAAGCTCAGAGGAACCGGTGGGGAGATTCTCCTCCATCTGCCAGGCTGGGAGGGATAACGTCAGATGCTTGGGTGCTCCAGTTGATATCAGCAGGACACTCAATAGTTTCTACAGAAACCACCGAAGACCCCCAGTTGTCTTACTCCCACAGCATTTTCTCTGGTACTGAGGAAATCATCTCCTTCTCTCGAAGGTGGCAATAGAACCAGTCCCCAACCACCTTTGGGGATGGGTTGCTATTCCCATTTCTTCCTAGTTCCAAAGACTGGAGACATAAGGCCTATTTAGACCTCAGTTCCCTGAACATGTTCATGGAGTACAAATGCTTCCGAATGTTTTCTTTGCAGAGCCTTGTGCCACTTCTTCAGCAGGGACAGTGGCTGTGCACTTTGGACATACAGGATGCCAACTTGCATATCCCCATATGCCCTTCCCTTGCAGATTCCTCCATTTTTGCTTTCAGTGAGACCACTACCAATTCAAGACTCTCACATTTGGTATTTCTTCTGCCCCCAGTATTTACAAATGCCTGTCTATGGTAGCGCCCACCTGCGTACTCGGGAGTTCAGCTATTCCCCGTAACTGGACGATTGACTCCTGGTGGCCCCATCCAACGAGGAATGTCTGCACTCTGTCCCTTACTCTGCAGGTTTTCACTAACCTGGGTATCACCATCAACCAGGCAAAGTCCCATTTGGTCCCTTGTCAAGCCTCCAGTTTATAGGGGAGATTCTGGACACAACCATCAGCAAAGCCTTTTTGCCTCTGGACAGGGTGGACACCCTTCAGACTGAATCTAATCTCCTATCCAGTTGTAAAAGGGTCAGAGCCAGGTCAGTCCTTTGCCTCCTCGGGCTGATGGTGGCTTCCATTCTGACAGTCCCATGCGCTCGGCTCCATATAAGGATCTCACAGTGGACGCTTCGGTGTCAATGAGACCAAACCTCTGGCGATCTAGACCAAGAGGTACTAGTTTCGATCCATGATCAGGGACTTAGAATGGTGGATGGTGCAAGAGCACCTATGCCAGGAGTTCACTTCAACACGAACCCCCTCCCAGGCGTTGGCGACAGATGCGTCAGGCGAAGGCTGGGAGCTCATCTCCGTCTCCAGGACTCGGGGCAGCTGGTCCCAGTCCAAACAAAATCTGCACATAACTGTTCTCTGAGATCAGTTCTTTTATGCCCTTCAGGCTCTGCGCTCCTTCATCCTTCCCGGTCATCTCATACAGACATGTGCATAGTCTGGTATCTCAGCAAGCAGGGAAGAACACATTCCTACCTTCTGTGCCAGGAAGTGATGAGGGTATGATCTGGGCAACCCAGCACCACCTTCACTTGACTGCCATTCACGTTCTGGGAGTGGAAAACATGCTGGCAGACCAACTCTGTCAGTCCTCAGCCAGGTTCCACGAATGGGAACTGGATCAAGAGGTCATAGATGACATCTTTATACATTGGGGATGCCTCACACAGACCTCTTTGCATCTCCCCAAAATGCAAAACTTCCCGCGTTCTGCTCACTCCAGGGCGAGACATTTTTTGGCGGGACGCTCTGTCTGTCGCTTGGAGGGACAGATTTGTCTGTCTTCCCTCCTATTCCCTTAATTCTGAGAGTCCTGAACAAACTCTGATCAGAGGGTCCACGAACGATTCTCATCACTCCCTTCTGGCCTAGGCAAGTTTGGTTCTCTTCTGCAACAGTTTTCAGAGGAACCTCCACTTCCTCTTCCTCTGTCACAGCAGTTATTGACCCAAGATTAGGGGACCCTTGTTCATCCTGGTCTCAGATCCCTTCATTTGCATGCGTGGCTCCTGCAGTCGTGGCAAAAGCCCACTTTGGACTTTCTCCGCTTGTAGCGAACATCTTGGTAGAGGCCAGAAAGCCTTCCACCAGGTTTACCTACACCATGAAGTGGAAACTGTTTTCAATTTGGGCCACGTTAAAGGACTTCAAACCTTTCTTTTGCCCAGACAGTAGAGTTCTGGACTGCCTGCGCCATCTATTTGATCTAGGTCTCAGCCATTCCTCAGCAAAGGTCCACATGGCAGCGATTTCAGCCTTCCATATTCCCTTTGGGGACAGGACTTTTGCTCAATTGAAGTCTCAAAGATCTCTCCTCAGAGGTTCTTCATTTGAGACCCCTGCACGCATTCCTGCCCCCCCTTTGGGACTTGAATTTCATGCTGGAGAAGCTTACCCTGCCTCCCTTTGAGCCAGCAGCTACAGCAGATTTAAAGTTCCTTTCTTGGAAGACACTTTTCCTTGTGGCCAGTGATTCTGCTCGATGCATTTCCGAGCTTCAGGCCTTGTTGTGCAAAATCATTACTTGATTTTCCACAAGGAACGATGATTCTCTTTACAACCCTAAGTTTATCCCTAAGGTGGTGGCTGAATCCACGCTGAATCAATGCATTGAGCTACCCGCTTTCTTTACACCACACTCCAATCAAGGGGAGTACCTCTTGCATACTTTGGATATTCACAGAATACTGATGCTACACCACTAGAACTAAGGATCTCCCGGAAAACCGATCAGCATTTTGTCTATTTGCTCACAAAAGAGAAGACCATGCGGTTTCTAGGCAGTGCCTATCAAAATGGTTGGCTCATTGTATCACATTCTGTTATGACAAGTACAAGAAGACCCTGCGGGTCAAGTCAGAGTCACTCCACCAGAGGAGTAGCTGCCTCTGTGGCTTGTTTTGTAATGTGTCATGGCAGACATCTGTGCAGTTGCAATTTGGACTTCTGTCCATACCTTTACGAAACTCTGCAGTTTTGACATTGCCTCTCGCCGTAGAGCAGGCTTTAAGCTGGCTGTGCTTCAAGGTTTTCTTTCATAAGACCCGTTCAGATGGAGATTCCATGCTATGGATAGTTTTCCTCCTCACGAGTGCTTTTCCTTTTTCCAGACTGCTTGGGACTCCGTGCTATATGTGAATACCTACTGCAAGAGCCCTCTTGAAGTAAGATTGTACAGTTACAAGAACATACACTGCAAAAGTAGATCTTCAAGAGAGGCTTTTTGCAGGTATTGCCTTCCTGGCCCTCGATTCCCCATAAGCTTTTTGGCTCCATTTCCATGGGGGAAATATCCTAGTCTCTTTCGCCTTGCCTCTTTTGCCCTTTTGGAAAGAATCAAGGCGGCGTGGGGACCGCCTCTTTATACTGACGTTGGTCACCTGACGTGGGATGGTCCCCTGCCAGAGACTGTAGCTAGACATTTTTCTGTTGGGTCCTGACACCTTGCGGGTCAGCCCTATAGAGTGAATACCTGCTGCAAGGCGCCTCTGAAGATCTACTGTTATGGTAAGTTCTTTATGTAACTGTACTTTCTTCAAACTGTTAAATACCATCTTTGACAGTGCTAGTGTTGGCTTAGATGGCCTAGAGCCCAGGCTGTTGAAACTTGCCTCTCCCTTGATTGCAACCCCTTGGCAAAAATCTTTAATCTATCTCTATGCCATAGTTCTGTCCCTAGCATTTGGAAAAATGCCAGAATTACCTGGTTTTCAAAAGGGCATCCTAAAGATATTTCTAACTACTGACCTATAGCCATACTCTCTGTTCTGAGCAAAATCTTAGAGAACTGGTTGCCACACAGACTGTCCTTTCTCCTTGATAACAATCTCCTATCAGACAGCCAGCATGTGTTTCGAAAAGGGCATACTACTGCCCCTGCCGTTTTAAAGTTCACTAATGACATCTTCACTGCCATGGATGATAACTTTCTCACAGGTGTAGTCTTCATAGATTTATCTAAAGCGTTTGATCTGGTTAATCACCTCCTTCTTCTTGCCAGCCTGCTGTCCTTGGGCTTCTCACCACAAGTTGTGGACTGGTTTAATAGCTACCTGTCTGACAGGCAACCGGTCGTAAAATTTAACTCCGCTATATCTAGTCCCACTACCATAAATATAGGGGTTCCTCGGGTCCATTCTTGGTCCGCTCCTGTTCATTTTCATCAACAGTATCTTTCAAAACACCCCTCAGTGCTCCCGTCTGCTTTATGCGAAATGACCTGGTTCTGTATACTAGCTCCAGAAATATCAGATATCAGTCTCTCTCCCTCTTCTCTGATTTCTTGAACATCCAGCATTCTCTCCAAAAATAAGCTTATCCTAAATGTTGGCAAAACTCAAGCCATGCTCTTTGACTCTGCTGCCAAGCTCAGGCGCAATCAAAACCAGCTGCAAATCTATGGTGAAAGTGGCTCCCTGTTAGAAACAGTAAGTTTGTTCAAATACCTTGATGTAGTACTTGATGGATCCTTGGATTTCGACAAATGCATCTCTACCAGCTGCAAATCTGTCAATGCCAAATAAGGGATCTCCTATAAAACTAGCCATGCCTTTACACCCTCTGCTAGGTTGGACATTACTAGAGGTCCTTGTCTACTGTGCTGTCACCTATAGGCGCATCAAAACACAGGAGGGACACAACATACATCATCTGCTGGTATGTTTCTGCCTCTTCTCGTCATAAGCACCACTGCTAGCTCTATATGGAACTAAAATGGCCTCCACAAACTGCCCATAGCCTTCTCTCACTTGGCTCCATGACGGACAACACCATCAGATCTAACACCCTGCATCCCTATCCTCTATGCTGTACCAGCGAACCTCCAGCGTGGTGTCAGATCTGTGGACCAAACTCCTTCATATCACTGGGTGCTAAACTAAGGGTACCCATGCCTTCTCCCATGCTGCCCCTTCTGTACTGGAGCCTCTTCCCTTAGCTATCCTACAAGCACCTAGTCATTACCCCTTCAGAAAGGCACACTTCAGGCTGGCCGGTGGTGCTGAGGGTCGAGGTGCTGGATGCCCTCACACTCGCTGGGTGACCTGGGTTCGGGCAGGCCCAGACCGACTGCTGGGGGTGGAAGGGAGGATTGAGTGTCTGAGGACAGCTGTTCTCTCCTGGGAGAGAGGGGGACTCGAGGGTCTGAGCTTGACTGCCTTCTGGCAGAGGCCAGGGGCGCAGCAAGTTCCCTGTCTCTCAATGTGTGGGATAAGAGTACGGCGGATGTTGGCAGGAGAAGGCCTTGACGTTGGGGATGCACGCCAACAGAACAACACCGGAAAAATTGCCCTCTAGGCTCATGGAAGACTGAGCACGCTAACGCAGACCCCACAACCCGTCTGCCTGTGCCAGTCTGGTGCCCTGATGAAATAGATATAGTTCAGGGGTGTAGGTGCCCCATCCCTGTCCCAGCCCAAGGGGCAGTCGGAGGCTACATGGAGGGAATACCGCGATGCAGGTAAGAGTAGGCTGGGTCAGACTCGGTTAGTGACTCCCAAGGTAGTGGAGTTAGGGTGGGGTTGGAGGCGGGGAGGAGCATAAATAGCAAGTAGGAAAAAAAGCTCTGACAGCCACTACGACTGAATGCATTAACTAGATAAGGGTGTTTAATGGGCTTAAACATAAACATTTATTTAAAAAATAGTAGATTTACAAACCTTTTGAGTCAGAGACTCATTTACAAAGGCACTTTGTCAAAACTGATATAAAGACAGCACAGTTAACAAGTCCAAAAACAGTGGGTCGGTGAGCAGACGGTTATTAAGTCATTCACTGGAGATACATGGGTAGCAGTAGATAAACAGATGACATAGTTTAGGCACAGAGGCACCACATCAAGAAGACGAAAGCAGTTCAAACAATATACAATAGCTAAAGCAAATAGACATCAGGAGTCGAAGAGAAGCCCAGAGTGTTCATATGAAGGCTGTTGCATACACTAACTGAATCAAAGTGTAGTACACTGAGAAAGGGCATATTTAAGCAATAAGGCACGACAGGGTGTGTGTTATGTAATAACATAACTCCTGGGGTGGGTTGAAGCACAAGGCGAAGCAGAATATTTATTTGCACGTATTTATTTGATCCACTGGATCAGCAATATTTACTCAAGCTGTGCCCAGTGCAGATTTTACAGCACTGGTCCTGGTCTGGTGATCTGGGTTTTACCCATACCACACTAGATATGGCTTACTGATATACTGTACAGATGGCTGCCGAGTCTAACCCATTGAAGGTTGAAGTTTCAGAAAACCATTGTGCTACAAATATCAAGACTCCCTCCCTCACCCCCAGTCACAATTAATCCTCTACCAAAGTCATTCTTAAATACTGGTGCCCCTACATTCACGCCACTAAGCTTTTAGTTCCAACATGCTTCTGCTGCTGTTGCGAGTTAACCTCTTTATTTAAAAACATTTTGTTGAGAAATTTTTGTTTTAGTATATCCATGGTCAGGAAAAATGAATTTGTAAAAGAAACCAAAATCCCCATTGATAACATGTGTATTGTGATTCAATAAACTTATCAATTTTTTTCAGATTCTGTGAAATCTAGATTCAGTATGTGCTGTATTGGTCCTTGCAAGAACAGATCCAGAAGCAAATGATTTGATAGCCTTTTAATGGACCAGCATAGATGTAACAACAAGAACAGAGTGCTCTAACTTTCGGACCAACCAGTCCTTCAGAACCCTAATGGCTGTTGTGTAGAAAAAACAGTACTTTTAACAGCTAGATTATGCAGAAAAAATCCCCATTGGTTTAAAATAATCATTTAAAAATGCAGATGTCGAAGTTTAACAGTACCATATTACCTTCAGCCAGGAGGTTCCAAAGGTGCTTGGTGCAAAACGCAAAGAATCCTACTGCATATAAAATTTGCCATAAGATAACACTGCTGGAGCAGATGACTCTTAAATCAAGCTGAGTGTCGGTGTATAAGGATGTGATTACTGAAAAGCAATCCCACCTAGATTAAAGACATACTAGGAATGTCTTAGGACTCCAAGAAGTTTCAATGCATGCATTATAGACAAGAAATCACCAGTAAAGTTGTCTTAAAAACATCAGTGCACACTGTATGATGTGTAAAACTTAGCTGGCCCCAACACCCAGCTGTACTCTCCAGCTAGATATTATGCCCTATAATTTCAAAAACCTCTAGTATAGTAACAGGACTTTATAAATGATGATTTAAATATAAATTGACAGTATTAGTGTCAAACAAAAAACTCTAGTCAAGGACCACCAAGGAAGTAAGACAATGTAGCGTGATATGTACCGATGTCAGTATACACAGAATTTAACAGCTTGGTGTACCAGAAGTGTCTAAGGAATCTAAAAAAAGTGATAAAAATGTAATTCTAGGGACGTGGATATGTTCAATCCACACTTACTGGCAGGTTCCTTGCCGCTTTAAATCTTGCCGGAAGGTCTTCAAGCTGGCTCCTCCCACCCACCTGGTAAAACTCTTTGTTCGCCCCAAGACGGCAGATCTTCCTTACCGCTTGGAAGCCCAGGTTCCCTCCTTAGCGCTCTGCGTTTTAGGCCTGGATCCAAACTCTTCGGTTAACTCGAAACTAATTTTAAAGTTTACAAGACTTCAGTCTTTATCTTCCCTCATGGCTCCAATGAACAAATAGACTCCTGGATTTCGTCTGTGCGCCTGTGGGCAGATGATGTCCCGGACCGATCCGCACTCCACGTGCATTTCTGCCTGGGGCTTGGCCCACGTTGAGCCTGTGACTTGTGCAAGTCCTTTTGACTCACGGTCTTGAGGACCGAGCTGCCAGATTACAACTTGGGTGCCCGAGACGTCATCTTCCAGTCGAGTCGAAGGAGGCCCGTTGGGCAGGTCCGCGGCTGTGGGCTCGGCTGAACAGCTGGAACAGATCACCCTCGGAGGAGGAGGCGGCTCAGGCCGCATCTTCATCATCCTTGGTCGCGGCATTTATCTCGCTCTCCTTGGGCTCCTCCTACACAGCTTCTTTTAAGGAGCTTTTCTAATCCCTCTCCACCAAGGGAGAAGGGCCTTTGGGACATTCCTCTGTCCAAAAAGGACTCCAAAGGTAAGTCCCACCGTTGACGTTCGTGGGAGCGGGAGAGGTCCCCTTCCCTGGATAGTCGACACTCTACTTTGGTCGAGGTTGCGGCTAAGGTTCCTCGCTGGATTTACGGTGTCCCTATTGGGTCAGCCAGTCGAGACGACCGTCGACATGGTCGATTTTTCTCGAACAGTTGGATGGTCTGTCGGCTGGAGAAGCAGACAACCCTTCTTCACTGGTTCCCCCGCTGGAAACCGAGGACTTGCCTGTGCCTCCTGTGCCAGAGTCCCCGGTTAAGGTCCCTGAACCGAGGGAGGAGCAGCTTTCCCCGGCCCCCTCTCTGACCCACCCTCAGAACCCCAGAAGGTCTTGGACCTCTTCCAGGTCCAGCTGATCCCCGTCTGCGGTCTAGGCACCATGGAAAGCGGTGGCACCACTCATCCTCGTTGTCTTCTTTGGAGGATGGGCTCTGGCGCAAGTTGAGTCGGCGCTTCGAGGATCTAATGTGGCAGCAGCTCTTATTGTCCGGGAATAAGCAGACTCCGTCACCTTCGGCCATTAAGTGGCCGTCACCGAAGCGGCTGAAACAACCCCTCGAAGTAGTCAAGGAGCGGAAGCCGGCACTGGGTGTTCGGCTGAAACCGGCTGCGCCACCCATTGTAGTGGAACCCCTGCCTCCACAACCTAAAACCTGGGCCCAGACCAAGGATTCTCAGTCAGGTCAGGCTTGCCCCATCGGTTGTCGGTCACTCTCACTCCCGATCGACCTCGCCAGGTGGAGGGTGGCTCAGGCGCTCGGCAGCTGTTTGCAGACTCCTGAGTCTGACGACGACTCATCCTTGTTCTCCAGGCTGTTTGACCTGGAGTCCGCTGGGGGTCAGTCGCTGGACGAGAGCCCATCCTCGTTCCTTGGAATGTTTCGACTCATTTCAGAGTCCACTGGGAGGAAGCTCGAACCAGTTTCAAAACGGGCCAAGTATCCCCTCACGGAGATGCTGGACCGAGGGGATTCCCCTATGGAGGCCTTCCCGGTGGCCAAAGCCATTGTTGGCCTGGCCCTGGAGCTGTGGCAGAGGCCAGCTTCTTGTCCAGCACCTTCGGCCAGGATGGCTCGGAAGTATGCTGTTCCCACCGTTTCACTCTCCGGTTTCTCGGAGCACCCCTCTGCGGAGGGGCTAGCGACAGACAGCGTTTTCCGGCATTCCAGAAACGCTCTGAATGTGGACAAGTAACCCGATAAGGAGTCCAAGAAATTGGACTACTACGGATGTAAAGTCTGTGCTGCTTCCTCTCTAGGCCTTCATCAGGCCAGCTCGGCCGTCCTGATGGCACACTTTTCACATGCCCTTTTGGACTCCCTAGATGAGGTGATTTCTCATCTCCCAGCTGACCTTCAAGTGATGGTCAAGCAGGAGCAGGATCAGGGAAGGGCGGTGGCCAAACAGCAGCTCCAAACTTCCTTGGACATCGCTGACTCATGTGCCCGTCAGTAGCGGCTGCAGTGGCCATGCGCTGCAGAGCTTGGCTGCGGATCGCCACCTTTACGGCGGATACCCAGCACAAGCTGGCAGACGTTCCCTTCTTGAGTACAGACTTGTTTGGTCCCGGGGTGGAGGGTCATTTGCAATGGATCGAAGTCCAATGCCACCTTGGACTCTGTCACGTCTGCCCAGAAGGACAAAGGCCACCAGCAGCAGCGTAAGCCCTTTTGTCCCTCAGCCCCTGCAACACTTTCGACCCAGCAACACCAGCATCAGGGCCAGCAGGCTTGCACTTGGCACCCCAAAGCCAAGCCTGCTACTTCCTCCTACAGGAAGCCAGGAAGGTAAGGTCTAGGCGGCTCCTCGGCCGGCCCTTCCTCCAAGTCTGCCCAGTGACTGGTTGAGGGGTGTCTCCTCCAACCTCGCCACTCCTCCCCGGGTTCCCCCCGTGGGGGGACGGCTCCGCCACTTTCTTTCTGCCTGGTCCGATATCACCACGGACTGCTGGGTGTTGGAAGTGGTAGGCAGGGGTCTGCCTCTGGAATTCGAGCAGTCCCCATCCTAGCGAGCTGTCTCCCCACGGGGGCTATGGGTTCGGCAGCCTCTGTTGGCTTGTTGAGCTGACATTGCCCTGCTCCTCCAGAAGGAGGTGATCAGGGAGGCGGCAGATCCTCCACCAGATCCAGGGTTTGTGTCCAGGTACTTCCTGGTCCAAAAACGGACAGGGTGCTGGCGCCCCATTCTAGACCTACACGACCTGAACAAGTTCCTAAGGTCTCTTACCTTCAGGATGGTCACTCTGGCTCAGATCATTCCATCCTTGGAACGAGGCGTGTGGTTCTGTTCTCTGGATCTCCAGGACACGTTCTTTCATGTCCCAGTCTGTCCGTCTCATAGGCGATTCCTCCGCTCCAGGGCAGATGGATCCCTTTACAAGTTCCTGACCATACCCTTCGGCCTCTCTTCAGCTGCCAGGGTCTTCACCAAATGCATGGCAGTGGTGATAGCATTTCTACGGCACCGAAGGGTCCGGGTGTACCCTTACCTGGACGACTGGCTGATTGCAGCCCCCTCCAAGTTGGAGGTGGCGCGGTCCAGGGATCTGGCCCTCCAGGTCTGCTCTCAGGTTGGCCTCCTCAACGAGGCCAAATCTGAACTCGTGCCAGTGCAGGTGATTCAATTCATCGAGGCAGAGCTCAACTCTCTTCGAGCCATAGCATGGCTCCCGGCAGACAGGGCTGCGGTCCTTTCCTCCTTTGCCCAGTAATTTCTGGTTGGGCAGTTGTGCCCTGCCCGGAACTTCCTACGCCTCCTGGGCCTCATGGCGGCCTGCACCAGTGTGGTCCATTGGGCCTGCTGGCACATGCGTCCCCTGCAGTGGCGGCTGGCTTGCCAGTGGTCACAGTGCTCCGGTCCTCTGGACCAGCCAGTGACAGTGACCCAGGAGATGTGGAACAGCCTCCAGTGGTGGCTCGTTCCAGCTCATCTGCAGGAGGGTATCCCGTTCGTCCGCCCAGAGCTAATGGTCACTCTGACGACCGCCTCTCTGATGGGTTGGGGTGCCCATCTGGGGGAGCTCAGAGCGCATTGCCTCTGGTCCCCTCAGGAGTGTCTATGCCACATCAACCTGCTTGAGCTTCAAGCGGTCCGACTAGCTCTCAGTCTTTGCTCAGTTTGTACAGGGTCAAGTGGTCCAGGTCCAGACTGACAATACCACGGCCATGTACTACCTGAACCTTCAGGGTGGGACGCACTCCTTGTCTCTGTGCAAGGAAACCTCCGGACTTGGTCTCTCATGAGCAGACTGGAGGCGGCCTCCTAGCCATCCACGTGGCAGGAGCCTCCAACACCTGGCCGATGCCCTCAGCTGGATAGGTGCTGCATCTCACGAGTGGTCTCTCCTGCCGGAGGTAGTACAAGATCTGTTCTCCCACTGGGGCACTCCTCAGGTGGACCTGTTTACCTCCAGGGAGAATGTGAAGCTGAGGCTGTTTCATGCCTGCCCCCTCAGCAAAGCTTGCTGCAGGGGGATGCCTTCTCGAGGCCGTGGACCCCGAGCCTCTTCTATGCCTTCCCTCCATTTCCCTTGATCCACAAGGTGCTTCTCAAGGTGAAGAGGGACAAGACGCAGGTGATTCTGGTAGCCCTAGACTGGTCCTGCCAGTTCTGGTATCCAGATCTCCTCAGACTCGGCTGCAGGCTCCCAAGGTGGCTTCCAGCCCACCCAGAGCTGATCTCAGACAAGGGGAAGGTACTCCACTTGGACCTTCAATCCCTGCACTTGACGGCCTGGTTCCTGAGCGGCTAGAGTTCCAAGCCTTGGGTCTTTCCAACGAGGTCCTCAACATTGTTGAGGCATCCCGCAAGGAGTTGACCAGAAAATGCTATGCCTTCAAATGGAAGAGATTCTCCATTTGGTGTGAGGATAAGGGGTTGGACCCTTCCTCCTGTTCTTTGGCTAGCATTCTGGACTACCTGTGGTCCCTTTCTCAGCTAGGGCTTCAGTCGACTACCCTTAAGGTGCACCTGGCAGCCATCTCTTCTTACCGGGCGCTGGCTGGAAAGCAGTCGGCGCAGGAGAAGGTGGTCGGGCGCTTTGTCTTGATCACATATCCTCTCCGGTGTGAGAACCTCCACCTTTGTGGGATCTACTGCTGGTAATGGCTAAGCTCATGGGCAAGCCATTCGAACCGATGCACAGGTGTGATCTCTTGCCTGTCGTGGAAGACTGCCTTCTTGGTGGCTATCATGTCAGCCAGGCGCTTTCCATAGAGTCTCCTTATCTGGTCTTCCACAGGGACAAGGTTGTCCTGCACCCCCAGCCAAAATTCCTTCTGAAGGTGGTGTTGGAGTATCACCTTAACCAGGTGTTGACTCTGCCGGTGTTCTACCCCAGTCTCACCTTGGAGGCCAAATATAGGCTCCATACTTTGGATCCTAGAAATGCGCTCTCTAATTGTAATGAGCGGACGGCTGAAATTCGGGGAGAGGTTCACCAGCTTTTTGTCACCTACGCTGAAGCCACACATGGCAGACCTGCAGCCAAGCAGACGATAGGCAGGTGGGTCATCTCCTGCATAGATCTCTGCTATAGGTTGGCGGGCATGGAGCCTCCAATAGGGATAAGAGCTTATTCTACCCGCCATACTGCTCCTTCAGTGGCTGCTTCCAGGAACGTCCCTATCCAGGAAATCTGGAGGGCTGCTGCCTGGAAGTCGGCACACACCTTCATTACCCACTACCACATCGACCTTGAGTCACGCCGGGATGCTGGTTTTGGGAACTCTGTTCTCCAGTCCTTATTTCCCAAGTAGGGGGTGCGCGCCTTGCCTCCTTAACTGCTGGGAGTCTGCCAGTAAGTGTGGATTGAACATCATGTCCATGTCCCTAGAAATACAGGATCTTACTTCGAGAAACAGTACTTGCAGCAGGTTACACCATTAGGACTGAAGCCGGCAGGTGCCAGAACCCCAAGGAAATTTTCCAGCTAGCAGTATTAAGCGGGGACCGCCTCCGACGTTGGTCCCGCCCCCGACGTCAGACTCTGTACATAAGGAGGCAGTCCCCTAGAATCGCCAGTTCTTTTCCCGCCGTCGATTCGCCAGCATCGGCCTCTTGGTTTCTACCTAGCGCACGACTGCGTAGAACTTCGAGTTTCTCCAAACTGATGTCCTCTCCAACTCCTTCACTCGAAGGACACCTTTCCAAGTGTGCCTGCGGGAAAACAGATCCCTTTAAGGATCCTCATTCCTCCTGTGTGCGGTGCTTAGGCCCAGACCATGACACCAAGGCCTGCACTTTCTGCCAAGGGTTCAACAGCCGCACCAGGATCCGCAGTCAGAAGGCACTTCAGGCTTACCTGCTAGAAGAAAAACTTAGTAGGATGGACCAAGAACCTTCCTTCCGGGGTGATTCTTCTTCCAAGGCCCATAAACACCGGGAGAAAGCAACGTCCAGATCCCCACACCGGGCCTCAGACTCCTGTAGCTCAGGCTCCACCAGGTTGGACCACTCTCCCTCCAGGGCTCATTCTCAGCCCTTCTGGTCAAAGTCCGAGCCTCGGGCGGCTCTTCGTCTCTCCAGCCCATCAAGACTTCAAGGCCCTCGGCTTCCTCTACTCCCTCTCTGGCCTCTTCTAAGTCTTAACGCCACAAGTCTTCCTCATCGACCCAACGTCGGGACGCTGACTCCAGGTAGGTCTCCCAGCCTCCCAGAGGTACGGATCCGCCACCCAGGAAGACTAAAGACCTGATGTCCCTAAAGTTCACGTCGGACCCGGCATCAGCCAAGCACCTGTCGTCTGCCAAGCATACAAAGTCAGCTAGGCGTTTGGAGCCGCGGACACCAGCCAGGCACCAGAAGCCAGCCGGGCGTTTGCCAGACCCGAAGACGTCAGCCAAGCGACCGACGTCTGCCTCGCATTCACCGGAGCTGAAGACCGCCCCCCCCCAGTCACTGGTGGACACTGGTCACAGGGATTCAGTGGAGGAGGACACTACGCTGCCCGAAGACCAGGCATGCGACACTGAGGATGCCGGGCTCCCGAGGGAACCTTCGCCCACCCCGGAGAGACCCGCTGACCTGACGCATGACCCTGGCGACAGACCACCGAAGCCAGGCCTCTCATCTGGCATGAACCTGCAAGAAGTAACGGACCTCTTTACTTTCTAGTGGAACACCATCCGAAAGGATGTGGTCCCTGTAAAACCTCCTCCTTCACCTCCTACGCCCCCTCCTCCACCACAGGGGCCAGCAGGACGACCACCAACTCCTAAGGAGCAGACTCACTCGCAGGGGTAGATCCGAGAATCGGAGAAGGCCTCCCTCAAGATCTCCATCAGGGTCTCCCAGCCCCAAGCGACCCAGACGTCGGCGGCATACTCTGTCAGCGGAGGGCTCCAGATCGGATACCTCGGATTACTCCAGAGCTCCTTCTCCACTCAGCATTCCATCACCTGACCCACATGACCTTCCCAGGTCTCCTCCAGTTGATCCCTCTTTCTCTGAGATCATGAGACACATCCAGGACAACATGGGATGGGATGCTGAAGACCTTGATTCCGAAAGACAGCACCTTGCCCGTTATCTTCTGCAGAAAGACCCAAAGTCCGTGGTAGTGCCACCCTTGGTGGACGTCACCAAGGCTGTGTGGAAGCATCCGCACTCCACTCCTGCGGTGCCAAAGAAAACTGACCGCCTGTACAAGGCCCCGAGAGAGGACCAGTTCTTGGCTGAACAACCTCTGGCAGACTCCCTGGTCATTACGGCCTGACATGACTGGTCCCAAAGACCACAACACATGAGCACACAGCCACCGGACCAGGAATCCAAACAACTGGATGCCCTGGGGAGACTCGTGTATGCGGCCGCTACATGCTCCATCAGGTCCCTGAACTACCTAACCCACATGGTACAGTTTCAGAACGCCCTATGGGAACAGAGCCAGTACCTGGTCGATAAATTTCTGGAAGGTGATCAGAAGGCGGAGCTCTTAAACAACTTCCGCACAGGGTCTGATGTGGGTACCCAAGTACTACGAGCCGCATAAGATTCTGCGGACTCGTCCGCCAGAGCTGCAGCTTCAGGCGTCTGTCTCCAGCGACACTCTTGGCTAAGTGTCTCCGGCTTCACCCCGGACGTACAGAAGAACATTGTTGATGTCCCCTACAATGGCGAAGTACTCTTTAGTGAACCCTCGGAGAAGGTTATCGCCAAACTCCAGGACGCTGGGAAGACAGTCTGGTCTCTACAGGCCATGTACAGATCCAGGCCTGGTTTCTTTCGTAGGAACCAGAGCTTTTTTCGCAGACTGCAACAAAGGCAGCAGCCACGTTCTGGCCGGCAAAGGGGCACCTTTCAGCGGAAAGACCAGGCTAAGTTGTCCCCAGGCAGAGCCCATTGCTACACTAAACCGGCCCAGCCTGCAGGGACCAGTGCTGCTACAGCATGACTCCTTCCCGGCCCCACCACTCCTGGAACAATGGGCAAAAAAGGTCGGGGGTCGCATCGCTCGCCACATTTTAGGGTGGCAGTCGAGTACCACCGACCAGTGGGTTCTCCAGTTGGTCAAGAAAGGTCACTTCATAGAATTTCTCGACCACCCACTGGCAAGACCGCCGTTGCTTTCCTGTTACTCGGGTCAGCACACCCTGCTCATACAGCAGGAGGTGCTTGCGGTCCTGGGGAAAAAAGTGACAGAGCACGTACCACGGAACCAGAGGAGTGCAAGGTATGCTCACTTCTTTCTGGTTCCCAAGAAAACAGGGGACCTCCGTCTGATACTGGACCTCGGAGACCTCAACGAGTCGGTCCTGTAAAAACGCTTCTGCATGGTGACCCTCCCAGGTCTGATTCCCATGTTCAAGCAGGGTGCCTTTCTAGCGTCCTTGGACATGCAGGATGTTTACCTGCATATACCCATTGCTCAAGCGCACAGGAAGTTTCTGCGCTTAGAGTTCCAGGGCCACCATTATCGGTTCTGAGCCCTCCCCTTCGAACTGTCGTCTGCACCTTGGCTATTCACGAAGTGTATGGCGGTAGTAGCGGCGACTCTGAGGCAAGGCCACTACGTGTTCCCCTACCTGGACGACTGGCTTCTCATGGCACCCTCTCGGGAGGCCTTGATGTCCACCATCCATTATACTATATTTGTTCGAGACGCTGGGCATCATGATCAATCAACAGAAGTCACGCCTGGTTCCATCACAGACTTTGCAGTTCATAGGCGCAGTTCTGAACACCGTCCAGGAGAAAGCTTTTCTTCCCCAGGACAGAGTGGGACACATCAGATCCCTCATTAGGGACATTTCGGCGAAGACGCGTCCTGCCAGATCGGTCCATTGCCTGCTTGGACACATGGCTGCGGCCGTTGCAACAGTCCCGCTTGCTCGTTTCCACATGCGGGTTACCCAGTGGAAGTTAAGGGCCCAGTGGGATCAAAAGCAAGACCATCTGCAGCTTCCAATCCGGATCACGAAGACCGTAATCTGGGATTGGCAATGGTGGCTAGATCCGAAGAATCTATCGGCAGGGGTTTCCTTCATTGCGCCGTCCCCGATTGTGACACTCTCCACAGACACCTCAAGGCTCTGATGGGGTGCACACCTAGACGGTGTCTGGTCTCTGGGCCTGTGGACAGCCTAAGAGACTCCTCTCCACATAAATATCCTGGAAATGAGAGCAGTTCTTTAGGCCCTGCAGGCCTTCCAGTCGGAGATTCCACCGGGTACTCTTCTGTTACAAACAGACAATTCCGCGGTGATGTATTACCTCAACAAACAAGGAAGCACCCATTTCTACCCGCTTTGCAGGGAGGCCATGAGAGTGGGATTGGGCTTTGCAACACAGCACAAACCTCATTGTTCATGTCCCAGGAGTGGACAACATTGCAGACGGCCTGAGCTGCTTTCAGGCCAGAGTCCACTAGTGTGAACCACTCCAGGTGGTGGTAGAGGATCTGTTTCACAGATGGGGTACACCAGAGTTGGACCTTTTCGCGTCCCCATCTAACACAAAACTGCCCAATTTTTGCTCACTAGATCCAGGGCCTGGTGTTTTCTGGCGAGACACGCTGTCCCTCTCCTGGACTGGCAGATTCCTCTGTGCCTCCCCCTTCCGTTGATCCAGAGGGCTCTTCTGAAACTTCGCAGAGAGCAAGCGACGCTGACACTTATCATGCTGTTCTGGCCCAGGCAGATCTGGTTCCCTCTACATCAGCTATCCCGGGAACCTCTGGTGCCTCTGCCAGTCAGCTCTCACTTGTCTCAGGAGGAGGGCTCCTTGGTCCATCCGGACCTTCGTTCACTGAGCCTGCACACTTGGCTCCTAGAGACATAGCCATTTTGTGACACGGGGTCTCGGAAGAGGTAGCTGATGATCTTACTTCGAGAGGGCTCTTGCAGTAGGTAATTGCATATAGGACTGATGCCAACAGGCGGCAGGACCCCACGGAAAAATTTCTGGCTAGCAGTCCCTGGCGAGGGACCACCCCCATGTCAGGTGACCGGCGTCAGGAGACGTTGGTATAAAGGAGCGGTCCCCCTGACGCCCGCCTTTCCAGTTCTTTTCCCACCGCTAGTTTCAGTGTAACGCCTCGCTGAAAGTTTGCGCTCGTCTCCCTACCTTATTATTTTTACTGAAAATAATTGCTTTTTGACTGTCGGTACAATAGTCTGTGTATGTCGTCCCCACACCCGAGCACAAGAATAAGCGATTCGTGGCGCCTAACTACCGCACAAGGACGGCCACTCCCTGTGCCTGTTCTGCCTAGGCCTCGATCACCCAGTCGAGAAGTGCCAGCACTGCCTCAGTTTCAACACGGCTACCTGGAAAAGGCGGCAGCAATCCCTGGAAGCCCATATTCTGAAGAAGAAAATGAGTTCAATGGAGAAGGAGTTCAAAAAACTGAGGCAGGCGTCCACTTCCCCCGAAGGCCATCAGAAGAAGGAGGAGAAAGAGAGGCACCGGGACAGGGGCTCCTCCACCGCATCTCCTTCAGGAGTCGCTGGGACGCAGGTAACATCCCCTATGGTGGATCGCTCCTCGACGGCTGCCTGGGAGGTTTCCGAGGGGGCGTCGGCCTGCCCGTGTGGCTCGGGCCTTGCGGGTGCCTCTGGGCAGTTGGAGGCCTCCGCCCCTGGTTTCAGCCACAGGCTTGCGGCCTACCATTGTGAAGCGACTCCAGTAAAGCTGGGCTTGGCTCCTCCGTCCGCCCGAGAGAGCACAGCGTCCGACCCTGGGCGGCGTGGCGGGTTTGACCCAGACCGGATCAGGCCGATCACTTACTCAGCCTGCCTCCGTGATGGCTCTCATAAGTCTGGCGCCAGCTCATCCGGGCGCCTGCAGGAGCTCGCCGCTAAGCCGCATGTTGGTCAGTCCGACGTCCGGCTGGCGAAGGAACCGACTGACCCCCAAACATGCGTCGACCGGCTCCCCGCAGCCTTCGCTGCCATCTGGGGAACCAGAGTCTCCCCAACTCGACACTGGGGATTTTTCCCCCTCCATCCCTGGGCGAAGTTGGGGATCTTCCGTCTCTGTCAGTCCTTCCGCCTCCTGGTGCGCTGGACCTGTCGTCGGCTCCCTGGACGCTGGCCCCTACGACGTTGGTACCTCCGACGCCAGGGCCTACGACGTCGGCTTTGCCGACTCCGGGAGACATTCTGCTCTCATCGGGACCTCTGGCCTCTCCACATTGGAGCTGCCCGTGAGGCCACCGGCCAGGCTGTCTGCTCTGGCAGCCCCCCCGGCTCCCGGGTACCCCTGTCCTATCTGACGCCGGCGTACCCGGGACCGCAGTATCTGGCGCTGCAGTACCTGACGCCGGGCTACCCACAGCCGGGTTTTGGATACGCTCCATACGGTTACAAACTTGTACCCTTATCCCCCGCCTCCTCCACCACCCTCGCGGCTGCCGGTGGACCTGCAGGAGACTCTGGCCTCCTGGTGGGCTGAGGACAAGGCTCAGCTCACCAAAGAGGTAGAGAGCCGCCTTCCAACGACAGTGCCATCCCAGGTTCCCGTACGTCCGAGGCAGCACACTCCCTCGCCACCTCCGGATTCCAGGGTTCTTCCGTCTGGATCCAGAGAAGAGCAGGACACTCGTCCCCAGGGACTTCCCAAGGGGTCCGTTCCTCCCCCGGGTTGGGAAAGGGAGATGTTTTTCCTCTTCATCCTCCTCTTCACCGTCAGACTCCTCGGATTCTTCCGATGGTTGCTCCGAGAGAGAGACTATGAGCCACGCTGTCCGTCGAAGCCCAAGCCAAGGACTCTTCGGAAGTTTCCTCCGGAGGATCCTTCTTTTACAGAGTTGCCTAGGAAAATCCAGGAGGTTCATTAGTGGCACTCCCTGGAACCAGATCCTCAGCGTCTCAAACTAGCTTAACATCTGGATCTGCCCGTGACAGCTCCTATTGTGGTGCCACCCTAGATAGAGCCTCATGCCGACCTTGTCACCACAATATGGAAACAGCCGTCAGCCTTAGCCCCACTTCCTAGGAAGTCGCACAGGCTATATCAAGCTCCAGATGGTGTTGATTTTCTGGTTTCTTATCCTCGTGCCGACTCTGTTATGATTAGCGCCGCTCACGGCCGGTCGGCGAACCCCAAACATCTTAGCTCGTCACCACCTGATAAGGAATTACACCTTCTGGACCAGTATGGGAGAAAGATTTACGCTTCCTCCACGCTGGGGATCAGGGCCCTGAACTATGTTGGCCATATGGGGGACTACCAGAAGGCCATTCTGACTCGGATGGAAGCCAAACTGGACTCCTTGCCTGACTACCAAGTCGAGCAGGAGTTGGCTGATCTTGTCCGCTCTGCTCGTTTGGCCAGTCGACACATGCTTCGTGCGACATGCGATGCAGTGGACACTGCTGGGCGGAGCTCAGCTTTTGCTGTAGGCCTACGGCGTCATGTTTGGCTCCGTGTGTCAGGTTTGGTGCCGGAGGTGCAGTCTGCTATCCAGGAAGCACCTTTCCGGGGGTCCGTGCTTTTCGGGGGTGATGTCAAGGACATCATCACCGATAGGCAAGGGGATGGCACTGAAGTCAGTTGATTCCATGTACCGTCCCCATCAGCAGCAGCTCCATCCCTTTCGCGGACTGAATCGGCCAAAGGCAAAACCCCAGGGAAGGCGGGCCACAAAACGCCTGGCCCCCACAGCTGCTAAGCCCCCCTGCCCAAAAAAGCAGCGGGTGCTTCAGCTGCGGCGCTGCCCCACACCACCTGACTCCTTTCCTCTCCCATTGCCTCCGGACTTCCCGGAGGAACCGGCAGGAGGAAGGTTTTCCCTCCACCTTCCGGGATGGGAGAGGATAACCACAGATTCTTGGGTGCTCCAGCTCATAGCAGGACACTCGATAGTTTCTTCAGAAACCACCCCGCCACCCGTCTCTGAAGTCGTCCTATTCACGGGAACATCTCCAGTTGGTCCAGGAGGAAATTTCAGCGCTCCTGCTGAAACAAGCAATTGAACCCGTCCCCCTCTATCTGCGAGGGACGGGTTACTATTCCCATTTCTTCCTGGTCCCAAAGAAGACAGGAGATCTGACCAATTTTGGATCTCAGTTCCCTGAATCTCTTCGTAGAATACAGAAGGTTCAGGATGCTGTCTTTGCAGAGCCTTCTGCCCCTCCTCCGGCCGGGTCAATGGCTTTGTGCTCTGGATATGCAGGATGCTTATCTGCACATTCCCATTCACCCATCTCATCGCAAATACCTTCGTTTTGCGTTACAGGGGGACCACTACCAGTTCAAGGCACTCCCGTTTGGTCTATCCTCGGACCCCCGAGTGTTTACCAAATGCCTGGCAGTGGTGGCGGCCCACCTGTGTACCACGGGAGTGCAGGTTTTCCCGTACCTGGACGATTGGCTCCTGACGGCCTTGTCCAGGGAGGAACTCCTGCGTTACCTCTCCCTTACCCATCAGGTTTTTGCCTGGCTGGGTATTACAATCAACCATTCCAAGTCTCATCTGGACCCATCTCAGAGGCTACAGTTCATTGGGGTGATTCTCGATACGACCACGGGCAAGGCCTTCCTGCCTCCGGACAGAGCATCCACCCTCCAGACCCAAATAAGTGTCTGACCGCAGGATGGTCTCGGCGAGGTCGGTCCTTCGCCTTCTCGGGCTCATGGCGGCTGCCATTCTGACGGATCCTCGCTCGACTGCACATGAGGATTTCTCAGTGGACTCTGCGCTCTCAATGGGAACAGCTAGTGGATGAGCTAGATCACCCAATTCTGATCTCATCGCAGATGCTTCGAGACTTGCAATGGTGGATGGTTCGAGAGAACCTGTTTCGGGGAGTTCCTTTTTCATCCTCCCCCCTCCCAGACTCTTAACCACGGATGCCTCAGGCGAAGGTTGGTGAGCTCATCTAGGCCCTCATCAGACCCAAGGCTTCTGGTTCAAGCTAGAACAAGCTCTCCACATCAGTGTGCTCGAGCTTCGGGCAGTGTTGTACGTTCTCCAAGCCCTTCACCAATACATCCTTCCCGGCCACCTAGCCGTCCAGACGGACAACATGTGCGTGGTGTGGTACATCAACAAACACTGTCCTACCCTCTTTGCAGGGAGGCATTGAGGGTTTGGGATAGGGCAGCACAACACGACCTTCACCTCTCGGCAGTTCACGTTCCGTGAGTCGACAACACCCTAGCAGACAAGCTAAGTCGCTCTTCTGCTCTGACTCATGAGTGGGAACTGGACCAAGGGGTCCTAGACAATATCTTCCAACTTTGGGGAACACCACAGGTCGACCTGTTCGCATCCCCTTTAAATGCAAAACTTCCCGTATTCTGCTCGCTCGTTCCAGAGTGAGGCGCTTTTTGAAGCAACGCTCTATCTCTAGACTGGAGGGACAGATTCGTCTATGCCTTTCCCCCAATTCCACTTATCCCACGAGTCTTGCAGAAACTAGCTTCAGAAGGAGCACGAATGATTCTGCTCGCTCCTTTCTGGCCCAGGCAAGTTTGGTTCTCTCTTCTACAACAATACTCAGAGGATCCTCCTCTTCCTCTCTCTCGAGGTTTACTGACCCAGGATTAGGGGACCCTGGTCCATCTAGGCCTCAGATCCCTTCAACTGCATGCATGGCTCCTGCAGACTTAGCCCAGTCTCGTTTTGGAGTGTCTGCCAAAGTGGCGGAGATTTTGGTAGAGGCCAGAAAACCCTCTACCAGATCCACTTATGCCATGAAGTGGAAAAGATTCACTATCTGGACTGCTTCCAAAAACGTGGAACCCTTCTCTTGTTCAGAGGGGCTTCTGCTGGAGTATTTACATCATCTGTTTGACCTGGGTCTCAGTCATTCTTCTCTGAAGGTACACATGGCGGCCATCTCGGCCTATCGTTTTCCCTTCGCAGACAAAGCTTTTGCTCAATTGGAGGTCTTAGTCCTTTCTCCGAGGAGTTCTCCATCTGAGGCCCCCCATCCGTACTCCTGCTCCCCCCTTGGGTCTTGAAATTTGTTCTCGAGAAACTTGCTCTCCCTCCCTTCGAACCTGCAGCTCAGCGGATTTGAAGTTCCTTTCGTGGAAGACTCTCTTCCTGGTGGCCATTAACCTCTGCTCGGAGCTCCAGGCCCTGATGTGCAAAATCCCATACTTGATTTTCTCCCTAAAGTATTAGCTGAGTCTACTCTGAATCTGTCCATAGAGTTACCTGCCTCTTTATGCAGTACTCTAATCAAGGGGAGTATTTACTCCATACTATGGATGTTGACCGGATTCTGAGATACTACACCAACAGGACGAAGGATCTGAGAAATACTGATCAATTGTTCATCTCTTTTGCTCATAAAAGGGAAGGCAATGCTGTTTCCAAGCAATACCTGTCTAAGTGGTTGGCTCATTGCATCACTTTCTGTTATGACAAATATAACAAAACCCTGCCGGGTCAAGTAAGAGGCCACTTCACCAGAGGATTAGCTGCCTCAGTGGCTTGTTTCAAAAATATGTCTGCAGCAGACATCTGTGCTGCTGCCACCTGGACTTCCGTCCATACCTTTACTAAACACTACAGTTTGGATGTTGCCTCTCGCCGTAGAGCAGGCTTCGGGCTGGCTGTTTTGCAAGGCTTCTTGTCTTGAGCCTTGCACAGCTAGAACTGCTTTTTGGAGTAGTTTTCCCTCCTCCCGGTGCCTCTTTGTTCCAGACTGCTTAGGATTCAGTCCTATATGTAATTGCCTACTGCAAGAGCCTCTGTCGAAGATCTACGGTTTATGGTAAGTTCTTACGTAACTGTACTTTCTGGTAGCTGCGAGGAAACTGGCCACTCATGCTACTTACACCATGAAATGGTGTCGCTTTTGCCTACGGGCTCAAGCTTGGGGGGTTTTGCCTCTAGACTGTCCAGAAAAGTCTGTCTTGGACTACCTCCTGTCTCTTTTTTTCAGACAGGCTTGGCCTACTCCTCGATCAAAGTACACCTTTGTGCCATCTCGGCCTATCATTGTCCTATAGGCCAACGTACCATATCTCAGCTGGACACGGCACAAGCCTTCCTGAGAGGTTTTCTCCACCTTAGACCTCCAATTAAGGATCCGATTCCGCCTTGGTAGCTACCCTTTTTTTCCTGGAGCAGCTTAAGCTGCCACCCTTTGAACCAGCCATGGATTGTCAGCTACGTCTTCTTACTTGGAAGACATTGTTTTTAGTTGCTGTTATCTCTACCAGAATTTCTGAACTTCATGCACCGATGTGCAAAGAGCCTCATTTGTTTTTTCACCAAGACAGGGTATCCCTGCGGACTAAACCCAAGTTTCTGCGTAAGGTGGTTTCGGCTCTCGCCCTTAATCAGGACATCGATCTACCAGTGTTCTTTCCTAAATATTCAATTCAAGGAGAGGCCCTGTTGCACACTTTAGATGTGCATAGGTGTCTACGATACTACCTGACCAGAACCAAACACCACCAAAAATCGGACCAGCTTTTTGTCTCCTTTGCTCACAGGATGATGGGAGTGTCTGTTTCTAAGCAGTCGCTGTCCAGGTGGCTCATTCAATGTATTACGTTCTGTTACCAGAAGCTCAACAAACCCTTACTGGGCGCAGTCAGGGGTCATTCCACAAGGGGGGTGGCGACCTCCTTTTTGGCCCTGAAGAATGTGTCCACCTCGGCCATCTGTGCTGCAGCTACTTGGAGCTCCATGCACACTTTCATCAGGCATTATAGCCTGGATATCGACGAGGCAAAGAGCAGGTTTTGGTCTAGCAGTCCTTCAAGGACTTCTGTCCTAGGCTTTGGTTCCATTAAGGATTTCTACCTTCCCTCCTCCCTTTGGTGTGGGATTTCCATTATTGCTTGGGAATTGGGCCTAATGGTGTAACCTGCTGCAAGAGCTGTTTCCCGAAGTAAGATAGTACAGTTACGCAAGAACTTGTGTAACAGTAGATCTTCGAGAACAGCTCTTGCTGCAGGTACTTTCCCTCCCACCATCCCTGCTGGAGGTAGATTCTCATTCCAGCTTCCTTCCCCTAGGGTCAGGTGTTATCAGCATCTTTCTGTTTGCCATTTGAAGGCGGATCCTCAGTCTCCTCTTCTGGTGTCATCCAGCGGCCGGGAGTCTCCGGCGGAAGAACTGGGGATTCTGGGGATCACCTCATTATGTACTGCATCTGACGTCGAGGGTGTGACAGACGTCTGGGGCGGTCCCCACTGAATACTGCTAGCTTAAATTTCTGTGGGGTCCTGGCGCCTACCGGCTTCAGTCCTAATTGTGTAACCTGCAAGAGCTGTTCTCGAAAATCTAGTGTTACGGTAAGTTCTTGCGTAACTGTACTTTACTCACCTGTAACAGGAGTTCTAGGAGTGGTATATGTTGTTCATACACACAACCCACCCAACCTCCCCGGCTTCAACGCGCAGCCTGGCTTCCAGTGTTCTAGATCTGGTGTCATGGGGCAGAGCAGAGAGTTTTACCACTCAGGTGGGAGGGCCAGCTTGAAGACCTTCCGGCAAGATTTAAAGTGGTAGGGAACCTGCCAATAAGTGTGGATGAACATATACCACTTCGAGTAACCTGTATGCATTCCACCCCCCCCCCCCGCATTATGGGGATGTGGGGTGGGGTAGGGTGTATTGTTTGTGTGAAGAGGAAGAGAGAAATTAAATTATTTTTTGATTCCTTAGACACTTCTGGTACACCAAGTTGTTAAATTCGCCAGTGTATATTGACTTCAGTATATATCGGGCTACATGGTCTTAATTCCTTGGTGGTCCTAGGGTAGAGTTTTTTGTTTGACACTAATACTGTCAATTTATATATAAATTATCATTTATAGAGTCCTGTCCCTATACTAGAGGTTTTTGAAATTAATGGGCATATCATCTAGCTGGAGATTACAGCTGGGTGATGGGTCCTGCTGAGTTTTACACATCATAGTGTGCACTGATGTTTTTAAGACAACTTTACTGGTAATTTCTTGTCTATAATGCATGCATTGAAACTTCTTGGAGTCCTAAGACATTCTTAGTATGTCTTTAATCTGGGTGGGGGTTGCTTTTCAGTAATCACATCCTTGTACGCACTGACACTCATAGCTTGATTTAAGTCATCTACTCCAGTCGGCTCCACCCACCGTCATAAAAAGGCACTCCTCTTACTAAGCTAGCCCCATGCACATGCTTCAATCCTCCTTAAGCCTCCCCTCTTTTCCTCATATCTCACCCTTGCCTGCTGCTCTTGTTTTTTCCTTTCCACTTCTTTTATTGTCTCCACCCTATCCAACCCTACCCTTTCCTCTTCCTACTGCTACTACCCTCTCCTTTACTTCCACCCTCATAAATACCCATTACCATGATGTCTGCTGGACTAAAACTATTGTACCGTCTTAAACCAGTTGCAGTGGCAACACCTTTTTTTTATTTATTTATAACGTTTGCTTCTAGGGACATGGATATGTTGTTCATCCACACTCATTGGCAGTATCCTTGCCGCTTTAAATCTTGCCGGAAGGTCTTCAAGCTTGCTCCTCCCACCCACCGGGTGTGTATAACTCGGCTCGCCCCATGGCGTAGATCTTCCTTGCAGCTTGGAGCTCAGGTTCCTCCTTAGCCTCTGCGTTTGCGACTGGTTCCTATTTCTCCGCTTATGCGGATTTAAAATAAAATTTGCAAAGACTTCAGTCTTTGATCCTCGCGCCGCGATGGGACAAATCGACTCCTCGATTTTCGAGATGCCCATGCGAGCAGAAGATGTCTCGGACGGATCCACTCCACGCAGGTGTCTACTGCTTCAGGCCTTGAGCACCACTCGCAGGCTTGGCGACCTGTGCTCATCTTTCTCGCCTACGCCCTCGAAGACCGTATGTCCGATCGCAACTGGGCTGTGCCTTAGCAAGTTCTCCGTGAAGTCCAAGGAGGTTCGGGTTACGGTGGAACATGGGCGCGGGTTTCGCGGATCAGCTCGAGCGATGGTCGCCTCAAGAGGAGGCGGCGCGGTCAGATCTTTCCTCGCCGGGGCATTTATCCCGCCCTCTGGGCCTCTTCCTACACGGCTTCTTTTAAGGAGCTTTTGTCTGTCCCTTTCCACTAAAGGAGAAGGGCTCATGCCTGCTGGACCTTATTCTCGGTCCAAAAAGAGGGACAAAGGTAAGTCCCTCCGTCGACGCCTTGGGAGCGGAAAGGTCCTCTCCCCGCCGCCGTCCGTCAGCTTGGGTCGCTGCTGGGTCGCCACTGGCCTGACGGTGTCCCCTGGCCAGGTCAGTTGACCGAGACTCCTGACTGATGAAGTCTTGATTTTTCGACCCATTGACGTGGCTGTCGCCTTTAGCAGCCGAGATTCCTCTCCCGGTTCCCCGAGGAGTTGAGGATCCTGTGGCTCGCTGTCAGCCTCCGTTCGGAGCCTCGGATGGACCTTCCGAGCCGGCGAGTGGTTCTGCCGACACCTCCCTCGCACCGACCCCGAAATTCGGACTCTCGGCCCCGGTCTGACTCCTTCATGTCCAGCCGTTTCCCACCGCCATAGGCGGCCCCTGGGTCTCGCATCACAAGCGGCCGCCGGGCTGCCCTCGGCCTCCTCCTGATGAGGGAGGCTTCGGCGAAATTACGCCGACGGCACGAGGACCTTATGTTGCAACAGCCTCCTGGCCGAATAGCCGATCCGCCGCCCCGCCATTATGGCTGTCACCGAACGGTTCGACAACCGACTCTGTCCTGAGGAGCTCATACCCAGGCCGGTTGTTGGCCAAAACCAGTTGCTCCACTCGATTCCGTGGAACCTCCGCCCACAGCCACCACTGGGGCTCACCAAGGATTCTCGGTCGACTAAGGGTTTACCCCATCGTTGTCAGTTACCCTCACTCCCACCGACCTCGGCAGGTGAAGGTGGCTCTAGGCCAGAGGCAGCTTTCTCGAGGACTCTTCCCGAGTCCGAAGATGATTCCTCCTTCCTTCCAAGCGACTGGACTTGGAGTCTTCGGAGGTCAGTCAATGACGATAGCCTGTCGTCTCTTCCTAGGACTGCTTCGGCTCATCTCGGAGTCTACCGGGATGGAGCTCGAACCTGCTTCCAAGCGGGCCAGGTATCCTCACGGAGATCTCTGGACCGAGGGATTCCTCCGACGGAGGCCTTCCGTGGCCGAGGCCATAGTGGTCCGCACTGAACTTTGGCAGCGCCTGCTTCCTGCTCCTGCGCCGGCCAGGATGGCCAGGAAGTATGCGTCCCTACCGGTTCCTTGTCCGTTTTTTAACACCCTCTGCTGAGGGGTTGGTTACGACAGCGCTCTAGCGCCACGCAACGCCAGGGATGTGGACAAACCTCCTGACAAGGAGTCCAAGAAATGGACTATGTCAGGCTGAAAAGTCTACGCTATGCCCTCTCCTGCTCGTCAGGCCAGTTCGGCCGTCCTCATGGCACATTTTTCTCATGCCCTGTTGGGCTCCTGGATGAGTCATCCTCATCTTCCCGCCCGATCTGCAGACTTAAGCAGGTGCGGGACCAGGGCAGGGCAGTGGCCAAACAGCAGCCCAGACTGCTTTGGATGTAGGGACTCATGTGCCAGATCGTGAGCGGCCGCAGTGGCTAAAAGTCCGGGCGGGCTTGGCTGAGGATATCCACCTTTACCCTGATACCCAGCACAAGTTGGCGGATGTTCCCTTTTGGGACTGACCTCTTGACCCTGGGGTGGAAGGTCACCTGCAGAGGATCGAAGTCCAATGCCACCTTGGACTCGGTCTCCTCGCTCAGAAGGACAAAGGCATAGGCCACAGCCTAAGCCCTTTTCGTCCTTCTGTGCCCCGGCGCACCGGCCCAGCAACATCAGGGCCAGCAGGCTCGGCCTTGGCATCCCAAACCCAAGCCGCCGGCTTCCTCTAACAGGAGGCAGGAGGAAAGGGCCCAGGAGGTCCCTCGGCCGTCCCTCCTCCAAGCCTGCCCAGTGACGGCTGAGGGGTGTCGCCCCATCCCCGTCACCTACTCCCTGGGTCCCCGTGGGGAGCGGCTCGCACTTCTCATTTCGCCTGGTCCGCTGTTACCACGGACAGGTGGGTCTTGGAGGTGGTGGGAAGAGGCCTGCCTCTGGAATTGAGCAGGCACCACCCTTCAGAGCCGCCGCCTCGGGGGCTTGGATCCCTGCTCACTGGCGGCTCGTCGAGCCGACATCACTCTCCTCCTCCAGAAGGAGGTGGTAAGAGAGGTGGTGGACCCTCCTTCAGACCCAGGGTTTGTGTCCAGGTACTTCCTGGTTCCGAACGGGCGGGGCTGGCGCCCATTCTAGGCCTACACGACCTAAACAAGTTCCTAAGGTCTCGAACCTTCAGGATGGTCACTCTGGCTCAGATAATACCATCCTTGGCAGGCCTTGGCGTGGTTCTGTTTCTCTGGACTTGCAGGACGCGTTTTTCACGTCCCTATCCGTCCGTCTTCACCAGAGATTCCTTCGCTCGAAGGAAGGATCTCTCTTGAGTTCCAAGCCATGCCCTTGGCTTGTCTCCAGCTCCCAGGGTCTTCACCAAATGCATGGCAGTGGTGACAGCATTCCTGCGCGCCGAGGGGTCCGGTGTACTTACCTGGACGACTGGCTGATAGCAGCTCCCTCCAGGAAGGAGGCGGAGTGGTCCAGAGATCTGGCCTCCAGGTCTGCTCTCAACTGGGCCTCCTTATCAATGAGGCCAAGTCGAACTCGAGCGAAGCAGGTGATTTTATTCATGCGCGAGCTCGACTCTCTTCGAGCCAGAGCTGCCTCCGGACAGGGCCGAGGTTCTTTCCTCCTTTGCCCGATCATTTCTGGTTGGGCAATTGCGCCCTGCCCGGGACTTCCTGCGCCTCCTGGGTCTCATGGCGGCCTGTGCCAGGCGTGGTCCCGTTGGCCCGCTGGAACATGCGTCCTTCAGTGGGGACTGGCCAGCCAGTGGTCACAGCGCGATCCCTTGGACCAGCTTGGCCGGTGACACAGGGGATGTGGAACGCTCTCCAGTGGTGGACCGTTCAGATCATTTGCAGGAGGGCATCCCGTTCGTCCGCCCTGAGCCGACGGTCTCTGTCGACCGATGCCTCTCTGATGGGTTGGGGTGCCCATCTGGGGAACACCGGCTCATGGCCTCTGGTCCCACGGGAGTCCCGATGCCACATCAACCTGCTGGAGCTCCGAGCGGTCCGCCTAGCTCTCACCGCCTTTGCTCCGTTCCTCCGGGGTCAAGTGGTCCGAGTCCAGACGGACAATACCACGACCATGTACTATCTAAACCGCCAGGGCGGGACGCGCTCCATGCTTCTATGCAAGGAAGCTCTCCGCATTTGGTCACTCGTGCGCAGCCTGGAGGCGGATCTCCTAGCCATTCACGTGGCAGGAGCCTCCAACACCCTGGCCGATGCCCTGAGCCGGATAGGGGCTGCATCCCATGAGTGGTCTCTCCTGCCGGAGGTAGTACAGCATCTGTTCTCCCTTTGGGGCACACCTCAGGTGGACCTGTTTGCCTCCACGGAGGACGCGAAGCTGAGTCTGTTCCATGCCCGCCCCCCTCAGCAGGGCTCGCTGCAGGGGGATGCCTTCTCGAGGCAATGGACCCCGGGCCTCTTTTACGCCTTTCCCCCATTTCCCTTGATCCACAAGGTGCTTCTCAAGGCGAGGAGGGACAAGGCGCAGGTGATTCTGATAGCCCCAGACTGGCCTCGCCAGTTCTGGTACCAGATCTCCTCAGTCTCAGCTCCAGGACTCCTGGCAGCTTCCAGCTCGCCTGACCTGCTCTCAGTCAATCAGGGAAGGTGTTCCATCCGGACCTTCAATCCCTGCACCTGACGGCCTGGTTCCTGAGCGGCTAGAGTTCCAGGCTTTGGGTCTTTCCGACGAGGTCCTCAATGTAGTTGAGGCGTCCCGTAAGGAGTCGACCAGAAAATGCTATGCCTTCAAATGGAAAGGTTTTCCATTTGGTGTCAGGCAAGGGCTTGGACCCTTCCTCCTGTTCCTTGGCAAGCATCTTGGACTATTTATGGTCCCTTTCTAGATCAAGGGCTTAGGTCGACGACCCTAAGGGTGCACCTGGCAGCCATCTCTGCTTACCGGCGCGGGCGGGAAGCAGTCAGTGGCGCGGAGAAGGTGGTCTGGCGGCTTTTTCAAGAGGCCTTGATCACATTTCCCCTCAGTCGGAGAACCCCACCTCCGTGGGATCTACTGCTGGTACTGGCAAGCTCATAGGCAAGCCATTGAACCTATGCACAGGTGTGCTCTCTCTCACCTGTCGTGGAAGACCGCCTTCTTGGTGGCTATCCGTCAGCCAGAAGGATGGGAGAGCTCCAGGCGCTTCCATCGAGTCCTTACCTGGTCTTCTCCACAGGGACAAGGTTGTCCCTGCCTCAACCGAAATTCCTTCGCAAGGTGGTGTCGGAGTTTCACCTTAACCAGGTGTTGACTCTGCGGTGTTCACCCCAATCACACCTCGGAGGCGAATATAGGCTCCATACTCTAACCCTAGAAGGCGCCGCTTATTATAAGGAGCGTGACGGCTGAAATTCGGGAGAGGTTGCCAGCTGTTTGTCACCCACGCTGAAGCCGCGATCTGGCAGACCTGCAGCCAAGCGGACGATAAGCAGGTGGGTAACCTCCTGCATAGATCTCTGCTATAAGTTGGCGGGCATGGAGCCTCCCAGAGGATAAGAGCTCATTCTACCCGCCATACTGCTGCAACGGTGGCTGCTTCCAGGGGACGTCCCTATCCAGGAAATCTGCAGGGCTGCTACCTGGAGTCAGCAAACACCTTCATTACCCACTACCACATCGACCTTGAGTCACGCCCGGGATGCTGGTTTTGGAGCCTCCGGTTCTCCAGTCTCTTTCCCAAGTAGAGGTATGTAGGGGTGTCGTCTTGCCTCCCTCCTCCGGAGAACTGCTAGGAGTCTGCCAATGAGTGTGGATGAACAACATATCCATGTCCCTAGAAATACAGGTTACTCACCTGTAACAGGAGTTCTAGGAATGGTATGTGTTGTTCATCCCATACTATTCTCAGCTTGACGCACAACCTGAGCTTCAGCCGGGCAGATCTGGCGTCATGGGCGTGAGCCGAGTTATACCACCTGGTGGGTGGGAGGAGCAAGCTTGAAGACCTTCCGGCAAGATTTAAAGCGGCAAGGATACTGCCAATGAGTGTGGATGAACAACATATACCATTCCTAGAACTCCTGTTACAGGTGAGTAACCTGTATTTTTTTCCTAGTTTTGTTAGCACTTCTTTCTTTATATCCTTCCTGAACTTGGTGTACTATCTTCAGTGTTTACGTTTGTACTGACTGTTTAACTTGTATTGCATTGTATTCTACCGCCCTAGTATTTTGTATACCACTGTTTTATCTTGTATTGTATGTCACCATATTGTAACCTCCTGGATCATGCCTTAAAAATGGGCATTTTCCTATGTCTAGAGCACCTATCCGGTTACCAAAAACAAACATTTTGCTAGTTATAGCAGTAATTTTGTTAATGGCATCCTTCCCCTGAGGCCTAGGGTGCTTTACAGTAACGTGCAGAAGTTCAGCTTAAAGAGCACCTTCCCCCATATTGTGGAATATAGAAAACTGAGCACTCCTTTACCTCATCGGGAGCTCCTCCAGGCTAGTCGTCTTTTTTTTTTTTTTCCCTCCAGCTACAAAAGGAAGGGATAGGATAATATGCCCCTGGAAGGGCTGGCCACACGATCCCTCCCCACTTCCTGAATCTGTGAGCTACCCCTGCGCTCTTGACTACTGTGAAGTTTTTATAGGTAGAGCTCAGGGGTGCACTCCTTTCTCTTGAATGGGGCATCTTTTTCAAATGTCTGATGCCAGGGTTCAACTAAGTCTTGAGTTGACCCCTCGCATCAGTAGGTACAAAAGGCCGATTTACAAACGGGAAGTTACATTTAAAAAAGATGCCCCTTTCAAGTGAATGGAGTTGTCCCCCTGTGCTCAGCTATTAAAAAAACCTCACAGTAGGTTGGAATGCGGGGGCGGATCAGAGATTCAGGAAGTGGAGAGGGATCATGCAGCCAGCTCGTAAGGGGCAAATTATCATCCCTTCCCTTCCTTTTGCAGCTGTAGAGGGAAACAAATCAGCCTGGAGGAGCTCCCAGTGAGGTAAGGGAGCTTTTTTTTTTTTTTTAAAGAAAAAATTGTGCTCTTTAAATACAGACTACACTAATAGAGATTACGCTTGATGACACAAGTTTTTGTTCTGAAGAATGTTGAAACCTGTGTACTTGCAATTTGATTGCTCCAGCAAATTTGAAAGCATTGTTGGCAGGAAACTACTACGCTAGCTGTCATTGCACATCTGAGCTCGGAAGGAGTGGGAGTGGGGAGAACACAACACGGGAAAACCCCTCCAATCCTGATAGGTGACGGCTCCCCACAGTGCCGGCCGCCACGCTCCCAGGAATGGGTCTTTGTCTCCGCCCCTGCTGTCTCCTCGCCGACCCAGCCAGACACTCTGGATTCTAGATAGAGCGCCAAGTAAGTGGATGGTGGCTCTGCCCCAGGGGGGCTCAGAGCTGGGGGGGATTGTCTGGCATGGGTTCGGCGGGGGGGCAGTAATATGGATGAGGAGCAGGGTCATTGTGGGTGGTAGAGCTGCTCGGAGAACTGGGTAGCATGAGAGTTCAGGATCAGTGGTGAAGAAATAGTTCACAAAAAGTCAGCTACAGAGATTTGTGCTGCTGCAACCTGGAGTACTGTTCACACCTTCACTAAATATTGCAGTCTGGACATTGCCTCTTGGAAAGGGGTAGGCTTTGGTCTGGTTGTCCTTCAGGGCTTCCTTTCATTCGCTTGTAGGCTTCAGCCACTCAGACTGTTTTATTGCCAGTACTGCTTGAGACTTGTTCCATGGGTGTGACCTGATGAAAGATCTCCTCGAAGATGATAGAACAGTTACGTACTTACCATAACAGTAGGTGCGAGAAATAATCTGTTTTGTCAGGCTATGCTGTCCCTTCCTCTGTCCCCCTTGGATTCAGAGCTCTGTACCTCCTGTCTCTTTCTACAGGATGGACTGTCTGCTATTTCCAGCCTTGCCTGTTAGCTGGAACAATGAGCTCTCTCCTGGTTCCCTAGAGAGAGGTCCTTTGAGCATGATCTCTGGCAGGGAACTGAGGGAAGGGGGCTGCCCATGTTTTATGTGGAAAGTGCTGATATACGACGTCATCGTGGGGGGCCCCTAGTGGACTGTTTGCAGAAAGTTTCCGTGTGGTCCTAGTGGCTGGCAGCTATAGTCCCATAGGTGTGGCCTGATGAGAGATTTTCTCTTCAGATCTGCCATTGCGGTAAGTACATAATGGCATCTGAATACATGTCTGTGGGAGTGAGGAGAACACAACATGGGAAAACCCCTCCAATCCTGATAGGTGACGGCCCCCCACAGTGCCGGCCGCCACGCTCCCAGGAATGGGTCTTTGTCTCCGCCCCTGCTGTCTCTTTGCCGACCCAGCCAGACACTCTGGATTCTAGATAGAGCGCCAAGTAAGTGGATGGTGGCTCTGTGATGTACAGTGTCAGTGGCTCAGTAGGTAGCACACTCACCTCTGAGGCCGGGAGATGAGAGGGCTGTGGGTTCAGTTCCCGCATCTGGCACTTGGGTTAATATCCCAGTACTGACACTGTAGTGGAGCATGAGAGGGGTGCTGCACTTCTGAGGTGTCGTCTTTCGGATGAGACGTTAAACCGAGGTCCCATCTGCCTGGATTGGTGGTAGTTCAGGTGGATGTTAAAGATCCCATGGCACTTATCGAAAAGAGTAGGGGAATTTCCCCGGTGTCCTGGCCAAATTTCCCTCATTCACTAAAAATACCACCAACAGCTTATTCAAACAACATGAAGTCTTGCTATGTTATAGACATTAGCAGTTTGATCCAGCTCTAGAACTGCCCTGGAGTGAAATGGTTAAAACCATTCCAAAATAGAATTTTGGCACGAGAGCAGCTCTATCTGTGTCATTTCAAACTTGAACTGTCAGATTCTTTACTCCGCCTCAGTGAACAGTTGCTCCGGAGATTTCTCCTTCTGCTCGGTTCATTTCTCGGTTTAAAAAGTGTTTTCTCGGTTGGATTTAACCGAGATAGTTTTATTTTAACCGTAAAACCGTTCAGTTCAAGCTCTATCTGTGGTAACCGTAAGTAAATGAAGGTTTTGTCTGTGTGGAACTTGTAAGTTATCGGTTCGGTTTTGAACCGATCAGTGGGTTTAAAACTCATTTAAAACTAAAAGTTACTATTTTAGAGTGCGGTTCCTGGTTCTTATCGGTTCTAAAAAAGACGGATTTATCACGTTTTTTTCCAATACCCGTGACACGGTTAGGAACCGATAAAGTGTATCTTGCCTGGCACTGCCGTTAAAGGCAAGTTTTTGGTTAGGCTGGCATTATGTCTGAGAAACCCAAAAGAAAAACCGGGCCCACTGGGTTTCAACATTGTGATGTTTGTGGGGAAGTCTTTGCCAAGGCTGACCCACACACCACATGTGTTTGTCTGGGGTTTGATCACCTCCAGTCAGACTGCCAGGTATGTAAGAATTTCCCTGCAGCCACCCTGGAAAAAAGATTGGGCAGGCTCAGGGAACGAGAGGCCAAAAAGTCAGCTGACCCGGATGGCCAGCCCGGTTCGGTGCCAACCGAACCAGAGGGAGTGCCCTCTGACCAGGGCCAGACTTCCTCGGGCAAAAGAAAAGCTGGTTCTGAGGAACCAATTCCAGTAAAGAAAACAAGAAAATCAGCAGGTCTGGAGTCAAAATTCTTCTCCAACTGCTGCAGAGATAGCAAAAGCCATACAAATTGTCCAGTCACTGTCTCAGGGTCCGTCCCAACCACCACTATCTGGTAAAAGGTCGGTTCGTCCGTCCCAGTGGTTCAGGATTATGATATTGAGGAATTTTATGAACCAGAGGAGGGGAGGAGGATTATGAACAGTATGAATGTGGCTGGGAAGGTCTGGGTGTGCCCATTGAACCGGACATCTCCCCAGACAGACCTTTAGAATCTCCCCCTATGCTGTCTGAGTCCCCATCTCTTTGTTTTATAAAAAAGTTGCTGAAACCCTCCAGCTTCCTTTAGAAGAGGCTGTGGATGAGCAAGAGGAGCCTGATTTTGTAGAAATGATGGATATTCCAGAGTCTAGGAGATTGTCTATTCCTTTACATAAGTCTTTTAGAAACAAACAATTAAAATTTTAAAAGCTCCTAATTCTGTGCCTCCTGTAGATAAAAAGATGGACAGAAGGTATACATTGTCAGGCCCTGATACAGAATTCCTTTCTCAGCAATGCAGTCATGTTGAGTAGTTCAGGCTGCTGCCTGTGATAAAGCTAATATTCCTTGGCTTCACATCCTCCTGACAAGGATTCCAGGACGATTGATGCCATGGCAAAAAACAGTATATGGCAGCCTCTCTGGGACTCGGGCAAGCAAATTATATGGCTTATGTAGCTAGGTATCAGAAATCTAGATGGGATACCGTTATGCAATTAGCCAAACAGGCCCATGGCCAGCTGGCTAGTGAACTAGAACAGGTGGCTGCTGATGGCATTGAAGCCTCTAAGGTTCAGTTTCATGCTGCTGTGGATGTTAATGTTGTTTCCTCTAGGGTCATGGCCACATCTGTAGCTTTTCGTAGGTTGGCCTGGCTCAGGTGTACTAGTTTGTCACAGGATACCCAGACTAAGGCTATGGATTTTCCTGTGATGGGAAATTATCTGTTTGGAGAGCGGACAGAGAATTACATGAAGAAGATGGATGAATATAGGACTACTTACAAGAGTGCCCAGGCTAAGGAGCGGCAAACCACTCCTCAAAGGCATGCCCCCAGGGGTAGGGGTAGGCCTTTTCACAGACCTTTCTACCAGACTCAGGCCTCCTCTGCCTATGCTCAGAGGGGCTTCTTCAGAGGCAGGGGCAGACGAGGGGTGGGCAGACCTGCTCCCACCCCCCAGCCTAAGGCTTCTGCGAAACAAGCACCCTGATGGGGTGCCCAGGGCCGATTCTCCTGTACCAGTTGGGGGCAGGCTGGCTTACTTCAGTCAGAATTGGGCTTCTTTAACCCAGACAAGTGGGTTCTGGAAGTAGTAAGCCAGGGTCTGGTTCCTCAGCTTCAAAAGTTTCCCAAGTTGAGAAGCAGACTTTTCTACCTGCAAGTACTTCAGAGACCCTTGCTCTGGAAACAGAGGTCTCATCCCTGTTAGCTCTCAGAGCAGTAGAAAGGGTTCCTCCCCTGCATCAGGGCAGGGGTCTGTATTCCAGATACTTCCTTACCCCAAAAAAGACAGTAGAGTGGCAGCCCATTTTAGATCTCAGATATCTGAACAAGCATCTTTTGAAACCAAAGTTCAGAATGGTAACTCTGGCAATGATTTTACCTTCCCTAAGGCCAAGGGACTGGCTAGCCTCCCTGGACCTCAAGGATGCCTATTTCCCTGTCCTAATCAGAAGATCCCATCGAAAGTACCTCAGATTCGAACTGCCCTCAGGTCATTACCAGTTCAGAGCAATGCCCTTCGGCCTTACCTCTGCTCCAAGGGTAGTCACAAAGTGTCTAGCAGTGGCCCACTTAGGGAGGCAGAGGATTGCTGTTTTTCCCTATCTAGACGACTGGCTCATTGTAGGCCAGTCCCCAGAACAGGTAAAATCTCACCTGCAGGTCACCCAGCAGCTTCTCACCTCCCTGGGTTTTCTGCTAAACCTACCAAAGTCTGTTCTGGAACCAGTCCAGGTACTCACCTTTATAGGGGCAGAATTGGACACAAAGCTAGCCAGAGCCTTTCTTCCCCCAGAAAGGGTAAGGAATTTAGTGGCTCTGGCCTCCTCCTTCACTCCGCAGGTCTCTCAACCAGCAAGACACTTTCTGCAGCTCCTGGGGCACATGGCTGCATCCACAGCTGTTGTGCAGGGAGCCAGATTTCAGATGAGACATTCAGTTTCACTTGAGAACCTTTTGGTCTCAGAAGAGACCCCCTTTCCAAGCTGGTCCCAGTGACTCGAACCTATATCCTAGTTCTCCAGTGGTGGCAGGATCAGAGCAAATTAAGAGCGGGGGTCCCGTTCATTTCCCCTTCTCACGACTTGACTCTCACTACAGATGCTTCCCTTCTGGGTTGGGGAGCCCACATGGGCGACCTTTCCACTCAGGGAGTCTGGTCCCCCCAGGAATCTCTGCTCCACATCAATTTGCTGGAACTCAGAGCTGTCTTTTTAGCTCTTCAAGCTTTTTCTGCATCTGTCCACGACAAGGTGATACAAGTCAGAACAGACAACACCACAACAATGTGGTACATCAACAAGCAGGGGCACTCGGTCTTGGCCTTGTGCACGAGGCAATGAAGTTGTGGTCTCTGGCCTATTCCTGAACACTTCCCTCATAGCAGTTCATCTTCCAGGGAAGGACAATGTCCTAGCGGATGCCCTCAGCAGGATTTCCCAGGGCCATCACGAATGGTCCCTGGATCCTCAAGTGCTGGGGATAGTTTTTGCCAGGTGGGGCATCCCTCAGATAGATCTTTTGCAGCCCCAGACAATCACAAACTTCCTCTGTTCTGTTGCAGGCCTCCAGTGCTGGGCTCAGTTCCCTGGATGCCCTTCTCCTGGATTGGGAGGAAGTTCCTCATGCTTTCCCCTTTCCTCTCCTGTTCAAAGTACTAGTCAAAATCAGATCTCAGCCTTGCAGGGTGATTCTGATTGCCCCGGATTGGGCCAGGCAGCCCTGGTACCCACTCCTTCTGTCTGACAGTCCATCTTCCCCTGTGCCTCCCCAGGAATCACAATCTGTTGACTTGTGCCCAGGGAAGGGTTTGGTATCCGACCTCAAATCCCTCAACCTCAAGGCCTGGCTCTTGAGGAGTTAGAGTTTGCTGATTTACACCTCTCTCAGGGTGTTCTTGAGATCCTAAAGGCTTCCAGAAAGCCTTCCACTAGGGCTACTTATAGTTCTAAATGGAAAAGGTTTTCCATTTGGTGTGCTGGGGAAAATATTTCCCAGAATCTGCTGAATTGCCCATTTTGTTAGATTACATGGTACATCTTAATTCTGGGTCTCAGACCAGCTACCTTGAGAGTTCATTTGGCAGCTGTGTCTGCTTTTGTGTCAGCAGAAAGTCATCCCTCTTTCCTCTCATCCTGTGTTTTCCAAGTTTTTAAGGGATTACTCCATACTAATCCTCCCTTTCAGGAACCAGCCCCTGCTTGGGACCTTAATGTTTGCATTGCCCAGTTAATGCAACCCCTTTGAACCTCTGTCTTCTGCAGAGCTTAAGTTCCTAACTTGAAAACTGTTTTTCTAGTGGCTATCACTTCTGCCAGATGCATAAGTGAATTGCAAGCCTTGTCAGTGGAGACTGACTTTATTTCTTTCCACAGGGATAAGGTAGTCCTTAGGACTAATAGGAAGTTTTTGCCTAAGGTGGCTTCAGATTTCATCTTAATCAATCTATCTCCTTCCAGTATTTTTTCACTGATCACTCCTCTTGGTGAGAGGAGGTTGCACAGCCTGGATGTTAAGAGAGCTTAGTTATTATATAGAGCGCATCAAGATCACAGGTTCGAATCCTCCAACTTTTCCTTACCTGTGGTGAAGTTGGGAAAGGCAAACCTGCCACTAAGAGATCAATAGCCAGGTGGATTGTCTCTTGTATCCAATTTTGTTATCAGAAAGTGGGCAGAGCCCCCCCCTCTGGTTTGAGGGCTCATTCTACCAGGGGTACAGCTGCGTCTCTAGCTGCTGCCAGAGATATCCCTTTATTAGAGATTTGCCAGGCTGCTACTTGGAAAACGGTACACACCTTTACCAAGCATTACTCCCTGGATGTCCAGGCCAGGAGAGATGTTTGGTTTGGCACAGCTGTTCTTCAGAGCCTATTCCTAAGTAGGTTCTGTCCCTCCTCCATGGAGGTACTGCTGTGTATTCTGTTAATGTCTATAATAGCAAGACTTCATGTTGTTTGAAGAAAAATTACTCACTTTAGTAATGTTGTTTCTTCTAATGGAGTCTTACATATTATAGACCTCCCAACCTGCCCCTCTCAGAACCTCTACTTGGTGGGGTGCGGGCAACTTAGTGTGGGCACTGCTTATGCCCTGTTAGCATTTTGTCCCCTTTGGGACTTTGGGGTGTGTATGTATGCGCTGTGTGTGTTTTATTATACTTATGTTCCATTTTCATATTATTAGAATGGTGTTGGTATTTCTGGTCCCTGACTTGAGTCTTGGGTGTTGGGACCATCAATGGTTGTTATTATTTAGGTAGCCATTTGGCTAGTGTAGGTTACAGCTTCACACAGACCTTAGTGAGTTTGGCTCGTAAGATCTGACAGTTCAAGTTTGAAATGACACAGATAGAGCTGCTCTCGTGCCAAAATTCTATTTGGAATGGTTTTAACTTTCATTTCACTCCGAGGGCAGTTCTAGAGCTGGATCAAACTGCTAATGTCTATAATATAGCAAGACTCCATTAGAAGAAACAACATTACTAAGGTGAGTAATTTTTTCATCTGGTTCAAAGTCAGTTGGCATTCATCTGTATCCCCCTCCCCCGGGTCGTGCCTGAAAATAGGCAGGATTTGTCTAGTGCACTTACCCGGTCAACAAAAACTAAATAAGTTCTGTAGCTCTTATTTTGTTCCAGTTTTGTGTATGATGTATTCTGTCAATACTGTCACTTCTGAGTGCCTGCTGTCTCTTCTCTTTACAAAACAGTGTGCGGACTCCCATTTTCTGATTTGTGACCATTTCGTCTACTTTGAAATGGTGTCATTGAACTGGTATTTTTAAATTTGAAACATAGAAATTGTAAATAAAATAGTTTTTAGTAAGGCTTTTGTAACAGCACCAACTTTAAGTGTCTTTATTTTTTCTCCAGGAAAATGGGAAGTTGAAGAAATGAAGGATTCTAAACTACCAGGAGACAAGGGACTGGTGCTGAAGTCTCGTGCCAAACATCATGCGATTTCTGCCAAACTCAAGCATGCTTTTGTTTTTGATACCAAACCTCTCATTCTGCAGTAAGTATGGGGTGGGTACTACAAAGTGCTGTAATGATTTGATGATCTTTCTTAAAGGCTTTTTGTATTAGACATTCTGACAGGTGAAGAATCTGAAATCTGTGATCAATGCAGCAACACTCAGTGAGCAAATATACAGAAGGGAAAAGAAAACTGCCATAATCTTCAAGATCTATAATATGCAAAGTTAATTGTCTACTTGAATTTTCTAGTGTCTGTACTCTGGATCACCTTGAGTGCGCCTAGACTTCTTTTGTTGATGGCAGTGGACTTGTAGTTGGTTCTTATCTACTTTCCAGCACCAGAAACATAATAAATGAAAAACTAGCAACTCGTGAAAATGCTAGCATTCCCCCCCCCCAATAGTGTTTTCTCCCTTGGTTGCTGAAGCAGCTAATTGGCCTTGTCCCTGCCACTCTGAATTGGTGACTGCCTGCCCTAGGATCCATCCGATCTACAGTTTTCCCCACTGATTTCCACCCACAATGGGACTAGAGAGGGGAGAGGCCTCTGCCCCTCCACACCCCGTGAGTGGCCTGAGCGTTAGTGCAGGGAGATCCAGGACTGACTGGTTAATCTTCTCAAAGCTCCAGCCACCCTTTTTGTTTTCTCCCATCCTCTGCTGCAGCCTTACACAGATGTGTGCTGTAAGCCAGACCAGTGGCTCAGAAGGCAAAGGCAACCATGCCTCACCTGCTGCCACACTGGCAACCTGGGTTTGGGGACATTCTCTGTTTTTTGGGTGCTGGCTGGGGAGAGGAGGGTAGAGTGTCCTGTGGATTGCCTTCCTCCTATGGGGATGGGAGGGCTGTAGGTCCCGGCTCCTGCCTGACCTCTAGCAGAGGCTTGGAGATAGGCAACCAGGGCCAGCAACATGGGGGCATGGCGAGTCGACGGCCATCAGTGTCCCACACACTGTAGTGTTTGTGGCTATGTCTGGACGGCATTTTTTTTTTAAATTGTCTATTTCAGAGTGCAATTTTGAGCTAGAAACACGTTTACAAAGGTTCCATGTCAACAGAAATTGTACAGGCATCAAAGCATAGCAGGGGAAACTGGAAACATTACAAACGAGGAAATGTGTACAGAGTTTACATAAACTGCAAGTCATTGCCGCATGGCAGTGCTTTGTCAATACCATACAAGGATCACAACAGAGCTATACACTGTATTTACACTATTAGCAAGCCATTTCAGTCCAATCTTGTATCGCACAAGACCACTGTTGTAATTGTTAACCAGAAGGCTGTGCATTTGTAGGGTAAACTCAGTATTCGGTGCGGTTACTAATAGGTGAGATAACCAGTGGGTGAGACAGGAAGGTGGATAGCAGCAAAAGAGCATTGTCAAGGAGGGGGAGAGTGGATTGGGGGGTGCAGGGGGGTGGTGATTTAGGGAAATCACTGCAACTGTCACCCTTGGCAGTTGCAGTGTCTTGCTGGGTTAAGGAATTTGAGAAGCTCCCTCTTGAACTGTGCAATATTTGGTTAGCACTTGCACTGGCAGTTGGTTTAAACACTTAGGCACGCGGACAGCAAAGGTCCGACAGGCTGAGCTGGTTTTCCTAAAGGGTACTGTTAGGGTTGTCTGGCCATGCTTCTTGTGGCTCAGAGGTTTTTAGAGGGGCAGAAAAGGGCTTGTTGAAATGTTGGTGGTGAGGCCAAGTTGGTACTTTTTCCCCAAAAAGGCATGCCCTGATATCTGATTCTTTCGGCTAGTGTGAGCCAGCCGATGCTGGCATAAAGGTTGCGGATGTGAGTGTATCTGTCTGTATAACATGAACTGGCCAGCCTTATTCAGTGTTACCTGGATTTTATGTAGGGTGGTGTCATTGGCTGCCCTGTTTATCACCAGTCCGTAGTCTGTGATGGGATTATTGAGCAGGTGGCATCAATTCGCTTTGCCTCTTTAGTTAGGGTTACACAGTGCCTATATAGAATATCTAGTTTCCTATTTAAAAGCCTTTGTAATGTTGTCAGTGTGGAGGGTGAAAAGAGGATTCATTTATGACCACACCTATATACTTGAATGTTTGTGCCTGTTCAAGCAGGGTCCAGTTATTGTTTATTGTAAAGGGGTATGTCTTTTTTCTCAGTTGGTGGACTGGCGAAGAGCATAGTATTTATCTTTTCACAGTTGAGAATGACTTATTATAGGTGAACCATTTACCTAGCTTGTTAAGGTTTTGTTGCAGTTCATTTGTGAGGGAGTCTTGGCATGTGTACCTAGAGAACTGCCATCTGCATACAGTAAAAGTTTAGAGGTTGGACAAGGTTCTGGTAGCTGGTTTATAAATGGACTGAACAGAAGGAGCCCTAGTATGGAGCCTTGAGACACACCTATTGTGACAAGCCTGGAGTCTGAGAGCACTCCATTTAGTTTTACCAGCTGTGTTCGGCCTGAAAGGCATTGCACATCCATCCTCCAGAGACAGAATGGAAAATGGCCGGGTGCAGCGTGGGACGACACAGACCCCCTTCCAGGCTCTGCACTGGCTACAGGGTCATCTCCTGGAACTGGGTATGTTTGTCGACTGGGGGGGCATGGGGAAGCACTGGGAAGAGGTAAGTCCCCGAGATGCCAGGTGATGGGGCTGTGGGTAAGCATTGGATGGCTAAGCCTGCACTGCAGTGGGGAAAACAGCATTAACGACAAATGTGTGCTGTGTGGAGGACACACGCCACCTTGTAATGGTGGCTATTCCCTTGTGTGCCACATGCATTACCGCCAGGCCTCCACCTGGTGGCAGTCATAGGCTGAGCTGACAAACCATCCTTCCCCAGGAGAAGAAAGCAGTGCATTGGATGTTTGATCTCCTCCTACCCCTGCTGACCCCCAGCAACCAGTGTTCGTCCCTAAACTGGATACTGGAGGCAGTATAGCGTAATGATCCATCAGCCCAGACTTGCATACTATGACTCTGAACAAGTCAAGTCAATTAACCTTCTTGTGCTCCCAGGTCACACCTAGAAAAAAGTTTGGGCTTAGTGTGCCTTTCCTGATTAAACAATTTCCAGTTTCCCCTTTCCTTTCCAAACATGTGTCGCCAGCTTGACAGCATTTAAGGTGTTACATGCCTCAGCTCTCCATCGCTGGGCAAGCCCTAGGAAGTTTTGATATCTATAAGAAAAAAGCATACTCTAACCCTAGGAATCTCTCACTTAATATTTACACCTTAAGTATCTCTTAGTGACAGAGGGCGATGCACTGGAATATAGAACCTTATGCATATTATAGAATTTAGAATGAAGGTTCAGGCTGTACACTGCGGTCGTGCACCACTCTTAAGCCTTTTGTCAGATTTGTTTCTTTGCTGAAGACAGCAGTTTAGCCCCAAAGTACAGCTCTGGTATTCTGTTCTCCAGAAGTTTAAGTGCATCTGTATATTTGTCCACAGAGGAGAGAGAAAGAAATATACCATAAAGAGGAGGAGAAAGATGAATCTTTTGAACCAGTTGGTTCACCTGAGCAGGAATTTGGCTCCCCTTCAAGGCCTACAGAGGACTGCTCACCTTTTCCCTCTTCTCAACATCCCCCTCAGGGAAACTGAGGAGGATGAGGAGGAAGCAGAATTTTATGGATATGATGGGGTTAGGTCCTAAAACGAGGCTGCTGGCTCTCGTATACTAGTCGCTACAAAAGCCACTTCAGAAATCCTGTCTGCACCTACTTCAGTTGCAGCCATAGGTAAAAGGATTGGAAAATGAATCGGGTGGACAGAGGTGTAGAAAACTTATGTGCCCCACTTTGATCATCAAGGTGAAGTCCATGGGGCTGCTTGTGAGAGGGTTAAGGTCCCCTTCTCTGCATAGCCCCCTGATAAGGGCTCTTGAAAATTGGATACTGTGGCCAAGAAAGTTTTATACATAAAGCTTCCCTACTCATCAGGCGGGCAGCTTAATCAGTTCATATAGACTAGTACGAGAAGGCACTGTGGAATACGGTGCTGGCACTGGCTGACGAAGCTGATGGTGATTTGGCACAGCACCTGAATGCCACAGCAAAGTCCGTCCTGGATACCACCAAATATCACTTCCACAATGATGTGGACACTAATGACACTGCCTAAAGAGTCCTAGCTCATGCTGTTTCATTGAGACGATCCTCCTGTCTGAAATCATCCATCCTCTCCCAGGACACTTGGACAAAGGCCATGAATTTTCAACAAAACAGAGGAATACATGGAAAAAGTGAATGGGTACCAAATCATTTAAAAATAACACTAAGAAGCAAGGCCTCACCTTCCTACAGGTCTCATGGTAAGGGTGGACAGGGCAGGGGCTACTTTCCGAGAGCCTCTGTTCCCTTTGCCCCTTAAGTACCAACCTCAAAGATGTTAGTACAAGGGCATAAGGAGGAGGGGCTCCAAGCTTGCTGCGACAGCGCCAGCCTCAACCCTCAGCCAAAACAAAACCCTTGCCAGTTCAACCCAGGTCACCCAATCATTGTCAGTAAAGGAAGGGGGACCCACTACTTCAATGAATGGGTAAACATTACCGCAGACAAGTGGGTCCTGGAGGTAGTGGGTTGGAGAAATTTCCAAAACTGCAGAAACTCAAGATCTTACTCCGAGAGGGCTCTTGCAGTAGGTAATTACATATAGGACTGATGCCGGCCGGCGGCAGGACCCCACGGAAAAATTTCTAGCTAGCGGTCCCTGGCGAGGGACCGCCCCAACGTCAGGTGACCGGCGTCACTCTGACGTCGGTATAAAGCGGTCAGGCTTTGCCAGTTCTTTCCGCCCGTTGGCTCGTGCAGTCCTCTCAGTAAAGTTCGTACTTAGTAAAGCCCTGTTCTTTACGTCTGTTTTACCGGGTTTTCAGTATTTTTCTTATCGTCAGGTCAGCGTCGGTGCATGTCGTCCCCTACACCTTCCAAAAACAAGTGCGACTCATGCGGCGCCCAACTGCCACACAAGGACGGCCATTCTCTCTGCCTTTTTGGCTTAGACCCCGACCACCCGGTCGACAAGTGCCCACATTGCCTGCACTTCAATGTGGCTACCCGCAGACGACGCCAACAGTCCCTGGAAGCCCATCTTCTAAAGAAAAAGATGTCTTCCATGGAAAAAGAATTAAAGAAGCTCATGCAGGCGTAGACTTCTCCAGAAGGACATCGTAAAAAGCGGGACAAAGAAAGGCACCGGGAGAAGGCCTCCTTGCCCGCGACTCTGGCCGGAGTCGCGGCCCAGGTAATATATCCTCTGGGACCGTCCGACTGCAGCCTCAAGGTTTGGAGGGCGTCAGCCCTGGCGCCTCCGGGCAAAAGGAGGCCTTCGCCCCCAATACCGCTGCAGGCTTGCGGCCTACTGGTGCGGGCGACTCCCATAAGTTGGACGTCGGCGGCTCTGACATCCGCTGGGAGAAGGTTGGTAAGACACCTGACCCTTCGGGGCCATGCACGATCTCTTCCCCCTCTGACCGGGCCGCTTCCCTCCCTCTGCCCGCCTCCGACGAGGGACCCCGTAAGTTGGACGCCGGCTCCGGCGCCCGCCGGGAACCAGCCCCTAAGCCGCATGTCGGCCCCCCTCCCCCGACGTGCGCCGGACGACGGAACCTACGACGGACCCTCCAACCTCCGTCGATCTCGTTCCCTGCAGCCTTCGCTGCCGTCCGGGGAGCCCGAGTCACCCAGCCTGAGCCGAGGACTTTTCCCCACCGGGCGTCACGGGGATATCCACCCGTCAGACCCTCGTCCTAGGGAACTGGATCTGGCGCGGTCCCACCGGCGCCCGGGCGGGGATATTCCCCTTCTGTCGGGCCCAACCCCGCGGGCCTCTCAATGTTGACCTGCCTGTGGGGCCTCCTTCCGGCCATCTGCTCCAGCTCCTCCGGTGCCGGGGTACCCGCCGTCTTATCTGACGCCGTCATACCCGGGTCTGTAGTATCCAGCGCCGCAGTACCTGATGCCTCAAATACCCGGCACCGGTTTTCCCGCAGCCGGGTTTCGGATACTCGCCTTATGGATACAATCCATATACCTATCCCCCGCCCCCTTGGCTGCCGGTGAATCTGCAGGAGACTTTGGCTTCCTGGTGACTGAGGCCAAGGCTCAGCTCGCCAGGGAAGTAGAGAGCCGCCTTACGGCGACTGTGCTGCCCCCGTACGCCCAAGACGGCACACTCCCTCACCGCCTCCGGACCCCAGAGCTCTTCCCTCTGGATCCCGAGAGGGGCAGGACACGCGTCCAGGGATTCTCCCTAAGGAACCCGTTCCTCCCCCTAGACGTGTCGGGGAGTCTTATTCTGTTTCTGATTCTTCTTCTTCTTCGCTCTTGGTTCCTCGGATTCCTCCGCGGATGCTCCGAAGGGCAACTGACCTCGCTCTCCGTCAAGCCCGGCCGAGACCCTCCGAAGTCTCCTCCGGAGGACCCTTCCTTCATGGAGTTGCTCAGGAAGTACATCAGTGGGGCTCTTTGGAACCAGATCCTCAGCGGGTCAAACTCGCCGAACATCTGGACCTGCCCCTGACTGCTCCTACTTTAGTGCTACCATGGATCGAGCCTCACGCCCACCTTGTTTCCACTATTTGGAAACCACCGTCGGCTTTAGCTCGGCTTCCTAGGAAGTCCAACAGGCTATACCAGGCTCCGGAGGGTGTAGACTTTTTGGATTCTCACCCTCTTGCAGACTCGGTTGTGATTAGCGCCGCTCACGGCTGGTCAGCACATCTCAAACATCTAAGCTCATCTCCTCCGGATAAGGAATCTCGCCTCCTGGACCAGTATGGAAGAAAAATATATGCCTCTTCCACACTGGAAATTCGGGCCCTGAATTATGTAGCTCATATGGGGGATTACCAGAAGGCCATCCTCACCCAGGCAGAATCCAAGATTGACTCCTTACCTGACTCCCAAGTCAAGCAGGAGTTAGCTGACTTAGTCCGTTCTGCTCATTTGGCCAGTCGTCTCATCCTGCGGATGACATACGATGCAGTGGACACTGCCGGGCGGAGCTCCGCGTTCGCCGTAAGTCTTCAGCGTCATGCCTGGCTCCGCATGTCAGGTTTGGTCCCAGAGTGCAGTCAGCAATCCAGGAAGCACCTTTCAGGGTTCATGCTTTTCGTGATGTCAGGGACATCATCACTGACTTGCAGGAGAAGGGACAGCTCTGAAATCCGTGGATTCCATGTACCGTCCCCATCCCCCACAGCGAGGACGTCATTTCCTCTGGGTCCGTCTTCGGCCAGTTGCCCCTCGCCGAGTGAAGGATCCTTTTCGAAGTTCCGAGCCACGCTTCTTCGCCTGTCTCTCTGCACGGGTTTCTACCAAATGCATGGTGGTACAGTTTTTGCGGGCCTTAGGATCCGGGTGTACCCTTACCTGGACGACATTGGTTGATAGCAGCCCCTCCAGACAGGGAGGTGGAGCGTCCAGAGATCTGGGCCTCCAGGTTTGCTCTCAGGTCGGCTCTACTGGAGCTGTCGGAATTTAACCAAGTAGGTGATTCTCTTCATCCGGCAGAGCTTGACTCTTCGAGCCAGAGTATGGCTCCCCGGTGACAGGGGTCGAGGTTCTTCCTCCTTGCCCCGATCATTTGGTTGGGCACCGCGCCGCCCGGGACTTCCTGCGCCTCCTGGTCTCATGGCGGCTGTACCAGCGGGGTTCATTGGGCCTGGAACATGCGTCCCTTCAGTGGGCTGGCTGGCTAGTGGTCTCACCGCTTGTATCCATTGACCAGCTATGACGGTGACTTGAGTGATGTGGAACGCCTCCAGTGGTGATTGTTCACTATTTGAGGAGGGCATCCTGTTTGTTCGTCCCGAGCCGACGGCCCTATCCACCGACGCCTCTGATGGGTTGGTGCCCATCTGGGAGATAGAGCGATGGGGCTCTGGTCCCCTCTGCAGTCCCGATGCTATATCAACCTGCTGGAGTCCGAGCGGTCCCCGCTACCTCACCGCCCGCCTTCCGCTTCACGGGATCGCGTGGTTCGGTCCAGACGGACAATACCGCCACGACTACGACATTTCCAAACCGCCAGGGCGGTGGACGCGCTCCATGCCTCTATGCAAGGAAGCTCTCCTATTTCCAGTCACTGCAAGAGCCTGGTGTGGGATCTCCCAGTCATTCATGTGGCAGTGTGAGCCTCCAACACCCCTGGCCGATGCCCTAAGCTGATAGGGCTGTGTCCCACGAGTGGTTTCTCCTGCCAGAGGTAGTATAAGATCTGTTCTCCCATTGGGGCACACCTCAGGTGGATCTGTTTGCTCCAGTGAGAGAACGCCAAGCTGAGGCTGTTCTATGCCCGCCCCTCAGCAGGGCTCGCTTAGGGATGCCTTCTCGAGGCCGTGGACCCCGTCCCTTCGCAGTTTCCCTTGATCCACAAGGCAAGCTCAAGAAGCGGGGAGTGGTCAAGGCGAGGTGATTCTGGTAGCCTCAAACTGGCCTCAATGTTGGTATCTAGATCTCCTGTCCTGCCCAGGCTCCCGAGGCAGCTTCCAGCTCGCTTTGGACCTGCTTTCAGTCAGTCAGGAAGATTTTTCCATCCGGACCTTCAGTCCCTGCACCTGACGGCCTGCCCTGGGAGCTGCCAGAGTTCCAGGCCTGGGTCTCGGCTAAGGTCCTCAACAGTTGAGGTCTCAAGGAGTTTCGACTAGAAATGTTATGCTTCAAATGGAAAAGGTTTTCCATTTGGTGTCAGGGCAAGGGCTCACCCTTCCTCCTGTTCTCCTTGCACATCTTGACTATTTATGGTCCTTTCTCAGCAAGGGCTCAGGGTCGACGACCCTATGGTGCACTTGCATCGCTATCTCTGCTTACGGGGGCGGGCCTAAGCAGTGCAGGCTTATGTAGCTGGTAGTCTTTTGCCAAAGGCCTTTATCACATTCTCTCAAGGAACCTCTACCCGTGGATCTACTGCTGGTACTGGCAGCTCATGGGGTGTTTATTCAAAACCAATGCACAGGTGTGATCTTCTCCTACCTGTCGTGGAAGACCGTCTTGGTGTTTACGTTCGAGCCAGAAGGATGGGAGAGCTCTCAGGCTTTCCATCGAGTCTCTTACCTGGTCTTCCAGGGACAAGGTTGTCCTGGCCTCACCTCGGATTCCTTCCTCAAGGTGGTGTCGGAGTTTCACCTCAACCAGGTGTTGACTTTCCAGTGTTCTACCCCAATCACACTGGAGGCTTTCAACAATATAGGCTCCATACTTGGGACCCTAGAAGAGCGCCGCTTATTATGCGGAGCGACGGCTGAAGTCTGGGAGAGGTTCGCCAGCTGTTTGTCACCTACGTACGCCTGGAAGCCGCACCTGGCAGACCTTGCATAAGTGGGATTACAAGCAGGTAGTCACCTCCTGCTTAGATCTCCGCTATAGGTTGGCGGGCATGGAGCCCTGTGGGATAAGAGCCTTGTCTACCCACCATACTGCTGCATTGTGCTGCTTTAGGTATGTCCTCTCCAGGAAATCTGTAGGCTGCTACCTGGATGTCAGCACACACCTTCATCACCCACTACCACATCGTCCTTGAGTCATGCTGGGATGCTGGTTTTGGGCCTCGGGTTCTCCAGTCTCTTCCCTAAGTAGGGGTGTGCGCCTTGCCTCCTCCCGGAGAACTGCTAGAGTTCGTTATGTGTGGATGAACAACATATCCATGTCCCTAGAAATACAGGTTACTCACCTGTAATAGGAGTTCTAGAATGGTATATGCTATCCATCCACACGACCCACTTCGAACTCCCTGGTTTACGCGACAACCTGAGCTTTCTAGCGGTCAGATCAAGGCCATGGGCGGAGCCGAGAGTTTTACCACCCGGTGGGTGGGAGGAGCTAGCTTAAGACCTTCCTGGGTAGATTTAAAGCGGGCAAGGAACCTGCCAATAAGTGTGGGATGAAGAACAATATATACCATTCCTAGAACTCCTGTTACAGGTGAGTAACCTGTATTTCAAACAACATGAAGTCTTGTATATTATAGACATTAGCAGTTTGTTCTGAGCTTCTAGAACTGCTCCCTCGGAGTGAAATGGTTAAAACCATTCCAAAATAGAATTTTAGCGACGAGAGCAGCTCTATCTGTGGCCTTTTTCAAACTTGAACTGTCAGATTCTTTACTCTGCCTCAGTGAAAAGTCGTCTGAGATTTCTCCTCTGCTCGGTTCTATTTCTCGTTTAGTATGTTTTCTCGTTGGATTTAACCGAGAATAGTTTTATTTAACCACAAAACCCATTCGGTTCGATTTATCTGTGGTAACTGTAAGTAAATGAAGGCTCTTGGTTGTGGAACTTGTGGTTATCGGTTCGGTTTTGAACCTATCAGTGGGGTTTAAATCATTTAAAACTAAAAGTTTCTATTTCTAGAGTGCGTTCCTTGTTCTTATCGTTCTAAAAAACGGATTTATTACGTTTTTCCAATACTGACACGGTTAGGAACCGGATAAGGGTGTTTTGTTTGAACTGCTGCTAAAGGCAATGTTTTTGGTTAGTTGGCATTATGTCTGAGAAACTCAAAAGAAAACCGGCCCCATCGTTTCGACACTGTGGATGTTTGTGGGGAAGTCTTTGCCAAGGCTAACCCACACACCACATGTGTTTATTGTCTGGGGTTGACCACCTCCAGTCAGACTGCCAGGTATGAGAATTTCCCAGCCACCCTGGAAAAAAGATTGGGCAGGCTCAGGAATGAGAGGCCAAAGGTCCGCTGACCAGATGGCCAGCCCGGTTCGGTGCCAACCGAACCAGAGGGAGTGCCCTCTGACCAGGGCCAGACTTCCTCGGCAAAGAAAAGCTGGTTCTGAGGAACCAATTCCAGTAAAGAAAACAAGAAAATCAGCAGGTCTGGAGTCCAAAATTCCTTCTCCAACTGCTGCAGAGATAGCAAAAGCCATACAAATTGTCCAGTCACTGTCTCAGGGTCCGTCTGAACCACCACTATCTGGTAAAAGATCGGTTCATCCGGTCCCAGTGGTTCAGGATTATGATATTGAGGAATTTTATGAACCAGGGAGGGAGGAGGATTGTGAACAGTATGAATGTGGCTGGGAAGGTCTGAGTGTGACCATTGAACGGACATCTCCCAGACAGACCTTTAGAATCTCCCCTATGCTGTCTGAGTCCCCATCTCATTTTTGTTTTATAAAAAGTTGCTGAAACCATCCAGCTTCCTTTAGAAGAGGCTGTGGATGAGCAGAGAGGAGCCTGATTTTGTAGAAATGATGGATATTCCAGAGTCTAGAGATTGTCTATTCCTTTACATAAGTCTTTTAGGAAACAAACAATTAAAATTTTAAAAGCTCCTAATTCTGTGCCTCCTGTAGATAAAAAGATGGACAGAAGGTATACATTGTGAGGCCTGATACAGAATTCCTTTCTTCAGCAATGCAGTCATGTTAGTAGTTCAGGCTGCTGCCTGTGATAGCTAATATTCCTTGGCTTCACATCCTCCTGACAAGGATTCCAGGAAGATTGATGCCATGGCAAAAACAGTATATGGCAGCCTCTCTGGGACTCGGGCAAGCAAATTATATGGCTTTTGTAGCTAGGTATCAGAAATCTAGATGGGTACCGTTATGCAGTTGGCCCAAGCAGGCCCATGGCTAGCTGGCTAGTGAACTAGAACAGGTGGCTGCTACGGCATTGAAGCCTCTAAGGTTCAGTTTCATGCTGCTGTGGATGTTAATGATGTTTCTCTAGGTCATGGCCACATCTGTAGCTTTTCGGAGGTTGGCCTCTCTCAGGTGTACTAGTTTGTCACAGGATACCCAGACTAAGGCTATGGATTTTCCTTGTAGGGAAATTTCTGTTTGGAGAGCAGACAGAGAATTACATGAAGAAGATGGATGAATATAGGACTACTTACAAGAGTGCCTAGGCTATGGAGTGGCAAGCTACTCCTCAAAGGCATGTTCTCAGGGGTAGGGGTAGGCCTTTTCACAGGCCTTTCTACTAGACTCCAGGCCTCCTCTGCCTATGCTCAGAGGGGCTTCTTCAGAGGCAGGGCAGACGAGGGGTGGGCAGACCTGCTCCGCACCCTCAGCCTAAAGCTCCTATGGAAACAGGCACCCTGATGGGGTGCCCAGGGCCGATTCTCCTGTACCAGTGGGGGCAGGCTGGCTTACTTCAGTCAGAGGTGGGCTTCTTTAACCTCAGACAAGTGGGTTCTGGAGTAGTAAGCCAGGTCTGGTTCTCAGCTTAAAAGTTTCCCAAGTTGAGAAGCAGACTTTTTCTCACCTGCAAGTGCTTCAGAGACCCTTGCTCTGGAAACAGAGTCTCATCCCTGTTAGCTCTCAGAGCAGTAGAAAGGGTTCCTCCCTGCATCAGGGCAGGGGTCTGTATTCCAGATACTTTCTTACCCCAAAAAGACAGGAGAATGATGCCCATTTTAGATCTCAGATATCTGAACAAGCATCTTTGAAGCCAAAGTTCAAAATGGTAACTCTGGCAATGATTTTATTTTCCCTAAGGCCAGGGACTGGCTAGCCTCCTGGACCTCAAGGATGCTTATTTCCATGTCCTAATCAGAAGATCCCATCTAAAGTACCTCAGATTCAACTGCCCTCAGGTCATTACCAGTTCAGAGCAATGCCCTTCGGCCTTACCTCTGCTCCAAGGGTATTCTACAAAGTGTCTAGCAGTGGCAGTGTCCCACTTAAGGAGGCAGAGGATTGCTGTTTTTCCTATCTGACGACTGGCTCATTGTAGGCCAGTCCCCAGAACAGGTAAATCTCACCTGCAGGTCACCCAGCAGCTTCTCACCTCCCTGGGTTTTCTGCAAACCTACCAAAGTCGGTTCTGGAACCAGTCCAGGTACTCACCTTTATAGGGGCAGAATTGAACATAAAGCTAGCCAGAGCCTTTCTTCCCCAGAAAGGGTAAGGAATTTAGTGGCTCTGCCTCTCTTCACTCTGCAGGTCTCTTGACCAGCAAGACACTTTCTGCGGGTCCCATGGGGCTGCATCCACAGCTGTTGTGCAGGGAGCAGATTTCTGGATGAGAGACATTCAGTTTCACTTGACAACCTTTTGGTCTCAGAGAAGAGACCCCTTTCCAAGTTGGTCCCAGTGACTCAACCTTGATCCTAGCTCTCCAGTGGTGGCAGGATCAGAGCAATTTAAAAGCGGGGTCCCTTCATTTCCCCTTCTCACGACTTGACCTCTCACTACAGATGCTTCCTTTCTGGGTTGGGAGCCCACATGGGCGACCTTCCACTCAGGAGTCTGGTCCCCCAGGAATCTCTGCTCCACATCAATTTGCTGGAACTCAGAGCTGTCTTTTTAGCTCTTCAAGCTTTTTCTGCATCTGTCCACGACAAAGGATACAAGTCAGAACAGACAACACCACAACAATGTGGTACATCAACAACAGGGGGCACCTCGGTCTCGCCTCGTGCACCGAGGCAATGAAGTTGTGGTCTCTGGCCTATTCACTGAACACTTCCTCACAGCAGTTCATCTTCCAGGAAGGACAATGTCCTAGCGGTTGCCCTCAGTAGGATTTCCCAGGGCCATCACGAATGGTCCCTGGATCCTCAAGTGCTGGGGATAGTTTTTGCCAGGTGGGCATCCTCAGATAGATCTTTTTGCAGCCCCAGACAATCACAAACTTCCTCTGTTCTGTTGCAGGCCTCCAGTGCTGGGCTCAGTTCCCCTGGATGCCCTTCTTCTGGATTGGGAGGAAGTTCCTCTATGCTTTCCCCTTCCTCTCTCTGTTCAAAGTACCAGTCAAAATCGGATCTCAGCCTTGCAGGGTGATTCTGATTGCCCTGGATTGGGCCAGGCAGCCCTGGTACCCACTCCTTCTGTCTCTGACAGTCCATCTTCCCTGTGCCTCCCAGGAATCACAATCTGTTGACTTGTGCCCAGGGAAGGGTTTGGTATCCGGACCTCAAACCCTCAACCTCAAGGCCTGGCTCTTGAGGAGTTAGAGTTGCTGATTTACACCTCTCTCAGGGTGTTCTTGAGATCCTAAAGGCTTCCAGAAAGCCTTCCACTAGGGCTACTTATAGTTCTAAATGGAAAAGGTTTTCCATTTGGTGTGTTGGGAAAAATATTTCCCTAGAATCTGCTGAATTGCCCATTTTGTTAATTACATGGTACATCTTAATTCCTTGGGTCTCAGACGAACTATCTTTAGAGTTCATTTGGCAGCTGTGTCTGCTTTTGTGTCAGCAGGAAAGTCATCCCCTCTTTCCTCTCATCCTGTGTTTTCCAAGTTTTTAAGGATTATCCATACTAATCCTCCTTTTCGGGAACCGGCCCTGCTTGGGACCTTAATGTTTGCATTGCCCAGTTAATGCAACTCCTTTTGAACCTCTGTCTTCTGCAGAGCTTAAGTTCCTAACTTGGAAAACTGTTTTCTAGTAGCTATCACTTCTGCCAGACGATAAGTGAATTGCAAGCCTTGTCAGTGGAGACTGACTTTATTTCTTTCCACAGGGATAAGGTAGTCCTTAGGACTAATAGGAAGTTTTGCCTAAGGTGGTTTCAGATTTCCATCTTAATCAATCTATCTCCTTCCAGTATTTTTCACTGATCACTCTCTTGGTGAGAGGAGGTTGCACAGCCTGGATGTTAAGAGAGCTCTTAGTTATTATATAGGCGTACCAAGGTCGGATTGAATCCCTCCAACTTTTCCTTACCTATGGTGAAGTTGGGAAAGGCAAACCTGCCACTGAGATCAATAGCCAGGTGGATTGTCTCTTGTATCCAATTTTGTTATCAGAAAGGGTAGAGCACCCCCGCTTGAGGGCTCATTCTACCAGTGGTACAGCTGCGTCTTCTGCTGCCAGAGATATCCCTTTATTAGAGATTTGCCAGGCTGCTACTTGGAAGCGGTACACACTTACTTGCATTACTCCTGGATGTCCAGGCCAGAGAGATGTCGGTTTGGCACAGCTGTTCTTCAGAACCTGTTCTCTAAGTAGGTTCGTCCCTCCTCCATGGAGGTACTGCTGTGTATTCTGCTAATGTCTATAATATAGCAAGACTTCATGTTTGAAGAAAAAATTACTCACCTTAGTAATGTTGTTTCTTCTAATGGAGTCTTGCTATATTATAGACCTGCCCCCCAACCTGCCCCTCTCAGAACCTCTACTTGGTGGGGTGCGGGCAACTTAGTGTGGGCACTACTTATGCCCTGTTGGCATTTTGTCCCCTTTGGGACTTTGGGGGTGTGTATGTGTACGCGTGTGTGTTTTATTATACTTATGTTCCATTTTCATATTATTAGAATGGTGTTAGTATTTCTGGTCCCCTGACTTGAGTCTTGGGTGTTGGGACCATCAATGGTTATTATTTAGGTAGCCATTTGGCTAGTGTAAGTTACAGCTTCCACACAGACCTTGGTGAGTTTGGCTCGTAAAGATCTGACAGTTCAAGTTTGAAATGACACGGATAGAGCTGCTCTTGTGCCAAAATTCTATTTTGGAATGGTTTTAACCATTTCACTCCGGGGCAGTTCTAGAGCTGGAACAAACTGCTAATGTCTATAGTATAGCAAGACTCCATTAGAAGAAACAACATTACTAAGGTGAGTAATTTTTTCTTATCTCCTTTCATAGGGATAAAGTGGTCCTTAGAACCAATTGAAGGTTCTTGCCCAAAGTAGTTTCAGACTTCCATTTAAACCAGTCTGTCTTCTCCCTGTTTTCTTCACTGAACATTCTTCCTCAGGTGAGAGGAGGCTACACAGTTTAGATGTCAAAAGAGCCCTTAGTTACTACATAGAGCATACTAAGGGTCACAGGTTTGGCTCCCTCCAGTTGTTCCTCACTTATGGAGAAGTGGGATAGGGCAAACCTGCCACCAAAAGATCTGTTGCCAGCTGGATTGTGTCTTGTATACAATTCTGCTATGAAAAACTCCACTCCCAGGCCTGAAGGCTCATTCCGCAAGAGGTACAGCTGCTTCCCTGGCTGCGGCCAGTGATATTCCTCTCCTAGAAATTTCGGTATCTATGGCTCTACAGGTCCCAGCCAGGACATTCCTCAGACTTTTGGGGACATGACGGTGGCCATTCCCGCAGTTTCTTTGGCTTACCTCCACATGAGGGTCCCACAGTGGATGCTCAGGGTGCACTGAGACCAGAGGTCAGACTATCTAGACCAACTAGTCAGGATCTCCAACCCAGTAAGGAGGACTCTTTCTTGCTGGTTGGACCCCTCCAATCTGGAATGAGGGATCGCTTTTCGGTGGGCGCCCCTGAGACTAACGACAGATGCTGGCTGTCTCGATTGGGGCACTCATTTGGGAGATGGACAAACCCAGGGGATATGATCTCCAGACGAGCAACAGCTCTATATCAACATTCGACATGCGAGCGGTTCTGAACGCCTTGCAGGTGTTTTAGACTGACCTATCGCGAGGCCCTCTTCTCATCCAGACGGCCAACACACTGATAGTGTTTTACGTCAGCAAGCAAGAGGGGGTGCACTCCTACCCCCTGTGCAGGTAGACGATGAGTCTGGTATTGGGCAGTGGAGCACCGCCTAGATCTCAGTGCTGCTCATGTTCCAGGCGTCTAAAATGTCTTTGACAACCTAAGTCTGTGTCTGTCCAAGGCTCACGAGTGGGAGCTCCTCCAGTCAGTAGCAGATCAGCTGCTTGACAGGTGAGGCCATCCAGAGTTGGACTTCTTTGCATCTCCGCTCAATGCCAAACTGCCCAGTTTTTGCTCACGAGAGCCCGCGCCTTGTGTTTTTTGCCAGACACATTGTCCCTCTGTTGGACAAGGAGGTTTCTGTATGCCTTCTCTGTTGTTCAGAGGATTCTTATGAAACTTCAAGCTGAAGGAGCAGAGATGATCCTCATCGGTATGTTCTGGCCTTGGCAGATTTGGTTCCCACTACTTCAGCAGCTGGCAGTGAAACCTCCAACTCTGCTGCTGCTGAGCTTGCACTTAACTGTCCCAGGATCAGGGAACACTGGTCCACCCAGACCTCAGATCCCTGCATCTTAATGCCTGGCTCCTGCAGACTTAGTTAAATCCAGGTTTGTGGTCTCCAAGGAGGTGGCGGACATTCTCGTTGCGGCGAGAAAGCCCTCTACTAGATCCACTTATGCTATGAAGTTGAAGCTTTTCTGCCTATGGGCTTCACCCTGTCACTTGGACCCTCTTACCTGCCCAGTGAACTCTATATAGAGTATCTTCTCTCCTTATTAACTCAAGGCTTGAGCTACTCATCCATAAGGGTACATCTTTCAGCAATTTCTACATACCACATACCAATGGAGGGAAAAACACTTGCCCAACTGGACGTGTCCTGTACTTTTTTGAGGGACATCTTACATATCAAGCCTCCCATCTGAGATCCATTACCTCCCTGGGATCTCCTATTTATGCTGGAGAAGCTCGCCCTTGCCCCTTTGAGCCTGCCGCAGATTGCGAGCTTAGCTTTCTTTCTTGAAGTGTTATTTTTTGGTTGCAGTTACTTCTGCTTGGAGAGTTTCCGAGCTCCAGGCCCTGATGTGTAAGGAGCCTTATTTAATTTTTCACAGTGACAGGGTGTCCCTGAGAACCAGTCCTAAGTTTTTGCCCAAAGTAGTTTCTGAAGTGACATTGAATCAGGATGTCAACCTTCTGGTGTGTTATCCGGACCACTCAAATGGGGAGGGGGCGCTTCCTGCATACCCTGGACGTCGAGGTACTATCTAAAAGGCACTGCTACACACCATAAGACGAAGCAGCTGTTTGTGGCCTTTGCACATCGATGTCAAGGCACTCTGGTGTGAAAGCAAATTTTCTCAAAATGGCTGCTCAGTTGCATTGTTTACTGTTACAAGTATAACAAAACCCTACCAGGCTCAGTCAAGGATCATTCTACTAGGGGAGTGGCTACTTCATTCGCATCCTTGCGAAATGTCTCCATAAAAGACATCTGTGCAGCAGCTGCCTGGAGCTCAGTGCATACCTTCATTACGCATTACGGTCTGGACATTGCTTCTAGGTGTAGAGCTGGCTTCGGCCTAGTGGTCCTTCAGGGCTTCGTTTCTTGAAGTGCCCTGTTAGCACTGATGCTTATAGCCGCTTCCCGGTTCCTGTTCCTTTTTGCGGGACTGCTTGGGATTCAGTCCTAATTGTAATAACTTGCTGCAAGAGCTCCCACTCGAAGTAAGATGGTACAGTTAAGTGAGAACTTACTATAACAGTAGATCTTCGAGAGGAGCTCTTGCTGCAGGCGCTGCTTTCCCTCCCTCCTTCCTCCTGGTGAGCTGTTGTTGCATCCCTTTTATGGCAAGCTTCCGCCTGGTCTGCCTGCTGGGCCCTTATTCACGGGTCTCCGGCGGGTGAACTGATGATGTGCTGGGGACTGCTCCCTGATATTCCATTGGCAGACGTTGGGGGTGTCCCCCACTGGAGACTGCTAGCTAAAGGTTTCCGATGGGTCCTAGTGTCTGTGGCATAGTCCTAATTGTAATAGCCTGCTGCAAGAGCTCCTCTTGAAGATCTACTGTTATGGTAAGTTTTTACGTAACTGTACTATACACCATCCGAGTGGTGGGATGAGCTTAGCTTAGACGCAAAGATAAATCAGTACTACTTGTGGAACTGTCATTGTGTGGATGTGAACCATGTAGCACTTCTAGAATTACAGTTACAGGTGAGTATTTTAACTCGACATATAAAGTGTTGATATTTTGTAAGTAAGGTTATGCGTTTAGTTACTTACTTATAAGGTATTGCACTTATTTGCAGCCTTACATTTTGTAACTAAGGTAGTGTTTAGCTATTTGAAAGCTATTGTACTTATTTGCAACCATAATTTCGTAACAGGACAGCTGTGCTAAATACGGCCTCACAGTCCTTTCATTCTGTGGAAATATAGTTTTTATCTTATCTACTTACCATTATTTCCATTCCTTCTTTCATGACTTTATTCGTTATATGACCTCCTCTGATGTAATTTTGTCTTGGGTCTCCACTGAATTGTTTTCCTTGGGGATCTTACTGTGAAAAAGGTGAAGCTTCTGTTTACTAAAAAAAACTGCCCCGGTCACTGTCTTCTTAACTCTCCCCTGCTCTCTTCTTTAGGGATGAAGATGCACCTGCTAAGATCCCAGATGAAAGTGCAGAGAAGCCAGAAGGCTGGTTGGATGACGAACCGGAATATATTGCTGACCCAGATGCAGAAAAACCTATTGACTGGTAAGTAAGGGTAGAATCCCACCAGCCTTTCACATGGCTTATTCAGCAGGTTTTCCCTGCCCCCAGGTTGCTTTACTTGGTCACACAGGGACACCATATGGATTATTGGAGGTAGATTACCTGCTTCATGGACAGAGTTGCCAATCTTTACAGTGACCTCAACAATTGAACCATGTGCCTTAGGGCAGATATTCCACTTCAAATTGAATTAATACCAGTTTGTTTTTGGCAGGGATGAAGACATGGATGGGGAGTGGGAAGCCCCTCAAGTCCCCAATCCAAAGTGTGAGTCTGCGCCCGGGTGTGGTGAATGGAAACGGCCCATGATTGACAACCCTAACTACAAGGGCAAGTGGAAGCCACCAATGATTGACAATCCTGAATACCAGGTATTTGGAAGCCCAGGATCTGTGGTAGTGTTTTTCTAGTCTCACTTTTTCGTTGCCAGTTGTCTGGCTAGCAGCATGTGGAGTAAGATCTTAGTTCGAGTGGGAGCTCTTGCAGCAGGCTATAACAATTAGGACTATGCTGCAGGCACTAGGACCCTCCGTAAAACTTTTCAGCCAGCAGTATACAGCAGGGACCGCCCCAGACGTCAGCCCTGGTGCAAAAGGGGGCGGATTTAGCTCCACCTCAGTTCTTTTCCCGCCGTCAGAGGGAGTCTGGTCATAAGGAGAGATCAGACTATTCCAGATCATATAGTCTATCTCCCTCTTCTTCGTCTTCGTTATCTTCCTATCTCAACTTAGAACGGTCCTCGAGAGAGAAGGACCAGCCTCGCTTGCCTCCCGACGATCCAACCTTCATGGACGTCATGAGGCATATCCAGGCCTCCAATGAGTGGGAAACGGAGGACCTGGATCCGGAACGCCGGAGATTGGCAAAATACCTGCGGCAAAAGGAGCCGAAACCACTGGTGGTCCCTCCTTTGGTGGACACCTTCCAGGACCTGACTCTTGACTACCTGGAGGCGTCCAGCTTCCATTCTGGCTGTTCCCAAGAAGTCGGATAGGCTGTATAAGGCCCCGAGGGCAGAAGCTTTTCTAGCAGAGAACCCTCAGGCGGACTAGTCGGTCATGACAGCTGCCCATGACAAATCCTGGCAGCCGAAGCACCTGAGCTCGCAGCCTCCCGATCTAAAGTCTTGGTATTTGGACCAGGTGGACAAGAAAGTTTATTCTGCATCCACCTGTTCCATCCGGTCCCTTATCTTCCTGACGCATATGGTCCAGTACCAGAATGCTCTGTGGGAGAGGGGACAAAAGCTACTGAAGGCCATGCCAGATTCCGATCAGATGACTGAACTTGTGAATATCATGAAATCGGGCTCCGACGTAGGCTCCCATGTCCTGAGAGCCTCGTACCATACGGCAGCCAGGGCAGCCTCTGGCGCCACGCCTGGTTGAGAGTTTTGGGTTTCCACCAGGATCTGCAGTCCGGTATCAAGGATTTACCATTCCAGGGTACCGTGTTATTTGGGCAGGAGACGGAAGCTTTGATTTCTTGTCTACAAGAGTCGGGCAAGTCCATCTGGTCGGTCCGGCAAATGTACCGCGGCGACCAGCGACGGCAGTGAAAATGGCCATTTCAAACAACATGAAATCTTGCTATATTATAGACATTAGCAGTTTGATCCAGCTCTAGAACTGCCCCGGAGTGAAATGGCTAAAACCATTCCAAAATAGAATTTTGGCACGAGACCAGCTCTATCTGTCATTTCAAACTTGAACTGTCAGATTCTTTACTCCGCCTCAGTGAACAGTCGCTCCGGAGATTTCTCCTTCTGCTCAGTTCATTTCTCGGTTTAAAAAGTGTTTTCTCGGTTGGATTTAACCGAGAATAGTTTTATTTTAACCGCAAAACCGTTCGGTTCAAGCTCTCTGTGGTAACCGTAAGTAAATGAAGGTTTGTCGGTTCGGTTTTGAACCGATCAGTGGGTTTAAAACTCATTTAAAACTAAAAGTTACTATTTTAGAGTGCGGTTCCCGGTTCTTATCGGTTCTAAAAAAAAAAACTGATTTATTACGTTTTTTTCCAGTACCCGTGACACGGTTAGGAACCGATAAGGGTGTCTTGCCTGGCACTGCCGTTAAAAGGGCAAGTTTTTGGTTAGGCTGGCATTATGTCTGAGAAACCCAAAAGAAAAACCGGGCCTACTGGGTTTCCAACACTGATGTATGTGGGGAAGTCTTTGCCAAGGCTGACCCACACACCACATGTGTTTATTGTCTGGGGTTTGACCACCTCCAGTCAGACTGCCAGGTATGTAAGAATTTCCCTGCAGCCACCCTGGAAAAAAGATTGGGCAGGCTGAGGGAACGAGAGGCCAAAAAGTCCGCTGACCCAGATGACCAGCCCGGTTCGGTGCCAACCGAACCAGAGGGAGTGCCCTCTGACCAGGGCCAGACTTCCTCGGGCAAAAGAAAAGCTGGTTCTGAGGAACCAATTCCAGTAAAGAAAATAAGAAAATCAGCAGGTCTGGAGTCCAAAATTCCTTCTCCAACTGCTGCAGAGATAGCAAAAGCCATACAAATTGTCCAGTCACTGTCTCAGGGTCCGTCCGAACCACCACTATCTGGTAAAAGGTCGGTTCGTCCGGTCCCAGTGGTTCAGGATTATGATATTGAGGAATTTTATGAACCAGAGGAGGGGGAGGTGGATTATGAACAGTATGAATGTGGCTGGGAAGGTCTGGGTGTGACCATTGAACCGGACATCTCCCCAGACAGACCTTTAGAATCTCCCCTATGCTGTCTGAGTCCCCATCTCATTTTATGTTTTATAAAAAGTTGCTGAAACCCTCCAGCTTCCTTTAGAAGAGGCTGTGGATGAGCAAGAGGAGCCTGATTTTGTAGAAATGATGGATATTCCAGAGTCTAGGAGATTGTCTATTCCTTTACATAAGTCTTTTAGAAACAAACAATTAAAATTTTAAAGCTCTAATTCTGTCCCTCCTGTAGATAAAACGATGGACAGAAGGTATACATTGTCAGGCCCTGATACAGAATTCCTTTCTCAGCAATGCAGTCATGTTGAGGTAGTTCAGGCTGCTGCCTGTGATAAAGCTAATATTCCTTGGCTTCACATCCTCCTGACAAGGATTCCAGGAAGATTGATGCCATGGCAAAAACAGTATATGGCAGCCTCTCTGGGACTCGGCAAGCAAATTATATGGCTTATGTAGCTAGGTATCAGAAATCTAGATGGATACGTTATGCAATTGGCTAAAGCAGGCCCATGGCCAGCTGGCTGTGAACTAGAACAGGTGGCTGCTGATGGCATTGAAGCCTCTAAGGTTGTTTCATGCTGCTGTGGATGTTAATGATGTTTCCTCTAGGGTCATGGCCACATCTGTAGCTTTTCGTAGGTTGGCCTCTCTCAGGTGTACTAGTTTGTCACAGGATACCCAGACTAAGGCTATGGATTTTCCTGTGGTGGGAAATTCTCTGTTTGGAGAACAGACAGAGAATTACATGAAGATGGATGAATATAGGACTACTTACAAGAGTGCCCAGGCTAAGAAGCGGCAAGCCACTCCTCAAAGGCATGCCCCAGGGGTAGGGGAGGGCCTTTCACAGGCCTTTCTACTAGACTCCAGGCCTCCTCTGCCTATGCTCAGAGGGGCTTCTTCTAGAGGCAGGGGCAGACGAGGGGTGGGCAGACCTGCTCCCACCCCCCAGCCTAAAGCTCCTGCAAAACAGGCACCCTGATGGGGTGCCCAGGGCCGATTCTCCTGTACCAGTGGGGGGCAGGCTGGCTTACTTCAGTCAGAATTGGGCTTCTTTAACCTCAGACAAGTGGGTTCTGGAAGTAGTAAGCCAGGGTCTGGTTCTCAGCTAAAAAGTTTCCCAAGTTGAGAACAGACTTTTCTACTACAAGTGCTTCAGAGACCCTCGCTCTGGAAACAGAGGTCTCATCCTGTTAGCTCTCAGAGCAGTGAAAGGGTTCCTCCCTGCATCAGGGCAGGGGTCTGTATTCAGATACTTCCTTACCCCAAAAAGACAGGAGAATGGCGGCCCATTTAGATCTCTGATATCTGAACAAGCATCTTTGAAACCAAAGTTCAAAATGGTAACTCTGGCAATGATTTTACCTTCCCTAAGGCCAGGGGACTGGCTACCTCCCTGGACCTCAAGGATGCCTATTTCCATGTCCTAATCAGAAGATCCCATCAAGTACCTCAGATTAAGACTGCCTCAGGTCATTACCAGTTCAAGAGCAATGCCCTTGACCTTACCTCTGCTCAAGGGTATTCACAAAGTGTCTAGCAGTGGCAGTGGCCCACTTAAGGAGGCAGAGGATTGCTGTTTTTCCTATCTAGGCGACTGGCTCATTGTAGGCCAGTCCCCAGAACAGGTAAAATCTCACCTGCAGGTCACCCAGCAGCTTCTCACCTCCCTGGGTTTTCTGCTAAACCTACCAAAGTCGGTTCTGGAACCAGTCCAGGTACTCACCTTTATAGGGGCAGAATTGGACACAAAGCTAGCCAGAGCCTTTCTTCCCCCAGAAAGGGTAAGGAATTTAGTGGCTCTGACCTCCTCCTTCACTCTGCAGGTCTCTCGACCAACAAGACACTTTCTGCAGCTCCTGGGGCACATGGCTGCATCCACAGCTGTTGTGCAGGGAGCCAGATTTCAGATGACACATTCAGTTTCACTTGAGAACCTTTTGGTCTCAGAAGAGACCCCCTTTCCAAGTTAGTCCCAGTGACTCGAACCTTGATCCTAGCTCTCCAGTGGTGGCAGGATCAGAGCAATTTAAGAGCGGGGGTTCCCTTCATTTCCCCTTCTCACGACTTGACTCTCACTACAGATGCTTCCCTTCTGGGTTGGGGAGCCCACATGGGCGACCTTTCCACTCAGGAGTCTGGTCCCCGGGAATCTCTGCTCCACATCAATTTGCTGGAACTCAGAGCTGTCTTTTAGCTCTTCAAGCTTTTCTGCATCTGTCCACGACAAGGTGATACAAGTCAGAGCAGACAACATCACAACAATGTGGTACATCAACAAGCGGGGCACTTCGGTCTTGACCTTGTGCACGAGGCAATGAAGTTGTGGTCTCTGGCTATTCCCTGAACACTTCCCTCATAGCAGTTCATCTTCCAGGGAAGGACAATGTCTAAGCGGATGCCCTCATCAGATTTCCCAGGGCCATCACGAATGGTCCCTGGATCCTCAAAGTGCTGGGGATAGTTTTTGCCAGGTGGGGCATCCCTCAGATAGATCTTTTGCAGCCCCAGACAATCACAAACTTCCTCTGTTCTGTTGCAGGTCTCCAGTGCTGGGCTCAGTTCCCCTGGATGCCCTTCTTCTGGATTGGGAGGAAGTTCCTATGCTTTCCCCTTTCCTCTCCCTGTTCAAAGTACTAGTCAAAATCAGATCTCAGCCTTGCGGGGTGATTCTGATTGCCCCGGATGGGCCAGGCAGCCCTGGTACCCACTCCTTCTGTCTCTGACAGTCCATCTTCCCCTGTGCCTCCCAGGAATCACAACCTGTTGACTTGTGCCCAGGGAAGGGTTTGGGTCCGGACCTCAATCCCTCAACCTCAAGGCCTGGCTCTTGAGGAGTTAGAGTTTGCTGATTACACCTCTCAGGGTGTTCTTGAGATCCTAAAGGCTTCAGAAAGCTTCCACTAGGGCTACTTATAGTTCTAAATGGAAAAGGTTTTCCATTTGGTGTGCTGGAAAAATATTTCCCCAGAATCTGCTGAATTGCCCATTTTGTTAGATTACATGGTACATCTTAATTCCTTGGGTCTCAGACCAGCTACCTTGAGAGTTCATTTGGCAGCTGTGTCTGCTTTTGTGTCAGCAGGAAAGTCATCCCCTCTTTCCTCTCATCCTGTGTTTTCCAAGTTTTTAAGGATTACTCCATACTAATCCTCCCTTTGAGAACCGCCCCTGCTTGGGACCTTAATGTTTGCATTGCCCAGTTAATGCAACCCCTTTTGAACCTCTGTCTTCTGCAGAGCTTAAGTTCCTAACTTGGAAAACTGTTTTCTAGTGGTTATCACTTCTGCCAGACGCATAAGTGAATTGCAAGCCTTGTCAGTGGAGACTGACTTTATTTCTTTCCACAGGGATAAGGTAGTCCTTAGGACTAATAGGAAGTTTTGCCTAAGGTGGTTTCAGATTTCCATCTTAATCAATCTATCTCCCTTCCAGTATTTTCACTGATCACTCCTCTTCGGGTGAGAGGAGGTTGCACAGCCTGGATGTTAAGAAGCTCTTAGTTGTTATATAGAGCGTACCAAAGGTCTGAGGTTGAATCCTCCAACTTTTCCTTACCTATGGTGAAGTTGGGGAAGGAAACCTGCCACTAAGAGATCAATAGCCAGGTGGATTGTCTCTTGTATCCAATTTTGTTATCAGAAAGTGGGCAGAGCCCCCGGTTTGAGGGCTCATTCTACCAGGGGTACAGCTGCGTCTCTAGCTGCTGCCAGAGATATCCTTTATTAGAGATTTGTCAGGCTGCTACTTGGAAAGCGGTACACCTTGCCAAGCATTACTCCCTGGATGTCCAGGCCAGGAGAGAAGCTCGGTTTAGCACAGCTGTTCTTCAGACCTATTCCTAAGTAGGTTCTGTCCTCCTCCATGGAGGTACTGCTGTGTATTCTGCTAATGTCTATAATAGCAAGACTTCATGTTTGAAGAAAAATTACTGTCTTAGTAATGTTTCTTCTAATGAGTCTTGCTATATATAGACCTCCCAACCTGCCCTCTCAGAACCTCTACTTGGTGGGGTGCGGGCAACTTAGTGTGGGCACTACTTATGCCCTGTTAGCATTTTGTCCCCTTTGGGACTTTGGGTGTGTATGTGCAGCGTGTGTGTGTTTATTATACTTATGTTCCATTTTCATATTATTAGAATGGTGTTAGTATTTCTGGTCCCCTGACTTGAGTCTTGGGTGTTGGGACCATCAATGGTTGTTATTATTTAGGTAGCCATTTGGCTAGTGTAGTTACACTTCCACACAGACCTTAGTGAGTTTGGAACGTAAAGATCTGACAGTTCAAGTTTGAAATGACACAGATAGAGCTGCTCTGTGCCAAAATTCTATTTTGGAATGGTTTAACCATTTCACTCCGGGGCAGTTCTAGAGCTGGATCAAACTGCTAATGTCTATAATATAGCAAGACTCCATTAGAAGAAACAACATTACTAAGGTGAGTAATTTTTTCTTCGTAAGGCCTCAGGTGGCCAAGGTGGACACGCCCGTGGTAATCAGCAGGGTCAGAGAGGCAGCTTTCGTAGGAGAGCCAGTAACCAGCAGCCTGGAGGCGCTCCTACCCGTGGGCCCAAGTCCTCCCAGGCCTCTCTGCCTACGCCCGGCTTAGCCCAATGACCCCCTGCCGCTTCCAGAGGACTCGGGGGAGACTGTCGGGGGCTGATTCTCCCTTCATCTCGAAGGGTGGAAATCGATCACTGCAGACCAGTGGGTCCTGGATATCCTCAGGAGAGGACACACGCTGGAGTTCACGGAGTTTCCTTCAAATACTCAGCCAAAGTACTCCTGTTACCCTCCTTCTCACATCCCACTAATAGAAGGAGAAATTCAGACCCTCTTGCAGAAAAAGGCAATAGAGATAGCCCCCTTGCATCAGCGGGGAAAGGGGTTTTACTCCTACTTCTTCCTGGTCCCATAAAAGACACAGGATCTTCGTCCCATTCTGGACCTCAGCTCTCTCAATCTCTTTATAGAGTACAAATGGTTCAGGATGGTGACCCTCCCAGGTCTACTTCCTCTGCTGTACCAAGGACACTGGCTCTGTTCCCTAGACATGCAAGATGCATTTATGCATATCGGGCGGGGTCTTCCCTCACCACAGGAAGTTTCTGAGGTTCCACTTCCAAGGGGAGCACTACCAAATCCGAGTTCTTCCATTCGCCTTCTCTTCCGCTCCGCGAGTCTTTACAAAATGCTTGGCAGTGGTGGCTGCGGCTCTAAGGCACATGGGGCACTACATTTTCCCATACCTAGATGATTGGCTGCTTGCAGCCCGTCAAGTCATGCTTGCTTCACCCTCGGAACAACCTATACTGTATTCTGAGGCTGGGGATCGTGAACCTTGGTGTCCCCGAGCCCAGTCAAAAACTCGTCTTCATTGGCGCGGTCCTGGATTCTATCCAGGGCATGACTTTCCTTCCTCCGGACAGGGGCGATCACCTGCGAGAGATTGCCGAATGGATCTCAGTAACTCCTCAAGTTCCAGCATGGAACTTACTCAGGCTACTGGGGCACATGGCGGCGGCCATTCCAGTCACTCCCCTGACCCTCCTCCACATGCGGGTCCCACAGTGGATGCTCAGGGTATAGTGGGACCAGGGCTACGACTATCTAGACTTTATGGTCAGGATCACCAAGCCAGTCAGGAGAACTTTGCTTTGGTGGATGGACCCCCAGAATTTGGAGAAAGAGGTCAGGTTTCGTCCGGAGCCACCAGGTCAGACTCTTACGACAGATGCATTGGACCTGGGATGGGGAGCGCACCTGGGTGCTCATCAAATGCAGGGGGTTTGGACACCCAAGGAGCGATCCCTTCACATCAATGTACTGGAGATGTGAGTGGTTCTCTATGCCTTACAGGCTTTTCAAGAGGACCTGGTGCCAGGCTGTCGTCTAGTTCAAACAGACAATATGGCGGTCATCTTCTACATCAACAAGCAAGGGGGTACTCGTTTGTATCCCCTTGGTAGGGAGGCGATGAGAGTCTGGCACTGGGCACTGGAGCGGCACATTCTACTGTCTGCAGTACACGTTCCAGGCATCCTGAATGATCTGGCCGACAGCTTAAGCAGGTCTCGATCCAGAGCACACCAGTGGGAGTTGCTACAGTCCGTGGCAGATCAGCTCTTCGACAAGTGGGTTCACCCAGAGCTGGACCTCTTTGCGTCACCACGCAACGCCAAACTGCCAGTGTTCTGCTCGCGAGAGCACGCACCTGTAGTTTTTGGCCAGAGACGTTATCCCTTTGCTGGGCAGGGAGGTTTCTCTATGCCTTCCCCGCCCTTCCCTCTGAGTCCTACTAAAGTTACAGGCAGAAGGGGCCCGAATGATTCTCGTAGCCCCCAGATGGCCACGGAGCCTCTAACTCCACTGCCCATATGCTCGCAGTTGCTGTCTCAGGAACAAGGGTCGCTGGTCCATCCAGATCTTTGTTCCTTACACCTACATGCTTGGCTCCTTCAGACGTAGCTCAGAGATATGGGGTTTCCCGGGAAGTGGCTGCAGGCCTAGTTTTGGCGAGGAAGCCCTCCACCTGCTCCGCCTATGCTGTGAAATGGAAGCGGTTTTGTTTATGGGCTTCGACACAGCATTTGGACCCCGTCACTTGTCCAGTGAACTCAGCGTTACAGTACCTCCTCTCCTTGTACCAACATGGCCCGAGTTACTCCTCTATTAAGGTGCATATGTGGGCTGTCTCTGCCTATCATGCTCTCATTGGAGATGAGGCATTGGCACAAGTGGATGTAGTCCGCACCTTTTTGAGAGGAATTTTACATATGAGACCTCCCATTCGGGACCCTATCCCACCCTGGGATCTCCTTTTTGTGTTGGAGAAGCTCACCCCCGAGCCGGCAGCAGATTGTGAGCTGCAATATTTTCCTTGGAAGGTGTGTTTTTTGGTTGCTGTTCCCTCAGCTTGAAGAGTTTCCGAGCTTTAGGCTCTGATGTGTTAAGAGCCATATTTGATTTTCCACAGGGAAAGGGTTTCCCTTGGAACAAATGGAGTTTCTTCGAAGTGGTCTCGGAGTTGACCCTCAACCAGTTGGTTGACCTTCCAGTTTATTTTCCTTCCCCATCTAATAGAGGGGAGGCTCTCCTCCACACATTGGATGTCCACAGGACTTTGAAGTATTACCTCAAACGGACAGCTACGCACTGTCAATTGGAGCAACTCTTTGTAGCCTTTGCACCACAATGCTTGAGCAAACCAGTGACCAAGCAGACTATTTTGAAGTGGATCATCCACTGCATATCCTTCTGCTATGAAAAACACAATAAGCCCCTGCCGGGCCTGGTCAGGGGTCACTCCACCAAGGGAGTGTCTACTTCTTTTGCCGCCCTGAGAAATGTCTCTATCAGGGACATATGTGCGGCCGCTACCTGGAATTCGATGCATACCTTTGTCAAGCATTACAGCTTGGATATCGTCTCCAGACGCCGTGCCAGTTTCGGTCTGGCTGTTTTGCAGGGACTTTTGTCCTAGGCCTCTGGAGTCAGCATATTCCACCTTCCGAGGTCGTCTACCTCTTTGGCGAGGGACTGCTTGGTATTCAGTCCTAATTGTTATAGCCTGCTGCAAGAGCTCCCACTTGAAGTAAGATAGTACAGTTACGTAAGAACTTAACCGTAACAGTAGATCTTCGAGAGGAGCTTTTGCAGCAGGCGTTACTTTCCCACCGCCTTCCCCCTCGAGGTGTGCAGATCCATCTTCATTTACATCTCCATTGAGTGCTTTGTCTCCTTCTCTTGTCAGGGCTTGTTCGTGGGCCTTGGCGGTAGAACTGAGGTGGAGCTGGGTCCACCCCCTTTTGTACCAGGGCAGACTTCAGGGCGGAGCCGATGTCGGGGGTGGTCCCTGCTATATACTGCTGGCTGAAAAGGTTTCCGGAGGGTCCTAGTGCCTGTGGCATAGTCCTGATTGTTATAGCCTGCTGCAAGAGCTCCTCTCGAAGATCTACTGTTATGGTAAGTTCTTGCGTAATTGTACTTTATGGTAAGTTCTTACATAACTGTACTTTTCTGTATGCCTTCCCTCTAATTCAGAGTGTATCAGTAAAGCTGCAAATGGAGGGGACAACTCTGATACTTTCATTGCTCCCCTACAGCCTCAACAGATCTGGTCCCCCTGCTGCAACAACTGGCAGTGGAACCCCCAATACTTCTGCTCCTGTGCAAGGATCTGCTATCACAAGAACAGGGACCCCTGGTCCATCCAGACCTGAAGTCTCTTCACCTGCATGCATGGCCCCTGAAGACATAACCGTAGCTTGCTTTGGGTTCAAAAAAAGTGGCGGGTGTTGTGGTGGCTGCTAGAAAACTGTCCATCAGAAATGCCCACTTTATGAAGTGGAAGCGGTTTGGTTTATGGGCCGCTTACCATAACCTGGATCCGTTTACCTGCCCAGTCAGTCGGGTTCTAGAGTACTTCCTTATCCGATTAAAGCATGCAGTATTCCTCGCTCAAAGTGCACCTGGCTGCTATATTAGCTTTCCATGTGCCCATTGATGGCTGTATGGTTGCTCATCTGGAAGTAGCCCCATACATTCTTGAGCCCCGGGAGCGAGTTACTGTTTCTGTGGCGCTCAGTGCCATTTGCGACTGTTTCCGGGTCGGGTACATGCTACTTCCAGGATTAGACTGAGACCTTCTTGTTCTGTTTTGTCGTCATTTTACTGAGGATATTTGGCACACTTTCTTCCATCTTGGAGGACGACTTAATAGAGGTGGCGTGTTGGTGAGCCCCCTTGCAGGTACTGCCGTTTCAGTCTCTGTTCTGGACCAGAGTGGGGTGGTGAGAGGCCCAAGTGGCCTCAGTCAGAAAATAAGGAGATCCCATCAGCTGGCTTCAGAATGTTAGCCCGATTCTGATTCCTGTTCTGTGAGAAGGCTTATTAGACTTCAGGAATCTGGATTTCTTGGGGGTGAGAGGCCCTGGGTGTAATAGCACCTTCCTGGAACTGAACTTGTGAATTGCTCAGGAGAATGTGAGCCCTTTGGGTTTTTGGACTACAGTGGCAAATTCCTGAACTGTTTTGGGGCTTAGTCTCTGTTTACTGGCTTGCTTTAAGAGCTTAACTCCCTTTGTGCTAAATTTGTAATTTATTTTGGGTTGGGGAGGGTTTTGGGGGTTGTTGGATGTGGTGAATAGTGTGTGTGTGTGTGTGAGATGTATGTATATGGTGATTAAGCTCAACTCCCGATTTTTAGTGCATAGATGATAGTAGTTTTTAGGATGGGGGTTCCTCCCTCAGGCCCAAATATTGGTTTACTCTTCCTCTCTTTAAAGATCTTTGCCCCTTCCTCACTCCACCGCTTGATGCTGCGGTATGATGAAGATGTAAAGAGTTGGATATCTTGAGGAAGGGTACTAGAGGGGGAGAGAGAAAGAAGGATGAAGCCTGGGGGGAGTGGATTCGGGTTGTGGGGAACAAGAGATGCCCTGGAATAAAGAGACAGCTAGAGTGTGGTCCCTCATGCCTTGTCCCTGTACCCAGGGTTTCCTCCAGACTGAGAGGACAGGTAACTGAAGAACTGGCTCCAGCCTTTCATCCTCTTCGGGTGGTGCTCTGCAGTGTCAGGTCGATGGTTAATAAGACCGCTATAATGGCTGGTCTTGTTGAGTCCGTTGCTCTGGCTTGCATTACAGAGACCTGGCTGGTGGATAACTCTGGCCCTGTGCTAGAGGTGTCTGTCCCGGTCGGATACTGTATTGTGCACTGCCCAAGGAAGGACTGCAGGGAAGGGGTTGCGATCTGTTTTAGGTGGGAGCTGGTCCTGACAGTGCACCCAGTTGGGGACACCAGTCCTTTTGAGTGTGTGGTGGTGCAGGGGGGTCCCATGGTGGAATTTAGAGTGCTTCTGGTCTACCGTCCACCTGCGTGGGACCAGGGCTTCTTACAGGAGATGATGCCCTTTGTCGCTGAAAGGGTGTTGGAGTTGCCGAGATGGATTATTCTCTGCGACTGACCTGGGTGGACAGTGTGATGTCTCTCGGGGCCAGGGATTGCCTACTAAGTATGGAGGCTCAGGGACTGATCCTGCACTCCACGTCTGGGACCCACTAATCTGGCCATGTGCTTGATCTGGTGTTCTCCCTGAGGTTTGAAATTGACACCTTCAAGATTGATTGGGTCTCTTGGTCCGATCATTGCACCATTTGGTTCAGCTTTAAACCCCGAATGTCCCACCCCCGTGGAAATGGTCCAGTTCCGCCCTTTGAGGGTGTTAGACCTGAGGACTGGTGCTGAAGCTGGCGTTTCATCTGTTGGAAGCTTGCTAAGCTTTCGAGAAGAGGCAGTGGCAGCCTATAGTGTGCTGTTACTTGGGACCCTCGACTGTCTGGCACCAGTCCATGTACTTCCCCTTGTCTCACACCTTTGCTCCCCATGGTTTGATGGGGAGCTAAGGGACTTGAAGAAAAGGAGGCGGAGGTTGGAGAGACAGTGGAGGATGACTGGATCTCTGGAGGACAAGCTGGATCTTACTTCGAGATACAGCTCTTGCAGCAGGTAACACCATTAGGACTGAAGCCGGCTGGCGTCAGGACCCCACGGAATTCTTCTAGCTAGCTATCTTGAGCGGGGACCGCCCGGCGTCGGTCCTGCCTCCGATGTCAGGCGTAGTACATAAGGGGGCAGTCCCGTCAGATTCCCCAGTTCTTTCCCGCCGTCGACTTGCATGTCTCGACCCTTTGGATCGTTTCTAGCGCGTGATGCACGGTTAAGTTCTTCCTTCGGGAAAACATTCATTTCTTTGGCTCAGTTGCTGTCTGTTGTCCTCTCCAACCTCCGTTGAAGGCCATCCCTCGAAGTGCGCCTGTGGGAAGCAGATCCCGTTCAAGGACCCGCATTTGGCCTGCGTCCGGTGCCTAGGCCCAGACCACGACACCCGGTCCTGCACTTTCTGCCAGGGGTTCAACAGCTGGACCCGGATCTGTCGCCAGAAGGCCCTGCAGGCGTTCCTGCTCGAGGAGAAGATTAAGGCCATGGACACCTCCAAGGGGGATTCAGCAGAAAGCCCTGGAAACACTCTGGAAAGCACAGGAGAGGGTTCCATCAAGTCCCTGTCTAGGGCCTCTGACTCCGTAGTTCCGGCTCCCGGTCCGACGTTTGCCCTCCTGGGCCCGCTCTCAGCCTCCCCCCGCTGCGGTGAAGAAACCTTCTGGCTTCTCTTCCTCCTCACAGGCCAAGACCTCCAGGCCCTCTTCATCATCTTCTTCCAAAGCACTGGTTAGGTCTGGGGACCATCATCATCACCACAAGTCGGGTTCCCGCCATTCCGTACCCGACGTCGGGTCTGCCTCCTTGCCTCCTCCTCCCCAGCGGAAGACCAAGGAGCTTACCTCTCTTAAGAAGCCGTCGGACCAGACGTCGGCCCCTCATCACAGGTCCCAGGAGCCGTCGACCGCCAGACGCCCGTCGCCGGTCAGGCCTTCGCCCTCTCGGTCGTCGGCAGGGGGGCCGACGTCCGCATCTGCACGTGTAGAGAAGACGACCCCGACGCCTCCTACCGATGTCGGTCAGGAGACTCACGGAGGAGGAGTTGACGCAGCCCGAGGACCAGACGGGTGAACCCGGTCCTGTTGCACCTCCCAGGGAACCCTCCCCACAACCTGAGGCCCCTGAGGAGCCGACACCGGAACCAGACGACTGGCGCCCGGTCCGTCGTTGGGCCTTTCCATTTCTGAGGTTAAGGAGCTCTTTACTTTACACCTCCTCTTCCTCCTCCTCCTCTGCCACCTGTGACCCCTCCGGCTCCTGCGCCCCCTTCTCCATCCGGGGCAGCAGGCCGAGTACCTCTCCCCCAGGAGCCTACGGACCCTCAAGGGAGGGACCAGATAGGAGACCTCCGTCTAGATCCTCTTCAGGGTCACCCAGACCTAAGAGACCCAGAAGACGCCGTCGTTCGCCTTCAACGGAGGATACGGGATCGGAATTCTCGGCAGGATGCAGATCCCCCTCTCCCCTCCACATCCCCTCTCCGGACCCACGTGAGCTTCCTAAATCTCCTCCGGATGACCCATCGTTCTCGGAGATCATGAGACACATCCAAGAGAACATGGGCTGGGATGCGGAAGAATTAGACACCGAGAGACTACGCCTCGCTAGGTATCTTCGGCAGAAGGATCCCAAGCCTGTGGTGGTACCACCCTTGGTGGACACTTTTGTGGACGTCACCAAGGCAGCGTGGAAGCGTCCACACTCGCTCCCAGCGATGCCGAAGAAAGCTGACCGCCTGTACAAGGCCCTAAGGAGGACCAGTACTTGGCTCAACATCCTCTGGCCGACTCTCTGGTCATAACAGCCTCTCATGACCGGTCCCAGAGACCGCAACATTTGAGCACCCTGCCACCAGACCTGGAGTCCAAACAGCTGGACGCTATGGTCATGCGCACGTATGCTTCCGCTACTTGCGCCATCAGATCCCTGAACTACTTGACCTACATGGTGCAGTTTCAGAATGCCTTGCAGGAACAGGGACTGGATCTGGCGGAGAAATTGCCAGAAGGTGAGCAGAAGGAGATGTTGCAGCTTCTCCGTACGGGTTCGGACGTGGGAACCCAGGTGCTGCGAGCCGCGAAAGATTCCGCGGACTCCTCGGCCAGATCGGCAGCTTCAGGCATATGCCTCCGGAGACCCTCATGGCTCCGTGTCTCCGGATTTAACCCGGATGTCCAGAAGAACATCATGGACGCCTCTTTCGAAGGAGAAGTTCTCTTTGGTGAATCCTCTGAGAAGGTTATCACCAAGCTCCAAGGGGCCGGGAAGGCGGTGAGGTCGGTCCAGGCAATGTACCGACCGAGGCTCAGTTCCTTTCGTAGGAATCAAAGCCGTTTTCGTGGACGGGCACAGAGACAACAGTCCCGCACCGGTCCACAACAGAGGGGCTTCGGCTCCCGCAGAGCCCAGGGAAGACAGCCTGCAGGCCGGAGTCAGCGTCCAGCTAAGCTGGCTCAGCCCGCGGGCCCCACCGCCGCCACAGCCTGACTCCTTCCCGGCCCCCGGCCCTCAGGGTCAACGGGACATCAAGGTCGAGGGGTCGATGCTGAATTACCTGCCAGGATGGCAGTCCATAACCACCAACAGGTGGGTTCTTCAGTTGGTCGAAAGAGGCTACTTTATAGAATTCGCAGACAAACCACCCTCGAGGCCTCCTCTGCTCTCCCGTTACTCGGGTCAGCACAAATTGCTTATCAGGCAAGAAATACTTGCGCTTCTGCAAAAGGGAGCGGTAGAGTATGTCCTAGAGAATTAGAGAGGGTATGGATACTATTCCCACTTCTTTCTGGTTCCGAAGAAAACAGGGGACCTCCGTCCAATCCTGGATCTCAGCGACCTCAATATGTCGGTCACCTACAAATGATTTTGCATGGTGACTCTGCAGGGTTTTATTCCCATGCTAAAGAAGGACGCCTTCTTAGCGTCCCTGGACATGCAGGGCATACCTGCATATCCCGTAGCTCAAGCGCACAGGAGGTTCTCGGCTTGAGGTTCCTCGGCCACCACTTCCAGTTCCGAGCTCTTCTGTTCAGACTGTCATATCTCCGGGTCTTTACCAAATGCATGGCAGTGTGGCAGCATCTCTAAGGAGACAGGGCCACTATGTGTTTCCGTGCCTTGACGATTGGCTTCTCATGGCTGCCTCAGAGAGGCGTTGTTGATGGCTATCCAGAGCACCCAGGCTCTGTTTGGTCTCTGGGCATCATAATCAATTCACATCTCTCCTTGTACCGTCGCAGAAGCTGCAGTTCATAGGCGCAGTTCTGGACACCGTTCAAGAGAGCATTTCTTCCAGGCGACAGAGCGGAATGCATCAGATCCCTCATCAGGATCTCTCGTGAAGACTGTCCCTGCCAGGCTGGTCCTTCGTCTGCTCGGACACATGGCTCCGGCCATTCCGACCGTCCCTTTGGCAAGGCTCCACATGCGGGCAACTCAGTGGATGCTCAAGGTGCAGTGGGACCAAAGGCAAGACCACATGCAGCATCCGGTCAGAATCACAAATGCCGTGATTTGAGACTGGCAGTGGTGGCTAGACCCAGGAACGCTATCTGTGGGTGTCCCTTTTTCAGTGCCATCCCCGGAGGTGATCCTTTCCACAGATGCCTCATGGCTGGGGTGGGGAGCACTCCTGAATGGGGTGAGGTCCCAGGGAACGTGGACCCCTCAAGAAGCTCATCTTCACATCAGCATTTTGGAGATGAGGGCGGTCCTTTATGCCCTGCAGGCCTTCCAGTCAGATCCCGCCGATTACTCTTACGATCCAAACAGACAACACGGCGGTGATGTATTACCTCAACAAACAAGGAGGCGCACACTCTTACCCCCTTTGCAGGGAAGCGATGAGAGTGTGGGATTGGGTAATCCAACACGGGGCAAACCTGATTGCAGTTCACGTTCCCGGAGTGGACAACATAATCGCAGACGGCCTGAGTCGTTCCCAGGCCAGGGTCCACGAGTGGGAACTTCTTCAAGGGGTTGCAGAGGATCTGTTTCTTCGATGGGGCACTCCAGAACTGGACTTATTCGCTTCCCCATCCAGCGCAAAAGTGCCCAATTTCTGCTCGCTAGATCCAGGGCCTGGTGTTTTCTGGCGAGACACGTTGTCCCTCTCCTGGGCAAACAGATTCCTCTATTCCTTTCTTCCCTTCCCGTTGATCCAGAGAGTTCTTCTCAAACTGCGCAGGGAGCATGCAACATTGATCCTGGTAGCCCCTTTCTGGCCTAGGCAGATCTGGTTCCCCTTGCTCACGCAGCTGTCCCGGGAACCTCCGCTCCTGTTGCCATTCAGCTCCCATCTCTTGTCTCAGGAGGAAGGTTCACTGGTCCACCCGGACTTATGCTCACTGAACCTGCATGCATGGCTCCTAGAGACATAGCCATCTTGCGTCACGGGGTCTCGCAAGAGGTTGCAGAAGTTCTTTCTGCAGCCTGAAAGCCGGTAACGCATGTGACGTATGCCATGAAATGGCACCGTTTTTGTTTATGGTCGCGAGCACGCGATTTTTCCCCTTTTCCGTTCGGGCCTAGCCTACTCCTCTATCAAGGTGCACCTCTGTGCCATCTCTGCCTACCATCTTCCGGTGGGACATCGCACAGTGGCACAATTAGACGCCTCTCGGGAATTTTTAAGAGGGGTGTTACATCTTAGGCCACCCATTAAGGACCCAGTGCCTCCATGGGATTTGCTCTTTGTCCTGGAACAACTCGCTTCCCCCTTGAACCTGCCAAGGATTCGAGCTGCGTTTTCTGTCGTGGAAAATGGTGTTTTGGTTGCTGTTACTTCAGCGAGAAGAGTTTCTGAGCTTCACGCTCTTATGTGCAAAGAGCCTTATTTAGTTTTCCACGGGACAGAGTATCCCTGAGGACAAATCCAAAATTTTGCCTAAGGTGGTCTCTACACTCACTCTCAATCAGGATATTGACCTGCGGTCTACTTCCAATTACTCTAATAGAGAGAGGCACTGCTCCACACCCTGGATGTTTACGCAGCCTGAGGTATTACCTCAACAGAACTAAACTACTTCGTAGTTCAGAGCAACTTTTCATTTCCTTTTCCGGAAGGATGATGGGCCAACCAGTATCCAAACAGTCCCTGTCTCGCTGGCTTGTCCAGTGTATTTCATACTGTTATGATATCAAACAAAAGCCCCTCCCGGGTACAGTCCGGGGTCATTCTACTAGGGGTGTGGCCACCGCCTTTGCAGCACTCCGAAACGTCTCCACCTCTGCCATATGTGCTGCAGCCACTTGGAGCTCTGTGCATACATTTATCAGGCATTATAGCCTGGACATCGCCTCTCGTGAAAGGCAACCGACCTGGCGATTGCTAGGGTCTCCTGTCCTAGATTCAGGACCTGGAATGTATTTCCTAGTTTCCTCCTCCCAAAATGTTTGCAGCGTTACTGCTTGGGAATCAGTCTAATGGTGTAACCTGCTGCAAGAGCTGTGTCTCAGTAAGATAGTACGATTACGTAAGAACTTACCGTAACAGTAGATCTTACTCGAGACACAACCTGGCAGGTCACCGATAGAACTCGACTGCAGCGTCAAGGACCCCGGAAAATTCTAGCTAGCTATCTTCAGCGGGGACCGCCCCCGACGTCGGTCCCACCTCCGACGTCAGACGTAGTACATAAGGGGGCGGTCCCGCCCGATTCCCCAGTTCTTTCCCGCCGTCGACTTGCATGTCTCGACCCTTCGGTTCAGCTCTAGCGTGCGACGCGTGGTTAAGTTCTTTCCTACGGGAAATTCGGATTTCTACAAGCAAGTTTTTTGCTGATGTCCTCTCTGATCTCCGGTCACTCTTCCAAGTGTGCTTGCGGGAAACAGATCTCCTTCAAGGATCCCCACACGGCCTGCGTCCGGTGCCTAGGCCCAGACCACGATACCCAGGCCTGCTTCTTCTGCCAGGGGTTTAACAGTAGAACTCGGATCCGACGTCAGAAGGCCCTTCAGACTTTCTTACTGGAAGAAAAGCTTAAGACCATGTCTTCCAAGGGGGAATCCACTCCGCGGACTCCTCGGCCCGAGCAGCAGCTTCTGGTGTATGCCTCCGGAGGCACTCTTGGTTACGAGTCTCCGGCTTTATCCCGGACATCCAGAAGAATATCATGGACGCTCCATTCGAGGGAGAAGTCTTGTTTGGTAAACCTTCAGAGAAGATTATTACCAGACTTCAAGAGGCCGGGAAGGCGGTGAGGTCGGTCCAGGCTGTGTACCGACCCAGGCTTAGTTCCTTCGTAGGAACCAAAGCCGGGTCGTGGACGGATGCAGAGGCAGCAGTCCCGTTCCGCTCCACAACAGAGGGGCTCCGGTTTTCGTAGAGCCCAGGGGAAACAGCCCGCGGGCCGGAGCCAGCGTACTCCTAAGCTGGCCCAGCCAGCGGGCCCCTCAGCCGCCACAGCCTGACTCCTTTCCGGCCCCCGCCCCTCAGGATCAACGGGAAATCATGGTCGGCGGTCGCATTGCGAACTTCCTGCCGGGATGGCAGGCTATAACCACCGACAGGTGGGTTCTTCAGTTGGTCGGAAGAGGCCACTATATAGAATTCGAAGAAAAGCCACCCCCGAGGCCTCCTTTGCTCTCCCGGTATCCGGGTCAGCACAAATCTCTGATATGGCAAGAAGTACTCGAGCTCTTGCAAAAGGGAGCGATAGAGTACGTCCCGGAGAACCAGAGAGGACAAGGATATTATTCCCACTTCTTCCTGGTTCCAAAGAAAACAGGGGACCTCTGTCCGATTTTGGACCTCAGCGACCTCAACATGTCGGTCGCCTACAAGAGATTCCGCATGGTGACTCTTCTGGGTCTTATTCCCATGCTGAAACAAGACGCCTTCTTAGCGTCTCTAGACATGCAGGACGCATACCTGCATATCCCTATAGCTCAGGCGCACAAGAGGGTCCTGCGCTTCGAGTTCCTCGACCACCACCTTCAATTCCGAGCCCTTCCATTCGGACTGTCATCCGCACGCAGGGTCTTTACCAAGTGCATGGCAGTCGTGGCAGCGTCTCTAAGGAGACAGGGCCATTATGTGTTCCTGTACCTGGACGATTGGCTTCTCATGGCCGCCTCCAGAGAGGCGTTGTTACGTGCGATCCAGAGCACCCAGGTCCTGTTCCGATCTCTGGGCATCTTAATCAACCACGAGAAGTCTCTCCTGGTACCGTCGAAGAAGCTGCAATTTATAGGCGCAGTACTGGACACCGTTCAGGGAAGAGCTTTTCTTCCAGACGACAGAGCGGAGCGCATCAGATCCCTCATCAGGGAGCTATCGTCGTACAAGACCGTCCTGCCAGGTCGGTCCTTCGCTTGCTCGGACACATGGCTGCGGCCATTCCTACTGTCCCTTTCGCAAGGCTCCACATGCGGGTAACTCAGTGGATGCTCAAGGTGCAATGGGATCAAAGGCAAGACCACATGCAGCATCCGGTCAGAATCACGAGCACCGTGATTCGAGACTGGCAGTGGTGGCTAGACCCAGGGTCGCTCTCCACGGGTGTCCCGTTTGTAGCGCTGTCCCCGGAGGTAATCCTCACCACAGACGCCTCAGGTCTAGGGTGGGGGGCACACCTAGACGGGGTGAAGTCCCACGGTACGTGGACCCCTCTGGAGGCTCATCTCTATATCAGTGTTCTAGAGATGAGGGCGGTCCTTTATGCCCTGCAGGCATTTGTCAGAAATCCCGACGAATACGCTCCTTCTTCAGACAGACAACACGGCGGTGATGTATTACCTCAACAAACAAGGAGGCGCACACTCTCAACCCCTCTGCAGGGAGGCCATGGCGGTGTGGGATTGGGTAATCCGACACGGCGTAAATCTGATCACTGTACATGTTCCCGGGATGGACAATACAATTGCAGACGGCCTGAGTCGCTCCCAGGCCAGAGTCCACGAGTAGGAACTTCTTCAAGAGGTAGCAGAGGATTTGTTTCTTCGATGGGGAACTCCAGAGTTGGACTTGTTCGCATCCCCATCCAACGCTAAACTGCCCAAGTTTTGCTCGCTAGATCCAGGGCCTGGTGTTTTCTGGCGAGACGCGTTGTCCCTCTCCTGGGCGGTCAGATTTCTTTACGCTTTCCCTCCCTTCCCGTTGATCCAGAGAGTTCTTCTCAAACTGCGCAGGGAGCATACAACAATGATCCTGGTGGCCCCTTTCTGGCCCAGACAGTTTTGGTTCCCCTTGCTAATTCAGCTATCCCGGGAACCTCCGCTCCCGTTGCCGTTCAGCTCCCATCTCTTGTCTCAGGAGGAAGGTTCACTGGTCCACCCGGACTACGTTCACTGAACCTGCATGCATGGCTCCTAGAGACATAGCCATCTTCATCGCAGGGGTCTCTCAAGAGGTTGGAAGTTCTTTCTGCAGCCAGAAAGCGCCCGCATACGGTGCGTGACGCCATGAAATGGCGCTTTTGTTTATGGTCTGCAGCACGTGACTATTCCCTTTAGGTTGCCGGTGGGAGTGGTGTTGGACTATCTGCTCTCCCTCTTTCGTTCGGGTCTAGCCTACTCCTCTATCAAGGGTGCACCTTTGTGCCATCTCTGCCTACCACCTTCTGGTGGGACATCGTACAAGTGGCACAATTGGGCGCCTCTCGGGGAATTTTGAGAGGGTGTTGCACCTGAGGCACCATTAAGGACCCAGTGCCTCCATGGGATTTGCTCTTTGTCCTGGAACAACTCACGCTCCCATCCAGAACCTGCCGCGGATTGCGAGCTCGTTTTCTGTTGTAAACGTTATTTCTAGGGACATGGATATGTAGTTCATCCACACTCATTGGCAGGTATCCTTGCCGCTTTAAATCTTGCGGAAGGTCTTCAAGCTTGCTCCTCCCACCCACCCGGGTGGTATAACTCTCGGCTCCGCCCCATGACGCCAGATCTTCCTTACCGCTTGGAAGCTCAGGTTCCCTCCTTAACGCTCTGCGTTTGCGACTGGTTCCTATTTCTCCGTTTGCGGATTTAAAAATAAAATTTTGCAAAAAGACTTCAGTCTTCTATCCCTCGCGGCTGCGATGGACAAATCGACTCCCGGATTTCGGAGATGCCCATGCGGGCAGAAGATGTCTCGGACGGATCCACACTCCGTATGTCTACTGTAGGCCTTGAGCGCGACCCGCGGGCTTGCGACCTGTGCTCATCTTTCTCGGCCTCGTCCTCGAAGACCGTGCTGCCCGATTACAACTGGGCGTCCCGAAGCGTTTCCCTCGGTGAAGTCAAGGAGGCCGGTTGGCGGTGTCATGACGGGCATCGGCGGATCAGCTCGAGCGGATGGTCGCCCCTCGAAGAGGGCGGTAGCCAGGCCGTATCTTCCTCGGCAGCGGCATTTATCCAGCTCTCTCTGGGCTCTTCTTGCGGCTTCTTTTAAGGAGCTTTGTCTGTCCCTCTCCACTAAAGGAGAAGGGCCCTACGTTGGCGGGACCTTATTCTCGGTCCAAAAAGAGGGACAAGGTAAGTCCCTCCGTCGGCGCTCTTGGGAGGCGGGAAAGGTCCCTCTCCCGGGCCGTCGACCATCGGCTGTCGACCGGCTCGGCTTGGCCACTGGCCTCACGGTGTCCCGTCAGGTCAGTTGACGAGACTCCACCGATGAAGTGAGATTTTCTCGACCGTTGGGCGGGCTGTCGCCTTTAACAGCCGAATTCCTCTCCCGGTTCCCGGGAGGAGTTGAGGATCCGATGGGCTCGCCTGTGCCTCCGGTTCCGGAGCCCTCGGATGCACCATCGAGCGAAGGAGTGCGGTTCGGCCGACACCTCCCGCACCGACCTCGGAAATTCGGGACTCTCGGTTGGACCTCTTGGCGGTCCTGCCGATCCCACGTCATAGGCGGTCTTGGTCTCGGCACCTGCGGTAATGGCGCTCGCCGCTCGTCCTCGTCCTCCTCCTCCGGATGAGGAAGCTTGGCGTAAATACGTCGTGATGCGAGACCTTATGTTGCAACAGCTCCTCCTGGCGGGGAATAAACCGATCGCCTTCCCGGCCATTAATAACTGTCACGGATCGGCCGACACAACCCCTCGACTTATCAGAGGAGCCTATACGGGCGGTTGTTCGGCCAAAACCAGCTGCTCCACCGATTCCGGTGGAACCTCCGCCTCCACAGCCACCAATTGGGGCTCCGACCAAGGATTCTCGGTCGGCTAAGGGTCTACCCCATCGGCTGTCAGTTACCCTCACTCCCGATCGACCTCGGCAGGTGAAGAGTGGTTCAGGCCAGAGGCAGCTCTTCGAGGACTCTTCAGAGTCCGAAGATGATTCCTCCTTTTTCTCCAAGCGACTGGACTTGGAGTCTTCAGGAGGTCAGTCAATGGACGATAGCCCGTCGTCCTTCCTAGGACTACTTCGGCTCATCTCGGAGTCCACCGGGATGGAGCTCGAACCCGTTCCAAGCGGGCCAGGTATCCCCTCACGGAGATTCTGGACCGAGGGGATTCTCCGACGGAGGCCTTCCGTGGCCGAGGCCATAGTGGGTCCGCACTGGAGCTTTGCAGCGCCTGCTTCCCTGCCCCGCGCCCGGCCAGGATGGCCAGGAAGTATCGGTCCCTACTGGTTCCTTGTCCGGTTTTGGAACACCCTCTGCTGAGGGGTTGGTTACCGACAGCGTTTCGGTAGCGCGACAGCTCGGGATGTGGACAAACCTCCTGACAAGGGTCAAGAAATTGGACTATGTCGGTGAAAAGTCTACGCTGCGTCCTCTCTCGGCTTACGCCAGGCCAGTTCGGCCGTCCTCATGGCACATTTTCTCATGCCCTGTTGGGCTCCTGGATGAGGCATCCCTCATCTTCCGCCCGATCTGCAGACTACGGTTAAGCAGGTGCGGGACCAGGGCGAGGCAGTGGCCAAACAGCAGCTCAGACTGCTTTGGATTTAGGGGACTCATGTGCCAGATCGGTGGCGCCACAGTGGCTATCGTCGGCGGGCTTGGCTGAGGATATCCACCTTTACTGGATACCCAGCACAAGTTGGCGGATGTCCCTTTTTGAGGACTGACCTCTTGACCCTGGGGTGGAAGGTCACCTGCAGAGGATCGAGAAGTCCAGTGCTACCTTGGACTCGGTCTCTTCCGCTCAGAAGGACAAGGCCGCAAACCACAGCCTAAGCCCCTTTTAGTCCTTCTATGCCCCGGTAGCGCCCGCCAGCAACGTCCAGGGCCAGCAGGCTCGGCCTTGGCATCCCAAACCCAAGCCGCGGCTTCCTCTAACAGGAGGCAGGGAGGAAAAGGCCCAGGAGGTCCTCCATGGTCCCTCCTCCAAGCCTGCCCAGTGGCCGGGCTGGGGTGTCGCCCCCATTCCCGTCACCTTATCCTAGGTCCCCCGTGAGAGGCGGCTCGCGCTCCGTTCCGCCTGGTCCGCTGTTTCCACCGGACAGGTGGGTCTTGGAGGTGGTGGAAGAGGCCTGCCTCTGGAATTCGAGCAGGCACCACCCTTCAGAGCCGTCGCCCCTCGGGGGGCTTCGAGATTCCCAGCCTCACTGGCGGCTCGTCGAGCCGACATCGCTCTCCTCCTCCAGAAGGAGGTGATAAGAGAGGTGGTGGACCCTCCTTCAGACCCAGGGTTTGTGTCCAGGTACTTCCTGGTTCCGAAGCGGACGGGGGGCTGGCGCCCCATTCTCGACCTACACGACCTAAACAAGTTCCTAAGGTCTCGAACCTTCAGGATGGTCACTCTAGGCTCAGATAATACCATCCTTGGAGCAGCAGCGATGTGGTTCTGCTCTCTGGACTTGCAGGGCCGTTTTCACGTCCCTATCCGTCCGTCTCCCCAGAGATTCCCTTCGCTTCAGCGGAAGGATCCCTCTTCGAGTTCCAAGCCATGCCCTTGGCTTGTCTCCAGCTCCCAGGGTCTTCACCAAATGCAGGCAGTGGTGACAGCATTCCTCTGGGCGCGAGGGGTCCGGGTGTACCCTTACCTGGACGACTGGCTGATAGCAGCCCTCCAGGAAGGAGGCAGAGTGGTCCAGAAATCTGGCCCTCCAGGTCTGCTCTCAACTGGGCCTCCTTATCACGAGGCCAAGTCGAACTCGAGCGAAGCAGGTGATTCTATTCATCGGGCGCAGTCGACTCTCTTGACCAGGCGCGGCTCGCGGACAGGGCGAGGTTCTTTCCTCCTTTGCCCGATCATTTCTGGTTGGGCAATTGCGCCTGCCGGGACTTCCTCGCCTCCTGGGTCTCATGGCGGCCTGCACCAGCGTGGTCCGTTGGGCCCGCTGGAACATCGTCCCCTTCAGTGGGGACTGGCCAGCCAGTGGTCCTGGCAGCTGCGATCCTTTGGACCAGCTTGTGCGGTGACACAGGGGATGTGGAGCGCCTCTCAGTGGTGGACTGTTCCAGATCATTTGCAGGAGGGCATCCGTTACATCCGCCCGAGCAGCGGTCTCTCTATCGACCGATGCCTCTCTGATGGGTTGGGTGCCCATCTGGGGAACCACCGGGCTCATGGCCTCTGGTCCCCAGCAGGAGTCCCGATGCCCATCAACCTGCTGGAGCTCCAGTCCGCCCCTAGCTCTCACCGCCTTTGCTCCGTTCCTCCGGGTCAAGTGGTCCGAGTCAGACGGACAATACCACGACCATGTACTATCTAAACCGCCAGGGCGGGGCACGCTCCATGCTTCTATGCAAGGAAGCTCATTTGGTCACTCTTAGCAGCCTGAGGCGGATCTCCTAGCCATTCACGTGGCAGGAGCCTCCAACACCCCGCCGATGCCCTGGGCGGATAGGGGCTGCATCCCACGAGTGGTCTCTCCTGCGGAGGTAGTACAGCATCTGTTCTCCCATTGGGGCACACCTCAGGTGGACCTGTTTGCCTCCAGGGAGAATGCGAAGCTGAGCCTGTTCCATGCCCGGCCCCCTCAGCAGGGCTCGCTGCAGGGGGATGCCTTCTCGAGGCAGTGGACCCCGGGCCTCTTTTACGCCTTTCCCCATTTCCCTTGATCCACAAGGTGCTTCTCAAGGCGAGGAGGGACAAGGCGCAGGTGATTCTGATAGCCCCAGACTGGCCTCGCCAGTTCTGGTACCCAGATCTCAGTCTCAGCTCCAGGACTCCGCGGCAGCTTCCAGCTCGCCCGGACCTGCTCTCAGTCAATCAGGGGAAGGTGTTCCATCCGGACCTTCAATCCCTGCACCTGACGGCCTGGTTCCTGAGCGGCTAGAGTTCCAGGCCTTGGGTCTTTCCGGCGAGGTCCTCAATGTAGTTGAGGCGTCCCGTGAGAGTCGACCAGAAAATGCTATGCCTTCAAATGGAAAGGTTTTCCATTTGGTGTCAGAGCAAGGCTTGGACCCTTCCTCCTGTTCCTTGGCAAGCATCTTGGACTATTTATGGTCCTTTCTAGTCAAGGGCTTGGGTCGGCGACCTAAGGGTGCACCTGGCAGCCATCTCTGCTTACCGAGCGCGGGCCGGAAGCAGTCGATGGCCGCAGGAGAAGGTGGTCTGGGCTTTTCAAAGGCCTTGATCACATTTCCCCTCAGTACGGGAACCCCCACCTCCGTGGGATCTACTGCTGGTACTGGCAAAGCTCATGGGCAAGCCATTCAGAACCTATGCACAGGTGTGCTCTCTCTCACCTGTCGTGGAAGACCGCCTTCTTGGTGGCTATCCGTCAGCCAGAAGGATGGGAGAGCTCCAGGCGCTTTCCATCGAGTCTCCTTACCTGGTTTTCCACAGGGACAAGGTTGTCCTGCGCCCCCACCCGAAATTCCTTCCGAAGGTGGTGTCGGAGTTTCACCTTAACCAGGTGTTGACTCTGCCGGTGTTCTACCCCAATCACACCTCGGAGGCCGAATATAGGCTCCATACTCTGGACCCTAGAAGGGCGCTCGCTTATTATAAGGAGCGCACGGCTGAAATTCGGGGAGAGGTTCGCCAGCTGTTTGTCACCTACGCTGAAGCCGCATCTGGCAGACCTGCAGCAAGCGGACGATAAGCAGGTGGGTAACCTCCTGCATAGATCTCTGCTATAAGTTGGCGGGCATGGAGCCTCCCAGAGGATAAGAGCTCATTCTACCGCCATACTGCTGCAGCAGTGGCTGCTTCCAGAGGCGTCCCTATCCAGGAAATCTGCAGGGCTGCTACCTGGAAGTCAGCAAACACCTTTATTACCCATTACCACATCGACCTTGAGTCACGCCGGGATGCTGGTTTTGGGGCCTCGGTTCTCCAGTCTCTCTTTCCCAAGTAAGTATTGGGGTGTGCGCCTTGCCTCCCTCCTCCCGGAGAACTGCTAGGAGTCTGCCAATAAGTGTGGATGAACAACATATCCATGTCCCTAGAAATACAGGTTACTCACCTGTAACAGGAGTTCTAGGAATGGTATATGTTGTTCATCCACACGACCCACCAGACCTCCCCGGCTTCGACGCACAACCTGAGCTTCCAGCGGGCCAGATCTGGCGTCATGGGGCGGAGCCGAGAGTTATACCACCCGGTGGGTGGGAGGAGTGTTTGAAGACCTTCCGCAAGATTTAAAGCGGCAAGGATACCTGCCAATGAGTGTGGATGAACAACATATACCATTCCTAGAACTCCTGTTACAGGTGAGTAACCTGTATTTTGGTTGCTGTTACTTCAGCGAGAAGAATTTCTGAGCTTCACGCTCTCATGTGCAAAGAGCCTTATTTAGTTTTCCACCGGACAGAGTATCCTGAGGACTAATCCTAAATTTTTGCCTAAGGTGGTTTCTTCACTCACTCTAAGTCAGGACATTGACCTGCGGTCTACTTCCTGAACTACTCGAATAGAGAGAGGCTCTGCTTCACACCCTGGATGTTCACCGCAGCCTGAGGTATTACCTCAACGGAACTAAACCTTTTCATAGTTCTGAGCAACTTTTCGTTTCCTTTTCTGAGAGGATGATGGGCCAACCTGTGTCCAAACAGTCCCTGTCTCGCTGGCTTGTCCAGTGTATTTCATTCTGTTATGAGCTGAAACAGAAGCCCCTCCCTAGTTCAGTCCGGGGTCATTCCACTAGGGGCGTGGCCACCTCCTTTGCAGCGCTCCGGAACGTCTCCACTTCTGCCATATGTGCTGCAGCTACTTGGAGCACTGTGCATACTTTTATGAGGCATTATAGCCTGGACATCGCCTCCGAAGAGCAGTTCGGCCTGCTCATGTACCAGGGTCTGCTGTCCTAGATTCAGGACCTGGAATGTATTTCCTATTTTCCTCCTCCCGGAATTTTGGCAGCGTTACTGCTTGGAAATCAGTCCTAATGGTGTAACCTGCTGCAAGAGCTGTGTCTCGAAGTAAGATAGTACAGTTACGTAAGAACTTACCGTAACAGTAGATCTTCGAGAACAGCTCTTGCAGCAGGTATCTTCCCGCCCACCTTCCACCTTGGAGGAGGCATGGCTTACGCCTTTACTATCAGGGAATTTTTCCTTTTGACTTCTGACGGTGGATCCTGTGTCTCCCATTTCGATGTCAGCCTGCGGCCGGAATTCTCCGGCAGGAGAACTGGGGAATCGGGTTGGACCGCCCCTTTATGTACTACGTCTGACGTCGGAGGCGGGACAGACGTCGGGGGTGGTCTCCGCTGAAGATAGCTAGCTAGAATTTTTCCATGGGGTCCTGACGCCTGCCGGCTTCAGTCCTAATGGTGTAACCTGCTGCAAGAGCTGTTCTCGAAGATCTACTGTTACGGTAAGTTCTTACGTAACTGTACTTTACAGAAAGTACGGTAAGGAATTTATAGAGGCACGGCCACCTCTTCTTGTTTCCAAAATGTTTCCGCTGCAGAGATCTTTGCAGCTGCCAGCTAGAATATTGTCCATACCTTCACTAAACACTACAATCTGGACATTGTCTCTCATTGATGGGCTGGCTTTGGCCTAACTGTACTACATGGCCTACTTTCATAAGCCTGTAGGCTCCAGCTGCCCAGACTACTAGCTGTTTGTACTGCTTGGTACTCATTTCAAAGGAATGGCCTGATGAAAGAAAGATCCTCGAAGGAGATAGAACAGTTCTAGGAGAGTGGATATGGTGTACTTATCCACACTATTGTAGAAATTACTTTCCCTTTAATACATGTCGGAAGGTCTTCAAGCTGGTTCCTCCCATCCACCCACCCTGGTGACATCATTCTAGTGACACAAGATCTTCCTTTCCGCTGGAAGAAGCAGGTTCCCTCCATCGCAGCTCTGTGCTTGGTGTAGGCCATATCACTTTTTTTCTAAACTTTCGGTCTTTGTTCGCTCTGTGGATTCTCTGTTGTAGCAGGATGATTCCTGTATTTCAAAGTTGATGCCTGGTTTCAAAATGTGTCCATGCAGACAGATGTTGTGCACTGGCCCTAACGCCACATGCATCTACTGCCTGGGCCATGAACAAGATCCCCAGGCTTGCAGCCTGTGTCGCACTCTTCATCATTTCACTTTAGAAAACCGGTATACACGACTAGTTCTTGCTGTCTGGATGAGCGGATACTCCAGTTCGGTCTAAGGGCTCCCGTTGCGCGGTCCCCGTGGCCTGCTGATCAGTTGGTGACTTTTGATGAAGCTGCAGCACAGGCTACGGCTTCGTCCCTTGGTGTCCATGCTGGTCCTGCTGAGCTTTGAGCGCCTCTTTCTCTGGGGTGTTTTGGGACTTGTACCAGTCCTTCCTACCCTTGGGAGGGTCCTTCCCATGGGTCTAAGTCTTCTAAAGGTCTCCAAGGGAAGACTAAAAGTCCCATCGTAGGACTGTGAGCTCTCTGGCCTCTGTCTCCCGCAACCCTGTTTCTTCAGCCTCAGATTCTGCATTGACTGATGCTTCTGTCAAGGCTGCTGGTCTACCGATTCCCGCAGGCTTGCTGGCCAAGACATGCTCAGCCAGGCTGTTGACATTTTCCCAACCCAGTAGAGTCAGTGTCGCAGGATGAGGGGATAAGTCTCTGCAGGACTCTGGTCCTGACTTTTCAGTCCCAGGGCAGGTCGGATCAGTTTTCTGAGCGGTTCCTAACTCTTGGGACACCGAGCTTCAGGGACCCTAAGCAGCCCCACTGGTTCCCGCTCTCCTGCTGTCCAGTTCACCGGCAGTTGAGGTCAAGGACCCGGAGACCGAGTAGCCTGGAGTTGGCTCTCGACACTCTCGGCAAGAGGAGCCACTGCTATTTTTCCTCCTCTTCCTCTTCATGGGAGATCTGGCTCTGTCACAAGTTGCGACAAGCGCTCGACGAGGAGCTTATGTGAAAGCAGCTCTATTTGGTGCAGCCACTTTGTCCCAAACCGGTCTGGCTCGGCCATTTCTGGCCTTTCTGCCCATTCGGTGACACCCCCAAGTGATGGTCCTCCATCCAAGGATGCCCAGACTGACCTTGGGCTGACAAGACCTGCAAGGGATGGGAGCGGTTTTGATGAATCCTCAGTGAAGGCTTCCTCCATACACTCCAGGTCAGTCGACCTGGGTCGATGATGTTGTCAATGGACCACAGTCCTAACTTCTTCGGGGTTTTGCTCTGCCTAATTTCAGTTGCTATGGGAATCCAGATGGATCCTGTGCAAAAAAAAGAAAAGGCCAAGTATTACCTCACCAAAATTCTTGACCGGGACAACTCCCCAGGTGTCGCATTCCTGGTGGCAGAGGCCATTCTTGGTGCGGCAGGGGAGCTCTTGCAAGGCCCAGCCCCTGCCCCTTTCCCCATTGGCCTGTATGGCCAGCAAGTATGCAGTCCCTATGGGTTCCCTCTCTGGATTCACCAGACACCCCTCGGCTGAGGGTTTGGTGGCCAACTCAGTATTCCGTTGAACGGGCAATGTCAGCGGTGTCGACCCAACCCCAGGAATCCCCCAAAATTGTATTGTGCAGCCAAGAAGGTATGTGCAGCTTCATCTCTCTGTTTCCAGGCAGGCTAGTTCAGCCTTAATGATGGCCCACTGCATGCCCTGTTGGGTACCCTGGATGAGGTGCTGCCTCTGCTTTTGGCTGACCTCCAGTCGATGGCCAAGCAAGTCCGAGACAAAGGCCATGCTATGGCTAAGCAGCAAACTTCTGATGGCAGTGGACATTGGTGATTCCTGTGCCAGGTGCGTGGCTGTGGCTATGCACCGCCAGGCGTGGCTGAGGATCTCTACCTTCATGGCGGATACCCTGCACAAATTGGCAGATGCCCCTTTCATGGGCACCTACCTGTTTGGGCCAGGGTAGATGGTCATTTCACTAGTATTAAGTCCAGTGCCACCTTGGACTCTGCCACCTTGTCCCAAAAGGATAAGGGCTCCAAACCCCAGGAAAAAGTCCTTTTGGCCCCACCAGGCTCCTGTGGCCAAGCCTCCCCAGACCCCAGCTGGGCACCAGCTGCCCTGGCATCCCAGGCCCACGTCAGTTGCTTCTGTAATCCAGAAGCCAGGCAGTAGAGGTCCAGCTGCATCCTACAATGGCCCTGCCTCCGCCTCCAAGCTTGCCCAGTGACTGGTTACGGGTGCCCCCTCTTAGCATGTCTCTTCTCCCCTGGATCTTCCCTTGGGACCTGGCTCCATTACTTTGTTACTACCTGGTCCAGTGTTTCCATGGACAGGTGGGTGCTCGAAATGGTCAGTCAGGGTTTGCCTCTGGAGTTCGAGGCTCTTCCACCCAGCTGAGTCTGCATGGGGGATGTGGTGTCCTGAGACATGTTGTTTGCCCTTCGGGAGGAAATCCCCAGCTCCTCCAGAAGGAGGTAGTGGTTGGCATCCTGGATCCACAAGCCATCCAGGGTTTGTCTCCAGTTATTTTCTGGTTTCCAAATGCCCCATCTTGGATCTGCACGACCTGAACAAGTTTCTACGGTCGTACACCTTCAGAATGGTCACTGTAAACCAGATCATTCTGTCCCTGAAGCAGGACATGTGGTTTTGCTCCCTCGACCTACAGGACACCTTCTTCCACATCCCCATCCATCTATCCCACTGGCGGTTCCTTCGGTTCTGCACAGAAGGGACACACTTAAGATTCCAGGCCATGGCCTTTGATCACTTCTCAGCCCCCGCGTCCTTTGCCTAATGCATTGCAGTAGTGGTAGCCTTCCAGTGGTGCTGAGGGGTCCAGGTGTTCCATACTTGGACAATTGGCTGATTGCAGGGCCCTGACCCTCTAGACTTTCTAGAACATTGGCTCCCTGGTCAACAAGGCCAAGTCAGAACTCATACCCTCACAGGTGATTCATTTTATCGGGGTGGAGCTTGACGCTCGTTGAACTTGCTCCCGGCGGACAGGATGGAGGATCTTTCCTCCTTTGCCCGATCATTTCAAGTTGGGCACTTGCACCCTGCCATGGACTTTTGCTTCTCCTGGGCTTCATGGTAGTTTGCAGCAGCGTGGCCTGTTGGGCCCGCTGGAGAATGCGCTCCCTTCATTGGGGGCTGACCTGTCTGTGGTCTAGTATCAGGACCACCTAGACAGGTTGGTCAGTGACCCAGAAAATGTGGGATGCCATCCAGTGGTGGTTAGTCCCAGGACATCTCCAGGAAGGAATCCCATTTTGCCACCCGGAGCAGACAGTCACTCTCACAGCCGACGCCTCCCTGATGGGCTGGAGTGCCTACCTGAAGGAACACAGGGTCCACGACCTCTCTTCCCCTAAGGAGTCCTGATGTCGCATCAACCTGCTGGAGCTTTGTGCTGTCTTGCCTGGCCCGCTGGCCTTTACTCCCACATCTCGGGATCAGGTCATCCAGGTCCAGGCGGACATCATGATGACCCTGTACTACCAAACAAGTGGGGCAGGGCGCATTCCCTGCCTCTGTGCAGGAAAGTTTTCCTCATCTATATACTTATGCTCAGCCTCAAGGCTGACCTGCTGGCCATTCATGTGGCTGGAGTGAGCAGTTGGCTGGCGGGTGCAGTCAGCCATGTGGGTGATGCGTTTCACAGGTGGTTTCATCAGCAGGAGATAGTCGACCATCTGTTCTCCCAGTGGGGCACCTCTCGGGTGAATCTGTTTGCCTCCCGGGAGAACGCCAAGCTGGGAATATTTTGTGGGGCCCGCCCCAGTGGAGAACGCTGCAGAGGGATGCCTCCAGGAGACCCTGGTCCCCGGGCCTCCTCTGTGCCTTCCCTCCTATCCACAGGGTCCTGATCAAAGTTTGGAGGGTCAAGGCATGGATGATTCTGGTCACTCCTGACTGGCCACGCCAGTTCTGGTAACCCGACATCCTCAGCAGGAGGCCTCCATGGTGTCTGCCACATTGCCCGAATCTGCTTTCGGGTGAAGGTCCTCCACCTGGACCTCCAGTCCCTGCACGGACAGCCTAGTTCCTGAGCTGCTAGAGTTCCATGCTCTGTCTCTGACGAGGTCCTCCATGTGGCATGCCTTCATATAGAAGAGATTCTCTGTTTGGTGCCAGGGCAAGGAGCTGGACCCCCTGTCCTGTCCCATGGTAGCATCCTCAACTACCTGTGGTCCCTCTTTCAGTTGGGCCTTTGATCGTGACCGTCTTAAGTGCCTGACAGCAATCTCTGCATGTACGAGGCGTGGGCTGGGCAAGCCGGCGGTGTCGCAGGAAAAGGTGGTCAGGCGCTTCTTTAAGGGCCTTGACTCCATCTCCCCTCTGATGTGTGAACCACCACCACCTTGGAACCTGTTGCAGGTGTTGGAAGTGCTCATGGGCAAGCCATTCAAACTCATGCACAGGTGTGAAATGTCATGCCTGTCATGGAAGACTGCCTTCTTGGTGGCCATCATATCTGCCAGAAGGATTAGTGAGCTCCATGCACTCACGATGGAGCATACTTACCTGGTCTTCCACAGGGACAAGTTTGTCCTTCACCCCAAGCCAAAGTTCCTTTCGAAAGTTGTCTTAGAGTTTCACCTTAACCAAGTGATCAATCTCTCTGTGTACGTCATCCACCACACCTTTGGGGCCGAGCCCAGGCTCCCATAATCTGGACCTGCCGTACCCGCTCGCTTACTACAAGGAGCGCATGGCTGGAGTTCAGGGAGGGGTTCACCTGCTGTTTGTCACCTATGCTGAAGCTACTCCTGGCAGACCGGCAGCTACACGGAAGATTGGCAGGTGTGTTGTATCCTGCATAGATCTCTGTTGTAGGTTGGCTGGTATGGAGCTTCCCATATGGATTAGGACTCATTCCATCAGAGACATGCTTCCTCAGTGGCTGCTTCCAGGGACGTCTCTATCCATGAGATCTGCAGGGCTGCTACCTGGAAGTCAGCACCACCTTCAACTCCCATTACCACATCAGCCTTGAGTCACGCGCGATGCTGGTTTTGGGTCCTCTGTTCTTCAATCTCTGTTCCCTAAGTAGGGGTGTGTGCCTTGCTTCCTTCACCTGAAGAATTGATAGAGTCCTGTCAGTGTGGATAAGTACACATATCACGCCCCCAGAAAAACAAGTTACTCGCCTGTAACTGTAGTTCTAGGAGTGATGTGTTGTGTGCATCCACACGACCCTCATGACCTCCCCTGACAAGTGGCACACTGGTCTGGCTTCCAGCGGGACAGATCTGATGTCACAGTGCAACGCCGAGGAAGCTACTACCCAGGTGGGTGGGAGGAGCCAGCTTGAAGACTTTCTGGCAAGACTTATAGGGAAAGTAAATCTACCAGTAGTGTGGATGTACACAATATACCACTCCTAAGAACTACAGATCTTACTTCGAGATACAGCTCTTGCAGCAGGTAACACTATTAGGACTGAAGCCGGCAGGCGTCAGGACCCCACGGAATTCTTCTAGCTAGCTATCTTCAGCGGGGACTGCCCCAGCGTCCGGTCCACCGTCAGGCGTAGTACAAGGAAAGGGTCCCGCCAGTCCCAGTTCTTTCCACGATCGACTTGCATGTCTCGATCCTTCGGCTCATTTCTTAGCGCACACGGTTAAGTTCTTCCTTCGGGAAAGTCTGCGTTTTCCAGCCGATTGCTGTCTGATGTCCTCTCCAACCTCCATTGAAGGCCATCCCTCGAGAAGTGCGCCTGTAGGAAGCAAATCGTTGGGATCCACTTCGGCCTGCGTCAAGTGCCTGAGGCCCGAACCACGACACCGGTCCTGCATGTTCTGCCAGGGATTCAACAGCCGGACTCGGATCCGCCGCCAGAAGGCTCTACAGGCGTTTTGCTTGAAGAGAGGATCAAGGCCATGGACTCCTCCAGGGGAGAATCTGCAGAGAAGGCCCGCAAACACTCAGGAAAGCACAGGGAGAAGGTTTCCTCCAAGTCCCCGTCCAGGGCCTCCGACTCTTGTAGCTCCGGCTCCTGGTCCGACCGTTCGCCCTCCCGGGCCCGTTCTCAGCCTCCCCCCGCTGCGGTGAAGAAACCTTCGGGATCCTCTTCCTCTTCACAGGCCAAGACCTCCAGGCCCCCATCTTCGTCCAAAGCCCTGGTTAGGTCTGGGGACCATCATCATCGCCACAAGTCGGGTTCCCGCCATTCTGAGCCCGGACGTCAGGTCTGCCTCCTTGCCTCCTCCTCCCAGCGGAAGACCAGGAGCTTACCTCTCTCCAAGAGACCGTTGGATTCGATGTCTGCTCGTCCGACGCGGCCTCTCACCACAGGTCCCAGGAGCCGTCGACCGCCAGACGCCCGTGCACAGGCTCACGCCCGGTCGCCGGGGCAGGGGGCCACGCCCACACCCAGTACATGTCGAGGAAAGGACCCGATGCCTTCTGCCGATGTCGGTCAGGAGACTATCACGGAGGAGGAGTTGACGCAGCCCGAGGACCAGACGGGTGAACCCAGTCCCGTCACACCTCCCAGGGGACCCTCTTCTCAGCCTGAGGCCCCTGAGGAGCCGACGCCGGAACCCGACAACCGACCACTGGCGCCCGGTCCGTCGTCGGGTCTTTGCATTTCTGAGGTCAAGGAGCTCTTCACTTACTGGTGGGATACCATTAAAAAGGATATGGTTCCCGCATCTCCTCCTCTTCCTGCGACTCCTCCAGCTCCTGTGCCCCCCACACCATCTGGGGCTGCAGGCCAAATACCTTCCCCCCAGGAGCCTACGGATCCTCCTAGGGGGAGACCAGACAAAAGGAGACCTCCGTCTAGATCTTCTTCAGGGTCACCCAGCCCCAAGAGACCCAGAAGACGCCGCCTTTCGCCTTCGATGGAGGACACGGGATCGGAATTCTCAGGATCCAGATCCCCCTTTCCGATCCACGTCCCTCTCCGGACCCACGTGAGCTTCCTAGATCTCCTCCGGATGACCCATCGTTCCGAGATCATGCGACATATCCAAGAGAACATGGGCTGGGATGCGGAAGAATTAGACCCCGAGAGACTACGCCTCGCCAGGTATCTTCGGCAGAAAGATCCTAAGCCTGTGGTGGTAGTACCCTTGGTGGACACTTTTGTGGACATCACCAAGGCAGCGTGGAAGCATCCACACTCGCTCCCGGCGATGCCGAAGAAGGCTGACCGCCTGTACAAGGCTCCTAAGGAGGACCAGTACTTGGCACAACATCCTCTGGCCGACTCTCTGGTCATAACAGCCTCTCATGACCGGTCCCAAAGACCGCAACATTTGAGCACCCTGCCACCGGACCCAGAGTCCAAACAGCTGGACGCTATGGGCAGGCGCACCTATGCTTCTGCTACATGCGCCATCAGATCTTTGAACTACTTGACCCACATGGTGCAGTTCCAAAACGCCTTGTGGGAACAGGGACTGGATCTGGCAGAAAAAATGCCAGAAGGTGAGCAGAAGGAGGAGATGTTGCAGCTCCTCCGCACTGGTTCGGACATGGGAACCCAGGTACTGCGAGCCGCGTATGATTCCACAGACTCCTCGGCCAGAGCGGCAGCTTCAGGCGTATGCCTCCGGAGACGCTCGTGTCTCCGGGTTTACCCCAGACGTCCAGAAGAATATCATGGACACCTCTTTTGAGGGAGAAGTTCTCTTTGGTGAGCCCTCTGAGAAGGTTCTCACCAAGCTCCAAGAGGCCGGGAAGGCGGTGAGGTCGGTCCAGGCAATGTACCCACCGAGGCTTAGTTCCTTTCGTAGGAACCAAAGCCGTTTCTGTGGACGGACGCAGAGACAACAGTCCCGCACCGGTCCACAGCAGAGGGGCTCCGGTTCCCGCAGAGCCCAGGGCAGACAGCCCGCAGGCTGAAGCCAGCGCCCAGCTAAGCCGGCCCAGCCCGCGGGTCCCTCAGCCGCCACAGCCTGACTCCTTCCCGGCCCCCGCCCCTCAGGATTAACGGGACATCAAGGTCGAGGGTCGTATTGCAAATTACCTGCCAGGATGGCAGTCTATAACTACCGAGAGATGGGTTCTTCAGTTGGTCGAAAGGGGCCACTTTATAAAATTCGCAGACAAGCCACCCTTGAGGCCTCCTCTGCTCTCCTTACTCGGTCAGCACAAACTGCTTATCAGGCAAGAGATACTTGCGCTCCTGCAAAAGGGAAGCGGTAGAGTACGTCAGAGAACCAGAGAGGTTCTGATACTATTCTCACTTCTTTCTGGTTCCGAAGAAAACAGGGACCTCCGTCCAATCCTGGACCTCAGCGACCTTAATCTTGTCTATCGCCTACAAAGCGATTCGCATGGTGACTCTTCAGGTCTGATTCCCATGCTAAAGAAGGATGCCTTCTTGCGTCCCTAGACATGCAGGACGCATACCTGCATATCCCTGTAGCTCCAGCGCACAGGAGGTTCCTGCGCTTCGAGTTTCTCTGCCACCATTTCCAGTTCCGAGCTCTTCGTTCAGACTGTCATCGGGCCCCAGGGTCTTTACCAAATGCATGGCAGTCGTGGCAGCGTTTCTAAGGAGACAGGGCCACTACGTGTTCCCGTACCTGGACGATTGGCTTCTCTTGGCCGCCTCCAGAGAGGCACTGTTGATGGCTATTCAAAGCACTCAGGAACTGTTTCAGTCCTTGGGCATCCTCATCAACTATGAGAAGTCACTCCTCGTACCGTCCCAGAAATTGCAGTTCATAGGAGCAGTTCTGGACACCGTCCGGGGGAAAGCCTTTCTCCCCGACAACAGAGCGGAACGCATCAGATCCCTCATCAAGGATCTTTCGAAGAAGAAGCCCGTCCCCGCCAGGTTGGTCCTTCGCTTGCTTGGACACATGGCTGCAGCCATTCCAACCGTCCCTTTGGCAAGGCTCCACATGCAGGTGACCCAGTGGATGCTCAAGGTGCAGTGGGACCAAAGGCAAGACCACATGCAGCATCCGGTCATAATCACGAATGCCGTGATTCGAGACTGGCAGTGGTGGCTAAACCCAGGTACACTCTCTGCGGGTGCCCCGTTTATAGCTCCGTCCGCAGAGGTAATCCTCACCACAGACGCCTCAGGGCTGGGGTGAGGTGCACACCTGAACGGGGTGAAGTCCCAGGGAACATGGACCCCTCAGGAGGCTCACCTCCACATCAACGTCCTGGAGATGAGGGCGGTCCTATATGCCCTGCTGGCTTTTCAGTCAGAGATCCCGTCGAGTACTCTTCTGCTTCAGACAGACAACACGGCGGTGATGTATTACCTCAACTAACAAGGAGGCGCACACTCTTACCCCCTTTGCAGGGAAGTGATGAGAGTGTGGGATTGGGTAATCCAACATGGCGCGAGCCTGATTGCAGTTCACGTTCCCTGCGTGGACAACACAATCGAGGACGGGCCGAGTCGTTCCCAGGCCAGGGTCCACGAATGGGAACTCCTTCAAGAGGTAGCGGAGGATCTGTTTCTACGATGGGGAACTCCAGAGTTGGACTTGTTCGCTTCCCCATCCAACGCAAAACTGCCCAATTTTTGCTCGCTAGATCCAGGGCCTGGTGTTTTCTGGCAAGACGCGTTGTCCCTCTCCTGGGTGAACAGATTCCTCTACGCCTTCCCTCCCTTCCCGTTGATCCAGAGAGTTCTTCTCAAACTGCGCAGGGAGCACGCAACAATGATCCTGGTAGCCCCTTTCTGGCCCAGGCAGATATAGTTCCCCTTGCTAACGCAGCTGTCCCGGGAACCTCCGCTCCCGTTGCCTTTCAGCTCCCATCTCTTGTCTCAGGAGAAAGGTTCACTGGTCCATCTGGACTTATGCTCACCGAACCTACATGCATGGCTCCTAGAGACATAGCCATTTTGCAACACGGGGTCTCTCACGAGGTGGCAGAAGTCCTTTCTGCGGCCAGGAAGCCGGCAAGCATGCGACGTACGCCATGAAATGGCGCCGTTTTTGTTTGTGGTCGCAAGCACGCGGCCTTTCCCCTCTAGGTTGCCCGGTGAAAGCGGTGTTAGATTACCTGCTCTCCCTTTTCCAGTTGGGTCTAGCCTACTCCTCTATCAAAGTGCACCTCTGCGCTATTTCTGCTTACCACTTCCCGGTGGGACAGCGCACAGTGGCGTAGCTTGATGTATCTCGAGACTTTTTGAGAGGGGGTATTACACCTTGGGCCACCTATTAAGGACCCTGTCCCTCCGTGGGATTTACTCTTCATCCTGGAACAACTCACACTCCCCCCTTTTGAACCTGCCACGGATTGCGAGCTGCGTTTTCTGTCGTGGAAAACGTTATTTTTAGTTGCTGTTACGTCAGCAAGGAGAATTTCCGAGCTTCACGCTCTTATGTGTAAGGAACCTTACTTAATTTTCCACCAGGACAGTGTCCCTAAGGACAAATCTGAAGTTTTTGCCTAAGGTGGTCTCCACCCTCACTCTTAATCAGGACATTGACCTGCCTGTCTATTTTCCTAAGTACTCCAATAGAGGAGAAGCGCTGCTTCACACCCTGGATGTTCACCGCTGTCTAAGGTACTACCTAAACAGAACGAAACAGCTTCGCAAGTTGGAGCAGCTCTTCATTTCCTTTGCTGAGAGGATGATGGGCCAACCAGTTTCGAAGCAGTCACTTTCCGCTGGCTTGTCCAGTGTATATCATATTGCTACAATACTAAACAGAAGCCCTCCGGGTGCAGTTGAGCCATTCCACAAGGGGTGGCTACCTCTTTGCAGCACTGCGTAACGTCTCCACCTTTGCCATTTGTGCTGCAGCTACTTGGAGCTCGGTACACACTTTTTCAGGCATTACAGCCTGGACATTGCCTCCACGAAGAGCCGGTTTTAGCCTGGCTGTGCTACAGGGTCTCCTGTCCTAGAGTCAGGACTTGGCATGGATATTTTCTAATCTCCTCCTCCCAGTATGCTTACAAGCGTTGTTGCTTGGAAATCAGTCCTAATGAGTGTTACCTGCTGCAGAGCTGTATCTCAAGTAAGATGGTACAGTTACGTAAGAACTTACCGTAACAGTAGATGCCGAGACCAGCTCTTGCAGCAGGTACTTTCCATCCACCTTCCCCTTGGAGGAGGCATGGCTTTCAGAGTCTTTGGCAGGGGCTTATGCCCTTTCATCTTCTGATGATGGATCCTCGGTCTCCCTTTCTGATGTCATCCTGCGGCCAGAAGTCTCTGGCGGGAGAACTGGGGAATCTGGGGACCGTCCCTTATATACTACGCCTGACGTCGGAGGCGGGACCGACGTCGGGGGCAGTCCCCCCTGAAGATAGCTAGCTAGAAGAATTCCGTGGGGTCCTGACGCCTGCCGGCTTCAGTCCTAATAGTGTTACCTGCTGCAAGAGCTGTTCTCGAAGATCTGCTGTTACGGTAAGTTCTTACGTAACTGTACTTTACAAGTGAATAACTTGTTTTATGTACTTACCATAACTGTAGAATTTTTGTAGAATATCTTTGATTTTCACACAGTGACACCAGTCACATACTGACCTTCAAACATGAAAGTAGTATTACACATTAAAAAACAGGTGCAATCATTTGTGCATTCCATTAGTACCTTTTCACCAGTTTGATGCATCATAGGTATTTGAGGTATATAAGCCTGTGGTTCTAATAAAGATTCTCAATCTCTGAATTTCTATCTGACAGGCATTGAAGGCCTACATCTATACTTAACATCCTAGCCCTGCCCTTAGTATCATTCTCTCTGGGGTTAGAGAAGTCATAAAAGGGATCCAGTTTTTAATAAAAACATCCTCTCAATCCCAAAGTACGTGGGTCTGCTTTTCCAGAGCCAGGGTTTATAATATCTGTTTCCATTGCTTAAGATTAGGCCTAACATGGGAAACCCATGTATTCTGTATGCAGTGGCGGGCCAGGATGAGTAAGTATCCATTTAGAAAGTGGGATCCATTCATCTCCCTCCCCCACTTCCATTCCAGTGACACATCAAAGAATCTTTTCCAGCTCCCTTCCTGCTGTTGTAGCATTTCCCACCACCCTCCAAAAAGTTGGATAGAGGCAGGCCCAGAAACAATGTATGTATGTGCCTCTTCCTGTTCCACACCTCCCACACAATGGGGATATTGAAGGGTGTGCTTTATGAACTATCACTGGCAGGTAATACAATCAGTGAAGAAATTTATATTCTAGGGACATGGATATGTTCAATCCACACTTACTGGCAGGTTCCTTGCCGCTTTAAATCTTGCCGGAAGTTCTTCAGGCTGGCTCCTCCCAACCACCCGGGTGGTAAAACTCTTGGCTGCGCCCCAGGATGCCAGATCTTCCTTACCGCTTGGAAGCTCAGGTTCCCACCTTTATGCTCTGCATTTTAGGCCTGGATCCAAACTTGTCGGTTAAATCGAAACTCATACTTAAATTTACTAGACTTTGGTCTTTTTCTTCCTTCGCGGCTGCGATGGACAAATCGACTCCCAGATTTCGGCGGTGCCCTTGTGGGCAGAAGATGTCTTGGACCGATCCGCACTCCACTGCGTTTACTGCCTTGGGCTCTATCACGATCCGCAGGCCTGCGAATTGTGCAAGTCCTTCTCGGTCAACGTTCTTGAAGACCGTGCTGCCAGACTTCAACTTGCGCGCCCTGAGAGACTTATTCCTCCGGTAAAGTTGAAGGAGGCCCGTTTAGCGGTATCCGGCGGCGGGGTCCGCTGAGCAACTAGAGCAAATGATTGCCCTCGAGGAGGAGGCGGCCCATGCAGCATCTTCCTCTTCCTCGGTCGCGGCATTTATCCCACTCTCCTTGGGCTCCTCCTACTCTGCTTCTTTCAAGGAGCTGTGTCAGTCCCTCTCTACTAAGGGAGAGGGGCAGTCGGGACATTCCTCTCAGTCCAAGAAAAAGGACTCAAAGGGTAGGTTCCACCGTCGACGTTTGTGGGAGTGAGAGAGGTTCCCTTTCCTAGAGAGTCTACTTCGGTCGAGGTTGCGGCTAAGGCCACTGGCTTCACGGTGTCCCCGTCAGGTCAGCTGGCCGAGACACCCGTCGACACAGTTGAGATTTTTCTCGACCCGTCGGACAGGCTGTCGACTGGAGAAGCTGACAGCCCTTCTTCACCAGTTCCCCTGGTGGAAACCGAGGACTTGCCTGTGCCAGAGTCCCCGGTTAAGGTTCCAGAGCCGATGGAGGAACAGGTTTTCCCAGCTTCCTCCCAGACCCACCTTGGAAACACCGAAGGTCTCGGCACCGCGGGAAGCGGTGGCGCTGCTTATCCTCGTCATCGTCGTCCTCGGAGGATAGGCTCCGGCGCAAGTTGCGTCGATGCTACGGGGATCTGATGTGGCAGCAGCTCCTTTTGACTGGAAACACGCAGACTCCGTTGCCTTCCCCGGCCATTAAGTGGCTGTCACCTGAGCGGTCAAAACAACCCCTCTTGGTCATCGAGGAGCCGAAGCCGGCACCGGTTCAGCTGAAACCAGCTGCACCACCCATTGTGGTGGAACCCCCGCCTCCACAACCAAAAGCTGGAGCTCCGACCAAGGATTCTCAGTCGGGTCAGGGGTTGCCCCATCGGTTGTCGGTCACCCTCACTCCCGATCGTCCTCGGCAGGTGGAGGGTGGCTCAGGCCCTCGGCAGCTGTTTGCAGACTCCTCGAAGTCTGATGATGACTCTTCCCTGTTTTCCAGGCCTCTCGACCTGGAGTCCACTGGGGGACAGTCGGTGGACGAGAGCCCATCCTCGTTCATGGGATTGCTTCGGCTCATCTCCGAATCTACTGGGATGAAGCTTCGAACCCGTGTCAAGCGGGCCCAGTATCCCTCACGGAGATACTGGACGGTTCTCACGGAGGCCTTTCCTGTGGCGAAGCCATCGTTAGCCTGGCCCTGAGCTGTGGCAGCGACCGGCTTCTTGTCCAGCTCCCTCGGCCAGGAGGTATGCCTTCCCCACTGGCTCACTCTCCGGATTCTCGGAGCACCCCTCTGCGGAGGGGTTGTGACCGACAGTGTTTTCCGGTGCTCTGGAAATGCTCGGGACGTGGACAAGCCACCCAATGGAGTCCAAGAAACTGGACTACTCCAGGTGTAAAGTCTACGCTACGTCCTCCTTAGGCCTTCATCAGGTCAGTTCGGCCGTACTGATAGCACACTTTTCCCACGCCCTTTTGGGCTCCCTGCCTGAGGTGATTCCTCATCTCCCAGCTGACCTCCAGACTACGGTCAAGCAGGTGTGGGATCAGGGAAGGGTGGTGGAAAAGCAACAGCCCCAAACTGCTCTTGACATTGGAGACTCTTGTGCCCGGTCAATAGTGGCCATGCGCCGCAGAGCTTGGCTGCGGATCTCCACCTTCACGGCGGATACCCAGCACAAGCTGGTAGACGTTCCCTTCCTGGGTACCGACTTGTTCGGTCCTGGGGTGGAGAGTCATTTGCAGAGGATCGAGAAGTCCATTGCCACCTTGGACTCGGTCACATCTGCCAAGAAGGACAAACGCTGCCAGCAGCAGCGTAAGCCCTTTCGGCCTTGTGCCCCTTCGGCACATCCGGCCTAGCAATACCAGCATCAGGGCCAGCAGGCTTGCACTTGGCACCCCAAAGCGAATCCTGCAGCTTCCTCCAGCAGGAAGCCGGGAGGGAAAGGCCCGGGAGGTCCCTCGGCCGGTCCTTCCTCCAAGCCTGCCCAGTGACTGGTTGAGGGGTGTCGCCCCCAGCCTCGTCACTCCCCCCTGGGTTCCCCCATGGGGGGACGGCTCCGCCACTTCCTTTACGCCTGGTCCGCTATCACCACGGACCGCTGGGTGTTGGAAGTGGTAGGGAAGGGTCTGCCTCTGGAATTCGGGCAGGCCCCACCCTATCGAGCCGTCGCATCATGGGGGGCTATGGGTCCGCAGCCCCTCTGTCGGCTCGTTGAGCTGACATTGCTTTGCACCTCCAGAAGGAGGTGATCAGGGAGGTGGCAGATCCTCCACCAGACCCAGGGTTTGTGTTCAGGTATTTTCCTGGTCCCAAAACGGACGGGGGGCTGGCGCCCCATTCTAGACTTACACGACCTGAACAAGTTCCTAAGGTCACAAACCTTCAGGATGGTCACTCTGGCACAGATCATTCCATCCTTGGAACGAAGCATGTTGTTCTGTTCTCTGGACCTCCAGGACGCGTTCTTTCACGTCCCAATCCGTCCGTCCCACCAGCGATTCCTCCGGTTCAGAGCGGAGGGGTCACTTTACGAGTTCCGGGCCATGCCTTTCGGCCTCTCTCCAGCTCCCAGGGTCTTCACCAAATGTATGGCAGTGGTGACAGCATTCCTGTGGTGCCGAAGGGTCCGAGTGTACCCTTACCTGGACGACTGGCTGATTGCAGCCCCCCAGACTGGAGGTGGAGCAGTCCAGGGATCTGGCCCTCCAGGTTTGTTCTCAGATTTGGCCTCTTCGTCAACGAGGCCAAGTCGGAACTGGTGCCAACGCAGGTGATTCAATTCATCGAGGCAGAGCTCGTCTCTTGAGCCAGAACACTGACTCCCGGCGGACAGGGTTGAGATTCTTTCCTCCTTTGCCCAATTATTTCTGGTTGGGCAATTGCGGCTTGCTTGGGACTTCTGCACCTCGTGGGCCTCATGGTGGCCTGCACCAGCATGGTCCGTTAGGCCCATTGGCACATGCGTCCCCTACAATGGGGACTGACCTGTCAGTGGTCACAGCACTCCGGTCCTCTGGACCAGCCAGTGGCGGTGACCCAGGAGATGTGGAACGCTTTCCAGTGGTGGATCGTTCCAGCTTATCTGCAGGAGGGCATCCCGTTTGTCCGCCCTGAGCCGACGGTCACTCTAACGACAGACTCCTCTCTGATGGGTTGGGGTGCCCATCTGGGGGAGCACAGAGCGCATGGCCTCTGGTCCCCTCAGGAGTCTGCCACATTAACCTGCTGGAGCTTTGAGCAGTCAGACTAGCCCTCACCGGCTTCGCTCCATTTGTACGGTGTTAAGTGGTCCAGTTCCAGACGGACAATACCACGACCATGTACTACCTAAACCGCCAGGGCGGGACGCGCTCCATGCCCCTGTGCAAGGAAGCTCTCCACACTTGGTCCCTCGTGAGCAGACTGGAGGCGGATCTCCTAGCCATCCATGTGGCGGGAGCCTCCAACACTCTGGCGATGCCCTAAGCCGGATAGGTGCTGCATCTCACAGTGGTCTCCCTGCTGGAGGTAGTACACAATCTGTTTTTCCTACTGGGGCACACCTCAGGTGGACCTGTTTGCCTCCAGGGAGAATGTGAAGCTGAGGCTGTTTCATGCCTGCCCCCTCAGCAGGGCTCGCTGCAGGGGGATGCCTTCTCGAGGCCGTGGACCCCAGGCCTCTTCTATGCCTTTCCCCCATTTCCCTTGATCCACAAGGTGCTTCTCAAGGCGAGGAGGGACAAGGCGCAGGTGATTCTGGTAGCCCCAGACCGGCCCGCCAGTTCTGGTAGCCAGATCTCCTCAGCCTCAGCTCCAGGCTCCTGAGGCGGCTTCCAGCCCGCTTCCGGACCTGATCTCAGTCACCAGGGAAGGTTCTCCACCGGACCTTCAGTCCCTCACCGACAGCCTGGTTCCTGAGCGGCTTAAGTTCCAGGCCTCGGGTCTTTCTGATGAGGTCCTCAACGTTGTTGAGGCATCCCGTAAGGAGTCGACCAGAAAATGCTACGCCTTCAAATGGAAGTGATTCTCCATTTGGTGTCAGGATCAGGGGTTGGACCCTTCCTCCTGATCTTATTTCGAGACACAGCTCTTGCAGCAGGTTACACCATTAGGAATGAAGCCGGCAGGCGTCAGGACCCCACGGAAAAATTCTAGCTAGCTATCTTCAGCGGGGACTGCCCCCGACGTCGGTCCCGCCTCCGACGTCTGACATAGTATATAAGGAGGCGGTCCACCAGATTCCCAGTTTTTCCCCCGTCGACTTGCATGTCTCGACCCTTCGGTTCAGTCTCTAGCGCGCGACGCGTGGTAAAGTTTTTTCCTACGGGAAATTCGTTCTCTACAATCAAGTTCTTCGCTGATGTCCTCTCCGACCTCCGGTCACTCCTCGAAGTGTGCTTGTGGGAAGCAGATCCCTTTTAAGGATCCGCACTCTGCCTGTGTCCGGTGCCTAGGCCCAGACCACGACATCTGGTCCTGCTCCTTTTGTCAGGGTTTTAATAGCAGAACCCGGATCAGTGCCCAGAAGCCCTACAGGCATTCCTGCTAGAAGAAACTCAAGACCATGGCTTCCAAGGAGTTCTTAGCAGAAGGCCCACAAGCATGCTGAGAAGCATAGGTAGAAGCCCCTTCAGGTCCCGTCTAGGGCCTCCGACCCTCACAGCTCTGGTTCCGAGTCTCAGCCGCTCTCCTTCCAGACCCAGCTCTCAGCCTTAGCCCGCTGCGGTGAAGTCTTCATCCTCTTCCCAGGCCAAGACTCCCCAGGCCTTCCTGCGTCCCCAGGCCCTGGCCAAGTCGAGGACGCCACCATCACCATAAGTCGGGTTCCGCTTTCTGAGCCCGTCAGGTCTACTTCCTTGCCTCCAGCAAGACCAGGGCTCACCTCTCTGAAGAGGCCGCAGGACCCGGCGCGATGCGTCCGTGCGTCAGCCTCTCACCACAGTTCCCAGACCGCCCTCTGCCAGAAGACCGTCACCGGCCAGGCCAGCGTACCACGGACGCGGTAGGGGACGGCGCCAGCTCCTACTGAGAAGAGGACCCGGCGCCTCCGACCGGCGTCGGTCAGGAGACTCATCACTGAGGAGGTCGAGCTCAGCCCGAGGACCAGGCGGGCAGCGGTCCTGTCGAGGCGCCCAGAACCCTCGCCACAACCCGAGCCCCTGTGGAGCCGGCGCGGGACCGAGAGCCGTCCACCGGCGCCTGGACCGTCGTCAGGCCTTTCCTTTCGGAGATAAAGGCTGTTTACTCATTGGTGGGACACCATCAAGAAAGACATGGTCCCACTCCACCTCCGCTTCCTCCTCCTCCTACACGGTTGCTCCTCGGTTCCCTCCCCCCTCTCCGCCGGTGGCGGGCGGTTACCTCATCCAGGGTACAGGACACCTCCAAGGGAGACCAGACAAACTGAGACCTCCGTCCAGATCCTCTTCCAGGTCACCCAGCCTAAGAGACCCAGAAGGCCATGACGATCGCCTTTGTGGAGGACAGGATCAGAGTTCTCAACATCCAGATCCCATCTCCTCTCTCCATCCTTCTCGGACCCGCTTGAGATGCCAGAGTCTCCTCGGATGACCTTACGTTCTCTGATATTATGAGCGCATCCAAGAGAACATGGGATGGGATGCGGAAGAGCTAGACCCGAGCTACACCTTGCGAAGTATCTTGACAGAAGGACCCCAAGCCTGTGGTGGTGCCACCCTTGGTAGACACTTTAGGTGGATGTCACCAAGGCAGCGTGGAGCGTCCACATTCACTCAGCGATGCCAAAGCTGATACTTGTACAAGGCTCCCAGAAGACCAGTACTTGATTCAGCATCCTCAGGCCGACTCTCTGGTCATAACAGCCTCACGACCGGTCCAGAGACTGCAACATTTGAGCACCCTGCCACGGACCCAGAGTCCAAGCAGTTGGGCGCCATGGGCAGGCGCCACGCATCTTCCCTACCTGCGCCATCAGATCCCTGAATTATTTGACCCACATGGTGCAGCAGAGCGAAGGATCCCTCTTCGAGTTCCAAGCCATGCCCTTGGCTTGTCTCCAGCTCCCAGGGTCTTCACCAAATGCATGGCAGTGGTGACAGCATTCCTCTGGGCGCCGAGGGTCCCGGTGTACCCTTACCTGGACGACTGGCTGATAGCAGCTCCTCCAGGAAGGAGGCAGAGTGGTCCAGAAATCTGGCCCTCCAGGTCTGCTCTCAACTGGGCCTCCTTATCAAGAGGCCAAGTCGAACTCGAGCGAAGCAGGTGATTCTATTCATCGGGCGCATCGACTCTCTTGACCAGGCGCGGCTCGGCGGACAGGGCGAGGTTCTTTCCTCCTTTGCCCGATCATTTCTGGTTGGGCAATTGCGCCTGCCGGGACTTCCCTCGCCTCCTGGGTCTCATGGCGGCCTGCCAGCGTGGTCCGTTGGGCCCGCTGGAACATCGTCCCCTTCAGTGGGGACTGGCCAGCCAGTGGTCCTGGCAGCTGCGATCCTTTGGACCAGCTTGTGTCGGTGACACAGGGGATGTGGGCACGCTCTCAGTGGTGGACTGTTCCAGATCATTTGCAGGAGGGCATCCGTTACATCCGCCCGAGCCGCGGTCTCTCTATCGACCGATGCCTCTCTGATGGGTTGGGTGCCCATCTGGGGAACCACCGGGCTCATGGCCTCTGGTCCCCAGCAGGAGTCCCGATGCCACATCAACCTGCTGGAGCTCCCGTCCGCCATAGCTCTCACCGCCTTTGCTCCGTTCCTCGGGGTCAAGTGGTCCGAGTCAGGACGGACAATACCACGACCATGTACTATCTAAACCGCCAGGGCGGGCCGCTCCATGCTTCTATGCAAGGAACTCCGCATTTGGTCACTCTTGCGAGCCTGAGGCGGATCTCCTAGCCATTCACGTGGCAGGAGCCTCCAACACCCAGCCGATGCCCTGAGCGGATAGGGGCTGCATCCCACGAGTGGTCTCTCCTGCGGAGGTAGTACAGCATCTGTTCTCCCATTGGGGCACACCTCAGGTGGACCTGTTTGCCTCCAGGGAGAACGCTGAAGCTGAGCCTGTTCCATGCCGCCCCCTCAGCAGGGCTCGCTGCAGGGGATGCCTTCTCGAGGCAGTGGACCCGGGCCTCTTCTCGCCTTTCCCCATTTCCCTTGATCCACAAGGTGCTTCTCAAGGCGAGGAGGGACAAGGCGCAGGTGATTCTGATAGCCCCAGACTGGCCTCGCCAGTTCTGGTACCCAGATCTCTCAGTCTCAGCTCCAGGACTCACGCGGCAGCTTCCAGCTCGCCCGGACCTGCTCTCAGTCAATCAGGGAAGGTGTTCCATCCGGACCTTCAATCCTGCACCTGACGGCCTGGTTCCTGAGCAGCTAGAGTTCCAGGCCTTGGGTCTTTCCGGCGAGGTCCTCAATGTAGTTGAGGCGTCCCGTGAAGTCGACCAGAAAATGCTATGCCTTCAAATGGAAAAGGTTTTCCATTTGGTGTCAGAACAGAGGCTTGGACCCTTCCTCCTGTTCCTTGGCAAGCATCTTGGACTATTTATGGTCCCTTTCTAGTCAAGGGCTTAGGTCGACCGCCCTAAGGGTGCACCTGGCAGCCATCTCTGCTTACGGGCGCGGGCCGGAAGCAGTCGGTGGCGAGGAGAAGGTGGTCTGGCGCTTTTCAAAGGCCTTGATCACATTTCCCTCAGTACGGAACCCCCACCTCCGTGGGATCTACTGCTGGTACTGGCAAAGCTCATGGGCAAGCCATTGAACCTATGCACAGGTGTGCTCTCTCTCACCTGTCGTGGAAGACCGCCTTCTTGGTGGCTATCCGTCAGCCAGAAGGATGGGAGAGCTCCAGGCGCTTTCCATCGAGTCTCCTTACCTGGTTTTCCACAGGGACAAGGTTGTCCTGCGCCCCCACCCGAAATTCCTTCCGAAGGTGGTGTCGGAGTTTCACCTTAACCAGGTGTTGACTCTGCCCGTGTTCTACCCCAATCACACCTCGGAGGCCGAATATAGGCTCCATACTCTGGACCCTAGAAGGGCGCTCGCTTATTATAAGGAGCGCACGGCTGAAATTCGGGGAGAGGTTCGCCAGCTGTTTGTCACCACGCTGAAGCCGCATCTGGCAGACCTGCAGCCAGCGGACGATAAGCAGGTGGGTAACCTCCTGCATAGATCTCTGCTATAAGTTGGCGGGCATGGAGCCTCCCAGAGGATAAGAGCTCATTCTACCGCCATACTGCTGCAACGGTGGCTGCTTCCAGAGGCGTCCCTATCCAGGAAATCTGCAGGGCTGCTACCTGGAGTCAGCAAACACCTTTATTACCCATTACCACATCGACCTTGAGTCACGCCGGGATGCTGGTTTTGGGGCCTCGGTTCTCCAGTCTCTCTTTCCCAAGTAAGTATTGGGGTGTGCGTCTTGCCTCCCTCCTCCCGGAGAACTGCTAGGAGTCTGCCAATGAGTGTGGATGAACAACATATCCATGTCCCTAGAAATACAGGTTACTCACCTGTAACAGGAGTTCTAGGAATGGTATATGTTGTTCATCCACACGACCCACCCGACCTCCCCGGCTTCGACGCACAACCTGAGCTTCCAGCGCTGATCTGGCGCTACAAGGAGCCGAGTTATACCACCCGGTGGGTGGGAGGAGTGTTTGAAGACCTTCCGCAAGATTTAAAGCGGCAAGGATACCTGCCAATGAGTGTGGATGAACAACATATACCATTCCTAGAACTCCTGTTACAGGTGAGTAACCTGTATTTTTGGTTGCTGTTACTTCAGCGAGAAGAATTTCTGAGCTTCACGCTCTCATGTGCAAAGAGCCTTATTTAGTTTTCCACCGGGACAGAGTATCCCTGAGGACGAATCCTAAATTTTTGCCTAAGGTGGTTTCTTCACTCACTCTAAGTCAGGACATTGACCTGCCGGTCTACTTCCTGAACTACTCGAATAGAGGAGAGGCTCTGCTTCACACCCTGGATGTTCACCGCAGCCTGAGGTATTACCTCAACGGAACTAAACCTTTTCATAGTTCTGAGCAACTTTTCGTTTCCTTTTCTGAGAGGATGATGGGCCAACCTGTGTCCAAACAGTCCCTGTCTCGCTGGCTTGTCCAGTGTATTTCATTCTGTTATGAGCTGAAACAGAAGCCCCTCCCTAGTTCAGTCCGGGGTCATTCCACTAGGGGCGTGGCCACCTCCTTTGCAGCGCTCCGGGCGTCTCCCACTTCTGCCATATGTGCTGCAGCTACTTGGAGCACTGTGCATACTTTTATGAGGCATTATAGCCTGGACATCGCCTCTCGGCGAAGAGCCGGTTTCGGCCTGGCGGTACTACAGGGTCTGCTGTCCTAGATTCAGGACCTGGAATGTATTTCCTATTTTCCTCCTCCCGGAATTTTGGCAGCGTTACTGCTTGGAAATCAGTCCTAATGGTGTAACCTGCTGCAAGAGCTGTGTCTCAAAGTAAGATAGTACAGTTACGTAAGAACTTACCGTAACAGTAGATCTTCGAGAACAGCTCTTGCAGCAGGTATCTTCCCGCCCACCTTCCACCTTGGAGGAGGCATGGCTTACGCCTTTACTATCAGGATTTTTCCTTTTGACTTCTGACGGTGGATCCTCTGTCTCCCATTTCGATGTCAGCCTGCGGCCGAATTCTCCGGCAGGAGAACTGGGAATCGGGTTGGACCGCCCTTTATGTACTACGTCTGGCGTCGGAGGCGGGACAGACGTCGGGGGTGGTCCCCGCTGAAGATAGCTAGCTAGAATTTTTCCATGGGGTCCTGACGCCTGCCGGCTTCAGTCCTAATGGTGTAACCTGCTGCAAGAGCTGTTCTCGAAGATCTACTGTTACGGTGAGTTCTTACGTAACTGTACTTCTAGAAAATACGGTAAGGAATTTATAGAGGCACGGCCACCTCTTCTTGTTTCCAAAATGTTTCCGCTGCAGAGATCTTTGCAGCTGCCAGCTAGAATATTGTCCATACCTTCACTAAACACTACAATCTGGACATTGTCTCTCATTGATGGGCTGGCTTTGGCCTAACTGTACTACATGGCCTACTTTCATAAGCCTGTAGGCTCCAGCTGCCCAGACTACTAGCTGTTTGTACTGCTTGGTACTCATTTCAAAGGAATGGCCTGATGAAAGAAAGATCCTCGAAGGAGATAGAACAGTTCTAGGAGAGTGGATATGGTGTACTTATCCACACTATTGGCAGAATTACTTTCCCTTTAATACATGTCGGAAGGTCTTCAAGCTGGTTCCTCCCATCCACCCACCCTGGTGACATCATTCTAGTGACACAAGATCTTCCTTTCCGCTGGAAGAAGCAGGTTCCCTCCATCGCAGCTCTGTGCTTGGTGTAGGCCATATCACTTTTTTTCTAAACTTTCGGTCTTTGTTCGCTCTGTGGATTCTCTGTTGTAGCAGGATGATTCCTGTATTTCAAAGTTGATGCCTGGTTTCAAAATGTGTCCATGCAGACAGATGTTGTGCACTGGCCCTAACGCCACATGCATCTACTGCCTGGGCCATGAACAAGATCCCCAGGCTTGCAGCCTGTGTCGCACTCTTCATCATTTCACTTTAGAAAACCGGTATACACGACTAGTTCTTGCTGTCTGGATGAGCGGATACTCCAGTTCGGTCTAAGGGCTCCCGTTGCGCGGTCCCCGTGGCCTGCTGATCAGTTGGTGACTTTTGATGAAGCTGCAGCACAGGCTACGGCTTCGTCTCCTTGGTGTCCATGCTGGTCCTGCTGAGCTTTGGCGCCTCTTTCTCTGGGGTGTTTTGGGACTTGTACCAGTCCCTTCCTACCCTTGGGGAGGGTCCTTCCCATGGGTCTAAGTCTTCTAAAAAGGTCTCCAAAGGGAAGACTAAAAAGTCCCATCGTAGGACTGTGAGCGCTCTCTGGCCTCTGTCTCCCGCAACCCTGTTTCTTCAGCCCTCAGATTCTGCATTGACTGATGCTTCTGTCAAGGCTGCTGGCCCCACGATTCCGTCAGGCTTGCTGGCCAAGACATGCTCAGCCAGGCTGTTGACATTTTCCCAACCCAGTAGAGTCAGTGTCGCAGGATGAGGGGGATAAGTCTCTCTGCAGGACTCTGGTCCTGACTTTTCAGTCCCAGGGCAGGTCGGATCAGTTTTCTGAGCCGGTTCCTAACTCTTGGGACACCGAGCTTACAGGGGACCCTAAGCAGCCCCCACTGGTTCCCGCCTCTCCCTGCTGTCCAGTTCACCGGCAGTTGAGGTCAAGGACCCGGAGACCGAGTAGCCTGGAGTTGGCTCTCGACACTCTCGGCAAGAGGAGCCACTGCTATTTTTCCTCCTCTTCCTCTTCATGGGAGATCTGGCTCTGTCACAAGTTGCGACAGCGCTGCGAGGAGCTTATGTGGAAGCAGCTCTATTTGGGTGCAGCCACTTTGTCCCAAACCGGTCTGGCTCGGCCATTTCTGGCCTTTCTGCCCATTCGGGTGACACCCCCCCAAGTGATGGTCCTCCATCCAAGGATGCCCAGACTGACCTTGGGCTGACAAGACCTGCAAGGGATGGGGAGCCGGTTTTTGATGAATCCTCAGTCGAAGGCTTCCTCCATACACTCCAGGTCAGTCGACCTGGAGTCCGGTGAGTTTTTGTCAATGGACCACAGTCCTAACTTCTTCGGGGTTTTGCTCTGCCTAATTTCAGTTGCTATGGGAATCAGATGGATCTCCTGTGCAAAAAAAAAGAAAAGGCCAAGTATTACCTCACCAAAATTCTTGACGGGACAACTCCCAGGTGTCGTGATTCCTGGTGGCAGAGGCCATTCTTGGTAGCGGCAGGAGCTCTTGCAAGGCCCAGCTCTGCCCTTCCCCATTGGCCTGTATGGCCAGCAAGTATGCAGTCCCTATGGGTTCCCTCTCTGGATTCACCAGACACCCCTCGGCTGAGGGTTTGGTGGCCAACTCAGTATTCCGTTGAACGGGCAATGTCAGCGGTGTCGACCCAACCCCAGGAATCCCCCAAAATTGTATTGTGCAGCCAAGAAGGTATGTGCAGCTTCATCTCTCTGCTTCAGGCAGGCTAGTTCAGCCTTAATGATGGCCCACTACGCCCATGCCCTGTTGGGTACCCTGGATGAGGTGCTGCCTCTGCTTTTGGCTGACCTCCAGTCGATGGCCAAGCAAGTCCGAGACAAAGGCCATGCTATGGCTAAGCAGCAAACTTCTGATGGCAGTGGACATTGGTGATTCCTGTGCCAGGTGCGTGGCTGTGGCTATGCACCGCCAGGCGTGGCTGAGGATCTCTACCTTCATGGCGGATACCCTGCACAAATTGGCAGATGCCCTTTCATGGGCACCTACCTGTTTGGGCCAGGTGAGATAGTCATTCACTAGTATTAAGTCCAGTGCCACCTTGGACTCTGCCACCTTGTCCAAAAGGATAAGGGCTCCAAACCCCAGGAAAGTCCTTTGGCCTACCAGGCTCCCTGTGGCCAAGCCTCCCAGACCCCAGCTGGGCACCAGCTGCCCTGGCATCCCAGGCCCACGTCAGTTGCTTCTGTAATCCAGAAGCCAGGCAGTAGAGGTCCAGCTGCATCCTACAATGGCCCTGCCTCCGCCTCCAAGCTTGCCCAGTGACTGGTTACGGGTGCCCCCTCTTAGCATGTCTCTTCTCCCCTGGATCTTCCCTTGGGGACCTGGCTCCATTACTTTGTTACTACCTGGTCCAGTGTTTCCATGGACAGGTGGGTGCTCGAAATGGTCAGTCAGGGTTTGCCTCTGGAGTTCGAGGCTCTTCCACCCAGCTGAGTCTGCATGAGGGGATGTGGTGTCCGCAGACATGTTGTTTGCCCTTCGGGAGGAAATCACCCAGCTCCTCCAGAAGGAGGTAGTGGTTGGCATCCTGGATCCACAAGCCATCCAGGGTTTGTCTCCAGTTATTTTCTGGTTTCCAAATGCCCCATCTTGGATCTGCACGACCTGAACAAGTTTCTACGGTCGTACACCTTCAGAATGGTCACTGTAAACCAGATCATTCTGTCCCTGAAGCAGGACATGTGGTTTTGCTCCCTCGACCTACAGGACACCTTCTTCCACATCCCCATCCATCTATCCCACTGGCGGTTCCTTCGGTTCTGCACAGAAGGGACACACTTAAGAGTTCCAGGCCATGGCCTTTGATCACTTCTCAGCCCCCAGCGTCTTTGCCTAATGCATTGCAGTAGTGGTAGCCTTCCAGTGGTGCTGAGGGGTCCAGGTGTTCCATACTTGGACAATTGGCTGATTGCAGGGCCCTGACCCTCTAGACTTTCTAGAACATTGGCTCCCTGGTCAACAAGGCCAAGTCAGAACTCATACCCTCACAGGTGATTCATTTTATCGGGGTGGAGCTTGACGCTCGTTGAACTTGCTCCCGGCGGACAGGATGGAGATCTTTCCTCCTTTGCGATCATTTCAGGTTGGGCACTTGCACCCCGCCATGGACTTTTGCTTCTCCTGGGCTTCATGGTAGTTTGCAGCAGCGTGGCCTGTTGGGCCCGCTGGAGAATGCGCTCCCTTCATTGGGGGCTGACCTGTCTGTGGTCTAGTATCAGGACCACCTAGACAGGTTGGTCAGTGACCCAGAAAATGTGGGATGCCATCCAGTGGTGGTTAGTCCCAGGACATCTCCAGGAAGGAATCCCATTTTGCCACCCGGAGCAGACAGTC